>JANAVB010026199.1:13067210-13449794 GCA_029216955.1 Iris pallida
ACCTCAGCCGGACCCCCGGCTGCAATTGCCCCGATTTTCTCCAACACGACCACCTGACTTCCACCTCAATATTCTCCACCGCCCTCGCTTACAACCACCGACAACCACCACCGTCCACCTTGGCTCAGCCCAGCTCCCCATCGACCTCGCCATCACAGCACCCCGACCACCCCACAGATCCTTTTACTGACCATCACCTCCATGACCCCGACCAACCCTGACTCCCAAGTCCCCTCGCCAGCGCCACCACTACTTAACCACCGCCTAGCTACCATCACTACCACCATTATTATAGACACTCACTTGAGACCGCCGCTACTAAGATCCGGTCGCGTCCATCTCGTCTGACATGGCAAGCTTTCCTCCGGTGCCACCAGCCACGTCTCTTCCAACGTCAGATCTACTCAAGCCACCTCTTCCATAAACACCACCGCCAGATCCGTACCCCTCCGCTAACCGCCTCCACGCTGTAATCGTGCGTCGAGGCCGATCAATAACTCGTCACCGTCACCGACACAAATCTAACCCAGATCCACCACCTGTCACCCTTCCCAGTAGGGGTGCAACTCGGGCGGGTTGGGTCGGGTTTGAGGTCAACCCGAGCCCAACCCGATAGATCATAAGCCTAGCCCAAGCTCAAGCCCGATCCGACTTCGGGTTCAACATATGAAGCCCAAGACCAAGCCCGGAGGATCGGGTTGGGCTCGGGTTGGGCTCGGGTCCATCGGGTTTATCGGACTCTAATATGATATTTGAAATAATTTTAAACAAGAGTAATATTAAATGCATAATCAAATAGCAATCAAGTCTCAATCATTACAAAATAAAATTGAAATGAGATTTAGGACAAGGAATTGAAGAGTTCGGGTGAAAAAAATTATAGTTTAAACTTTTTATTTAAGTAGTATGAAAAATATATATATATAAATTATATGTATGTCGGGTTTCGGGTTCTTCGGGTTACCCAACACATGAACCCAAACCCAACCCGATTTTTGATCGAGTTCAAATATTTTAACCCGAGCCCAAGCCCTAACCCGAATATCTTCAACCCTAACCCAACCCATTAACGGGTTACCCGATCGGGTTCGGGTTTAGCCCGCCCAAGTTGCACCCCTACTTCCCAGTTTTGGAGACCACAGGATCCGCCTGGGTGCCACGCGAATCCGATGCCTCCAGTGCTGTAGCGTCACGCCTGAGCACCTTCGTCCAGCCTTCTTCGGTGTGTCACTGCCTCTTCCACTCGACCCCTTCTCCTTCTTCTTTTTCTATTCTTCCATTCGTCCTCACCCTTCTCCTTCTTTCTTGTTGGAGAGCAGCCGACTGCTGCCTCTCTCCTCTCAAGTTGAGGCTTAAACCCCTAACCCTCTTTAAGTTTGGGCCCAGCCCGATGGGCTAGTGATTACTTATTAATAGTTTTATTTTTTTAGTGTAATGTTATTTCCTGTGGGCTTCCCGCCCATTTTAATAACTATTTTATTTAGGATTAATCTGTGGGCTGTGCCAGCCCAGAACTAGTATAATTAATTATAATATATATAATACTGTATTTTACATTAGATTTATTATTAATATCATGTAAGAGTATATGTATATATTATGTAAATGTATGTATAATAAATGTAAGTTTATGTGGTGGTATGTGTACATATAATATTTTGGGTAAACATTATTAGTGTATATATATATATATATATATATATATATATATATATATATATATATATATATATATATATATATATATATATATATATTTGGAGAAAGAGAAACTTTATTGATGTATCATGAGCAAAATGTCGAAGCCTATACAAGTAAACGCGTCAAGTGCAAAAAGACAGCAAAAGAAAAAAAGCTCGAGGGACAAAAAACTAGGAGGCCCGGGGCAACAAGAGGGGCGATACCGCCCAGAAGCGGACCGAGGAGTGTGTGCAGCGCCTGTTAACTTTGTGTATTTGTCTTTGGACTTCCCTGTGTAGTTGTACGGGGTTGTATTGGCGCCCTTCATACCTATACTTGTTTCAGTTTTTCCAGATAACCCAAATCCGACGGCCGCGACGATCTGATGTCCGTGAGAGCTGCCCCAGCTGGCGAGGAGATCGTGGAAGCCCCGTCCCGGTGAGCCTTGCCGTAGCAGGGCGAAAGGCTGGCCCACAACTGAGTAGCGAGGTTCCCGGAGAGTAGGATGTGTTCTGCAGTTTTTGATTGGTGCTCGGTACAACAATGGCATTTAGAAGCCAGGCTGAAGCCGAGGTAAGAGAATCTTCGGTAGGTAGCTTCCTGCGGTGAGCTCTCCAGAGAGAATAGACCATTTGTTGGAGATACAGGAGTACCAGAACGGAGCGGTCAGTGGGGCTGGTACGCGGTACCTCTCATCGCGGTCCTGGCGGATGCCATCGTGAAGGTACCTGGACGAAGGAGACCACTGCAGGGCGTCCGGGGTCTCGCTGATCCGAATCCCAGCGGTGGCCATGACGGCCGTTACCTCCGTGCCAAGCCAATCTCTAGCTCGTTCCCATATCCAGTCGGATTCGTTGTTCCATAAGTCGCGGATCGTACAATTAGGAGGGGGCGGCCGAGGATAGCTGGAGGACATCATTCCCGAGCCAACGTTCGTGACCCAGCGACGAGTAGCCGTTACCAAGCTGTAAGCGGATTAAAGGTTCAGCGAGGCTCAGCCACGAAGGATATAATGCCAGGATGCGAAGGAGAGATTGTTGGCGATAGCGGCAGTAGGGTGGGAATTTCGGAAGTATCTGGCCATCATGAATTTGGTCCAGGTGGAGTTATCCGAGCGTTGCTTCCACCACAACTTCATGGAGCAGGCATCAAAGATGTGCACTAATCGACCGAAACGAAGCCGCCCGCGTTGGTTGGTTTGGCCATAGTGTTCCAGATGGCCCAGTAGTGCTTGTCCTTGCCGTCGAGATGACCCCAAAAGAAGTAGGCAAAGAGGGACTCCAGCGAGGTTAAAACCTTCTCAGGGGGAGCAACGGCCAGGGTGTAGATGGAGATGGAGGAGAGGACGTGCTTGATAAGGGTCATCTTACCTCCCGGGGAGAGGGTCGCGTTGTGCCAACCCGCGATTGTCTTCTTGATTTTGTTCACTAGCCATCGAAGATGCCCGAATTAGATCTGTCGTAAACCAGCGGCATCCCATATAGGAAAATGGAGGGTAAGCGATGGAGAAGGAGGTCAGGTTGGCGAGCGTAGCCGAGTGGTTCCTGTCGGCCTTTGGTCGGTGTAGATAATACTTTTCTCGTGTTGATCCGTTGTCCGGAGTATCTTAGGTATTTCTCCAGAGTACTGCTGACGACCTCTACCAACCCGATGTCGCCGGAAGAGAAGACGAGTATGTCATCGGCGTAAGCCAGATAAGTGATAATAGGGCAGCCGGTGGTGGTATGAAAGTGGTAGATTCTGGGAGTGTTAGCTATGTTATTAAGGTTTCTGCTGAGCGCTTCGGCTGCAATGATGAAGATAGTGGAGGATAGAGGTCTCCTTGACGGACCCTACGGCTGGATTTGAAGAAACCGTCGCTTGTCCGTTGATGACAGTAGAAAACAAGAGTTGCTAACGGATCGGAAAATGACGTCAATCCAACTCTCAGAAAACCCAAATGCTCTGAGCACGCAAATCATGAATTGCCAGTCCAGACAGCCGTAGGCCTTTTCATATCGAGTTTGATGGCGACGTTCCCCCTTGCTGGGAATTTCATACAAGTTATCATTTCCTGAGCGAGAAGGATGTTATCAGTAATGTTCCGCCTGGGGACAAAGCCGCTTTGCTCTTCAGAGATGATCTTGGGAGAAGAGAGGAGAAGCAATGATCTTGGAGATGATTTTATTGGTAAAGGTGCATAAGCTGATGGGTGTGAAGTCTTTGAAGGTCTTCGGGTTGTCTTTTTTGGTATAAGGATAAGATTGGCGAGAGATGGACATGGGGTAGCGTGTGCCTTGGAAGAATGCAACCACGACCTCAAGATAGTTAATGCGATGATGTCCCAGCAGGATCGGAAGAAGACACCGGAGAAGCCGTCAGGTCCCAGAGCGCTGTGCTCGACGAGGGCCCAAACAGCGGTCTTAACTTCCTCCATGGAGGGAGGGGTCCCGAGATGTGCGTTCACGAGATCGTCGATCAGGTTGGGGAATGCAGCAAAGAAGTTGTCATCCTTAACGACGACATCTTTGGAGAAAACTTTGGTGTAGAAATGACGACGGTCATGTGGATGCTCCGCCGGTCTCTGAGTAAGATGCCGTTGCCATCGAAGATTTGGTGAAGATTAAGCTGATGACGGTGACCTCTAACACAAGCGTATAAGAAGGCAGAATTTCTGTCACCCTCGATGTCCCAGGTGAATATGGCTTTCTGCTTCCAAAATTTTGATTCGACCTTCAACCGGGACTTGAGGAGCGCTTTGGTGAGGTTGAGTGTGGCCCAGGTCGCCGGGGATCTGTTTGTGGAGAACATGATCTCAGCGCGGGTAACGACATCTTCTGCCGTCTTAATAGCTTGGAAAATGTTGCCAAACGCTAGTTTTCTCCAGGCCGATATGACGCTCCTGGTGGCTTTAAGTCTGACTGCTACACGGATGATGGGGTCAGGGTTGCTCGTCGAATTCCAGGCGTCAACCACGATACTCTGGAATTGAGGGTGATGGCTCCAGAAGTCCAGGAATCGAAAAGGTTTCTTGATGGTGTTGGAGTTACTGCTGATCTGATTAAGAGTGGTGAGTGGTCCGATTCGGTGGTTGAGGTAAGAGAGCTTAGAGATGAGCTCCATGTCGGACCAACGGTTTGACCAGAGCACGATCTAGGCGAGAATATTGTCTTCGAGCGCCGTCTTGCATGTTACACCAGGTGAAAGCGTTACCGGAGAAAGGGAGAGGAGATAGGTGGGCGTTGAAGATGAAGGTGTTGAAATCGTTCATGGCTAGCTTGTGAGGAGGGCGTCCCCAGACTTCTCCTCGCGGAGTGAGATCATGTTGAAGTCGTCGAGGCATAGCCAAGGAGGGTGATATGGAGAGGGGGTGTCTAACAGGGTAGCCAGAGTGACTTGTCGACGATGTCGCAGCTAACATAGACTACGAAAAGGAGTGACCGAGACGAGAGAGCAGGGTGTTCAATCCTGCAGGAGAGCGCCTGACTTGAGTCCTGAACGATACCGAAACTGCATTCGACGGAGAAGAGGATCCAGATGTCGTAGCACCCGGCGATCGCGGACGGTTGCAGTGGTTACGGGGGTGGGGGGGTTGTTGTTGAGCTTTATGGTGATCGTGTGATCATGGCCGTGAGCTCTAGGGCAATTTTTTTCTTCTTCTTGGTGTGGGAGTTTTTGGATGGTTTCTGGCTGACTGCAGCAGTATCTGTCGACAGGTCAGACAGAAATTGAGCGATGTTTCCAGTTGTCTCCCTCGGGGCTACTTCTTTCTTAATTTCTTCCAACTACAGAGGGGGTTGGTCAGATCCAGGAAACTGACTTCCCTGGCTTGCTTAAGCATATCCGCAGGAATGATGTCCAGGATGGTCAGGTCATCAACGAAAGTACTGTCGGATAGGGGAAAATCAGAGGTGTAGAGGGTTGGGTGGATGATCAAAGCCAATCGATTCTCTCTCGCAGATCGGAGAGGCCGTGGAGGGAGAGCGCTCGTTGTTGCTCCGTCCGTCCCCCTCGGAAGGGGGGACGTATGGAGTGTTGGAGGGGAGGATGTCGAACTTGTTAGAGAAGTATGGCCGACTGTTCGTTGAGGTGATGTCTATAGCTGAAGGGGGGTGGGCAGGGGCCTGGTGAGCCGTCGCTGTCTTCAAAGTAGGAGTGAGAGTTGGGGAGGGGGAGAATCGGAGTTGAGGGGTTGATAGGGGTCGCCTTTGGCTTACAGGGGGCTTTCTTTTGAGCTTCGGATGGGCCCAAAAATAGTGCTTAGTGAGGTGGCCTCGGATCTGGCAGCGCTTGCAGAAGATAATGATGTTGTCGTTGATCAGCGACTGAGAGTGAGACCGCTCCCCGAGATCTATTTGAATGAGTGTAGGTGGTTCGGATGACAGGTCGAGCTCGACGCAAATTTTTGCGTAGTTTCCTTTGGAGATGTTGCGGGTTTCTTTGGCAATTGCCACCAGGGTCCCGAAGGAGCTAGCGATTCGCTTCAGAGCTGCGGGCACGAAGCAGACTAGGGAGATTTGGGAGGGTGATCCACGTCGAGATAATAGACGAGTCGATTTTGGGGTTGAAACTGGAGAACCATTTGGCGATCTAGAAGTTATGAGTGCCAATGCTGGCGGTGCCTTTGGCGAAACTAAGGAGTAGTCGGATATGATGATAGGTTGAGAAGCATGTGTTTGGGGTCCAGCGATGTGATCTTGTACGCGAAAGTGAGACCCATCCAGCAATAGCTTCTTGAGCACAAGTAAACTCAGGGCACCCAGTCGGGAACTTCAGCACAAAAGTGTTCGTAAAGTAGGTAGATAATGAGGAGATCTCTGCGGAAGTGAACGAGACGTGGATTGGTCGACGGAGGGGCTGGAGAACGATGTCTGGCAGCTCGGCGTTCGCAGTCTGGAGAGCAAGCTGCATCCTGTGGTCTGGCCGCAGAACCTCCGCGTAGGAGGGGGCTTTGGTGGGGTTCGCCGCACTCACAGGAGGTGAAGGACCTGGAAGTTTGGGTTGAGAGGGTGACCCCTCCGAGAGCGACCTATCGATATTGGCAGTAGGGGTAGACGCATAGCAACTTATCGCGTGTGCATAGGGCGGAGGGCCCACAAGAGGGTGGGCGCATGCTCCAAAGAGGAGGTTGGAGGACGCATAGGGTTCAATAAGGGTGATGGATGTGGGTGCATAAGAGCAGGCGTAGGGGATGGGGTGGGCATAGTCGCTGCTCAGAGGCTCAAGAAGGAGCGCAGCGGTGCCCGGGTGGGTGGTCGGGCCGACACCCTGCGCGGTAGAGGCGGCCGCAATGGTGCCAGAAAGGGGGGATACGAGGCCGGCTGCGCATGAAAGGGGAGCCAAACCACCTGCTCGACGAGGGGGCAAGGATGGAGGGATTGGGCGCGTATCTGCCCGGTGCGGCGGGGGCGGGCGCAAGGGTGCCAGCAAGGGGATATGATACCGGCTGCGCATGAAAGGAAAGATGAACAACATGCTCGAGGAGGGGGCAAGACTGGAGGGAGTGGGCATGTATCTGCCCTCAGCCCGAGGGGCATGGACGCCCGAGTGAGGAGGAGGATCAAGGCCGGACGGGGGCGCATAGCCGACAGCAGGCACGGTGCCACCCCCCGGGGAACTGGACACGAGCCAGAGCGAAAAGGGGACGTGCCAAGAGGGCGCATGCCTTGCTCCCTCAGCCACACCAAGAGGGCGCATAGGGATTCATGCGGCCCTGGGGGCGCAACAGGCCACCCTGCCCACTCTCACACAGAAGCGGAGAGAAAATAGAAATTTGAAAAAGGTGGGCGGGAAACTCCTATGGCCGATGTGGCAGGCATGCCGACGGTAGGACCGTACTGGCCGAGCGGGAGGGGAGCGCCAAAGGGGGCCACCGGCGACGGGGGCCACCGGAGGGGCAGGGCGACGTCGGGGCGAGGTGTGGCACGGTGGTCGGCCAGGGCCTACCGATAGCTGAGAGTTGGGGCAGGTGGCGCAGGGGCGAAAGGTGGCGCAGGGGTCGGCATCCTAATCGTGTTTTCATTATTGTACATTCTTGGAAAAAAAATACATTCTTGTACAAGTATTTCATACTATATTAATAGTTGGTATAAAAATATTATTTAATATTATTACCAAATATTTCCTAAATGTATGTATATAGGAGTCTAATATTGTGGGTACATTATTCGTATAGGTGTACTCTTGTACAAGTATTTTGTACTATTATAAATAGTAATAATAAATATTTTGGTGAATATATTAATGTGTTTTACATTATACTTTATAAATATTTTGACTAAATAGAAAACATAGTTTCCCAATTTATTACTAATATTCCCATAAATATATTATAGGTCTTAGATTGAGACTTTCGTTTTAGTATTTTGTTAATCACGTCCTAATCGTGTTTTCCTAATATGAGACTGTGCTCTATCTATCAAATCCATCGTCGGCTTATTGGACTTATTGGATATCGGATACGACCTGGGAGTCTATTGGACATTATGGGATACATTGATCTTCGTCGTTTTATCTAGGACCTATTATTATGGACTTTAGACTGTGATACATTCTGTGTCGACATGATCGTGTCGCACAAATCGACTTCAGATACCCAAGGCAAGTACTCATGATGATCGCTTTCATTTCCTGATAGTTTACTCTATTTTATGCTTTTAATTCCTGACTATCGAGATGACTCTCACACGAGTTTAGTATTATGGATTCTATATCATGATTCAGTATTTTCATGCTTCTCTGAATTCCATGCTTCCATGTTTACCCTGTTCACATTATGATTTAATCCATATTTTTTGGACGCAAAATACCTTAGTATATATATGATCAAAACCCTATAAAATTTGTGATTCCGTGATTCTGTGCCTGATAGCTAATCATAACTTACACGTATGATTGAGCCTTATTTCGTGACAGATAACCAATCATACACTACACATATGATTGAACAATGTAGATCCCTCAGCCCGATCATATATAGAACGTGGTATTTCAAACACACTTAGTGTAGTGATGACTTATGCACACATATTGTTTACGTCACATGTTGATCTCCTGTCATGTTTAGTCTTACTTCTATTTCCATATTCGTCAGATCATGTTTACAGTTATTTCTGCTTTGCTCTCTACATCTTTTACATGTCTTATAGTTTCTGTCATGTTGTGACTAGCAGATCATGAATTGTACTTGCTCCAATCCTGATTGGATATGTTGACAATTTTAGGTTTTATTTTGACTTGTGATATAACCACCCAAGGATGCTGGAATGCTATAGCAGACTTACCACTAGAGGTTGTTTAGTTTAGATTATCTTTTACTTTATGTCGTTTAGATTTATGTTATCAGAACTTTTGCTGAGTTGTACTCTTTCTGAGGATTTACTATACTTGACTCTGTGATTAAACTCTGTGGACTTGTCATTTCATTTCATATCTACCTTTTAGAATCTGTGATTGAGTTAGAATTTGTATATCATTATTTTATTGGATGGATTTACTAGATGCCTTGACAGCTTACTGCTGTAGACTCTGCAGCGCAGGCTAGGTGTGCTTTCATGTATTCGTGCCCGAACTTCCGAGGCGGGTCGTGATAAAATGCCAAGTAGGTATATGGTCACACCCAATTGATATTGTACTTATCATAAATAGCACGCATATACCTCACCTATGTGTGTTATTTTCGTCGTTAATAGCCATCTTTGGATGAGCTGTATTACCCAGCATGAACACATATTGAACATGGTATTTCAATTGCACATGGTTTATAGTCGTGTTATTCTTGATCATGGTTATTCTTATAGTTGTTCATATTGCAAGTTGGATCATATGACATTTTTCTGTGTCACATGTTCTGGTTCATTTATTTTCCGTATTTACTTTATTACTTTACTTTTTATCGTGTGACATTTGTTTGGATGGATGTACTTTTCTTCTTTCCTTTTTGGATCGTTAACATATTAGAAAAAGTATGAGGACGGATTTAGATTTGATGACAACTCGAGGAAGGTTCTGGAAGACTTAGATTCTATGTGAGATTTGTGTAACGGATGATTTTGATGAGACAAATGTATGAGTTGTAATATTATGGATTACCGGATTTGTCTCCAGGGATGTAAGGTGTATATATTCTCAAATGATAGTGGATGTTGTGATCTTGTGTGTTAGCTTGGTTTTGGTTTTGTTTTTTTTTCTCTAGTTCATAATTGAGCAAAAGATCAATTTCTAAGAATGATTGGTGAACATTAAGGTCTAGATAGCTAACTACCACCGACTCTGCGACATAGATTGGACGCGCACATAACCATACCCGAATATGCGGCACGGGGCGTGACAACACCAACACCGGATCAGACCTTTGTCATAACCGTAGAGGAGGTAGAGATAGCTGGAGAAGTTATTTCATGTACTATCTTGTAGCCTCTTTACATGTAGTAGCTTTATTTGACACCGGAGCCACACACTCCTTTCTTGCAGCCAAACTTGTACCTACCCATAGAGTCGCAACCGCACCCTTTCCGAAGAATATTAAAATTCTTACAGGAGGAGGTATTGTATCAGTAATTAAGGCTTGTAGATCATGTTTGTAGTTGTGCGTGCAGATTTCTAGTCTTTAAAATGCAAGACTATGACGTTTGCTTGGCATGGATTGGTTGATCCCATACCATGCAATGCCAGATTCTCATCTGGGTTGTATGACTTTTAAACCCCCAGGTCTTCCGAAATTTAAATTCCTTCTAAGGGCTATAAATAAAGGTACCAATCCTACTTTAAAGGCCCACATAGCAGAGGAGAAGCCAGCACTACCACAAGTTATATCAGAGTTTGAAGATGTATTTACAGAAGAGCTTCCTGGATTGCCACCTGACATGGAGATTGGATTCACAATAGCGTTGGTTCCAGGAGTGGAGGCAATTTCTTCTCAAGTGTACATATTGGCACCAAAAATAGTGCAAGAGTTAAAGGCCCAGATAGATAATTTTTGGATGTGGCTTTATTCGATTTAGTGTTCTCTATAGGGAGAGCCCGTCTTATTTATGCCAAAGAAGGACGGGTCAGTGCGCTTGTGCGTTGATTGTAGGGAATTGAACGCGATGATAATCAAGAACAAATATCTATTACTGCGGATCGATGACCTATTTGATCAGTTTAGTGGTGCACGAGTGTTTACCAAGGTCGACCTTAGAATAGGTTATATCAAATCAAAGAGAGGAAGGAAGACATTTAGAAGACAACTTTCAAAATAAGGTATGAACACTATGAATTTCTGGAATGTTGTTTGGTTTAACCAACGCGCCAACAGTGTTCATGAATCTGATGAACAGGGTGTCCACCAGTACCTAGACAAGTTTATGGTGATATTCATTGATGATATACTGGTATACTCTAAGAGTCATGGGGATCATCTTCGAGTTGTATTGGGAGTACTGGGAAATGAGAAGTTGTATGCTAAGCTTAGTAAGTGTGACTTTTGCTTAAACAATGTCTCATTTTGGGCCATATCATTTTTGTTGAAGGACTTTCAGTTGATCCAAAAAGATAGAGGCTATTGTGACATGGCCAGTGCCTACATCAGTTTCAAAGGTGAGGAGTTTTCGGACTTTGGATATTATCAGAGGTTCGTAGAGAAATTTTTGAGGATTACTGATCCTGTGATGTGGTTGACGCTTAAGAAGCAGGAGTTCACCTGAACAGCAGAGTGTCAGAAACTTTTGATGAGCTGAAGAAGCGTTTGACGATAGCATCAGTCTTGACTCTTCCTTTAGGGTTAGAAGGATTTGTGGTACACAGTGACGCATCCGGTAGTGTATTGGGATGTGTCCTGATGCAGCATAGCAAGGAAGTTGCTTATGTCTTGAGACAGTTGAGGGTTATGAGAAGAGTTACCCGATACTTGATCTCGAGTTAGTTCAGTTATATTTGAAATAAAGCTCTGGAGGCACTACCAATAGCAAGATGGTTGAGATATTTACTAACTACAAGAGTCTGAAGTACGTCTTTACTCAAAAAGTTGAATATGGGGCAAAGACATTGGTTGGAGTAGATGGAAGACTTCGACATTGAGCTATAATATCATCCTGGAATGACACAACGTCAGTTGCTCGAAGATATTCGGAGCTTGGGATCGAAGTCATATTGCCAGGCACAGAATGTATATTAGCACAATTGGATGTTTGACCTTCACTAGTAGAGAGGATCAAGGCAGCTTTGCCGCGGATGCGAGATTCAGAAAACTTTATGAGAAGACTAAGATAGAAGACCAGACAGGATTGCATATTCATGAGAATGGTACATTGAGGTACGAAGAGCGCCTATATGTTCCGAATGGAGAGCTTCGACATGAGTTGATAGAAGAAGCGCATCGTTCTATATACTCTATTCACCCGGAGGTACGAAGTTCTACGAGATTTTAGGCAACATTTCTGGTGGCACGAGAGATGAAGAGAAAGATTGCACAATTTGTAGCCAGATGCTTTTTCTGTCAGCTGGTTAAGGCTGAACATCAGAGATCAGCCGACTTCTATAGACACTTCTTATTACTGAGTGGAAGTAGAAGCATATCACGATGGACTTAGTCACTGGATTCCAGAGGAGACCTAGTAGGAAGGACACGGTTGGGTGATTTTAGGTCAACTCACCAAGGCGACACATTCTTGCCATTCCAAATAGGACAGTCTGCAGATATTGGCAGATATGTACATAAGACGGATTATGAAGTTGTACGGTGTACCTATCAGCATCGTGTCGAATCATGATTCTAGATTTATGTCACATATCTAGAGGAGTGTGCAGGAGAGTTTAGAAACTCGATTAAAGTTCATCACTGCATATCACCCTCATATCGATGGACAATCAAAACGTACGATTTAGACACTCGAGGATATGTTGAGAGCTTGTATGCTAGATTTTGGAGGATCTTGGGAGGATCACTTGCACTTGGTGAAATTCTCTTACAATAATTGCTACCAATATCCAGATGGCACCTTTTGTGGCATTGTATGGAAGGAAGTGTAAATGTCAGTGCGATGGAGTGATATGGGAGAGCATCAGATTCTTGGTCTTGAGTTAGTGACTCGGACAGTGGAAAGTAAAGCAGATTCAGAAGCATCTTCACGCAGCTCAAGATAGATAGAAGCACTGGAAGATGCACATCGCCAACCTTTACGGTTCAAGGAATACAATCAAGTATTTTTGTGGATATTACCGACTCGAGGTACCATCCGATTTAGTAGCAAGGGAAAGCTAAGTCCAAGGTACATCGGGCCTTTTGATATTCTAGAACGAGTTAGAGAAGTGGCATATCGTCTTACACTACCTTCAGTATTAGGAGGTGGGTATGGCGTATGCCATATGTCTTAGTTGAGAAAGTATGTGGAAGACTCTAGTCGTGTTCTTGATCATTCTGAGATTACAGTTGGGCCGACTTTATCTTACGAGGAGCAGCCAATTGGGATTCTAGACCGTAGCGAGAAGATCTTGAGAGATCAGTCCATTAGACTTGTTCGAGTTGCTTGGAAGCATCATTCACTGGGCGAGTCTACGTGGGAGTGCGAGAATTCCATAAGAGAGTGTTTTCCTCATTTGTTTGAGGATCAAGTTATGTAACTTGTTGTGTTTTCCTTATCTTGTTTTATATTCCTATATGGCATCGTTTTTAATTTCGTAGACAAATTCTTTTAAGGTGGGTATGATATAAAACCCCTCAATATTTAATAGATTTTTAATTAAATTAAATATGTTTTTATTGAATTTCTATTTATTTTTATTATATAAAAAGGGACATAGTCATGATTGAGTTTTGGTATGCATGTTGACTAGGAATTATGGCATGCCTAGTTTAGTCGGGTGCCATGACTAGCATACTGGTAGGGATGGCATAGTCATAATTTAGTTTCTTGCTTGTAAACAATTCAAGTTGTGGCTCAAACCATATTTCTGATTGATTAATTAATTATATAAGCTTTTGACTTTTTAGGAGACCAGGTTGTACCAAACTTATCCAAACTCCTTTCAAACCAAACCCAAACCCAAGTAAACATGTTGGTATATATATTTTTTTCTTTTTCAACAAAAACCTAAACTTTATTGAGAAAAGAGGACGAAATCAAAATACAAGGATTTATATGAATCCCGATACAAAAATTTAGGTTTTCTTCTTCCCATGCGAGCAGGCAATAGTGGCTTTGCCAATTTGTCTCTGGATCTTCTGGCAGACTTGTTCCCATTGTATTTGTACTGTTATACCTATTTTTGTTACGGTTTTTCCATAAAACCCAGCAGATCGCCCCGACCGTGATTTGTTTGTAATGTAGGTTGTTTCTTCTCCACCAAAGAGATAGACAACCCTCCAGGCTTGATACCCGACCACGGATATGGAGTAGAGATTGAGTAGTATTCCAGGCTTGTTTAGCCAACTCGCCCTCAAAGAAAATGTGATTGATAGACTCGGACTTAGGGTTCAAACAACAATGGCAACTCGAAGCAAGTTGAAAGCCTACCCTTTGAACATTGTCATCAGTAGGAAGACGACCATGGAGGATACGCCATAAGAGTACCGACCATTTTAAAGGGATACAGGTGCTCCAAATGTTCTTGAACCTATTATCAACAGGAAATGAAGGTCGGATAGCCTTCCATGCTGAAGAAAACAGTAAAACGAGGACCGGGAAGCCAGTGCGGACCAATACCATCCTTATCTATCAGTTGGAATCTGTCATCTAGATCCCTTCCCGCAAGAATGTGACGCCAAATATGTGAAGAATTGGATTAGACTGAGGCTTGAGTCGGGTGAATATGAGGGAAGTATTTCATCCTCATGAACTGTCCATAGTAAGTCCTGAGATCTCATTTTCCACCAAAGTTTAACCGTGAAAGCATCGAATACATCCTTGAGCCTCCTAACTCCAAGCCCTCCTCTTCATGGGGTCTAGCAATATGATTCCACCCGATCCATGAATGTTTCCGGTTGCCATCCTTCGAACCCCATAAGAATTCACTAAATAGCTTCAATTTGAGTAAGAACACTCATAGGAGGGTTGCTCACAGCAAGACAAAGATCGAAGTAGAGGATAACACAGACTTAAGAGAATCAACTTACCCCCAGAGACAGTATCTTGTTGTGCCACCCCTCGATTTTACTATGAACTTTGTCCTTGAGTTCTTCAAACATTGTCTAGTTCCTTCTACCAGTCATAAGTGGGCATCCGAGATATGTTATAGGAGGGGTTTTGATCTGATAACCTGTCAACGTACTCAAAGAGTTGGCCCTGTCCTCCGAAAAATCCAATGTGACACAGATTGCAGATTTAGAGGAGTTGACATGCTGTCCTGAGGCTCGCTCATAGTGCTGAAGAACCGTCATAAGTAATTGTATAGAATGCCTATCTCCTCCAGAAAAGATTATGATATCATCAGCATAGGCAAGATGTTTACTCTCGGGCATCCACTAGGGGAATAATATGGTGTAAAACCAGGAAGTAAGGCCAATCTCTGTAGGTTCCTACTCAAAGATTCAGCCGCAATTACAAAAACATAGGAGAGAGGGGATCACCTTGACGCAGCCCTCTGAAAGCCTGGAAATAACCTGACATATTGCCATTAATTAAGTAGAAAACCCACATTGTTCACCAAATATAGGATCATATTAATCCAAGTTTCATTGAAATCGATCCTGCGGAGAGTAGAGAATAAGAATCTCCAATTCACCCGATCATACGCCTTGCTCATATCGAGCTTAATAGCTGTATTTTGCCTCCAATTGTCGTGACCCAGCATGCTGAACATCCTGAGCAAGGATGATGTTATCAACAATTTCCCGGCCCTTAATGAATCCACTTTGCTCCGGGAGAATGATCCGTGTCATCATAGGAGAAAGCCTGTTTGCAAGTAGTTTGGAGAAGATCTTGTTCACGAAATTACAGAGGCTAATCGGCCTATATTCGAAAATGGAGGATGGATGCTTTTTCTTGGGGATCAATACGAGAAAGTGCTAGTGATGACCTTCGGTAAGAAGAATCCATCGAAGAACATGTGAACCGCAGCTAATATGTTATCCTTGATAATATGCCAACATTTGATGAAGAAATCCCAGTGAACCCATCTGGCCCAGGGGCACTATGACGATGAATAGATTTAACAGTGTTGTATACCTCCTCCATGTTAGGCTTCATATTCAGGGCTGCACCCTCTTCATCCCTGAGGATCCTAGGAAGCACTGACATAAACTCCTCATCAGCTATGACAGGCTCTGGAAGAAACAAGTTTGCGTAATGAATATTAGCAATCTGTTGGATTCCCTCAAGATCAGTGGTAGTGGTTCCATCTTCGCCCCGGAGTTGGTGGATATGTAAGCGACGACACTTATTAGAAACACATGAATGAAAATACCCGAGTTTCGATCCCCTTGCAAGTCCCATTTTAGCCGAGCCTTTTGTTTCCAATATGCTTCTTCAATTTGGATTCTTTGTTTGAGGTGAGCCTGCGCTTCCTGAAGCTCGGGTCGGGTTGATGGGTTATTGTCGAAAGCGACCTCAGTAGCGACAATTTTGTCCTCCACAAGTTTAACTGCCTGGAAGACGTCACCGAATGTAGTGTGACTCCATGAGGATAAGCCCTTTCTAGTAGCCGTAAGCGCATACCCAAGTTAGTGATAGGGTTGTGATGATGAATCGAGGCCCAGGCCTGATCAACTGTTTAAAGGAAGGAAGGATGAGCATGCCAGAAGGACAGAAACCGAAATGGCTTCTTAGGGACATCAATACGAGCACGAAACTAAACGAGGATGGGGGAGTGATCTGACTCAGTACGATTCAGATGATCACACGACGTCAGGGGAGCCCAATCCTACCACTTCCTGTCCATGAGCAACCTATCAAGCCTGGATCCCTGTTGCTCTGGTCCCTTGCCCGTCTTGATCCAAGTGAAGCAACTGCCAGTGAACGGAGCCTCCACGTCACCGGAAACCAATTGGAATTCCCTGAATTCTTGCATAGACGCCTCATTGGGGGCAGACCACCGAATATCTCCTCAGTTTGAGAAATAGCATTAAAATTGCCTCCGATCAGCCATGGGTAGTGAAAGAGGTTCGGAAGTCTAAGCAATGAATCCCAAATCAAGCGTCGACCCTCCTTGGTGTTATTGCCATGAACAACAGAGATCAAAGATGTAGCAGGAATAAGTGGATGAGAAAAGAGGACCATAGAGGTTGGTCCGTAGAATCAGCCAGTGTTATCTGTCCTTCCTTGTTACAAAGAATCCAGATATTTCCTTTGGCATTTGAGAAAGCCATATGGAAACCGAGCTTGACCTGATAGAAGTATAATTGTTCAGGAGTAACTTTTGGTTCTATAATAGCTAGGAGCTGAATTTTATACATGCGACATAGGGTTTTTATTCTCTTAAGAGTCATGGGATTGGCTATTCCCCGAACATTCCATAACAAGATGTAAAACATTAGAGGAGAAAGAGGTGGATGGGTTTGGAGTGAGCTTAGCTGCAGATCGAAGGACTCGAGAAGACGGCGGCGGCGGCACCTTCTTTGGGCGGCCGACTGCATTCTCAGGTGGACCCGTACGAGCTTCTTCTTCCTCGACTTGTTGAGCCCATGACATGGTGTGAGTGTCGAGCTCTCCCTCCTCGAGCTGGTCATCGGGAAGCACTTCGCTATTATTTGGTGGGACGAAGGAGGGTACAGGAGAAATGATGGCAGATGGGGGGGCCTCGGTTGATGCAGGCTTGGCGATGGTGATAAGTGCTGTCACGTTGGTGGTATCCGCAGGGGCCTGGGATGTAGCGTTGACGTGATTGTCGCAGCCGTCACCAGGAGACGATAGTATAGGTTGAGCGTCTGGATTGGCTGGAGCCTGGATAGCTGATGAGTGAGGTGGCAGTTCAGGATTAGTTTGAACCTCGGGAGCTGTGGAGAGAATCACGTGTGGGGGAATCGTAGTTAATGCATCATTGGGATCCGGTGTCTGTTCATTCAAGGAGGGTAGAGCCTGGTCATTTATTAAACCTCCTTCTATAGGAGCTTGAATAGAGCATTCGTCAACAGCCAGTGTAGCCTGGACTCTAGCAGTGGGTTCACGCGTACGTTGTGTAGGGGGCTCCTTCCTAGGCTGCTTATCCTTCTGGATGACTTTGCATGAACTCCGAACATGGCCTTGGTGCTTACAGAAGGAGCAGTATATTGGAGAAGGCTCATACTCCACCTTTTGTGAAATCTTTCTACCATTAGATAACTGGATAGCCAGTAGAGGAGGAGGAGTCTTGCTGGCATCTAGTTCAACGAGTACGCGAGCCACGCTGGGGCGTGTCAGTTCTTCAGTCGCACGATCGAGACGCAGGGGGTTGCCGATTCCCATGGCTTGAGAGAATAACGTATTTTTATTGAAAAATTGGATAGACAGACCTGGGAGAGAAACCCAGACCGGTGCTAGAGGGGACTCCTCCGACGGAGAGAAATCTTTATGCAATCTGAATAATCTCATAGGAGCCCTTGTAAGGAACCATAGATCCTTCGAACGGAGACAGAGAAAATCCACCTCCTCCTGGTGCCGAATAAGGATGTGCTTCGGGTCTATAGATCCTACTTGGACATGACCAACGAACTTGAAATTGAGGAAAGCCTTCCTAATCACGTCCATGGAGGGACGTGAGTGGAAAAACTTACCAATGAGGGCGAAGCGGAAAGGGTCCGCAAGGATAGTTTCCTCCTCCTTAGAGAAGGATATTACCGGGATCCCTCGTGAAAACGAAGGAGCGTGGATCGAAATCGAGGGGGTCACCACAGGTTGGACCCCCGCAACCGCCTCGACGAACGTCTTAGCCATGATAGGAGGGGAGCCGATAGAGCAGGTGCCTCCACTGGCATGGAACGCCGGCCCGGCCAGAGGCCAAGACGGAGTCGTGGGCAAAGAAGGCGCGGCTAGGGTTTAGGCGATCGCCAAAACGGAGCAATTGAAAGTAAACATAGGTCTAGATATGTTGGTATATATATATATATATACATATATAGATATATATATATATATATATATATATATATATATATATATATATATTTTATATATATATATATATATATATATATATATATATATATATATATATATATATATATGTGTGTGTTCAATTTTTTGGATTTATTTTTATATGTAAATCTAAGGGGTTTTATATTAGGAAGCTCCTTTATTTAAATACCAAACCAAAACCAATCAATGTGCATATATATATATATATATATATATATATATATATATATATATATATATATATATATATATATATATTCAATTTTTGGATTTACTTTTATATATAAATCTAAGGGGTTTTATATTAGGAAGCTCCTTTATTTAAATACCTAACCAAAACCAATCCATGTGCACCCACAACATAGACAACCAAGGGAAGACGTCCCACGTAAAATTTGCCATAACAAATCCCCATGGTTGATCCCCCTTTAATAGGTTTCCCAAAATCCTATTTGCATGCAACTATTAAAAGGCACATATATAAACTATCTTCACCAAACAATCCTAACTAATTTCTTCTTCCTCCTCTTGTAGCCAAACACCCTTCTCTTCCCTCTCCAAATTTTTGATAGCCCCAAGCCTCCATATCTATCCATCATCATCTCTTTCATCAACAACGTCATCCTCCATCATAAACCTATCCTTTACATCCTCCTTCTATCCGAACTTCTCAAAACAAATCCTAGAAGCACCATATTCACCATCCAACCTTCAAGAAACATTGCTAACACCTTTAAACCCATCAAGAAGGGTTTAGCAAGAAAGCAAAGCAAGAAAGTTGGGGTCTTGGATAAGGAGGAGCACCCACAACCCTTCTAACAAAAGATTTCAGAGCATTGGATTCTGGAGGCCTTGACATGAGAGCGATATTTTATATTCACACTACAGAATCAAGCAAGCACCTTGCTATCTTCAGTTCTTATTTTATCATTTGTATTTTATTTTTGTATTTACGTTATTGACATGGACCTTAGTGGATACATCAATACTTGCTTCTGGATTATATTCGGGTGCATTCAACTGTTAAGTTGTCTAGTATTGATATCTAGAGCCTTCCTGTGATTTTATGGATTTTATTTCTATTAAGACCTGTAGGATACGATTGGTGATGGACACATATACTATCCTGATACATGTGCTTAATTTTCTGAGATATTGAATTTTCCTATGACGGTAGGAGATGGTTGGTATTGTCATTATATTTTTCTGTATAGAAGTGTCATAGAATTTGTTATCTAGATAGAGGTCCGAACGGTAAGTTGTGGATGCAACTTATTGATTCTTGAGAGTTGAGGACAACTACAACTTGTGCGGGCCATGTTGTGCACTACATTTTTATATTATCAATATATATTTATTCGGAAAGATTACCTATTTCCTGTTATCCATGTTTCTCTCTAGTTGTCGTTGGGACTCCGACATAGTGATACAGCTATATGTACATTTCTACCCTATTGCATTTACTTTGGAGATGTCTGCACTTGCGAATATTGTCCTCAAAGCATCACATTAGTTTGGTTTAGTCACCCGAGTTATTTTATTTACTGTTCTTTAGCTTGTATATTATGTGTCTTGCTATGTCCCCTAAGGACCAGGTTATTTTCCAGATATAGGTGATGAGATTTTGCCAGAGGAGTACGGATATGGAGTCTATTCTTCTTTACTACCAACTGAGGAAGACGAGGTTGGACTTGAGTAGACATTTTTATCATTTATTTTTATGTCAGAGTTGTGGACTTGTAGTGACTTCTTTTATATTTTATTTTGAGACTTTTATCCATATGATTTTCTCTATGTGACTATTTTTACATTATTTGATGTTATTTCAGTTTTCTTTATTCAGCACGATGATGTCATGTTCTTTGTTTTTTATAGTTGTATATGTGTATGAGTATGGATGCCTGTGAATTCTATTTATTGATTATATTTTTACAGCTTAAGATACTTTCCAATAGGTCCATTAAATTGGGTATACCTATGGAGTGTGTCTGCTGGCATTTATGCCACGTGTTATAGTCCTTATGGATCTTTCAACTAGGTGTGACATGCTGTCAGGACACTGAAGTTTTATATTTCTTGATTTTATTCCTGATTCCTTCTTGCACAATGCTTTCCTGTATATGCCATTGTAGAAGCATGGAAAATCTGGGGTTCATGCGGATCACAAATTGCCGCGTATGTACTTTGGGCCAAATATTTCTGCATAAAGGAAAGCCGTAGTACAGATTCAATGCCGTATGCGGCCCGTTGACAACCTACGGCAGAAGAAAGATATGCGGCCAAGAGGATCAGTTCATCTGATAAAGCTGACAAGTTCTGTCAAAACTGACCAAAATAACAGCTCTGACACTTTGACAAAAAGATAAGACGTGAGACGTCACCAAAAGCAGGGTCCATACGCTTTTCATGCGGCCAGAAGGAGTGTCATCTAAGCCGCATGAACCTTATGCGGCTCAGACATATGTGGCCCCAAAGTCTTCGAAACTTCATGCGGCCAAGGGCGACTGTGACCCAAGCCGCATGATCTTTATGCGGCCAAAATACAAAATCTATGTGGCTTAAATCCTTAAGCTATATACGGGCTAAGCAAGTTTGCGACTTAAGCCGCATGAGTCTCATGCGGCCCCACATGGTCGAAAACTGAGAGACTCATGAGGCTTAAAATGATTCTTGCGACAGGACACGCGGCAAGCTGAGCAAGTCTTAACTACCTAGATTTGCTGCAACAAAATCCCAAAAAAATCGACAGATGGCGGCGAAAGAGCGGGTCTTTACGTGCTAATTAGCCACGTGGCCACAGGCCCTCTATGCGGTTCAACATATATACCAATAATATTGTCGGGTGCCACACCCCTGCAAAAGGCTGACAACCTTGGAAAAACAATTTCTTCAAGAGCTAAGGACTGCGTCAGGTAGTCCAAGGTGTAAAGCAGAGTTGATAACACTTTCTCGAGCCTCTACCGTCACCCCCCCAGAATCAAAACTAAACAATTGTACTTAGATTGTTTCCTAGGATTTCCTTTTAGGCTTTTCTTTGTACAAGCGAGTTTGCAATCAATTTAGTATTTTTGTAATACCTGTCTTTGATTTTTTAATGGCAAACACGATGGAGACTCTGCTGGGGATATCCTGCTCCTCTGATGAGAAGCTGGTGACGCAATCTGACGCGTCCAAGCTCGCTCTACGCAGCAAATGCTTGTGGTTCGCTTTGACCAACAAACCTTCGAAGAAATGCTCTCTGAAGGGAGCGTCAGCCCGTCTCAGAAGCGAGCCAATCCAAAGAGAACTCGTAGGACATCGTCGCACAGAACTGTTGCCCCCGACCAAGTTCTTGAAGAAGCTCCTTCTGCAGTCCAAGACGGTGACTAAAGCTCTCATACAGCTTTGCTTTCGAACGCAGAGGACACCACTGTCCCCAAATCCAGTAGAGGAAAACACTGTGATGTTGAGTTTTTGGGGGCACAAGGGAAATCCATGCGGACAAAGAAGAAGCCGCATAAGAGAGATGAGCAGTCTGTCCATGCGGCCGCCAACTCTGGCCGTAGGCAGATAACTCATGCGATAGCCAACTCTGGCTGCAGTCAGACAACTTATGCGGCAGCCAACTTTGGCCGCAGGAAGATGGCCTATGCGGCTGCTAGCTCGGTCCGCAAGAAGATAGCCCATACGACAGCCAAACCTGGCCTCAGATAGGATGTTTCATACGGCCCTATCAGAAGCTCTATGTTCAACCGTCTCTCATGCAGGCCCGACGCCATGCGGCCCATTGAGAATGTGGGATGTATCAATATGGACTCTTTTTACTTTGCGCGTTCGGGTGCTAAGTCAAAGAAGTCTAGGGCAATACGGGCCCAACAAGCCCAGTCAACTGTCCAAGTTGCTGATTGTCAGCGGGCCCCATTGACTGTTACACAGGCTCCTAATGAAAAGTTGTACAGAATCACCCGCGTCCAGTCCCCCAGGGCTAACGGATAGGGTGGGTCTTTAAAGCCTCCCTCTAACGATCCAGAGCAAGTACTTTTACTAGCCACGGATCAGGGAGTAAACATGATACCTAAGTACCCGTGCGCTCGGGATACCCGAGTCCACAAGTTTGGTGCAAGGGTAGATCTGCTTGCTACCGACCTGCGTGAGGTGATTACTCACAAACGCAAGGTGGAAGCGTTGGCATACAATGAGTCCCTCTAGGGACGTCGTTGCACCCAAGTCATCATCAACTGTTGTTGTGATAAATCAGCAGCACCTGAAGGTCGGCAGTCAGTTTTCCAACTACTGCAGCAGCCAATACCTATCCGACAACAACTCAAGAAACATGAGTTTCCTTTCGCCTCCTGTATTTCAACTCAAAAGGTTCCTCCTAGCAAGGGAGGAAAGAAGACAGGCTTTTCCAGCCCGGCAATCTCGGCCTGTATTGCAAGAAGACCCTCATCTGGAGGGTTCCCACCGACAACCATAGGGGGTGTCTATTTAGGCACTCGATCCAAAAATAAGCTTCCAGCACCCGGGGGTGCACCTTCTGTCTCCTTGAGAGTAGATGAAGCTGGGGGTAGCGGTCCCCTCAATATATGCGACAACCCGGTGTACCAAGAGCACATACAAGGGGTAGAGATCCCCCAGAACTGCGCAACAGACTTGGACTTCCCTGAGGGCCACCACCCTCACAAAGACGATTGGGCTTCCTGCATAGGGGTTAGCACCTTTTCCGAGTCTGAGGAAGATGACATTCCGATATTCCCCGACAATTTCTCTGTACAAGGGTACGACACGGAGAGCACCTCTGCTACGATCCCTTCTACCTCTACCCACATGAGGACAATCTTTATGGCTAACGATGATCATGAAGCGCCTTTTGACCGACAACATTTAGAAGTAGTTGAAGCCATTCTCCTGTCCTTGGTCAAGTCCGTGGACGAAATCAAAGCCGCCTTGCCAACCCAATCGGCAAGGATGCCCGGACAAACAAGCTTGGGGTCCGCAGTCAACGCGGACTCCAACACGACCGCCCCTCCTTTGGGTGATGATCCTTTAGGAGCATCCGTTCCTTCAGCTGCAGATGAAGCCAAGGAGGCAAGGAGGGAAGTCCAGGTGCTTCGAGCAATGTTTAATGCCTGAGACTCCTCTTGGGATCTCAGAATACGGCAGCCATATCCCGTGGCATGGAGAGATGTGCCTTTTCTACCATGGTACAAGCCATTCTATATCGATTCTTATGACGTGAAGACCTCTGCTAGTCGGTATATGACTTACTTTGAAGTCACAACCGACCACTTGTCGTATAGTGACGCCATCCTCACACGATTATTCATCAGAGCATTGGAGGGGATCGCGTTCGACTGGTACCGCAACCTTTTCGACAACTGCATCCATTCTTTTGACGGCTTCAAGCACATGTTCCTAGAAAGATTCTACAAAGTGGGGCATGATGTAACGATGTCATCTCTCATAGACGTCGTTCAGGAAGAGAGGGAGCTAACAAGGAACTATATCGAGCGGTTCTGCCAAACCGTAATGAGATTGCCCCAAGGTAATCCCGAGAGCTCCTTGATTGAAATCTGCCAGAAGAAGTTTCTCCCCGCAATTAGCCTCTAGATAGGTGACGATCAGTTCAGGGATTGGACGACATTCAACATAAGTGCTACCAATACAGAGGCAAAATTGAAGAAGGCTCGTCAGTTGGGATTACACATCCCAGATGGAGAGGATAAGAGAAGACGTCCTGGTTCTACCTCCAGCAACAACAACAGTGGCGCCACCTCCAACCGGGACAATAAGGGCAAACAGGCCATGGTCGCTGATGTGACCCAGAAGCCCGAACAAAAAAGGCGGAAGGTCAGTGGCCCAAGGTGAATTACTCATTTGAAGATAGTCATGTCAAACCTATCTTCGATATTCTCTTGAAAGGGGGTAGGATCCAGCTCCCTCTACCAAGGTGCGAGCCCCGAACAGCAAAAATAGAGGACCCAAAATATTGTCACTTCCACCGCTATGTCCATCACTCAACTCATGACTGCTTCCAATTAAAGCGGTACATTCAGAGTCTTATCGACTCCAAAGCTCTGTCGATAGACTTTAAGGAGGTTACTGTGGCGATGAACATGGTGTCGATTCAGTTCGGCGACTTCCCTCGAACAAGCACTCCAGACGGGGTAATCCCTGTCCCTCGGGCAACGATGGAGGTTACTAATCTTCCACCCTTCCGGAACCAGACATCTGGACTAGTACCTCTCACAACATCACGAGAAGAGATTATGTGGGTGCATCCAGACTTAGTGCCCGAAGTTACCCAGGAGGTATCATCTCCTACCAACAAGAAAAATGGCAGAAAGTCTAGGTCCTGCTATACAATTTCAGGTAAAGCTGAAGAAGATGCAGCCGTTGTTACCCGGTCTGGAGCAGAAGTCCAGCCCGTACGGGATAATTCAGTCGAAGATCCTCAGCTGGCAACGTCGTCTCCCTCTGATGTTCTAAGGCCATCTCAGCCTCCACTGGCGGATAAGTCCAAGCCAAAGGAAACTGCTTCGACATGCCACTCCATAACGATGTACCTCAGGGATTGGAGAGACCTTACAACTTTGACATATTAGCATACTTGGCTAATACGCCAGCAAAGTTGTCGTTATACGAGCTCCTAAGGCTCTCCAAGGATCTTCGTGTCGCATTAAGCGAAGCACTCCAAAATATTGACGCCTACTTAGCTCAGGTCAAGCCTCCAGGGGAAGACTCGCCAGCAGATCTACAAGGCAGCGATAGCACAGATGCAATGCCCGACATCATATTTTCTCCACAGGACATGTTGATCAAGTCCAATTTGCGTGATTATCCCTTATACTACACTGGATACATAGGCGACATCAAGGTAGATCGGATGCATATCGACCCTGGCTCGTCAATAAGCATCATCCCGAAAATCTTGCTCCAACTTATTGGCATCCCTATGCACTGGCTAGCGGTGACCAACACTGCCATTAGCGGTTTTAACTCAGAAAGGAGCTATCCCCTTGGGAAGATCCGATTGAAATGTCAGATTGGCGACATGAAGATGGAGGTTACCTGCTATGTCATAGATGCAAACACCTCCTATAACATCCTGCTGGGACATCCGTGGATACATGACTATATGATCGTGTCGTCCACCCTTCACCAGTGTTTCAAGTATGTCAGTAAGCACGGTGCCGTGAAAATTAAATTTGCAGACATCGATCCCTTCAAAGGGGTTGAATCATATTATTCTTCGGAGGCTTGTCAATATGACGAATCCAGAAAACATATAACTGACGAACTGGAGGCCATCACAGTGCCAGAAGAACCATTGAGAATTCGTCTCCAGGCCCGTAAACCGGGCAAGGCCGTACCCCTCGTCGCAACCTTGCATAAAGAGGTGCTCGGTTCTCCTTCCTCACCTACGCAGTTGGAACCAATGGTCATCCGGCTCCCCAGATCCAGCCAGGAGTCAAAACTTGTCATAGGGCCGATGGTGATCCGACTGTCGAAATCTAATCAAAGGCAACAAGAAGATGCGAGGCCCTCTGTAACGCCATGGTGATCTGATTACCAAAATCCACTCAAAGGCAACCGGAAGACACAAGGTCCCCTATCGAGACAATTGTCATTGGTCTTCCCAAGATGAGCCGGCAACCAAGTGTCGATCCAACACTCTCAGGCAAGTCAATACCTCAAGCTGAATCCTTGGTTGTCAAGTTGCACAAAACAGCATCCCGACCTCTAAGCTCGCAAAGGGTAGCCGAAGAGGACATAGAACTTGCCAAATACTTGGTTACACAGGTGGATAGCCCCTCTCCTGATGATGTAATCCCTGTGGATAAAATTCCTTATTTCATTAATAAGAGGCTGCCGTTAGACTATTCTGAGTATGATAAGCCTAATCTAATGTATGCTGCACAGGACTTTCTAGACGTTAGCCTGCATACACGGGTGACAAGCGTCCATACCCTAAATCAACTTGCTTCCATTAAAGGCGCCCATTTTCTGGTCCCAGATAGAAGAGAATGGGATCACACGATCATCTTTGGCCGAGAAGAATGTTCTCAATCTTTCAAGCCACAAGAGTCCGATCTTGGACCCGACGCTGAAAGATTACCGCTTTACCTGTATAGTCCTTAAGCCAAGTACTTCATGCAAAAGCAGGTGTACGACATGGAGGCTACCCCAGGTCTGAATCACGGTAGTGGTCGGCGATTGCCTCTACAGCCATCGGCATCGGCAAGGAAACCTCAGGACCATTATTACAAATCCAGACGCGGCCTCGGGTATGTTACACCACCAACAACGCCCAAAAGTTTCGATGAAGAACGCGAGTGGCACTCTCATTCGTCCGAGTTACCCATTTATGACTCTGATAGCAGTATTGGATTTATATTTAGACAGACATTATTTGTCAACATGACATCCGCTGATATCGAAGACTAAGACGAAGATATACTTGAACCACTTGAGTTAGAGC
The DNA here is from genome assembly GCA_029216955.1 of Iris pallida. Lineage (NCBI taxonomy): Eukaryota > Viridiplantae > Streptophyta > Magnoliopsida > Asparagales > Iridaceae > Iris > Iris pallida. The sequence continues at coordinate 13,094,358 of JANAVB010026199.1, forward strand.
CGTGGGTCTAGCAACTAGACGCACAATAGGGGAAAGGCTTCGAACTTCGTGATCCTCCCACTGAGGATGAGGTTATAGAGTGCGTTCTTAGGCTCCAAAATATCGAAGCCGATGCCCTAGCAGGTCTCGTCGCTTCCTTGGCACTTCCAAATAATACTCACCATCTAGTCGACATAATAGGCCATGAACTGGTTTGTCCCAGGAACAATCTTCAACTGGGTACGAGTTACTCCGCCCAATTAACCAACGACATACAAGACTGGAGACGTCCGCTCATCGACTTTGCAGTCAATGGAATTCTGCCAGAGAACGTGAAGGAAGCAACTTCAATCAGAAGACGATTTCTCAGATTCTTCTATGATACGGTGACGAAAATGTTATATCGACGATCCTATGATGGGCTACTATTAAGATGCCTGTCAAATGTAGAAGCCAAAGAAGCTTTACGCGAAGCTCATGACGGCACTTGTGGGGCTCACCAATCTGGCCCAAAATTGTAAGATCGTCTCCGCCAGATGGGTTACTACTGGCCCACAATGGTAGCAGATGTAGTTGATTATGCAAAGAATTGGAAGGCTTGCCAGATCTACGCAAATTTCATACATTTGCCATCTAAATTCTTGTACCCGATAGTGGACTCTTGGTCATTTAAAGCATGGAGAATGGACATCATTGGGCCAATCACCCCGTCATCGTCTAGAGGGCATCGGTTTATACTTGCAATCACCGATTACTTCTTCAAATGGGCGAAAGCTGTTCTGTTGGCAGAGGTCAAGACATCGAACGTGATTAGCTTCATAAAACATCATGTCATCTACCATTTTAGACTGCCACGGAGGATTATTCACGACAATGGTCTGCAGTTCGTAAGCCACGCTTTCTATCGATTTTGTGACAATAATCGGATTCCGAACATGGCCTCGACAGCATATAATCCATCGGCTAATGGTCTGGCTGAAGCTTTCAATAAAACCATAATCAAGCTTCTCAAAAAGTTCATGTCTTCAAAAAAATGCGACTAGAATGAAAAGCTTGGCGAGTGCTTATAGGCGTATCGCACCATAATTCGGATGTCTACAGAAAATACACCATTCTTCTTGGTTTACGGGAGCGAGGCAGTCCTCCCATTGGAAACTCAGATCCCCTCACTTCGAGTGGCCCTTACTTACCGGTTAACGTCGGACGATAACTACAGCCGACGGCTACAAGAGTTGGAAGCATTAGATGAGAAGTGTTTACACGCTCAACAAAGCATAGAGCTCTACCAAGTGCACATCTCTCGGGCTTTCAAGAAAAAAGTCAAACAGAGAATTTTCCAAGTCGGCGATCTCGTCTTGGCCATTCATAGGCCAATGATCATGACTCACAAGGCTCCCGGCAAATTTTAGCCTAAATGGGAGGGTCCGTTCATCATCGAGACCGTATTCTCCAACGGCACGTACCGTCTCGCAAGACAAAATGGAGACTTGCTCATGATGCCCATCAACGACATGTTTCTCAAGAAATATTATGTCTAAACGACATCTTCCAACTATCTCTCAGATTATGAGTTATGTACCCTCTGGTATCGCTGAACTTACACTCTGACCTCAAATCTCCCAGATTGTTGAGTTATATGCCCTCAGGTACCACTGAACTTGCTCTCTGACTGCTCCGAATGGATTCATAACTCATCTCCTGGTCATATCTATGAACATCCACATTAAATGCTTTTTTCTACTAAGAGTTTGCCTCAAAATCTATTACCCGCACCACCAGTACGCAGAAGGGTAATAGGTATCGTAAAACTTATCCTAATCTATTACTCGCACCATCAGTGCACAAAAAGGGTAATAGGTCCACAAAATTCTCCAATAGAAAAAAAACAACCATGTCCATATTACCTCTGAGTTGTTTTCCCGTCCACCACAAACAAACCACCCAATACATAGAACTTCCACGTTAATAGCACCTCTGAGTTGTTCTGTGTATCCTTATTAGGCCTACTCCTACCACGTCCTCATTACCTCTGAGTAGGGAGGCTCTACTTCAGACCCATATTTACCACGTCCTCATTACCTCTGAGTAAATATGTCGGTTTTCTCTCCACTTATTATCAGTACTCGCATCGCCAGTACACAAAAAGGGTAATAAGTCCATAAAAATTATCCTAATTTATTACTTGCACCATCGGTGTACCAAAGAGTAGTAGGTCCATAAAATATTATTTAAATCTATTTGCTCATATTTCCAGATGCACAAAAGGGCAATAGGTCCACAAAAATCCCTAGTGGGGTGTCCGTTATCAAATACAAATATTGTATTAGGCCCTCTAGTACAAGCACCACAAAAATGGAGTGAACATACTCTGCTTATTCAAAATCAGTTACATTCATTGGACTACATCGACAGCAAAAAACGAAGAAAGAAAAATCTAGTAATACATAGTTTGGTTAGTTTGACAGCACTTCGTCTTCATCAAAAAGAAGTTTCGTGGCCCTCGAAAGAAGTCATGTTTTACTGCTGAGAAGCAAACAAGGCTGTTGAATCCCCAAGGAGCTGCCTGGAGGGGGGGCAAATATAGCATGCTATCCTCCCCTCCGTGTTGCGGATGACTTAGCCCCGCTCCCCCGAAGGACCATACCTTCAAAACATCATCCCTGATGGTGGTTTCGCCTACTTGGAGAGCCGTGAAGGCAGGACGTTCATAACGATGCCTGACCACCGTCCAACTCTCCGAGGTATAAAGGCCCTTCCTACCACCTGGGGAAAACTCTTCCGAAGCATGAAGAGTCCTGAGTTGTTTGATGTGTATGCCAAAATGGCGCGAGGAAAACTCTTCCAAAGCATGAGGAGTTTTGAGCTGTCTGATGTATGTGTCAGAATGGTGTATTTTCACTCTATCGTCGACACCGGTCCTGGAGAAGTTTGCTAGCCAGATCCCTACAAAACATGGAAAAAAGAGGACTTAACACCAAAAAGAAAACAAAGAACTCTGTTTTTTTAGTTATGCGGCCTAGCAAGTTATGCGGCCCAGCCAAAACAGAACTCTTGCGGCCCAAAGTCATGTGGCCGGCTTCATGAATTACTCATGCAGCTCAAGTCGTGAAGCACTTATGCGGCTCAGTTATGAAATGTTCATGTGGCTCAATTATGAGGCATTTATGCGGCTCAGTTATGAAATACTCATGCGACCCAGTCATAAGGTACTCATGCGGCTCCGTCACGAGGCAATTTTGTAGATAAGTCATACAGTATTCATGCGGCCCGATCATAAAGTGCTCATACGGCTCAATCATGAGGCACTTATGTGGCTCAGTCATGAAGTGTTCACGCGGATCAATCTTGAGGCACTTATACGGTTCAAGTTCGAAATAAGCAGCGGTTATGCGGTCCAGCCCATGTGACCCTATCATACTGAACACATGCGATCCAAATGATATAGGGCACGCATCGATCAGGCTTAAAGCACATAGGCAGTATATGACAAGCCCGCGCATAAAATATGTGACATGGCCATTCAAAATTTTAGTCATCGTCTTCCCACCGTCCTTACTCTTGAGAGGGGGTTGCACGTCGGGATGAATGAAAGAAGCGTCTGCCGCTCTCAACGGAGAGGCAAGTCCCCTCCCTTTGGCCGTCGTACCCGTCGACTTGGAAGCCTTTGGAGCCATAGCAGAAAGAATGATAAAGTCGAAGGAGAAGAAGGTGATAGAGGAAAATCTCTCTCCGAATGACCTCTATTTATAGAGTTGCTGAAAAGTACCTCTTCGGTTCTCGAGATCATTTAAGATAATGACGACGTTTGGGGACTTTATCCCTAAGTAACCGTCGGCTTTATCTTGAAGAGCCCCTCTTCGATTCTCGAGATCATTAAAGATAATGTTGACATTTGGGGACTTTATCCCTAGTAACCGTCAGTTTTATCTCGAAAAGAGATCCACAACCGAATCAAGAAAAATAAATACAGCAGTGACAGCTGCCAAGCTGATGGGGTCTCCATGCGGCTCAAGATTTCAATACGGCTAGAGATCTCCCTGCAGCTCGAGATCTCTCTACGGCTCAAAAATTTCCTGCGACTTGAAAACTCCCTGCGGCTTAACATATCTCCATGCTTCTTATTCAAAGTATTCCAAATTTGCAATTTCAAAACTTTGAAGGGGGTCTTGTAGAAGCCTGGAAAATCTGGGGTTCATACGGATCATAAATTACCGCATATGTACTTTAGGCCAAACAGGTCCATATAAAGGAAAGTCGAATGACAGATTCAATGCCTTATGCGGCCCGTCGACAACCTACTGCAGAAGAAAGATATACGGCCATGAGGATCAGTTCGTCTGATAAAGCTGACAAGTTCTGTCAAAATTGACAAAAATGACAGCTCTGACACTTTGACAAAAAGATAAGACGTGAGACGTCACCAAAAGTAGGGTCCATACGCTTTTTATGTGACGAGAAGGAGTGTCACCTAAGCCGCATGAACGTTATGCGGCTCATACATATGCGGCCCCAAAGTCTTCGAAACTTCATGCGGCCAAAGGCGACTGTGACCCAAGCCGCATGAGCTTTATGCGGCCAAAATACAGAATCTATGCGGCTTAAATCTTTAAGTTGTATACGGGCTAAGGAAGTTTGTGACTAAAGCCGCATGAGTCTCATGCGGCCCCACATGGCCGAAAACTGAGAGACTCGTGCGGCTCAAAATGATTTATGCGACAGGACACGTGGCAGGCTGACCAAGTCTTAACTACCCAGATTTGCTGCAACAAAATCCCAACAAATCGACAGATGGCGGCCAAAGAGCGGGTCTTCACGTGCTAATTAGCCATGTGGCCATAGCCCCTCTATGCGGCTCAATATATATACCACTATAAATAGCAGGGTGCCACACCCCTGCAAAAGGCTGGTAACCTTCGAAAAGCAATTTCTTCAAGAGCTAAAGACTGCGTCAGATAGTCCAAGGAGTAAGACAGAGTTGATAACACTTTCACGAGCCTCTACCGTCACCCCTTAGAATCAAAACTAAACAATTGTACTTAGATTGTTTTCTAGGATTTCTTTCTAGGTTTTTCTTTGTACAAGCGAGTTTGCAATCAATTTTAATGTTTCTGTAGTACCTATCTTTAATTTTTTAATGGCAAACAGCCATGACGTGTTTTCTACTATGTACTGTCATACATGTCCAAATTTATTTACAGTATTATTCATGCCATGTGTTGTCTCGTTCATGACTTGCTTGAGCACGTAGTTGTTACACTGACTATCCTATACATGTACGGTCTTGCTTGCCTAATAGTGGCCCGTCATGACACACTCATGATTTATATCTTATCCAGCTTTTCTAATAGTCGCCCATCGTGGCGTACTCATGATTCTAGTACTGTCTTGCCTGCTTGATAGTGGCTCATCGTAATGCACTCTTTTTTCCAGATTTTTGTATTCTTTTGTTGTGCCTTTGTAACTACCACATATTCAGAATAAGAGTATTTTTGTCTTGTCCCATCTTGTACCAATTTAAAAATTATTTTTCATATTAATTATAATGAATGTATTTTTATTTTATTTTTCCATGATCGGTATTGTTGCATATAATTAAATATATGAAGTAGTTAGTTACTAGTTGTTAGCTACTAGTTAGACTAGTTGTTAGTGAACCCAGATGGACCCAACTAGACTTGTCATGACACCATTAGTGAACCCGTTAGTTAGGCTTGGTGTACCCATTTATTAGAGAGAAATCAGTAAGAAAAACCCTTCTTTTAGTTAATAGAACCTTCCTTAATTAAACCCCTTCCTAAAATAAACCTTCATGACTCATTGTGAGGGCTTATTAGGCATTTTACATTGCATTAGGGTTGGGGAATAGTGGCTAGTCATCTACCCTGTAAATCCCCCATTTCACTCATTTATTAGCCTCCACAAACACTAATTTGCCTCCTCTCCATTTTCTCTCCATTTGAGAAGAAGAACCAAATTCTACCATTCTCAAATTGATTCCCAACCCATTCCTAGAGTCATCTCAAGGAGGTTAGAGCTTGGATTAAAAAGTAGGAAGCTTGGGAAGGAGTGAAGCTTGAAGGAGGTGTCCATTCTTGAGGATTGTGTCCACTAGTGCCTTTACATTAGGAATCCATCTTCCAATAGATAAAATCTGAAATTAAACCCTTATAAGATTCTAATTAGTGTAATTAGTCATTTAGGAACCACCCATGCATCAGGACTACCCATGAGGAGAAGCTTAGGCTTCATTGGACCTATTTGGAGACTTTTACATAGGGTTTTTGTGCCATTTTTAGGAAATTCCAAAAAATGGTAAACCAAGTGTTTGTCATTAGGTTAGGTAGGCCTAACTGGACTTGTTAGAGTATTGTGAGGCTAGCTACGTGTCCATAATTGGGTATGATAGGACACGAGGTAATTTTAGGGAATTTCCTTCGACACGAGTGCCACACACATGTGGATTTGAGCCATGATACTTGGAATGGCTTGCTAACGTAGAAGCATAAAAAAAGCACAGACATATCAAAAGCGCAGGTGGCATTCTCACTACACATGGCTTTATAAAAGCACAGGGATCCCAAAAGCGCAGACAGACAACTAAAGTCACACAGACAAACAAAAGTGGTGCATAAATCGTTCTTTATTAAAATCATGTCTACAAAAGATCTATTATAGATTCTTTATGATTACATATAAAAGACTAAAACACCTAAAAAAAAGTCTACAAGGGGGTTAATCTTCAGCACACGTGCAGCCCCCCCCCCCGACGTGCAGCACTATCAGAGCGAATCACTTTCTCGTCAGAGCGAGCCAATTCCTGAAGCAGCTATTGGCCCGAGCAAGAATTCAGTCCACAGCACAGGGTATGCCACCGCCGTTGAGCAGGGCCGAGCACAACCTGTGGCTCTTCGGATTGGCAATCAATCCAAACCCGAAAGCTTGGATCTCGAAGACCTCCAAGATATTGTTCAGGTTCGAAGTCCTTACGCCAAACGCTCAAGTGCATCTCAAAACTCAGCAGCAGTTCTTCTATAAGGATACAGCTTCTTTGAACGAAGGAATCCACAACCAACAGTCGAATTGTGCAAGGCTAACGGTCGTTCGAAGCTAAGTCGAGATCGAACATGATGGTGGGAATATTAAGAGACAGAAGACACAACCCTTCAGAAAAGCTTTCCTTTATATATGGTGAGTGTTGTCCAACCCACATGCCATGTGGCCGTCGGTCAAAGACTCCCAAATTAATGGGATGAACATAAGACTTAGCATAATGATCTCATTTAATAGGTTCATTCGACTGAATCCTAGGCCACAAACTTCTTGAATTCCCCAAATGATGGCGGTAATTAAAGAAAAGATGACCGACTCGTCCATCAAAAGAGCAGTCATTAATTGCTCTTACGACTTTGATAGAAACTAAAAGAGCAGTCCATTAATTGCTCTTATTACTTCGACTTGTCCACTTGTCGTGCTAAAAGCGCAGTAACTCCATTGCCTGAAGAACTTGTCCACTCATCGCTCTAAAGGTGCAGTGACTCTGTCGCCTGAACCACAGTCTACTTATCGCCCAGAAGCGTAGTGACCTCAAAGCCTCGCCAGAAGCGTAGCTCGCATAGAAGCAGAGTCCTAAGAGGTGATGTGGTTCTACATGGTCAGATGGGTGTTTATGTCTTTTTTAGATTGGTTTGTTTAAAAACTATCTCTCTTAAGATAGGACAGAGTTTGATTCTGTTGATAAGAGAAATATCCTATCGGTTTGTTTAAACCACAGATAAAAAAAGGAGTTTATTCTTATAGACGTGGGCCATATCTAATCGGTTTGTTAAACCAATGGCCCCCTAGAATGAGACAAAATCCAACTTTATAGATATGAACAGAATCTGCTCAGGTTCATCCGATCAACAATAAATACACGCCACGTGTCATTATGTTGATAATTCTCCCATGATCTTCATAAAGGAGAATCCCAGCATCCACCATGTGTCAGCTCAGCCGCAGCCCTCATCGTGTAACTTCAAGATTCTTTCATATCTCTACGTGCAGCATTCCTGCACAATCCTTATACACATCGTATATTTGCTTTCCTATAAATAAAATGAGTTTTCCTTCAATAAAGAGGCTTCGAAATCTTCGCAACTTTGGGATCCTCTTGATTGGCAACCCCAAAGTTTCAATCACAAGCACCAGAAAGCCAGAGCAAGTTCAACTCGTCGATAGATCATCAACTGATTAAAGGAGTCGCTACAGTGTTCGATCTCCACCATCATACTTTCCCAGAAAACTTTTTACTTAAATCTCCTGTTTAGGAATCGATTGTACTCTATTTTTACTTTTAATATACAAAAAGTTTGTATAACATTTTGTCATGGAAAACAAGATGGCGACTCAGCTGGGGACTTCCTTCTCCTCCAACAAGAAGGTGGTGACGCAATCTGACGACAACTTGCTGGAACCTTCTCAGAAAATGTTGGTCGTACGTTTCAACCAACAAGCTTTCGAAGATCTCCTTTTTGAGGAGAAGTTGAGTCCTTCGAAGTGGTTCGTAAAACCAAAGAAGACTCGACGCACTTGGGTGCCGAAGGCGGCTGCAACGAGCAGCACGACAGAGGGGACAGCGTATAACCACCACTTTTCTAAAATGACGATAATTTTGAACTTTTGTAAAATTTTATCATTTAATAATTATAATAATGATTTATGGTGAATTTTAAATAATTTAATACTAATTAATTTTAAGTGTTGTGACTTGGGCCTTTTCACTAGTATAACCCTAGAACTGATTAGCCTAGAGACTAACCATAACCACGGGGAACTATCCTATGCGATTAGAATGACTAATTATAACTTTATAGGCTAGGGGTATTTTGGTTATTTTGTGACTTGAATTATTTAGGATTTCGATTATTGGTAGTGTGCTAATTGAGATATTAGGCCTTGACCTAGAATTGCCCTAATCTACATGTTAGTCATTAGCCTAGATATTAAATTAGAAGTTTCCTTTACATGACAAGGTTAGGAATATCTAGATATTAGTTTAAGGGTAGATATTTGTTTAAGGCTAGATATTTACTTAGCCCCTTTATTAGGAAGGCTTGAATTATGTATGTAGAGGCCTCCAAACCATATGAAACTAAACCCTAACCCTAGAAATGATTCTTGGCTGCCATTAAGGGATCCACACCCCTATATAAACACATATTGACACCCCCTTGCCTCTTTCATTAAACCTACAAACCCTAGTTTAGTGTTCTTCCCCAATTTTAGTCCCTTTCTTCAAATCAACTCCAAATTAGACCAAATCAATTGTATTGGACTCCCCTACAATAAAGGATACCATTGGTGGGTAGCTAGCAAGAATTTGGAAGCTTTTGGCCATTGCAAGTTGGAAGAAGGATCTCATTCTTGGACTTTTTCATTGAGATTTCGACACTTAATAGGTAATGGCCTCTAAACCCATTAAATTCCTAATTTTTCTTCATAGATGCATTCATTTAGGGTCCCCCTTACTGTTGACAATGTTTGGTAGGAATTCGTATCCGTTTGATATGCGTATCGGACACGTATCGATGTCTTATTAAAAGTGTTCGATAAAATGTCTCTATGAATTGTTTGTTCACCATTTTCAAAACTAATTACACATTTTTGTAGCCCTACATATAGGGATTCTAGAACCCTAAGACTGCGCACGATTTGAGTTAGTTTTCGTGTCCAAATATGGACACGAAACTCAGTATGAGGCAGTGACACAGCTCCCCTGCTGCTCGGGCACTTTAGCGGACACGACACGACACTTCGTGACCCCAAACTTGGTGGACATGTAGGAGACATGACTGACACGATGTTGATAAAGTTTCATTGGGTTTCATAGAGTGGTTAGAGAGAAATCAAGGTTGTACAGTTTCGTGCTCACTGTGCACGTGCATAAAATCATGCTATGATACGCGTTGATTGACACGACACGACACACATTAGACACGATACAGACACTTGTATCCCTAGTCCTATACCTACCCTAGGGTTGGACACGAGCACGAGGCTCGAGGGTGGACACACGAGTCCCTGGACCCCTCGACACCTGAGCACGGGTCTCCACTGTCACTGTTTTCTGATACTATTTTCATTTCGATTTTGGACACTTTATGTCATATTTTGGACACATTTGGCTTCCTTAGGACACGTGGAGTATATCCCCATGTCTGCACAATATGTATTCCTATTTGATTCAAGTTTATTTCTTCAAATTGGTTTTGAATTTAATATATCCATATGAATAAGTTCATTCTTAGTTTTTGACAGTTTTGAGTTTGGGAGATTGAATTCCCATTTTTCGGAGATTTGTTTATAAACTAATTTTTGATTTGAACATGAGATAGTGTATGAGTTTTGTTTTGGTTGATATATATAACCGAGTTTTAGATTTCGAGTGGTTTTATGAAATGGGCTTCGATTTGATTAAAGTCTGATACATGTTAACTGATACACTATTGTCGAATTAGGGTTGAATGAATGTAGGTTGTATGTATAATTGTAACCCCCCTATTCAGCCTCTCTTTACTTCACTGTCCAGTCCCTTTCATCCTTCCGTTTTCCTTTCCTTCCCTCTTTATGCCTATATATGTATGTATGTAAATATGTATGTATGTAATGTATCCAAGTATGTAATGTATCCATGTATATAATATATGAATGTATACATATATGTAATGTAAGCATGTATGTAATATATGAATGTATACATGTATGTAATGTATTCATGTACATAATGTAAATCTGTATGTATGCAAGTATACATATATGTGATACATGATATCTATGTAAAGTACGTTTTGTTTTAGCCTATGCTATATATAGGATTTTGTAATAGGGTTGTATATTGTGATATTTGATATAGGCCTAGAGTATAGTTGACCCTATAGTTGACCAATAGGCTATTTGAACTTGTGGAATTTAGTTGACTAGCCCTAGACCTAGATTTGACTAAGTTGACCAAAGTTGACCAAAGTTGATAAATGTTATAAGTTCCAAAACCCTAGAATTGACCAAAGTTTGACCAAATAGTTCAAGTTGACTAGAGTTGACCAAAAGTGAACGTTGAGTCAATATGTGACCGATTGACCTAGCATGACTAGAGTTTGACTTAGTTGACTAAGATTGACCTAGTTGACCAAATCCTAGATGTTGACTAGACAGAGTTGACCAAGAGTTGACTTTGACCCAGTTTGACCTACTTTGACTTGGTTTGACTTCCTGTGACCTAGTTTAACCTAGTGTGACTCAATGTGACTTAGTTTGATCTAGTTTGACTTAGTTTGACTTCCTTTGACTTAGTTTGACTTAGTTTGACCTAGATTGACTTAGAATCGTGTAGTTGCATTGTAGACTTACTTTATTACATATTGAACACATCATAACATGTATTGCTTTATTTAGGACATTGTGACTCAGGTTCAGACATCTATTTTTATCAGTTGCACATGGTATCAGGCGAGTACATTCTCTGATAGTTCTTCATTTACTTGTCGATTTTTGTATTTAGTTCTAGTTAGTTCTATTTGATTCTCGGTTACCAGTATTGATTGATATTTATTGGATCCATTGCATGCGACACATACCTTACCGTATGGCCTATATTTCTGAGTCATTACTGGAATTACCCTGGAATCATCTATTGGCATCATCATGTCCTGCATGGACTTCTATTTATTTCGTGTCGGATTATGGTTTCACTTGTACTTATTGGGCGGGGAAATATTTGAGTAAGACATGTTGACATATCCCAAATACTGGCCTCTTTTACTGGAGTCAACTGGAATGCTAGCTATCCCACACTTGGCCAAGTATGCGATGTGCCTGATTACCTATAGCCATTTACATGTCGATGTCGGTATTTTAAAATACACTGGTTTGTGTCATGATTAGGACACCCTGGATTTACTGTCTGGACTTACCCTGGATTCATCGATCACATATTGGACTCATCTAGTACTGGATTCATCTGGTACTGGGCTAACCTTGGGATAACACTTGACTATATCAAATTGTCTGGACTTATATCATCATTACTCTAGTTTAGCTAGTTTTACATTACAGTCTTTATTGCAATGATCTTTTATTTTTCTCAGTTTTACTTACCTTGTTCTAACTGCCATTCTATTTTCTTTAACTGTCCAAACTGCTTGTTCATCAATATAACTGTCTATAACTGATTTATAGTCTTTTGTCATTTACTTGGAATTTCTAGATGATTTTGTGCTTGTTCATGTCCTGACTGGACCTGTTGAAAATATTACAGATGGTTGTCCTGAGGATACTTGCCCTACTTGCTTGGGATCCGGAGACGGTATAGCTACCTTTGGCCCCGACACTCAGGAGTGATCGGGAGATTAGCTTAGTAGACTTGCTTTAGACTTTCATTTGAACTTGTGTTGTAATGGGTTGAGATTTCGATATTGTTTTGAGATTGTTTGAGATTTATTATTTTAGTAGTTTATATCAGTTGTTGGAGTTTGGAGTTAGTTTAGCTTTGTGATTCTATATTATCTTATCGTGCTTAGACTGTGATTGAGTATTGTAATATCTTATACTTGTCCTCCGTTCGGAGTTGAGTTTTGACAAGTACATTATATAATTGCGTGAGTTGTTGTTTAGATAGTAACCTTGTACAGTGTTCTACCGTCGATTTTACAGCATTGGCTGGGCGCTGTTACGCACTGTACCCTTACACAGGGTGTGGGTCATGACACTGCACTCTAGAACCCCCTGAACAATGAAGCCCCCAAGAAGATTTTGGCTACTGCTGACATGCCGCTTCGCTCAGTTCCCACTTTAGAAAAATGTAGCAAGAATTACGGCTCCCCTATGGCAGGCCTGACAAAGGCGCAACGCCGGAAGAAGCGCGCCATGGTCCAACCACGGACGAAGGAGGCTCCACAGGAGAGAACTTCCATCTTTGACAGAATTATCTACCAATCGGGTAAGGCTATGTTGGATTTCGAACGTTATACACCTTCTAGGGGTAAGGCAAAGAGGTTCAAGGCGACACGTGCCTTACACGGCCAAAGTGCAATGCCAACCACGCTGTTGGACTCTGAATACTAAGTACCTTCTAAGGGTAGTAGGAAGAAATCCAAGGCAGCACATATTTCGTACGATCAAAGTGCAATACCGACGACAGACCTAAGGTCCGTATTGACAGTCACACACGCAGCCAACGGGAAGCTATACAAAATTGGTCCGAGTGCTTCGATGCCTCGACTGGTGAAACCCTCTGTCACTTGAGCGCTCATGCGCACGATTCAAGCTAGGGGGTACCTATTATCGAGATAAACTCGTACGAATAGTATTCCTGTAAGCATGGAAGGGGTCTACCTCATCAACAACTCACTAATCAGGACCTAAGTGTGTCTCACGTGCAGGAACTAAGAAGAAAAAAGCTATCTCCATATCCTCACTCCTGCGTGCAGCTTTCCTGTACGCACGAAAGGAATGCAAGAGTGGAGAACTCAACAACTTCCCATAAGCATAAAACGAGGGAGGGGTCTTCGACGCAGAGCCGGTCTAAACCAAGGCACAACTGCATCCAGATCACCATCAACTATTGTCGTTGCCAAACAGTCGCTTCGTCGCCAATGAGGAGGTCCATCTTCCAAAGACTGCGACTGATAGCGTCTAATGCAGAAGAAGATGAACTCTGCGTTGCATCATGCAACGTGACGCAGGGTTCTCAGTCTCTCAAGAAGCTTTCCAAGAATCCTCCCTTGTCGGCCAATAAGCCCAAAAATTAGTCTGGGGGTGTTCGCTATCGAAAATATGACATGGTCTTTTTGATTGATAAACCTTGGTATTTCAATTACAAAAGAACAATATACAATGTAGGACTTAGACATAGTCCTAGTAGTACACTTTTATTTTTATCTGGAAACTATATCGGTGGAGCGAGTGGTAATGCGTTTGACTCCGTTGACGATCTGACGACGATCTTGGACTCTCTGAAGGTCTCGATTGCTCTGGATGCCGGGCATTTTGAGGAGAAGGAGACGTTAAGTGTCTCTCTTCTCGTTTCTGTCTATAGATATGATCTTCATTTTTTGGGAGAAGGATGATCCCTCTATTTATAGGGAACAGATTATTCTGCTCATGCACGCATATGTAGGATGCGCCTGTACGTGGGAATGCCACATGGCTGATGGTGTGGGGCACGTGGACGATGCATCTTGAGTCAGTGTAACCACCACTTTTATAAAATGAGGGTAATTTTGAACTTTTGTAATTAAATCATTTGATAATATAATTTAAATCATGTTAATGATTTTTGATGAATTTTATTAATTTAAAACTATTTAAATTGTTGAATTATGATTTTGATGTTTAACTAGTTCAACCCTAGAATTGCTAAGCCTAGAGACTAACCATGACCGTAGGAGCCGAGTCATGATTAGAATTGCAAATTTCTACTTTTTAGCCTAAGGGTATTTTGGTCATTTTGATAATTTTGTGAAATTGAATTTTTATTAATTAAATATTGTGCTAATCTTTTAGTTAAGCCTAAACCTAGAATTGCCCTAATCTAGATTGTTAACCATGAGCCTAGATATTAGATTAGAAGTTTCCATTACATGACAAGGTTAGGAATATCAAGATATTGTGTTAGTGAGATATTTTAGTTAGATATTTGTAAAAGAAAACCCTAATTTCAATGGGTCGTTGATTGAGGCTTGAATTGAACTTGCTAGAAGGTCTTAAACTTCAATTGAACTAACCCTAACCCTAACATCAATCCCTAGGCTGCCATAGAGAGTCCTCCCCTCTATATAAACACATTTTCTCATGTTCTTGCCTCTTTTTCATTCCTACAACAAACCCTAATATTGTTCTTCCCCAAATCATCACAAATTCTTCATTTCTCCTTCAAATTGGACCAAACCAATTGCATTAGACTCCCATATAGTAGTAGAGACTGTTGGGAATTAGCTAGCAAGGATTTGGAGGCTTGGGACCATTGCAAGTTGGAGAAGAACCCTCTTTCTTAAGACTTTTCATTGAGATTCACTCTCAATAGGTAAAACCCATCAAACTCATTCAAATTCCTGTTTTCTCTTCATAGATGCATACACCTAGGTACCAAGGACCTATAGATCAAGTTTCGTAAGATTTGGAATCCATTAGCTATGTGTATCAGACACATATCGGTGTGTTATTGAAAGTGTTTGGTAAAATGTCACATAGAAATGAATTTCAGTAAATTGCAAAACTAATTACATAAATTTGTAGATCTATATGTGTGGATTAATATTCGTGAAGACTGAGCACGTTTTCGTGTCATCTTCGTGTCCAAATTTGGATCGGACACGCAGTACGAGCACGTTCACTGTGCCCTGCTGTTCGAGCTAGATTTCTTTCTCGTTTTGACATGTGGACACGTGAAACTCGATAGACACGTGGGGGCAACCACTGTCAACATGTCCATGAAGTTTTATGAGTTTTCATCGAGTGTACGCGAAGAAATCGAGCCCACACTGGAATTGAACTGGAGTGCACAGTTGGGTTTTCGACACTGATACGTCCTTCAGACGTGGACACGATACGTCATGGACTCGTGTTAGTGGGTCGAACGAGTAGCCCTATACCTAGACTACACGTGGACACGAGCACTTGGACACATGTGCACTGTGTCGTGTCAGTGTGTGTTCTGATACTCTCTATAATATGTTGATTTGGACACTTCGTGTCTAGTTATGTGGACATGTAGATACCCCTCGTATGTGCATATGTATGCCCGACCTCTAAAATGATTTATCTTGGGTTTAATTCGATAATTGGGTTTCGAATTCCTATCTGATATATTTTTTGATACTGAAAAAATGAGTTTGGGTTTGAGTTCAAAACCAATTTTTGGGATTTGATTTTTAATGCATTATATATATATATATATATATATATAATGCATTAATATATATATATATATATATATATATATATATATATATATTAATGCATTATATATATATATATATATATATATATATATATATATATATAAAATATATATATATATATATATTTTTTAATACAAAAAAGAAAAATATATATATATATATATATTTTAATGCATTATATATATATATATATATATATATATATATATATATATATATATATATATATATATATATATATATATGTTAACTGGTTTGGTTTTGTTTCTAGTTGTGAATTTAATTAGGTTTTGAAAACCTAGGAATATGAGATGATGGTTGAACTTTCAAAACTGAGATAATGAGAAAACTGTAAAAACCTGGGGTAATTCATGTAAACCTGAGTATTTGTTTTAGGTTTTAGGTTTTAATTTTGTTCAAGTTTAAACATTTAGTTCATGAATAGGTAAAACTGAATGTTTATTGTGGGATAAAAAACTCAAATAGAAATTGGGTTAACATGTTAAATTGATAACTGAGATTGATAATTGGAATGTAGGTTAGGTTTTTAAACTTAATTTGTTCACTGAATTTTGTAAGTAATGTGGGAAAAACAGGGATTTGGGAATGTGGTTTTGAATGTTAAACTATAATAGAAAACTGATTTTGAGTTTAGTTATGTATTGATTGGGTTTTGAATACAAAACTGAGATCGAGTTAATTTGAAACCTGAGAACACTCACCCTTATCTATCACACACACTATACAACCCCTGTCCTTCACTGTCTATCAACCCCTAATTCCTTTTTCACTGTACACTAACACTCACTCTGTCCACACTGTCCAGCAGCCACTTCACAGTGACACACACACACATAAATATTTATCTGACTCTTCACACTTCACACTCTCTTTCACCCTCTCCATATATGTATGTTTGTATGTATGAGATGTATATATGTAATGTATGCTAATGTATGTAGGTATGTTAATAATATATATATATATATATATATATATATATATATATATATATATATATATATATATTTTATATATATATATATATATATATATATATATATATATATGATTGGTGCTATATGTTTGGATATGTGGTTATAGGCTATATGCCCTATACTAGCTAGTGTAGATGTAGACATGGTATACTTGATATACATATACATAGGCTAAATATTGGTTAGACCTAGATTGACTAACCTAGACTAGTTTGACCATGGTTGACCATAATCCTAGATACTTTGACCTAGTTTGACTTTATAGTTGACTATAGTAGACTAAATTTGACTTTGACCTCGATTGACTTAGAATTATGTAGATTGCATTGTCAATTTCAATTACTACATTTTAGATTACAGCATAACCTGTGTGCTCTATTTAGGACTCAGTTACATTAGTTCGGACATCTATTTTTATAGTCACTCAGGATCTCAGGCGAGTACATGCTATGATTATTTTCATACTTGCTAGAACTTATATTCATGCTTTAGATAAATTACTTGATATTGTCATGATTGTTATCACGGACCAGTACCCTATGGATCTTGTCTTGCGATGTTATCCCCCTCGGGTACATCAAATACATATTTTTATATGCTTTTAACGAACATATTGTATTTCTTGTACACCCCTATTCATGTATACTCTTGTGCAATCTTGTACTCTCATGATCACATGAGCCCATGGATAAACTATTGTATAGGTAACGTAACTTGACTCGATCCTTGTGTATTGATTGGGGAGGGTAAGTAGGACATGGTTATGTGATCAAATCCCACATTGTGCAAATATTGTGTATGTCCATTATGCTCTCACGTATAATGGAGTCCCATTTTTATTTTATATCCCAGCCTGTTACATAACCATTTTGTGCTCTAATAACTTATATTACTTATAGTTCTTATTTCATATACAAATTGTCTCTTGTACTCAGATTATTTATTTTATACTGTTCTTGGGCATGTCTTACAATTTTTATTATAGTTTACTCTACTGCCTGTTTTATATATTCTGTCATGATATGTTCATGTTTCAGTGTTATGTATTCGCTCCTGTCCTGACTGGACCTGTTGAAAATATTACAGATGATACTGAGGACTTTTGCCCAACCTATTATGTGGCCCATCTCGACGACACCTGTGAGTTGGACCCACAGGAGGATCCAGCTCTAGCTGAGGACGTCATTCCTACTGCTTGGACTAGATTAGCTAGGTTTTATCTTTTTTCTTTATGATATTTGTATTGACTTCTGAGTTTGTATTATTTGGATGTTTGAGATGTTGTGTCATTTAGACACACAGACTTATTTCCTTCTGGTTGTATTTCTCTTTAGTGATTTTCTATCTATCATATCGTGCTATTTCCATATCTAGATTTGTGATTGAGTTGTACCTTATGTAATTTGTCCTCCGTTCGGAGAGTATATCATATTGTATTTAGTCTGTGATAGTGACCTAGAACAACGTTCTACCGCCGATACTGCGGCGTAGGCTGGACGTACCCACTTCTTGTGCCCCTACATTAGGTGCGGGTCGTAACACGTTTTTAGTGGTGGACCACGCAGGTCTCGAGAGTCGCAACTAATGCGATTTCGTAGTGGTACTCGATCTAGAGTATTACTACAGCCTGGAGTAGGATATAGGATATATGTTTTGAGGTACTCAATCACATTTAGGAAAAACTCTTATCTAAATTCTTGCCATCTAAATTCTTGCTGATAAATGCTTCCTCTTGAAATAAACTGTTCTTCTTTGATTATATCGCTTCTTTCTCAGTATTGATTTCCTTGCTTGATCTGCCTTTAGGATGGTGATGGAGACACGATCTCATCGCTCCGGCCTGAGGGATACCATCGAGAGGTCTGCCACCTCTCGTCCGGTTCAATTGGACCCTGGGACCGCAGCTCCCCTTATTACTTCTCATGTCAGAGCTTCTGCTGCATTCGGGGGTGCACCTCCACCAGTTCGGAGGCCTTCCTCCGTCATTCCAGATGTGTTTCAACGACAGCCACCTTCAGGATCAGTGGATGCATCACTCCTCTTTGCCTTCTTCTAGCAGTTGATGGAGGCACAGCAGCACCAGTAGCAGCGCCAGTCTGCTGACTTCTGACAGGGCATAGACGATGCCCACCAGCTGGTCAGGACGACAGTGGAGATGGTAACTGCCCAGCCGCATACAATATTTTACGCGCAACGTTACTCTTTACGCGTAACTCTATTTTCACGCGTACTATTCTGGCTTGGCATAAGACGAGTTTTTACGCACAACTTTATTCCTTATTGAGCGTATCCCTTTTACGCGTACTCCTTTACGTGTAAAGATATCCTTTTATGCGTACATGTTTTACGCATAACGTTACTTTTTATGCGTACAATGATTTATGCGCATACAATGTTTCATGCGTAACATTATTCTTTACGCAAACCTCCCTCATGCGTGTAATTTATTGAGCGTACTCCTTTTTACGTACATGGCATGTTAATATTGTTAATACAGATTGTTTGTGGAATGTGCATTATGTCTCGATTGATTCATGGATACCCAGAATGACTGAAACTTAACCTTGAGAGTTATAAACTCGACCATACTAAATACTAGTTTGACTTTCATGCCTTAGCACGAATTGACATTGATTGTTACCTTGACTAAATGATTGATCATGCATTCCTAGTTGGAACTAAAGAGATTGGCTAGTCGTCTTACTGAAACTGAATAAGACACGTCCATATTAACTATGAACCATTGCAATCGACTAGCCGATCCCGAACATTGGCATATGGACACATGAAGGCTTCAACTGATTTTTTTCTACAAAAGCGGCATGTGTACTTTACAGTCAAGGCATGATTATTTTGTGGTTAGGATTGATTGTTGCATTACGCTATGTAAGACCTACAACCTAACCGTACGGGCATCGTTGTAGAGTTGTGCATATCATATTTTATACGAAAGTACTCATTCTGAATGACCATAATCCACGGCATGGGATTTCAATTAACATAGGGACTACTAAGTTAAATAAAATAACGATTGCATGGAGAGAATGGATTTTCGAGTTCTTACATGGCAGCCATCCTTGGGGCAATTAGTGCCCCGACATGCCGGCTGGTTCCTACAGATACTGTAAATCTGCCACACGGGTAGGGAGTGGTATCTGCTTATATTTATTTACTGTATACTGATGACGGGCGTCCCGCTGGGATTCGTCTAATTCCTGATTGGCGCAATTAATTATTGGGTAGACTGGCCTTGCTTGTGCATAGTAAGAACTGAGGAATCCTTATTGCATATTTCCAGGATATCTTAGAACTCACAGTTAACAAGCTGTAGTAGTTGTATTGCCGTTTAAATCGATTTGTCTGTGTACTGTACTTACTTCATTAACTAACTGAGATGATCAGAATGTCAAGACATGACGGGTCAACTTCTGTCCTTATTTGGTTAGGAAGTTGGTTTGAAGTGTCGTGATGTTGTGTGACCCACAGTAGCAAGCGGAGACTTATTATTATATTCTTAACTCTTACCACTGGTTTTAGTTCTCATGTCGTGCTTCCTTGTGGTACTTGCTATTAGAGGTCTAACATCTCTAGTTTTGTATGGCCAGATTTAGAGCCAGTTTCCGAGGACTCAGCTTACTTCTACCTCCAAGATGGTCAATACTGGAGGGATGATCGCAGGAGGACACGAGTGGGTTCCTTGCTTCCCTGCTCGTTTTCCTACTTACTTTATATTTTGCCGCTTGGCACCGACATGTTAGTCGGATTATCTTGTACTTACTTTTATATAATTGTAACTAAGTCAGACTGCAGCTGATAATGATTGTGTATACCTTGCTATACCATCTGGCTATGTTTTGTACAGCCAGATCTCTAAGCGTTTGGGATGCCTTACTGCTTTATCTTACATGCTCTCTATTATTGCTTCTTGTTTGAATGATTGAGACAATAGATGTTGAGTAACTCTAGCGAAACTTTCATGTAGTATGCACCGCCTCGTCTTTTAGACAGCATTGATCGTATTATATGGTATTCATCTACCCATAATACGTAGCTGGCTGAGTCACTCCCCCGCTCACCGGTATTCTGGTCCTAGGACGTGACACCGCAGGGAGGGTAGGTTCAGCAGTATCAGTCGAGGACGCTGGGCATCAAGGATTTTCAGAAAATGCGTTCGAGAGATTTTCGAGGAACTGAGGGGATTCTTTATGCCGATGTCTAGATCGAGCACATCGATGAGATCTTTCGAATAGTACTGATACTAGTAGGAATACAGATAGAGGCGGCGGGCAGCCAAATGCAGCACCTTGCCCGCACATGGTACCAGACAGACCCCAGTGTGGGAACAGAGGGCCAGACATGGGGAGCTTTCAAGAAGCTCTTTAAGGAGATGTTCTTTTCGGACGTAGTACTGGAAGGCTGGGAGCAGCAGTTTGAGAGTCTGGTTCAGGGGAACCAGACAGTCGAGGAGTATATTGGAGAGTTCTACCGTCTGAGCAGATTTATTGAGGACCTCAGCGAGGCGACGAAGGCGAGGAAGTACCGCAGGGGCTTGATCAGGGAGGTCAGGTCTTTGACCAAGAGTGGCCGAGATGCTACTTTCGAGGAGCTTCTAGAAGGAGCTATGGTAGCGGAGGACGACCTAGGGCTAAAACTGAAGAGAAGTCGAGATACTCATGTAGCCAATAGCAGTGGAGGTCCGACCAAGAGGCCTCACATACAGATCCAGCAGCAGCAGAGGCCTGTTCAGCAGCAGTTTCTGCGCTAGGGACATGCACTTTACCAGCAGGCACCCAGGCAGCGGCAAGACGCTATGTGCAACTTCTGCAAGAATCCAGGCCATTGGTGGATGACTGTCGGAAGAGACTAGGCAGGTGTTTACTTTGTGGTGCAGTGGAACATCAGTGTAGGGAGTGTCCCAAGAACTTGACACCATTTGCTCAGGCAACAGCAGGAGCTAGGGCTCCAACAGGGCAGCAGAGGGGACCACCATTGCAGACTTAGTAGTAGAGGTTTGTCTAGCATCAGCAGCAGGCCAAAGAAGGAGGCCAGCAGGGGCGAGCTTTCGCCATGACAGTCGAGGATGCACAGACAATAGGAGGGATGCTTGCAGGTTCTGTTCTTCTCAATTCCATTGCTATTTTTGCCTTATTATAATTATCTTGAAATTCGATTCCGACAGTTACTGCCGACCTTCTTCTGTTTGTTGATAAATTGGATACTTAGTATTTAATGATGATTTGATTTCTACCAAGATAAGTCGTATGGGCTAGGTCGCCTTAGTTATGGAATCTAGAGTCTTCTACAGTCATATTAACTAGCATAGTGATGACATATAGTCTGATTTTGGACGTATTTCACGGGTGTGGGAATTTAAGGTTTTTGCAGCCAAGCATGCGATAATACGAAAATTTTAAATATGTCACGATCCGTACCCAGTGTAGGGGCACGAGAAGTGGTTACGTCCAGCCTATGCCACAGTGTCGGCAGTAGAACGTTGTCCTAAGTCATAACATCTAACACAATATGAAAGATAACTGCACAAGATATACTCTCCGAAAGGAGGAACAATAAGATAGGTACAATCTCAGTCACAATCTAAGGTAGAAGATACGATAAGATAGATAGATATGATATGAATCCACAAAATAAAATACAAACATGAGAGAAGTCTAAGTGTCTAAGATAACATCTCCGCAAAACATTCAAACAACACAAGATCCCAAATATACACAATAAAGTATCCAAATGAGGTAAGACAACAGAAATAAGATAAAGTCTAAGCTAACAAGCCTAAACTATGGGGGTATCATCCTCTACAGCTAGTAGATCCTGCTGGAGGTCCAGATCGCAGGTCTCATCTAAGGCTGCTCATAGTAAGTGGTACAAAAAGCTTCATCCTCATCCTCTATAATATATAAAAGCATAATACATCTCACGCAGTTCATATCATGTCAAAAATTATAAAACATGAAATAGAGTAAGATACATGAATAACTAAAAGAATATACATGAAGTAAAAGAGATAGTTGTAATAATAATATCTACTATAAGGAAATAACTATCAGTGACTAGTAATTAAGAGTACAAGATAGACATGTAAACAACTGGAAATGATTCACGGCTATACTACAGAGTTGATTCATGACTACACTACTTTAAAATTATTCATATGACTATTTCTACTCCCCTATCCCCAATCAATACACAAGTATCGAGACAAGTTATGTTAAGATTCATGATTTCAATGCCTCATAAACGAGAGCACGTGAAATTGATTCATGAGGGCTCTGTGAACATGATAGTACATGAATCACATGAGTATACATGAATAGTGAAAGCATAGGATATATGATATAAGTTAAACACATATGACATGAAGTATCCGATGCCCCCGAGGGAGATAACATCTCATGAAAAAATCTATATAGTACCAATCCGTGTTACCAACGTAACAGCATCAAGTAAAGTAATCTATTGCAAGAATATAAGTTCTAGCAAGTATAAAATGGTCAAAGAATGTACTCGCCTGATATCCTCAGTATCTTGTAAGTGTAGATGTCCAGACAGAATAGATGAATCCTATTTAGAGGAACACAGGTCATAACATGTCCAGAATGGTAATATTGAACTTTACAATGCATTCTACATGATGTCTAGGTCATTCTAGACTAAAGTCAACTCTTGGCCAACTCTAGTCAACTACACTAGTCAAACTAGGTCAATCTAGTTAGGGTTTGGTCAACCATGGTCAAACTAGTCTATGTTAGACATTTCTAGGTCTTTCTAGGTTAAGGTCAACACTTGGTCAACTCTAGGTTATCTAGTCTATGTTTAGTAAACTAGGCCTAGCGAAAACCAAAGCCTATGCATACCAAGTATACCAAAGTCACATATACATATCACTAGCACATACATTATATATATTACAACTCAACCCAATCTCTAAACTATCATATATATATGTACACATCCAAACTATGTAATCATAGGCTAGTATAAAACCTATATATACAATACATATATGCATACATGCATACTTGCAATTATATATACATACATAGAGAGAAATGTGTGTGTGAGTATAGAGATGTGAAATGTGTGTGTTTGTGTGTGAGCATGGTAAGTTGAGTGTCACATGGTGTCAAGCATAGTGTCTTAGGGTGAACTATATATAAGTGTGATATAGTGAACATGTGAGTGTCAAGGCATAGCAATATACATTAGGTAAATGTGTGTATGACAGTGAAGGGTCACATAAATAAATGAGTGTGCAAACATGGTGTTTAAAATTGGACAACAAGGCGGAATCATTCTCAGGTTTGTGTACATGGCAGGGGGTTCTAAATATAGTGTTTAGTTAATATACATGGCAGTTGTGTTTGTGTGTGTGTATATATAATAGTGTTCGAAAAGCCCAGCTCAAAACAAAACCATATTACCATTGAACCCAGTTGCACAAACATGTATCCCAGACATTATGATACGTTTAAACATTATCAAATAACATTTATTATCAATTTAATTTATATTTTAAAACTATAAAAATATTCAGACTGAACACAGTATCAGAAATTAAGGGGAAACCCTAAATTACAACTCAAAACCAAATAAGATCACAAATTAGCATATGGTATAGTGTCGTGCACATGATAGTGTGTCACACGAGTCGTATCGTGTCCATAAAATAGGACACGAGGTGTTCAATCACACGAGAACACCCACAGACACAACTGCACAGTGCAGCATCGTGCGGTGAGTCCACGAGCTAGTAGACACGACACATGACACCTCGTGCTCGTGTCCACGTGTTCGCTAGGTATAGGGCTACGTGCACACTTTTCTGTCTCATGTCCAAGTCAGTCGTGTCGAGTGAACGAGACTCGTATCAGACGTAAAATCGTGTTTGTGAAGTGTAGGCAAAAATCGGTACGATCGAGATTTCTCTCGATCCACTCGATGTATTCGCCTCATACTTCATGTGCAACGTGTCAGTGATTGCCCCTTCATGTCCAAAAAATCTTATCTCAAAATGTGTCGTGTCCAGTGCACACGACACATCGAGTAGCAGGGGATCACAGTGTCCCTGGTACTGTGTCCAAACAGCAAGTTCGTGTCCAATTTGGACACGAACTGCACACTAAATTTAACTCAGTCATATACAAAATCAAAAAGCATATATAGATCTACAAATCTGTTCAAATAGAATTTGAAATTATGCAAATAAATTCGTTTGGGGAATTTCATCAAACACTCAAGCATTGATACAGACACGTATCCGATACGCACACCAAACCAAGTCCAATTCCTATCAAACTCACTCTACAGCTAGGGGACACCTAGATGGATGTATCTATGGGAAGAAATCAAGAATTAGAGGTGATTTGAAGGGATTACCTATTGAGAGTCGATCTCAATAAAAAAGGCTCCTAAATGAGAAGTTCCATTCCTCAAGCAATGTCCAAATGAGCTCCACTCCTTGCAAGCAAGCCTCCACTAGTCTCCACTTCTGAAATGAATCCCAATGCAAGAGAGTAGCCTCAATTTGGGATCAATTTGGATAAAGGGGGAGGAATTTGGAGAAGAACAAGTTCGGATTCTTTATAGGTAGTCAAAAGAGGCAAGGGACTACTAAATGATACTTTATAGGAGGGGGTGCCTCTATGGCCGGCCACACTAGGAAATTAGGGTTATGTTTATTGTAAATGTGTGGCTAAGGCTTCTCCACATGATTTCAAGTCCTCTCATTGGTTCAGTTTAATCCTAAGGCTTTCTTTCTACAAATATCTTAAAGAAAAAATATCCTACTTAGAAATATCTAGATATTGCTAATCTTGTCACTAGTAGGATATCCTAATCAATATTCTAAGCTCATGACTAACCTAGATTAGGCAAAGATTCTAGGTCAAGTCTCAACTAAACAAATAGCACATATTTATATAATAAAATTTCAAAATAACCAACAAGTCAAAATGACCAAAATACCCTCAAGCCAAATATGTGGTAGTGACAAGTCTACCCTCCTTAAAAGAATTTCGTCCTCGAAATTTAAAGGCAAAACTAAACTGACGAGAAGGATAGAAAATCATACTTCATGGTCCAAAAAGATAAGGGTATTGCTCGCGCATCTCATCCTCCCGCTCCCAGGTAGACTCTCCTGGAGAATGATGCCTCCATGCAACGCGAACCAAGGGTATTGTCTAGTTCCTCTGTACCTTCTTCCGTCGATCCAGAATCTCCACAGACTGTTCTGGATAACTAAGAGTAGGTCCTACCTAGATCTCTGAATGATCGAGCACATGGCTAGGGTCCGCCACGTACCGTCTCAACTGCGACACGTGAAATACGTTGTTGACACCCACTAGTGCAGGTGGCAAGTCTAGCCTGTGAGCCACGTCACCGACTCTCCCACTGATAACGAAAGGTCCGATGAAGCGCGGGCTCAGCTTTCCACCTCCACCAAAACGTAAGGTACCACGCGTCGGGGATATCTTCAGAAAAACCAGATCTCCAACCTAATCACAAACATGGTCTCAAAATAACTAAATAATCAAACATGATCAAACAAAATCACAAACAAACAAACCTACTTCTAATCCTATCTCTAAGCTATACCTCGAACTCCAAAGGTCTGCGGTGGCTATCGGCCCAATGCCGATGTCTGTCCTGCGCCACGCGAAGTTGATATCTGATGAGCTTCACCTTCTCGGATGCATCTACAACCATCTCAGGTCCCAATAAAGCTCGCTCTCCAATGTCATCCCAAGACAAGGGTGTACGACTTCTACGTCCGTATAGTGCCTCGAACGGTGACATCTCAATGCTGGCCTGAAAACTGTTATTGTATGTAAACTCAATTAAGTGTAAGTGATCCTCCCAGGATCCTCCGAAATCCAAGACACAAGTCTGCAGGATGTCCTCGAGTGTCAGAATAGTCCTCTCTGACTGTCCGTCCGCCTGAGGGTGGTTATCAGTACTAAACTTGAGCTGAGTGCCCAAGCTAATATGCAAACTCCGCCAAAAATGGGAAGTAAAATGACTATCCCGATCCGAGACAATGTTCACCGGAACTCTATGAATCCTGACGATCTGTCGCATATACAACTCAGCTAGCTTCTTGGTAGACAAACCCACTGTAAATGGCAAAAAGTGAGCTGATTTGGTCAACCTATCTACGATGACCTAAATCGCGTCTTTCCCTCTGGGTGTACACGGCAATCCAGAAACAAAGTCCATTGTTATATGTTCCCACTTCCACTCTGGAATGGGCAATAGCTGCAATAAACCTCTAGGTCTCTGCCTTTCTGCCTTCACCTGCTGGCAGACCAAACATCTAGCGATGAAGCGCGCTACTTCCCGCTTCATGCCACTCCACCAAACATGCTCTCTCAGATCCCTATACATCTTGTTAGCACCTGGATGCATAGAGTATTGAGATCGATGGGCCTCCTGCATAATCTGCTCTCGAAGCTCTCCGCTGGGCACACACAGTCTGGAACCGTGCCTCAATGCGACATCCTCTGCAATGGTGAACTCCTCATCCACCAATCCTGCTCGAGCCTGCTCTCGGATGCACGACAGAGCAACATCGTCGAACTGAGTCAACTTGATCCTCTCTATCAAGTCCGACTGAATCTGTAGACCGAATCTGTAGACCCCACATCTACATCTCCTTTCCTGGCACTAGCACCTCGATCCCCAAGCTCTCCAGATCTGCTAGTAGGTGACGATATATCGTCAAGCACATGGCCACTGGGTATCTGCTCAAAGTATCGGCAACCACATTCGCCTTTCCTGGATGATACTGCAGTGCAATGTCGAAGTCCTTCATCAACTCCAACAATCTACGCTGTCTCATGTTGAGCTCCTTTTGTGTAAATACTGTAATGCCCCAAAACCAGAATACTGGAGAGCGGGGGCGAACATAGCCAGCTACGTATATTGAAGTGCAATCCACCTCGCTATACGGTCACGGCTGTCTAGATAAATGAGGGTTTAACTACAAGCCATCAGTCTCTTATGGTCATGAACAAGCCTATTGTCTCAATCTCAAGCAAGCAATAATAGTTACAAGATATCAGAGGACCAAATATACAATAGTAAGGCGTCACATATATTACATATTTGGATGATCATGAAGCTAGTCATACAAAATGTGAAGACGAGCAAGAGTTTCAGTCATACATGATCAACCCTAGGATTTGTTAATCATGCTACAGCCCGTAGGCAGACAGTAAGTAAAGTGCAATCGAGCTAACACGTGCTCGTCGGCTAAACGCCTCAAAAGAATATTTTTACAATAAAGTGGAAGAACAAAAGGGAAACCCATTCGTTGCCTTGGTTACGCTTGGTGGTCACCATCTGGCGGAAAGGTAGGGAGATCCTCTAGAGCTGCTCCGGTATCTGGCCACGCAAAACCAGCTGGGTCATACCCCAGAAAGAACAAGTGCTACAAAGGAGGCTTCACTTAAGAACTAAAACCAGCATATCAGTAAAATAAGAAGATAATCAAGACATGAAATCTAAATAGGGCAATAAATATCAGAGATGAGAAGTTATTCCGATCAGTTATTGACAAGGTAAACATGAGCAATAATGTTACTGAAGTAACCAGGTACCGGGACAAGACAAGGCTTAGTCTCCATCCAACATTCATGACCAAGCAATAAGTACGGCTTGATACTTTAACTAACTAGGGTTATCACAGGCCTAGTTACTAGCAAGATGCAATGAGATTATTCCAACAGCCACAAGCCCTGCAGACCATCCAGGTTATCCAGGTCGAATATCCGTTCATGAAGGGTGCAACACATGACAGTGTGATGGAAATGTGCCCTATTCGTCGGCATGCTACAAGTCCACTTGCGCACCCAGATAACGGGATTGCCTGTAGCTGGAAAATCTCTTCATGACTACTGGATTATTCTAGTTATTAGCTTTAGTCAATTTCAGTAGGTACCCCTGACCGTGGTACTCAGGGGTCCCTGTCCTAGACATGATGCAAGACAATACTGGTTTATTTGTACAAATATAATCGCCCACGGTGTCCAGACCATTCATTCTTGCCATGTCATGCTAGCCGTCGCAACAACATATCGAGGTATATTATATCGGTTTACTTATCAAGAGTGCGCCACGACGAGCCACTATCATGCCATGTTACTTGTCAATCATTCTTGTCGTGAGTGCGCCACAACGGGCCACTGTCATGTCATATTACTTGTTACTGGTTAAGAGTGCGCCTAAACAGGCCACTATCATGTTCTATCCTTACATCATCATAAATGAGAAAACTTACATAAATAGTTAGTAATATATTCTTGAAGCCAAGGAAAAGATCTACAACTTTTATGTTGAGAGTTGGGAGAAATTCTGGCCATAAATCAGCCAAATAGGACAAGAAAAACAACCAAAATAGGCACTATACGGCCAAGGGTGGATGGGGTCTCATGCGGCAGTAGATGGGTACCCATCTATGCGGCTGGGTAGATGGATACCCATCTATGCGGCTAGGTAGATGATTTCCATGCGGCAAAGTGTATGGGGGTCTCATGCGGTAGTAGATGGGTACCCATCTATACGGCTGGGTAGATGGATACCCATCTATGCGGCTGGTAGATGAGTTCCATGTGGCAAAGTAGATGGGGGTCTCATGCGGCAGTAGATGGGTACCCATCTATGTGGCTGGGTAGATGGATACCCATCTATGCGGCTGGGTAGTTGAGTTCCATGCGACAAAGTGGATGGGGTCTCATGCGGCAGTAGATGTGTACCCATCTATGTGGCTGGGTAGATGGATACCCATCTTCTCCGAAAATCTGAGAAGGATAGCCATGGAACCCATAGCTTCCAAGCTCCATAAAACCTTCACTATAAGTCCAAATTTGGACTTCCATAGGGCAAAATGGGGTAGAATGAAATTCTCTACAACATAGAACAATCAAAACTTGAAATTAATAACATTTGGTAGATCAAAATCCAAAAAATCTGAAAAAGCAACAAACTTAGATCTACAAGAAATAAACTATGAAAATTGAAAATGCTAAGTACTAAAGTGTCTTAGAATCTCGTGAGGAAGAAAATAGAACAACAAAATTTGAGTTCCTCCATGAAGCAAGTTGCACTTGCCTAAGTGGTGTTCTTGGTTGGTGGTGGGTTTAATGGAGAAGGAAGAAAGTAAATGAGAAAGTGGAGGAAAGAGAAAACTTAGGTTGGGTTTTAAATGATGATGGTGGCGGTTGGTAGGGGTTTTCTTTTGGTTCATGATGAACCCAAAAGCAAACCAAACCAAGCTAAACCAAACCAAGATAAACCATAACCAATGAAATGCTAAAATAAACCATGAAATGAGACATGCAATATGAGTCAAAATACGTACACGTATACCAAAATACGTAATACGAACTACGGGCGTTACAACTCTACTCACCTTAAAAGAATTCCGTCCTCGAAATTTAATTAAGAGGCTAGAGAGGCAAGGACAAGCTATACTAATCACAGACAAGCTATACTAAGCAGTCCACCATGCAATCATTCATTAAAGCAAGGAATTTAGAGCATAAGGCATAAGAAAGACATTATACCTTACGAGTCAAACAGGTAGGGATATCGCGATCGGATATCATCCTCACGCTCCCACGTTGACTCACCCAAAGAGTGATGACCCCAAGCAACACGGACTAACTTGATAGTCTTGTTCTTGAGTATCTTCTCTCTTCGGTCCAATATGGATACGGGCCTCTCCTCATACGAAAGTTTGGTACCGACAACCAATTTCGAATGATCCAGGATGTGGCTCGGGTCTAGGATATACCGTCGTAGTTGGGATACATGAAAGACATCATGTACCTCACGCAACGACGATGGTAGAGCGAGACGATAGGATACATCACCTACTCACTCTAGAATGTCGAACGGCCCTATATACCTATGACTAAGCTTTCTCCAGATGCCGAAATGAATGACGCCACGGGTAGGCAAGATCCTAAGAAATACATGGTCGCCGACAGAAAATTCAAGGAGACGCCGATGAGAATCGACCCAATGGCACTGGCAATCTTGTGCGAAGCGAAGATGATCTCTGACTCTTCTGACCACCTCAACTGTCTGAGTTATCATTTTTGGACCGAGCATCTGCCTCTCTCCAACATTATCCTATGTTAGCGGGGATCTGCACTTCCTACCATACAGTGCCTCGAACGGTGCCATTTGGATACTGGCTTAGAAACTGTTGTTGTACGAGAACTCCACCAGGTGCAGGTGATCTTCCCACGAACTATCGAAGTCGAGTGTACAAGATCTCAACATATCTTCCAAGGTTCGTATGGTACGCTCTGATTGACCATCTGTTTGCGGATGATAAGCTGAGCTGAACTGAAGGTGAGTGCCCAAACTCTCTTGTAGACTGTACTAAAAGTGCGACGTAAATCTTGAATCTCTGTCCGAGGTAATACTGACTCGTATACCGTGAAATCTGACAATCTGCTTGAGGTACATCTCCGCTAGATAAGCCGTCGACTGACCAACTCTGAACTAGAGAAAGTGAGCCACTTTTATGAGCCTGTCTATGATAACCCAAATAGCATCTCTACCGTCCTGGGACCTAGGTAATCCAGTCACAAAATCCATGGTTATATGCTCCCATTTTCATTCTGGAATCGGCAAGGGCTGAAGAAGTCCAGTCGGTCTATGATGCTCAGCTTTAACTTGTTGGCAAACCAAACACCGAGAGACAAACCGGGCTCTCTCTCTCTTCATGCCATTCCACCAAAAGTGCTAACGAATATCACGGTACATCTTCGTGCCACCGGGATGAATGAAATACTGCGAACTGTGAGCTTCTGACATGACTTCCTGTCTGATATCTCCACTGGGTACACAAAGATGCTTACCCTGTCGAAGTGTACCATCTTTATGAATGCATAACTCTGGCCGTCGTCCTGCCTCACACTCTGCTCTGAGTCGCTGAAGCTTTGAATCTGTTGACTGCACCATCTGGATCCTCTCGATTATAGTAGACTGAACTTGCATACTAGCCATCAATGCCACATTGGTAGGAAGGACAACTTCTATACCCATCTTCTGAAGATCTGCTAATAAATCTGGTTGCGCTGTTAGAAAATAAACTCCAGCTCTCCTACTCAATGCATCTGCAACAACGTTGGCTTTCCCAGGATGATACTGCAGGTTGATGTCATAATCCACAAGCAGCTCTAGTCATCGCCTCTGACGCATGTTAAGATCCTTCTGAGTAAACACATACTTCAGGCTCTTGTGGTCGGTGAAAATCTTCACCCTATCTCCATATAAGTAGTGTCTCCAAAGCTTAAGTGAAAACACTACTGCTGCCAACTCCAAGTCATGGATTGGGTAATTCCTCTCATGATCACGAAGTTGATGTGACGCATAAGCTATTACCTTCCCATGTTGCATCAAAACATATCCCAAACCTCTGTCGGAAGCATCATAATACACTGAGAATCCCCCGATCCTATCTGGAAGCGTGAGAATGGGTGCCGTCATCAAACCTCGCTTCAACTTCTCAAAAGAATCCTGACATTCTACTGTCCAAGCAAACTGCACATCCTTACGGGTCAACTAGGTCAATGGTATTGAAATTCGAGCAAAGCCTGAAACAAATCGCCAGTAGTAGCCGGCCAAGCCAAGAAAATTACGAACTTCTACAACTGTACTAGGTGCTGGCCATGTCTCGATAGCCACGATCTTCTGGGGATCCACTTCTACTCCTTCTCTGGTGATGATATGACCCAAGTATGAAATACGATCGAGCTAGAACTCGTATTTACTGAACTTCGTGTATAACTGGTGCTCTCTGAGAATCTGGAGGACAATTTTGAGATGCTGCTCATGCTCCGCTTCACTCTTGCTGTAGACCAGGATGTCGTCTATGAACACAATCACAAACTGATCCAAATAAGGCATGAAGATATGATTCATGAGGTCCATGAATATAGCCGGTACATTGGTTGCTCCAAAGGGCATAACAAGGAACTCCCAATGCCCATATCTAGATCTGAAAGCTGTCTTCGGGATGTCCTGCTCTCTGACTCTGATCTGATGGTATCCTGACCGTAAGTCAATCTTCGAGAATACTGCTGCCCCCTTG
Organism: Iris pallida; assembly: GCA_029216955.1. Lineage (NCBI taxonomy): Eukaryota > Viridiplantae > Streptophyta > Magnoliopsida > Asparagales > Iridaceae > Iris > Iris pallida. Next base: position 13,127,393 of record JANAVB010026199.1, read on the forward strand.
AGTTGATCAAACAAGTCATCTATCCTCGGGAGAGGGTATCTGTTCTTGATTGTCACTGAGTTCAAGGTATGATAATCTACACATAATTTGGATGTACCATCCTTCTTTTTCACAAGAAGCATCGAGGCTCCCCAAGGCGATCCACTTGCACGAATGAATCCCTTGGTCCTGAGTTCTTCAATCATCTTATACAATATCTCTAACTCTGACGGCGCCATCCTGTAGACTCTCTCCGACACTGGGGTTGTCTCTGGGATCAAGTCGATAGTAAACTCGATCTCTCGCTCTGGCAGCATTCTTGGAATCTCTTCTGGAAAAACATCTGGAAACTCCTCGACTATCCGGGTTAACTGCAATGCTGCTACTGCCATCCGCAATACTGGAAGAGAAGGTTCAACTTCGTCTCGGGAAAAAGAAAACTCTGGCTCGCCTGGAATGCTAAAAATAACCCTGCCAATATGGCAGTCTATCCTAGCATACTGGTTCCTTAACCAATCCATCCCTAAGACCATATCATAATCGGCCATTGGGAACTCTATCAATCTAGCGAGGAACTCTCTACCGCTAACTACGATCCGACACGAGAAAAATACTCTATCTACTCGCACAAGACCGTTACCAGTAAGTATATTGAGCCTTACTGATAATGACTCAGGCTCCAATCCTATCCGTGTCGTGAATCGTGCAGACATGAATAAATACGATGCACTAGAATCAAATAACGCTGATGCTGGAAAGGAGTTGACGAGAATAGTACATGCCACTACCTTACCTGGTGCCAATCCTTCTTCTACGGTCATCGCCATCGCCTGACCATGTCCTCTGGGTGCAGGTCCCCTCTGCTGAAAACCTCTCTGTTTGGTCAGAATCAGGGCTTGGGCTTACGCATACTGCTTGGGGTATTACTACTGGAAGGCTTGTGCCTGTGTCGATAATGGCCTCTGAGGCTGATATTGTTGCCTTTATTACCACCTCTGCTCAGAGCATCTTGTATTGCCTGGTACAGGGCGTCGCCCCGACGATCTTGAGATGCTAGTAATGTCCTGATAAGACCCACCAAGGTGCCATCATCACGCTCTGCAGGCTGGACTCGCTGAACTGGTGGCTCTTGACCCCCAGTAGGCATGACTCTGGAGGCTACTCCTGAATGCTGGGCTTGATCTCCAGGTTGCTGCGGGTCCACGGAAGGTGCTCCACCTTGTCGATCGGTAGGACCATGAATAATACCGCTGAAGAAGATGGCACAGGGAACAATAAGGAAGGACCAAGACAGATCAAAGATACAAGCATGTGATCAGGTCAAGAATTTAGGGATTCAGAGGATACGAGCAGAGATCAAGGGCGAGTGTTGATTGAGACATATATTCGGTAAACCATCATATATCTTGATTCGTAAGACCTGCATGGGCCACTACTTAAACCATGTAATGCCCCAGAACCAAAATACTGGAGAGCGGATACGAACATAGCCAGTTACGTATATTGAAGTGTAACCCACCTCGCTATACAGTCACGGCTGTCTAGATACATGAGGGTTTAACTACAAGCCATCAGTCTTTTATGGTCATGAACAAGCCTATTGTCTCAATCTCAAGCATGTAATAAAAGTTACAAGATGTCAGAGCACCAAATATACAATAGTAAAGCATCCCATATATTACATATTTGGATGATCATGAAGCTAGTCATACAAAATGTGAAAACTAGCAAGAGTTTCAGTTATACATGATCAACCCTAGGATTTGTTAATCGTGCTACAGCCCGTATGCAGACAGTAAGTAAAGTACAGTCGAGCTAACACGTGCTTGTCGGCTAAACGCCTCAAAAGAATATTTTTATAATAAAGTGGGAGAACAAAAGGGAAACCCACTCGTTGCCTTAGTTACGCCTGGTGGTCACCATCTGGCGAGAAGGTAGGGAGATCCTCTAGAGCTGCTCCAGTATCTGGCCACACAAAACCAGCTGGGTCAGATCCCAGAAAGAGCAAGTGCCACAAAGGAGGCTTCACTTAAGAACTAAAACCAGCATATCAGTAAAATAAGAAAATAATCAAGACATTAAATCTAAATAGGGCAATAAATATCAGAGATGAGAAGTTATTCCGATCAGTTATTGACAAGGTAAACATGAGCAATCATGTTACTGAAGTAAACCAGGTACCGGGACAAGACAAGGCTTAGTCTCCATCCAACATTTACGGCCAAGAAATAAGTACGGCTTGATACTTTAACTAACTAGGGTTATCACAGGCCTAGTTACTAGCAAGATGCAATAAGATTATTCCAACAGCCACAGGCCCTGCAGACCATCCAGGTTATCAAGGTCGAATATCCGTTCATGAAGGGTGCAACACATGACAATGTGCTGGAAATGTTCCCTACTCGTCGGCAGGCTACAAGTCCACTTGCGCGCCCAGATAACGGGATTGCTGTAGCTGGGAAATCTCTTCATGACTACTAGATTATTCTAGTTATTAGCCATAGTCAATTTCAGTAGGTACCCCTGACCGTGGTACTCAGGGGTCCCTGCCCTAGACATGATGCAAGACAATACTGGTTCATTTGTACAAACATAATCGCCCACGGTGTCCAGGCCATTCATTCTTGCCATGTCATGCTAGCCGTCGCAACAGCATATCGAGGTATATCATGTCAGGTTTACTTATCAAGAGTACGCCACGACGGACCACTATCATGCCATATTACTTGTCAATCATTATTGTCGTGAGTGCGCCACAACAGGCTACTGTCATGTCATATTACTTGTTACTGGTTAAGAGTGCGCCTTAACAGGCTACTATCCTGTTCTATCCTTACATCATCATAAATGAGAAAACTTGCATAAATTATTAGTAACATATTCTTGAAGCCAAGAAAAAGATCTACAACTTTCATGTTGGGAGTTGAAAGAAATTCTGGCCATAAATCAGCCAAATAGGACAAGAAAAACAACCAAAATAGGCACTATGCGGCCAAGGGTGGATGTGGTCTCATACGGCAGTAGATGGGTACCAATCTATGCGGTTGGGTAGATGGATACCCATATATGCGGCTGGGTAGATGAGTTCCATGCGGTAAAGTGGATGGGGGTCTCATGCGGCAGTAGATGGGTAGATGAGTTCCATGCGGCAAAGTGGATGGAGGTCTCATGCGGCAGTAGATGGGTACCCATCTATGCGGCTGGGTAGATGGATACCCATCTATGCGGCTGGTAGATGAGTTCTATGCGACAAAGTGGATGAGGGTCTCATACGACAGTAGATGGGTACCCAACTTTACGGCTGGGTAGATGGTTACTCATCTATGCTGCTGGGTAGATGGATACCCATCTTCTCCGAAAATCTGAGAAGGATGGACATGGAACCCATAGCTTCCAAGCTCCATAAAACCTTCACTATAAGTCCAAATTTGGACTTCCATAGGTCAAAATGGGGTAGAATGAAATTCTCTACAATATGGAACAATCAAAACTTGAAATTAATAACATTTAATAGATCAAAACCCAAGAAATTCGAAAATACAACAAACTTAGATCTACAAGAAATAAACCATGAAAATTGAAAATGCTAAGTACTAAAGTGTCTTAGAATCTCGTAAGGAAGAAAATCGAACAACAAAATTTGAGTTCCTCCATGAAACAAGTTGTACTTGCCTAACGGGTGTTCTTGGTTGGTGGTGGGTTTAATGGTGAAGGAAGAAAGTAAATGAGAAAGTGGAGGAGAGAGAAAAGTTAGGTTGGGTTTTAAATGATGATGGTGGTAGTAGGTAGGGGTTTTCTTTTGGTTCATGATGAACCCAAAAGCAAACCAAACCAAGGCAAACCAAACCAAGCCAAACCAAACCAAGATAAACCACAACCAATGAAATGCTAAAATAAATCATGCAATAAGACATGCAATATGAGTCAAAATACTTACACATATACCAAAATACGTAATAAAAACTACGGGCGTTACAAACACATACATCAAGCTCTTGTGGTCTGTGAAGATCTCCACAAGTTCTTCGTATAGTTAGTGTTTCTATAACTTCAGAGCAAAGATAACTGCCGCCAACTCCAAGTCAAGGGTAGGGTAGTTCTTCTCATGGGAACGTAACTGCCTGGAAGCATAGCCAATTTTCTTCCCATGCTGCTGCAAGATACAACCAAAACCCTTCCCTGAGGCGTCACTGTAGATAGTGAACCCGCCTGATCATGATGGCAAAGTCAGAATCGGAGCTGTCATCAACCACTTCTTCAGCTCATCAAAAGCGACCTGATACTCCTCTGACCGGATATACTCTGTGTCCTTCCGGGTCAACCTAGTGAATGACTCTGCAGCCCGGGAGAAATCCTGAACAAACCTCCTGTAGTAGCCCGCCAATCCCAGGAAGCTCCTAATCTCCGTAACTGAACTTGATGTTGTCCATGCCTCAACTGTCGTGATCTTCCTCGGGTCAACTGAAATCCTATCTCGAGTCACAATATGACCCAAGAAATCAACTCAGTCTAGAAAGAACTTACACTTCGAGAGCTTTCCATAAAGCTCCTCCCTCCTTAGATTCTCCAGAACCACCCTCAAATGCTCCTCATGCTCCTCCACGGTCTTCGAGTACAGCAAGATATCATTGATGAACATCACCATGAACTTGTCCAAGTACTGGTGGAATACCGTGTTCATCAGGTTCATGAACACCGTCGGAGCGTTAGTCAACCCAAACGGCATCAACATAAACTCGAACTGGCCATACCGCATCCTGAATGTTGTCTTCGGGATATCCTCCCTCTTTACCTTCACCTGGTGGTAACCTGACCTCAAATCAATCTTCAATAAAACTCTAGCTCTGCTCAACTGATCAAAGAGATCATCGATCCGTGGCAGTAGGTACCTTTTCTTGATTGTAAGGTTGTTGAGTATCATATAGTCGATACACATCTTTACCGACCCATCCTTCTTCGGTACAAAGATCACCGGTGCAACCCATGGTGAAGAACTAGATCGGATGAAGCCCATGTGCTGTAACTCATCCACCTGTTTCTTCAATTCCACCAACTCGCTGTTGTTTACCCTATAGACATGCCGGGAAATCGGCTTTGTGCCGGGCACCAAGTCTATAGAGAACTCAACATCTCTGTCTCGTGAAAGTCCTGACAAACCTCCGGAAAGACATCCATGAACTCTGCTATCAATAGATGTGGCACTGTCTGCTCCTCAACTGAAACTCCACAGAAGACTCCGCTACTCTGCTCTGCCTTCCGCCTGGCGAACTCGAACTCTGGCTCTCCTAGCAGACAGAAAAGAACTCTACCCCCACGGCAATCTATGCTGGCGTGGTGTCTGCTTAACCAATCCATACCGAGTATGATATCGTAGTTGGGTAGTGGCATTACGAGGAGACTCACATCCAACTCTCGGCCTCCCAAAACAACTTTTTGCCCCTTGTAAATATTATTAACGAAGATAATACCACCCATGGTCGTGATCTTGCAAGTCTTTTGCAATGATTCAGAAGCAAGATGGTGTTTAATAGCAAAAGATACAAATATAAAGCTGTAGTAAGCCCCCAAATCGAACAAAGCAAATGCTGGAATAGTGTCGAGAAGAACATAACCTGCAATAAGATCTCCGATGGCCTCTGCGTCCTCAGCTGCCATGGCGAAAGCTCGGCCCTGCTGGCCTCCCCTAGCCTGCTGCTGATGGTGAACGAACCTATGCTGCTGTGTCTGCAGGGCTGGTCCCTTCTGCTGCCCTGCTGGAGACTTGGCACCTGCTCCTTGTACTGCTCGTCCCGTGAATAGGGAACACTCCTTCAGTTGGTGGTCCGTTGAACCACAGAGTAGGCACCTGCCTAGCCTCTTTCTGTAGTCGTTCTACCCATGTCCCGGCTTCTTGTAGTAGGTACAACTGGTGGGCTACTGCCTCAGAGCTTGTTTCTGATGTCTCGGCTGCTGCTGCTGCTGCTACACCTGCTGAAAGGGTGCACGGGCTTGCCCCTAAGGCTGCTGCTGAAATGGCCTCTGCTGGAACTGCTGCTGGAAGTGGGGCCTCCTGGTCGGTCTTCCGCTGCCACTGGCTCTATGAAAGTCCTGACCTCTCTTCAGTTTCAACCCCAGGTCGTCCTCTGCCGCCATAGCTCCGGCTAAGATCTCCGCGAAGGTAGCGTCCCGGTCACTCTTAGTCAATGACCGGACCTCTCTGATCAAACCTCTGTGGAACGTCCTCACCTTCGTCTTCTCGCTCAAGTCCTCAATAAATCTGCTCAGTCGGCTGAACTCTCTGGCATATTCTTCGACTGTCTGGTTTCCCTGAACCAGGCTCTCGAACTGATGCTCTATGCCTTCCAGTGCTACATCTGGAAAGAACTGCTCCTTGAACAACATCTTGAAGGCTGCCCAAGTCTGTCCCTCGGTTCCCACTCGGGGTTTTATCTGGTACCAAGTACGGGCTAAGTCCTGCATCTGGCTGCCTTCCGCCTTAATCTGAAGTCGGGATGGTATCTCTGCCAGCCGAAATATCTCCTCTATATGCTCTATCCAGTCATCCGCATAGTGGATGCCCTCTGTACCAAGGAAATCCCTGGGACGCATCTTCTGAAACTCGAGGATGACCGGCATCCTCGGCTGGTACTGATGCTGCTGCTGTGCTGGCCCCTGGATGGTCACCATCTCCAATGACATCCGGACCAGTTGGTGAGCCTCGTCTATACCCTGACGAAAGTCGACAGTCCGACTCTTTTGCTGGTGGTGGTGAGACTCCAGAATCCTCTCCACAAAGGAAAATATATGGGCATCATCAACCATCCCCGTAGTTGGCTGCTGCCACGGTGGAAACACCTCAGGAATAACTGGGGTCTACCTTTGAACTGGTGGAGGCGCTCCTCCGAAGGCTGCAGATACTCCAACGTGAGTAGGTACTAAGGTAGCTGCCATCTCAAGTCCTGGCTGAACTGGAATAGAAGTGGCAGACCTCTCTAACGTACCTCCCGTGATGGGGCACTGCGATCGTGTCTCAATCACCATCCTGGAGACAGATCAAACAAGGAATCAATACTAAGATAGAAATGATAAATCAAAGGAGGACAGTTTATTTCAAGGGAAGCAATTAACAGCAAGAGTTAAATGGCAGGAATTTAGACAAGAGTTTTTTCTAATGTGATTGAGTACCTCAAAATGTTATCCAGTATTCTACTATAGGCTGTAGTGATACTCTAGTTCGAATGCCACTACATAAACTAGACCTGAATGGGCCACCACTAAAAATGTGTCACGACCCGCACCCAGTGTAGGGGCATGAGAAGTGGGTACGTCCAGCCTACGTCGTAGTGTCGGCGGTAGAACGCTATCCTAGGTCACAATATCTAACACAATATAAAATATAACTGCACAAGATATACTCTTCGAATGGAGGAACAATAAGATAGGTACAATCTCAATCACAATCTAAGGTAGAAGATACGATAAGATAGATAGATATGATATAAATCCACAAAATGAAATACAAACAGGAGAGAAGCCTAAGTGTCTAAGACAATATCTCCACAAAACATCCAAATAACAAAAGATCCTAAATATACAAAATAAAGTATCCAAATGAGATAAGACAACAGAAATAAGATAAGTCTAAGCTAGCAAGACTAAACTATGAGGGTATCATCCTCTACTGCTAGTGGATCCTGCTGGAGGTCCAGATCGCAGGTGTCGTCTAAGGCTGCTCTATAGTAAGTGGTACAAAAAGTCTCATCCTTATCCTCTGTAATATATCAATAGGTCTAGTCAGGACAGGAACGAGCACAATACATCTCACGTAGTTCATATCATGTCAGAAAATATAAAGCATGCAATGAGTAAGATACATGAATAACTGAAAGAATGTATATAAAGTAAAAAAGATAACTGTAATAGAAATATCTACTATAAGTAAAGAACTATCAGTGACTAGTGATTTAGAGTACAAGATAGACATGTGAACAGCTGGAAATAAATCATGGCTATACTACAGAATTGATTCATGACTACACTAGTTTGGAATTATTCACATGACTATTTCTACTCCCCCATCCCCAATCAATACACAAGGATTAAGACAAGTTATGTTAAGATTCATGATTTTATTGCCTCATAAATTAGAGCACATGAAATTGATTCATGAGAGCTCTGTGAACATGAGAGTACATGAATCACAAGAGTATACATGAATAGTAAAAGCATAGAGATACATGATGTAAGTGAAACACACATGACATGAAGTATCTGATGCTCCCGAGGGGGATAACATCTCATAAAAAGATCCATATAGTACCAATCCGTATTACCAACATGACAGCATGAAGTAAAGTAATCTATGTTTGCAAAAACAAAAAGTTGTTCTATTATAAACTTTTGAAAAGAGTACAAAAGTACAATTTAAATTTTGGAGAAGTACAACTGTAGGAATCTGATCAGAAGACGATCACTTTATCCCTTGGACTATGTGAACTTGAAGACTAGAGCCTCTGGAGAATGCAACATCAATTTTGCAAGAGTTATTGATCTCTCTATGTGATGCTTTAACAATAGTTGGAAACTCTATTTATAGAGTTCAGGAAATAACTGTTTTAGCCGTTATTCTGATGCGCATGAGGCTGGGTTGCGCCACATTGGGTTGCGCCAACCTCATGTTGCGCCAACTTTCATTCAGTTATCAGTCGTGTACTAACTGTATTTAGACGTGTGGCATCATGTAATTGAGATGCACGTGGTCGTGTACAGGATAATAGACATGTCTTGAGAGATTAGTGGCATGTGTGCCACGTCATCCTGCTTTGGAAATAAAAATTGTCTCAACTTTATCAGTTGTGCGAGCTTCAGTCAACAAGTTAAACTGTGCCTGATTAGGCTGCGCCTAGACATGTGGCAGCTTTTGAGAAATAGTTGTTCAGCTTGCGCCTAGGCGCAACTAAGGATTTTTGTTTTAGATTGTGCCTAGGCGCAACTCATAAGACGTACATGATAGTTGTCAACCAACTCTCATCGAGCGGCACAATTCGAGGGATTCGAAGAGATTTTTCTCATTTATTGTGCTGTCAGTTGTCAGTGCTGTCAGGTAATGATGGCTATTAAATGTTAGACGCCACATAGACTTTAGCATAATGTAACTGGGCACAGTCTTAGATATGGCACGACCTGATCAATGGCGCAGTTTGATCTCTGAGCTCCATATTAGTGGCGCAGCTTGATTTTTGGGGTGCAACTTGATCGCTGAGTAGTAAATACATGGCACAACTTGATTTTTAGGCCCTACAAGACACCCTTCAAAGTTTTCAAAACTTAAAACATTTTGAAAGTTTTAAAATAGTTTGAATTTATAAAATTTTTGACTGAGTCAAGTTTGCGCCAGTCAACACCCGGTCATTACAATTAAATTTCTTTCTCGAAAACACTCAATCTCCTCTTCGTCTTTTCGAGTTTCATTGATGATTTTCAGTTTCCCATGAGGAATATGAAGAGTCAGTTTGGTGATATATATGTAGGGGTTGATCTTTGTACTTTATTCTTCACTTCTACAATTTCGATGGCATCTAAGAACAGAGAGATGGAGACCAATGCTGTCACTTAGATTGAGTCTCCTGAAGCGAAACCCGACGACACGTCTTCGACTTATTTGTTGGAGGCTGACCCGGTATTGAGGGCGATGAACTTTTTAGACTGTTTCGGTTTAAACCCAACAGTCTTCAATCACTCGAGTGGTGGGCCATCCTCTGAAGAGCACGGCGATTCGGAGGGATTCCTTAATCTGATGCGTTGCTTGGGGATTCGCAACATGCAAGAATTGAATACCGCCCTTCGTCAAACCATTGAAGACAAGAAAAAGGAATAATGTTTAGGCGTGCCAACTTTTTTATTCTCTTTTTTTGTGTCCTTGTCTGTAGGGGTTCACCTATCTTTATGCAACGAAATCTAAAATTTCCGATATATTGTGTGGATGTGATTTCAAATGACGCATGTAGATGTTTTCCTTTGGCTAATTCAATGCTTACTGTTTTATTTGAGAGACACATGGCAGCCATCACATGGTTTCAAGCACCTATTGTTTAGTTCTTTTCCAAAATAGGCTCATAAAATGATGCACATATTTCATCTTCAATACCTTTAAAAGGATAACCAGAAACGAAAGAGACATTCATACTTTCTCAAATGGCTTCTCATAAGGTCTTACTATCCATAAGTTCACTTGCGGCACTTCATCCCGATGCTATTCTTTTGTATACTAAGTTCAAAGAACCAATGGTTTTTACACATAAATATTTTACTTTGCACCATTTTTGTGACGATAGGTGCTAATTTGTCAAAATAAAGTGCATCTCGTAGATACACACTTGAAATTCTGAGCAGAAGTGTGCACTTTAACCAGTGTTTGACTTCGGTTAGAGACGCGCATTATTGATATGAACCTTGTTTTATAAGTGCACACTGTCGATGCACGCCTGTGCTTCTGAGAATAGTCGCACATTACTGATATGTGCCTATTGATCAACACACTGTCGATGCGTGCATGTGCTTTTGAGAGTAGGCGCACATTGCTGATAGGCGCCTGTTGATCAGTACACACTGTTGATACGTGCCTGTGCTTCTGAGAGTAGGCACACATTGCTGATAGGCGCCTATTGATCAGCACACACGGTTGATGCGCGTGCAGTTTTGATAGATTTTACTGACTTTTCTTTTCTTTGTTCATATTCGCAGAAGTTTGGTTGACAAGTTTCTTCAAAACTGGCATTGGCGATTTGGATGCTACGAAGAGCATTCTTCTGACACCCACATTAGACAGCTCATGTGATTCTGACACTCAAATCAGACAGCTCAGGACTCTTCATGTTCAAGAAGGGTCTTCCTCAGATGGTAGGAAGAGCCTTTATACATGAGAGTTGGATGGTGGAGAGACAGAATTAGGAATCGTATCACAAGGGTGATCTCATTCCTAGTTCCCCTGGCGGGCCGTCGTATCTCCACTAGTTGTACTGACAGCAGCTTATCTTTGAGCTGCTATACTCTATGGTTCTCCTCTCGTCTTTCTGAGAGAGAAGACCAGAGTTGATTCCATTGTCTCGCTCGTTTCTTCAGGTCGAGACGATAAGGAACTGGCACCAACAAATAAGAAGATCCAAAGATGTAATAGACCTTCATGTTATATTTAGAATAAAAATCTGAGATGTAATAGATTTCCATTGAGATGTATCTATGTTTTTTTAATGAAGGAATAAAGAATAATTTTCTCTCTTTTATGATTTGATTTTGATATGATGATATAAAAAATAGAATCAAGGAGAAATGTGGATGTGACAAGTTGCTGATATAAATAAACAGAATTCAGAAGTATGGAGAATGTAAACTCTCGTTATGAAAAGTGAACAGTCACTTCGATTTTTGAGAAAAGGACACTGAATGAATGAACAGTCACTTCGGTTTTTTGAAGAAAGAACAATGAATGAACAGTTATAAATGAATGAATAGTTATAAATGAACGAACAGTTGGACTTCTTTCAAAAAGTCGCATCAGTTCTCGAGGTTGACTATCTAGTTATTATATCTATAAATAGAACAAAACTTTCATAGATATCGTCACATTCTTTCCTTTCTGTACAAAATGTCTTCCAAAAATTTGCTCATTCCGAAGCTTGAAGGAAAGACCGAGACACCACCTGCTAAGCCTCCAGTACCTCCTCAGAAAGAAAGGGGTGAAGGCTCAACTTCTCCTGCACCAAGAGAGGACTTGATTTCCAAGCTAGTGGAGCCTGGAAAGACTACCGAAGAAGAGGCATTGAGAATGGCTGCCTACGAGTTTCTTGTGAGTTCAGACAATGTGATGTTTGAACTGTTGGCGAACTATGTATTTAATCATGAAGGATCGGGGCCTCCTCTCTGTCCTTAATATTATGTAACTCCATTCTGCTTTTAAATAAAATGGACTTTTATTTACATTATGTCTCTGAAATAAAGTACATTTTGCTTTTATACATAATATTTCTTGAGAAATTTGTCATTGATAGGCATCATAGCCACTCTGCCATCCATGTCTGTTAATTGATAGGCTCCATTTGAGAAAACATTATTTACTATGTATGGCCCTTCCTATTTTGCCTCAAACTTGCCTTTGCTCATATGTATCATAGTCATAGGACGTCTGACTGTAAGAACTAACTCGCCTTCCTGAAATGTTCGCACTCTGACTTTGCGATTGAATGCTTTTGAATCTGGGCTTGATAAAGTTCGATCTGCTGTTGAGCCAGTAGCCTTTTCTCGTCGAGCACCTCCAATTCTTGAAGCCGAAGACGATCGTTGTTTTCTGTAGTAAGCTCATTAGCAATGGCGATTCTCAATGATAGAATTTGAATTTCCAGAGGCAAGACAGCTTCACATCCATATACTAGAGAAAAAGGTGTGCAACCTGTGGGGTTACGGATAGTAGTACGATATGCCCATAGACACTCTCCAAGTTTATCACTCCAATTACGTTTGTCAATAGAGACAAACACTTTTTAAGGAGTTTGATGATGGTTTTATTGAATGCTTCAGCTAACCCGTTAGCTGAAGGATTATAGACCGTAGAGGCAACATTATTGATTCTGTTGTCATCGCAGAACCTATTAAACTTCTGGCTGATGAATTGTGGCCCATTATCATGGATGATTCGATGAGGGACAACAAATCTGTATATCACATGATGTTTGATGAAGTTGATGACACTACTAGTCTTTACTTCAGCCAAAGGTATAGCTTCTGCCCACTTGAAGAAATAATCAGTTATAGCCAAAATGAACCGATGTTCTTTAGATGAAGGAGGATTGATAGGGCCAATTATATCCATGCCCCAAGCTTCGAAAGGCCATGAGATAGCAGTCGGATGGAGAAATTCCGATGGTTGATGGATAAAATCTACATGAATTTGACATGCACGACATTTTCTTGCATAGTCAATAGCATCTGATACCATAGAGGGCCAGTAGTAGCCCATACGTCGAATACGATCCTGTAGTTTAGGACCAGGCTGATGTGCTCCACAAACACCATCATGAGCTTCGCGTAATATCTGCTTTGCTTTATCACCAGCGAGACATCTCAAAAGTAATCCATCAAACGTTCTTCGATAGAGAGTTTTAGTAGTATGATTATAATAGAATCGAAGCAATCGGCGACGAATACTTGTAGCTTCCTTAGAATCTTCTGACAATATGTCATGTACTTTAAAATCAATGAAAGGTGCTCTCCAGTCCTCGCAAATGACATTAACTTCAGTTAGATTGCTGAATTCAATATTGTGGTTATTTTCAACACAAAATAGTTCTCTATTAGAGATAACAACCATTTGTTGACTTTTGACTGGAACTGCCAATACCGCAGCTAGGTTAGCTAAGGCATCTGCTTCTTTATTTTATATACGACGTACATGTTCGATGAAGAACCCTTTGAACGAAAAAGCTATCTTGGTTGCTGCTTTATGGTATGGTACCAAATCTTGATGTCGAACTTCATATATACCTCTAACCTGATTAACAATCAGCTTAGAGTCACCATATACCTCAAGATATTCAATATCCAATTGTTTGGCTAATTGGAGTCCAATGAGCAAGGCATTGTATTCTGGCACATTGTTAGAGCATGATTTGTCTAAAGAGTAAGCCCTTTGAATAGCTAATCCACCTGGTGAAACGAGAACAATTTCCACTCCAGCAACAAGAGTACCTCCAAGTCCAATTCTAGAAGCTCCATCAAAGAACAACCGCCAAGTAGAAAACTCTTCTGAGATCATATTTTATTCCAATATTTCATCTGGAATCTCGTCATAGAGTTTAGATGTTTCAGGGACAGGATGAGCTGCTATGAAGTCAGCAAATACCTGACCTTTCACAGACTTTTGAGGAACATAAACCATATCATATTGTGCTAAAAATATGGCCCATGTGGCAAGCCTGGAATTGAGTGTGCTTGGCTTTTTTATTAAGACTCGAAGAGGATTAACTCGAGATATGACATAAAGAGTTTGGCCTATAATGTAATGTCTCGTCTTCTACACAGCAAATATTAAGGCTAAACATTCCTTCTCTACCGGACTATAACGATGTTCAGCTCCAATCATCGTTCGGCTAAGATAGTAGACGGCTTGTTCATGACCTTCCTTGTTCTTCTGAGCTAGAAATGCTCCCAATGAATGATCAATTGCCCGGACATACATTAAGAAAGGTATTCCTGAGATCGGTGGTACAAGAATCGGTGGACTCATTAAATACCGTTTTATGTCATCAAATGCTCGTTGACATTCTTCTGTCCAAACAAAAGATGTACCTTTCTTTATTAATTGAGTGAATGTTCTGTAACGTCCAGATAAATTTGAAATGAACCGCCTGATGTACGCAAGTCGACCTTAAAATCCTTGTAGCTTTTTTAGGTTGCGTGGAGGACGCATCTCTTGAATGGCTTTGATCTTCTCGGGATCAACGTGTATACCTTTAGAGGTAATGACGAAGCCAAGAAATTTGCCACTAGAGACATCCAAGAAAGACTTGGTGGGGTTCATTTTGAGTTGATGCTGGCACATTAGATTGAAAATAGTTATTAAATCTTGAATGTGATCTTCCTTTAGACAAATTTTGACAGCAATATCGTCAACATAGAATTCGACAGTCTTTCGCAGATGATCTCGAAAGATAGTACTCATAGCCCGCTGGTAAGTTGCACCTGCATTCTTAAGACCAAACGACATGACTATATAACAGTATACTCTACGAGGAGTACGAAACGAAGTATGTTTTTCATCTTCAGGATTCATCCGGCTTTGATTATATCCAGAAAACCCATCCATGAAAGAAATTTGTTCGAATCCACATGTGTTGTCGATCATGACATCAATAATTGGGAGAGGGAATTCGTCTTTAGGGCAAGCATTATTGAGATCCCGAAAGTCTATGCAAACTCGAACCTTTTTGGTCATCTTCTAGACTGGTACAACGTTGGCTACCCAATCAGGATGTTGTTCTTCTCTGATAAACCACAAGCTATAAGCTTTTTGACTTCATTATCAATGGCATCCATCATTTCAGGCTTGAATCGCCGTTGTTGTTTGACCGTCTTGGCATTCGGCAAGATATTAGGTTTGTGAGTTGCGACTTGAGGATATAAACTTGGCATATCTTATAACTCCAGGCGAAGACATCAATATATTCCAGAATAAGGTGAATTAACTATTGTTTATTATTCTCTGGAAGATTTTTGCTAATAAAGATTGGTCGTGATACGCCCTTCTCTCCAATATCGATTTGGACTAGTTGATCCTCAGTAGGTGGTTCTCATTATTCAAAATGAAGATCCCACTAATTGTCTATTCTTTGTGCCCAAGGGTCCACTTCAGGAGCTTCTTCAATGTCATCTTCATCATCTTCCGAGAATTTAGCAGACACCATGTTAGAAGATACTATCACCCTATGAACATGACCAATGCTGGTATCAGAATCCCATGAGATAGACTCAGAAGAGTTAGATCATTCTTCTTTATCAGATTCAGAAGGTTCTGGAGTTAGAAGTGGTGAAGCATAACCTAGTCCCCGCTTCGTTTTACTGCGGTATTGTTGTGATTTTCCTTTTGGAACAGCAATACGAAGAGCAGTTCCCCTTCCTTTATCGTTGTTGAGGCCTGTTCTGAAATTATAGCCCATTTTACGGATGATTGCTTTGGATTTTGGACTATAGCGACGTAATTGCAGCCTTCCTGTATCATCTCTATTATCGTTATAGAGCATGATTTTTGGTTCCTCTCTTTTATTGAAGAATATAGGCTTTTCATCTTTCTTTCGAGACAGTACTAAGAAGTACGACTCTTGTATTGAATCCAAGGATACCACATTTCGTAGAGATGATACGACTTCTATTATAAGTGGTTTAAAACTATCTAGTATATCCAAATAACATTGAGTATAGTAAGAGACATCAGTATACTGCAAAGGAGATTCTTTATTGATTTTTACACCATCATTTATAACAGGAACTTTAGCCTTAGCAGGCTTAGTCCGATTGATGACCAGAGGGGGAGAAGAAGAACGAAAAGGAGGAGGGGGCTTCTTACGACGAAGGTCGATTACAAGCGGCTTAGGAAAGGTGAGCTCCCTTTGTTCCTGACTATCACCAGGGAGCTGCTTCTCGTGGGAAGGAAGATAGATTGTCAGTGGTTTGGATGACTGAGGACAGGAAGTACGTCCTCTGACAGGAATCACCAGAGTATTATTCGGCATACTTTTTTGTTCTTCATCTGTGTCCATTGCTAGTACCACCTTCATGAATTTCTCTCTGTACATGCGAGAATTGTTGCAGTATGCTTCAACTCCTTTGAAAGGATTCAGATCTGTAACCTCTTTTTGTACCTCTCCATTACTATCCACATATTTAAAATATTAGTGGAGAGTAGAAGGTACAATATTGTGCCCATGGAGGAATGGTCTTCCTAACAAAGCATTGTATGAGCCACGATTGTCAATTACATAGAAAGTTACGTTGGTACGAAAATTGCCAATCTGAAGTTTTAGGCATATCTTCCCCAAAGGTTTACTTCTTCCTTGATTGAATCCCAAGATGGTAGTGATAGTTGTAGATAAGTTATGCACTGAGATCTTCAAAGCATCCAGCAAAGACTTCGGCATGATACTAAGAACAGACCCTGGATCAATCTGGATACGATCAACTTTCATGGTGTACACATACCTCGTAAAATAGAGAGGACGATCATGACGATTATCTTCTAACAACATGTCATCTTATGTAAAAGTAATATTGGGTATTAGTTCAAATACACTATGATAATGTGCACAGCTGACTGGTTCCTTTTCAGGCTTTTTGAGAAGAGTAAGATAAGCATCAGCCTGCATCAAAGCTTCACTTAACGTTTTTCGAGTTTCTTTTGAGAGACGTAAGAGTTCAAAGATTGACAATCTTGCCGGAGTATTGGCCAATTGAGCCAATATGTCAAAGTTATATGGCGTTTCGAGTCCGAGAGATGAGGACTTTTTCAATGCTTTGTCAAAGAGAACAGGTTGTTTTCCCTTGTCTGCTGATGTCAGTTTATGTCACGACCCGATACCCAAATTATTGGGCCGGGCCGAGCCATGTCCAGCCTACGCTTGGTTAAAGCATAGTAAGCTGTTCTAAGAATAGGCAATAAAGGAACTAAGCTGCTAACAGTTCAACTATCACATTTAATAGGTACACCACAACACGGCATCTATAAGCAAAAGTAAACAAGTACAGACTTAATAATACACTTCCAAAGTATCTAACTGGAGACAAAGTCCAGTAACTACAAGATATAGTCTAAACAGTTAAATAACTAAGCCAAAAATAATCTAAGCAAGACTACCAAGCGAGGTTCCCTACAAGGCCTTCCTCGGAAGCAAAAGCCTGGTCCTCTGTAGTGGGTCCATAGACAAGATCACAGAACAAATCTTCCTCGGAAAGTATTCCTACAACGTTATCCTGTCAGAACGGGAGCAAGTACTGATTCTATAAACTAAACATACTGAGCATGGAATGAAAATAGATGTAGTAAATAAGAATCATGGCATCTATCTCATGTCGTATCACAATCATGTCATATCACAAATCTATCTCATGTTGTATCACAATCATGTCATATCATAAATCTATCATGTCAGGAATACATTTGTCATGATGACATATGTATATCTAGAGTTTAAAACTGGAACAGGTATGTGATCGTCAATAGATGTACAATGTGCAGGGGCACATAATGAAATGTACTTCCGTACATGTGTAAAGGTGATAGATGTACATACGTACAAATACAGCTTTGAGAGTAAGGCCTACGGCGCAGTAACATATAAAATAAAACATTGCTCGGTACTGTAAAGGGGGCAGGATCACGTACTCAACTATCAGTTTCCCCATAACCCATATTCTAACATGTAAGAGATACGAGAACAGTAAAAACATGTGGAAGATACGAGAACAGTAAAAACATGTGGAAGATACGAGAACGGTATAAAACATGTGAAAGATACTGGGAGCAGTATAAGCATGGCAGGTACTGGGAGCACTTTAAAACATGGTAGGTACTGAGAGAAATTTAATTAAAGCATGTGAAACATACGCTAGATATATAGAAACCTGTAAGATACGATTTTCAGTTTAAATCACTGTATTAACATGGTTCATACGTAATTCATTATCATATGCAGTAAATAAAGTTTATAGGGGTACTCACCTCGAGCAAAGCAAGAATACTAGTACGAAGATATAGATGTCTGGTGTCCTGTCAATAATGATATACAAACTCAGCATCTAAGTTATGTTCAAGATTTTACACTAGTGGTGTGACACGACTCCTAACTGGATACTAGCTAAGTGGGGACCAAGCATAAAAGTCCGATATGGGGTAACACTATATCCAAACTAATTTTAGGGCCTTACACTAGTGTAGGGTGAGGTCCAATACTACAATAACTCAAATCAACACAAAATATTGTAAGTCGTACTACTCAATAAATAAATCAGACTGTTCACTGAGTTCCAACAATTTTTCAGATAGATAAAAAGCTCAAATATACATAAAAGAAAGTACCAAAATGATCCTTGTCAATTATAGAAATTTATATTAATTTTTCTGGAATTTATAAACCCACATAGATATTTATTAAACATCAGCAAACACATGTATCCTGAAAATGAGTTCTGTTTTCCTATTTTTATAAAATGCCAAAAGTACTTATTAAATGTTGAAAAAATTATATTAAATTAGCTAAATTAACATAGTATTTAAATGCAATTTTTCCCATATTTTTACAGCAATTAAAATATATATAAAAATTCAAAAACAGCAAGTAACAATTTCTGGAAAATAATTAATTACAAATTAAGGATGATACATAAGCAAAATCTACAGATGTTGTCGGATGATAAAATAAATATCACCAACATGTCCAGAATGGTCAAATTAGCTAGGTTAGCCTACCCAAAAGTCCAATTTAGACACATGAGCAAAATAGTAATTTTGGGTCAAAATGATGTCCGCCGTTGGACACACTTTGCACCGAAAAACGTGTCAGAATAGAAGTCTACAAAACCTAGCAAATTATATGTCCACAAATCCAGAATGATGATACGAACCCAACGGTATATCCGAAATAGAATTCCGATGTCCCGATCATGAAATGACACGTTGACGCGGACATTTGGAATCCGATTTACATCGAAATACGTGCCAGAGAAAATATCTTCAAAACTCAGAAAATTATATGTAAACGAGTCCAGAATGACGATACGAACTCAACGGTATATCCGGAACTGAATTCCGATGAGCCGATCTCAAAGTGACCTGTTGACTCAGAATGTGGGACCCGCTTTGTACTGAAATGCGTGCCAGGGCCCACGTTCTTCAAATCAAGCAAACTTCATATGAAAACATGCCAGAACGACGCCACGAGTCTACTGGTGGTGTCAAAAATTGAATCCGGAGTCCCGAGTTCAAAAATGAATTTAACAAGTGCAAATTAAAGAATTCGGACGGCCAACTTTGGCGTCGAATTCGACCAACCAAACGTGTTCACAATGAAACAAAACTTAAGGTGCAGGAAGAGGGTTATACCAGTTACGCACGGGAACTGGTAGCACATCAACCGGAGCTACGACGGCAGAGTTACGAGCTGACGAAGTCGGCTCCACAAAACTGTCCAAAATAGTTCAATTTATAGTGTCAACTTGGTGGCCAGTTTGATGTATCAAACGAAGTAATTAACGGACGAAACGTGAGGGGAGTGAAGATGGATATACCGAGATTGTGACGGAGCAAAGAGTTCGCTGATCCAACGGTCGAATCTCTCAAAAAATGTGCGCGAAGTTGCTCCGATGGAATACCATTTCTGAGTTCAAAACTCGCGCGTCACGACCGGATTTCGTGCAAAACGCACGAATAGCCTACGTGGCACGTCGGAAAAGGTGGTACGCATCCGGGGGGGGTCGCCGGAGGCTCGTCTGGCTAAGGAGGGCCAGCCACGGCGGCGTGCGGCCAACGATAGCCGGTACGCGCAGCCGTGCTGCGCACGCTGCTGCCTGCTGCTGCTGTGCGCTGTTGGGCTCGGGTGCGGCGCGTGGTGGTCATACGGGGGTAGTGGTTCGTGTGGTGGTGGTGAAGGTGGTTAGTGGTGGTGGTGATGATGGTTAGTGGTGGTGGTTGTTTGTAGATGATGGTGGTGAAGATGGTGTTGGTGAGGGTGGTGAAGATGTGTTGATGGTGATGATGATGTAGATGATGAAGAAGATAGGGGTGGTGTCGGCAGTGGTGTTCGGCAGGGGGGGGATGGGTGTGTGCGTGTTCTATGAGAGAGAGAGAGTTGTCATATATGTTTATGTGGGTGTGGGTAATATAACATAGAAAGAGTGAGAGAGAGTGTTAGAATAGAGAGAGAGATATATTGAAGAGGAAGAGAGATAGGTCGGCCGAATGGGGGGGGGGGTGTGCTGTAATGAGGAGGGGGTGAGGTGCGTGTGTGAATAATAGGGAGAGAGAGAGAGAGATGGAGTTATATATATATATATATATATATATATATATATATATATATATATATATATATATAAAATATATATGTGTGTGTGTGGTGTGTGTGTGTGTGTGTGTGTATATTATATAAAAATATATATATATATATATATATATAATATATATATATATAAATATATATATATATTTTAATAAATATATATATATATTTTTTTTATTTTTTTTATATATATATATATATATATATATAATATATAATATATATATATATATATAATTATATATATATATATATATATATTTTTATATATATATATATATATATATATATATATATATATATATATATATATAGATATAAGTAGAGAGAGGAAGAGATATTTTCAAAATAAAAAAATAGAAAAATTATGTGGGGTGTTTGGGTAGTCTTGGGAGGACAACATGGAGCTTGGGTTCGGGTTCGGTCGAGCCGGGTCGGATCAAAATCGGACAGAGTGAAATAATTGAATTTAAATGGGTATTTATAATCAGGGGTAAATAAGTAACATGTGGGGACTCAAATAAATGGGACACAAGTATCGTGTGGGTAGTAGGCTTCATGTGGGTCATGTCCATACTTCGGGTCGACTCGGTTGGATCGATGTCGGGTCCCAAAATTAAATTGGAAATTAAATCAGTTTTACGGTAGATAATAAATGGCCTAAATTGACCCGAAAGTTGTGCGAAGAAAATGAAGCACAAAATGGAGTGTCTGAGTGGGACACGAAGGTCATGGTTGAAGAGCGTCTCGAGTAGATCATTTATGAGAAGTTGGTTGTAAGGAAATGACTGGTCTTGTGCTCCTAAATTAAAAGTCACAGTAACATACAAACGATGATTAAAGATAAAAGTGGAATAATTATTCAATGATTAATTGGTCTAAGTTGACCCGAAGTTGCCCGATATAAAAAGAGCACAAGGGAACGAGTTTAAGTGGGACATGATATATCAAAATGAAGATAATCTTGTCTACTACAAAACTCATAAAGAGAGTTTACCGAGATTGGCATCCCTGACGCTCCAGAAGTCAAAGTCACGAAAGGAACATTAATGATCACAAACAATTAAATAATAAAATATTTATCGAAAATAATTCATTCAGAAAATTTAAAATAAACCCTAAAATTTGGGGGCTTACATCTACCCACCTTAGAATTTCGTCTTCAAAATTAAAAATCATCCAATAGGTCAAGCTATAACATGTAGCTGCTCTGGCTACGATACTCAATCTGCTACCCTTGTGATCTCTTCTGTTTTCTTTACAATCTTTTTGGTTTATGTTCAACAAGGTCCTTCTATCAAAACTACGTCATACATCCTTTAAAATCTTCCATACTAACATGGAACCTTTATGTATACCCTAAAATATATAGGTCATTCTCTGGGTGTTATAAGCCTACAATGCTTGATCATCAACCATATTTCCAACCTCAATTGTAAGTACTTGGTTTCCTTATCATATCCCAAGTATCCTTATTTTATCAATCCACAGGCCCTTTGCATTATTTGTCGTCAATCGTTTCCTACAGCTTCTTCTTGAAATCATACGTTCAATACTTATACTTGGCGTAGAGCCTTCTTCTTTTTTACT
The DNA here is from genome assembly GCA_029216955.1 of Iris pallida. Classification (NCBI taxonomy): domain Eukaryota; kingdom Viridiplantae; phylum Streptophyta; class Magnoliopsida; order Asparagales; family Iridaceae; genus Iris; species Iris pallida. The sequence goes on from JANAVB010026199.1 coordinate 13,149,538, forward strand.
TAATAACTCCTCGAATATAAATCCTTGATTTCAAAACTCCCGATTTATTAATTACCAATGTACATATGTCTTTGTCTAGTTCCTTGTCTTTTTAACTGATATCTTATCTCGTACACGATATTATATCCCATTCTAACTTATTCTATATCATTCCACATATCGATCTACCCCCTAATCACATGTAATTAGCTATAGGTAACTAACCAAAATTCTACAAATGCTAAATCCTCAATTTGTAAATACAGGATTCGGATCCTCAATCCGTAGTCAACAATATACATCTCATTTCTCCATCTTAGAATCCTATCATCAATTTATACTATCAATACAATCGTTCTTAATGGTTTCCAAGTCTACTACAGTCAGTCACTTATACTCGTCCTATAAGCTTAATCTAACCAATCCCTAGGAAAAGTATTTATCACAATCACACAATATATTTATAGTTATACTACAGAATCAGTTAACGAGGTTTGGCTATTTCGGTAATCTATCAAATAGAAGGTAACAAGGCCTAAGATTGGGTCAAGCAATCCATGATAGTGTCCAAACAAGTTAAAGGTCAAGTAAGACGAAAAGTTTATTGGAATATCTCCAAGAATGGTACGAAGACAATGAGATGAATAACGAGAAGAATTACCCAAGAGGTTAACGAAGAAGAGTTTAGTCAAGTCATAGGAAAGATGGAACACAAAAATAATTATGTCCAAAAAAGATAACATGAAAGCAATCCTATTGGAGAGTCCTAGAGAACCTGTAATCCTAGTTGTAGATGTAGATAGGATAGAGTTAATCAAGACGGAAAAGAATGATAATAAGAATTTATTCCTGCTTATTCGGTCATAACGAAGTGAACCAAGTTGAGGTATGATCTGATAACCATACATGTCTTCTGAAATCATGTTGCCAGAATTTTTGCCACACCAGTAAGCTTAGATGCAACAAACGATAGAGTCAAAACTAAGGTATACATCTTCTAATCATGTTATCTAGAATCCTCGCCACGCCAACCGGTATGGCTGTGAGAAAATCTAAATTCCATAACTAAGATAAGTATACCCAAAATCAGGCCTTATGTTTTTGTTATACCAGCTAATTTGGCTGCAATAATTCTAAACTCCATAAATAAGCAGACATTTACCTTATCAGGATATATCACAATTTAATCCACAAAATTTATCACGATGCAAGACCAAAGTCAACAACAAAAAACAGAAATCAATTTTCAACAACGAATTAAGGAAGAACAAATAGAAATAAGCGAAAACAGATTTTGATGTAAGATTAGAGTGAGATCCTCAGGGGTCATCCCAAGGGTACTATCCTGGTCAAAATTGTAATCCACTGAATTTCAAGCAAGATACTAAATATAGTAAACGGTCCTATGTTGTGATGAGTTTTTCCATGTTGTAATCCTAGAAATCCTCTAGGTGTTCTAAATGTTGTCCCTAGTGTTATCTTGTTATCTTAAGATCCTAGTTGCAGGCATGCTTGGTATAACGTAACCAAACAACTTTAGTCTTGACCTGCATGGGCCGCCACTAAAAACATGTCACGACCCGATACCCAAATTGTTGGGCCGGACCGAGCCATGTCCAGCCTACGCTTGGTTAAAGCGTAGTAATCTGTTCTAAGAATAGGCAATAAAGGAACTAAGCTGCTAACAGTTCTACTATCACATTTAATAGGTACACCACAACACAACATCTATAAGCAAAAGTAAACAAGTACAACTTAATAATACACTTCCAAAGTATCTAACTGGAGATAAAGTCCAGTAACTATAAGCTATAGTCTAAACAGTTCAATAACTAAGCAAAAATAATCTAAGCAAGACTACCAAGCGAGGTTCCCTGCGGGGACTTCCTCGTGAGCAAAAGCCTGGTCCTCTGTAGTAGGTCCATGGACAAGATCACAGAAAATCTTCCTCCGAAAGTATTCCTACAACGTTATCCTGTCAGGACGGGAGCAAGTACTGATTCTACAAACTAAACATACCGAGCATGGAATGAAAAGAGATGTAGTAAATAAGAATCATGGCATCTATCTCATGTCGTATCACAATCATGTCATATCACAAATCTATCATGTCAGGAATACATTTGTCATGATGACATATGTATATCTAGAGTTTAAAACTGGAGCAGGTACGTGATCGTCAATAGATGTACAATGTACAGGGGCACAAAATGAAATATACTTTCGTACAAGTGTAAAGGCGATAGATGTACATACGCACAAATACAGCTTTGAGAGTAAGGCCTACGGCACAGTAACATATAAAATAAAACTTTGTTCGGTACTGTAGAGGGGGCATGATCACGTACTCAACTATCAGTTTCCCATAACCCATATTCTAACATGTGAGAGATACGAGAACAGTAAAAATATGGGAGATACGAGAACAGTAAAAACATGTGGGAGATATGAGAACGATATAAAACATGTGAAAGATACTGGGAGCAGTATAAGCATGGCTGGTACTGTGGGCACTTTAAAATATGGTAGGTACTGAGAGTAATTTAATTAAAGCATGTGAAACATACGCTAGATATATAGAAACCTGTAAGATACGGTTTTATTTAAATCACTGTATTAACATGGTTATACGCAATTCATTATCATATGCAGTAAATAAAGTTTGTACGGGTACTTGCCTCGAGCAAAGCAAGAATACTAGTACGAAGATATAGATGTCTTGTCCTGTCAATAAATGTACAAACTCAGCATCTAAGTTACGTTCAAGTTACTAGTGGTGTGACAGACTCCTAACGATATAGCCAAGTGGGGACCTAGCATAAAAGTCCAATGTGGGGTGACACTATATCCAAACTAATTTTCTAGGGCCTTACACTAGTGTAGGGTGAGGTCCAATACTACAATAACTCAAATCAACACAAAACTTTGTAAGTCGTACTACTCAATAAATAAATCAGATTGTTCACTGAGATCCAACAATTTTTGAGATAGACAAAAAGCTAAAATATACATAAGATAAAGTACCAAAATGATCCTTGTTAATTATAGAAATTTATATTAATTTTTCTGGAATTTATAAAACCTCATAGATATTTATTAAAAACAGCAAACACATGTATCCTGAAAATAAGTTCTGTTTTCCTATTTTTTAAAAATGCCAAAATTACTTATTAAATGCTGAAAAATTATTTAAATTAGCTAAATTAACATAGTATTTACATACAATTTTTCTCATATTTTTACAGCAATTAAAATATATATAAATTCAAAATAGAAGTAACAATTACTAGAAAATAATTAATTACAAATTAAGGATGATACATAAGCGAAATCTACAGATGTTGTCGGATAATAAAATAAATATCACCAACGTGTCCAGAATGGTCAAATTAGCTAGGATAGCCTAACCAAAAGTCCAATTTGGATACAGGAGTAAAATAGTAATTTTGGGTCAAAATGATGTACGTCGGACACACTTTACACCGAAAAACGTGTCAGAATAGAAGTCTACAAAACCTATCAAATTATATGTCCACGAATCCAGAATGATGATACGAACCAACGGTATGTCCGAAATAGAATTCCGATGACCCGATCAAAAATGACACATTGATGCGGATTTGGAATCCAGTTTGCACCGAAATACGTGCCGGAGCAAATGTCTTCAAAACTAGCAAATTATATGTCAACGAGTCCAGAATGACGATACGAACTCAACGGTATATCCGAAACTGGATTCCGATGAGCCGATCTCAAAGTGACCCGTTGAATCGGAATGTGGGACCCACTTTGTACTGAAATGCGTGTCAGGGTCCACGTTCTCCAAATCAAGCAAACTTCATATGAAAATGTGCACATGACGCCACGAGTCAACTGGTGGTGTCAAAAATTGAATCGGAGTCTCGGGTTCAAAAATGGAATTTAACAAGTACAAATTAAAGAATTCGGACGCAACTTTGGCGTTGAATTCGACCAACCAAACGTGTTCACAATGAAACAAAACTAAGGGACAGGAAGAGGGTTATACTAGCTGCACATAAGAACTGGTAGCACGTCAACAGGAGCGCGATGGCGGAGTTACGAGCTGACGAAGTCGGCTCCACAATACTGTCAAAAAATAGTTCAATTTAAAGTGTCAACTTGGTGGCCAGTTTTGATGTATCAAACGACGTAATTAACGGACGAATTTTCAGGGTAGTGAAGATGGATATATCGAGATTGTGACAGAGCAAAGAGTTCGCCGATCCAACGGTCGGATCTCTCAAAAAATGTTGCGAAGTTGCTGCAACGGAATGCCATTTTCGAGTTCAAAACTCGCGCGTCACGACGGAATTTCGTGCAAAACCACGAATAGCCTACGTGGCACACCGGGAAGGTGGTACGCATCCGGGAGGGTCGTGGAGGCTTTCCTGGCCAAGGAGGACCGGCCATGGTGGCGTGCGTAGCGATTGCGCGGCACGGCGTGCGTGCGCGGCTCCGCACGCTGCTGCGCTGCTGCCTGCTGCAGCTGCGGCTGCTGCTGTGCGCTGTTGGGCTCACGTGCGGCATGCAGTGGTGTCGGGGTAGTGGTTCGGATGGTGGTGGGAAGGTGGTTAGTGGTGGTGTGATGATGGTAGTGGTGTGGTGGTTTGTAGATGATGGTGGTGAGATGGTGTTGGTGAGGGTGGTGAAGATCTGTTGATGGTGATGATGATGTAGATGATGAAGAAGAGGAGGAGAAGAAGATGGGGGGGTGGTGTCGGTAGTGGTGTTCGGCATGGGGGTGCGATGGTGTGTGTGTGTGTTCTGGAGAGAGAGAGAGTTATCATATATGTTTATGTGTGGGTGTGGGTAATATAATATAGAAAGAGTGAGAAGAGTGTTAGAATAGAGAGAGAGATATTATTGAAGAGGGAGAGAGATAGGTCGACCGAATAGGGGGGTGTGCTGTAATAAGAGAGGGGGTGAGGTGTGTGTGTGAATAATAGGAGAAAGAGAGAGAGAGTATATATAGGATATTTGTAAAGTAGAGAGAGGAAGAGATATTTTAAAATAGAAAAATAGAAAATTATGTGGGGTGTTTGGGTAGTCATGGAAGGACAACATGGAGCTTGAGTTCGGGTTCGGTCAAGCCGGGTCGGGTCAAAATCGGACAGGGTGAAATAATTGAATTTAAATAGGTATTTATAATCAGGGGTAAATAAGTAACATGTGGGAACTCAAATAAATGGGACACAAGTATCATGTGGGTAGTAGGCTTCATGTGGGCCATGTCCATACTTCGGGTCGACTAGGTTGGATCGATATCTGGTCCCGAAATTAAATTAGAAATTAAATCAGCTTTTACGGTAGATAATTAATTTGCCTAAATTGACCCGAAAGTTTTGCGAAGAAAATGAAGTACAAAATGGAGTATCTGTGTGGGACACTTAGGTCATGGGTGAAGAGCATCTCGAGTAGATCATTATAAGAAGTTGGTTCTAAGAAAATGACTGGTCTTGTGCTCCTAAATTAAAAGTCACGATAACGTACAAATGATAATTAAAGATAAAAGTGGGAATAATTATTCAAGGATTAATTGGTCTAAGTTGACCCGAAGTTGTGCGATACAAAAAGAGCACAAGGGAACGAGTTTAAGTGGGACATGATATATCAAAATGAAGATAATCTTGTCTACTACAAAACTCATAAAGAGAGTTTACAGAGATTGGCATCCCTGACGCTCCAGAAGTCAAAGTCACGGAAAGAAACATTAATGATCACAAAAAATTAAATAATAAAATATTTATCAAAAATTATTCATTCAGAAAATTTAAAATAAACCCTGAAATTTAGGGGGCTTACAGTTTAGAAGGAGTTTGTTCAGCCATCGGCGGGGATGTAGATGGTATACTCTCTGCAGGAGAAGATGATGTAGGAGGAGCATCAGGAGATGGAGCCGGATTCTCTTGATTTTTGGGATATTTTTGAATATAGGGCTTCCCAGATCTAGTGCCCATTAAAATTTCTTCTTCTGCTACTGGTTCAAAGGATACCATGTTGTAGCTTTTAGATTTAACTTTGGAGTGCTTTTTTTGCTTAGAAGAGGAAGGCGTTTCAAAATCTGCCACCAGATCTGGGTGAATCCACATAATCTCTCCTCTGTCAGTCGATAGTGGGACAAGACCTTCATTTTGGGGAGGTGGGAGATTCACAATCTCGAGAGTAGTCCTTAGAATGGGGACAACACCATCTTGTACAAGTTATGGTGGAAAATCACCAAATTGTAGAGAAACCATATTTGCAGTCACCATCTTCTCGTCCTACTGCAGAGTAATTGCTCCAGAGTTGACCAAATCTTGGATTTTGCCTTTGAGCTCATAGCATGCTCTGGTTGGATGCCCTATAAATCTGTGATAAACACAATATTTAGGGTGATCAGTTTTACCCACTTCTTCTGGCTATTTTGCCTCTGGCAGTTGAAGCTTATTGCTTTTGATCAAGCAATCAAAGATACTTAAAGTATCATCTTCATCAAAAGAATACTCTTTTTTTGGACGAGTTATTTTCGGCGGTGGTGCTGATGGAGTGGGTACTGTCTGAGTAACATTGACGCCAAAGACTCCTTGCCCTTGAGATTGATGGCCAGTGTTTCTTTACCCTTACGGTTATTCTGGCGATTATTACCCCCGGGTGTAGAATGTTCGTCTTGGTTAGGATGAGTCATCTGAACTCCTAACTGTTTGAACTTGTCGGCACTGACCTCTGCCGCCTTGGCATTGACAATGAAAGAAGGCAAATCTTGAAATTGTGTAGATCCCGTCCACATACCGATAATAGGTAACAAGTTTGATTTACAAGTGTTTATTGTTACAGCATATGGAGTTTCTAAAGGTATTTTAAGTGCCTCTCGGCAGAATCTTTTAATAAAACTCTCCGTCGATTCATTGTGTCTTTGTTTAATCTTAATGAGGACAGACATTGTCATGTCGTTGACTCCCTCATAAAACCGTTCAAAGAACATTTGCTTGAAACCGGCAAAAGAAGTTATACAGCCATCTGGCAAACTACGATACCAATCATATGCTACGTCGGTTAAACAATCGACGAACACTCTGGTAAGAAGAGCATCATTTGGCTGTAGTTGGTCAGTCATCACTTTAAAGTGATTGATGTACTGACTTGGAGAAGTGCTGCCATCAAACAGCATAATGGTTGGAAGCTTGTATTTATGAGGGAATGGAACCTCCTTCCACTCTGTAGGATATGGTTGCTTTATGCCCAGTCTTTTTAGGCCATCTTTCTGCTTGAAGGCCTCGAACTGAGTGCGTAAGAGTTTTACAGCCTTATTAGCATCTCATGATATTTGGGAATTGGTGGGCTGGTTAGAAGTGTTAGGAGGAGGAACAACATGGTAATTACCACCCCCGACACCAGACTGACTGGGATTATCTTGAATTGGTATATAAGCAACCTGAGGAGGTGGTACCCTAGACTAATATTAACAGGTACAAAAGCTATAAGCTCGGGATTGGTAGCATGGTTTATAATCGGTGGCACTGTATATTGAGCCACGATTATAGTGTACATACTTGCGACCATCTTAGCCATGGTCTTCAATTTGTCCTCTAGTGCCACTATTCGTTGCTCCTGACTGGCTGAAGTAGAGGCATCTTGATCTTCTATAACAGTATATGCCGTTACTTCTCTTACTGCTATTGATGAGATAGTTTATTCAGAACTTTTACTATCTGCATCAAACTCCGAAAAAGTGTCTTCTCCTAGATGAGCGATGGAGAGATCTTCTTGATTAAAGACTCCTTGGTTCAAATGTCGATTTCTTGATCGAGTTTATTGAAAGACCCCTTCACTAGATGTATAAATCCGATCCAAGTATTGTTGACTGGGATTACGGGATGCATTATGTCTTGGATGTTTTCCACCCCAAGTGCCTTGAGAAGTCATGTTAACAGAAGCATATAATAGCTCGTCTTCATCTTCTATTATAGGTTTAGGAGTTGAAGCATAATTCAAATGATCGAAGACAGATCGTCTAGCTAATTGACAACAACACTTGATGACAACTTCATGAAGGCAGTGGCGATCTGAAGATTGATTTAGAGGTGAAGGAGACATCCTCATGATCTCTTGTCTTTGTGTAAGACGTTTCCGAAGATCAATTACCACTACAGGGCAAGAAGAAGTCGGAGGAATATATTCCTTGATGATGTTAGGAACATGTCTTCTATTCTTCAGATGTTTAGTACCCTGAGTGTACAAAGATGTACTCAACTCATTAGCATAAGTGGTTGGGTCTTTCTTTTCAAACTTTGGCTTCTGGTACATATTGGCCTTTGGCATAGGGTTTTTACGTTTCACCAAAGTTGATACTGGTTGACGCCTATTGAGATAAACGCGTAGATCAGAAAACTCTACTTCAGGTGTCTCGGTTTGTGACACCATCAATTTTTCTTGCTTAGATCTTGAAATTTACAAGGTTGGAAGATCTTGACCAGACCCTATAGGGGTAGACAAGATGCCACTTTGATCAGCATTCTTTCCGATATTAGGGATCCGAAGACCTCTGCCAAAGAGAATAGAATCTGATATATCTTCCTCTGAGTCATATACCAGGGAAGTTTTAGAAAAGACCAAAGGGTGCTTTCCTTTATTTTGTAGAGGGTTAGCTAAGAAGCGTTTCCTTCTATTTTGTTGTTGAACCATCTTAGGACCCTTTCCTTTGTCCTGTCTAGTGCTAGCACTAGAATATTGCTTCTCCAAGTTCAGAACTGGAGAAGAAGAGGGAATAGCCAAAAGACAAGTTCGTTTGGGTTGTACCAGAGCAGCATGGTGTGCAAACTGCGCCTGGGCAGCAAAATGCATAGGTTGTGCCATAGCAGAATGAGCTATTGGTTGTACCTTGGTAACTAGATGAGTAGGTTGCGCTCGGACAACAGGGTGAATAGACTGCGCCTTAGCAGCAAGCTGATTGGACTGCACCTTGGCAGTGAGATGAGTGGGTGGCACTCTGGCAGCAGAACAATTGAACTGTAGCTTGGTAGTAGAATGGATAGGTTACACACAGGCAACAGAAGCAGGCTGTGCCTGGGCCACTGAGACAGATTGTGTCTTGGCCACTGATCGCTCAGGTTGCGCCTGGGCAACAGCAACTGTGAGAGACTTAGGAGCCCACACAGTCCTGTTCTTGGTAATAGCGACAGTGCGCTTGTTGCTCTTGGTGCTAATCATATCCTCGTAGGCTGTCTGGTTGACTTGAACCACCAGAGTCTTCTGCGTCTTGTCGATCGATGCAGTATCTCATTGAGTTGTCACCTTATTGTCAGAGGAGAAAGTTGTCCCCAGCAGAGTCGCCATTTTGTTTGTAAAAACAAAAAGTTGTTCTATTACAAAATTTTAAAAAGAGTACAAAAGTATAATTTAAATTCTCGGGAAGTACAACTGTAGGAATCTGATCAGAAGATGATCATTTTATCCCTTGGACTATATGAACTTGAATACTAGAGCCTCTGGAGAATATAGCAGCAATTTTATAAGAGTTCTTGATCTCTCTGTGTGATGCTCTAACAATGGTTGGAAACTCTATTTATAGAGTTCTGGAAATAACTGTTTTAGCAGTTATTCTGATGCGCGCGAGGCTGGGTTGTGCCACATTGGGTTGCGGCAACCTTATGTTGTGCCAACTTTCACTCAGTTATCAGTCGTGTACTAACAGTATTTAGATGCATGGCATCATGTGATTGAGATGCACGTGGTCGTGTACAGGATAGTAGACACGTATTGAGAGATTAGTGGCATATGCGCCACGTCATCCTGCTTTGGAAATAAAAATTGTCTCAACTTTATCAGGTTGTGCGAGCTTCAGTCAACAAGTTAAACTGTGCCTGATTAGGCTGCACCTAGACATGTGGCAGCTTTTGAGAAATAGTTGTTCAGCTTGTGCCTGGGCACAACTAAGGATTTTATTTTAGATTGCGCCTAGGCGCAACTCATAAGACGTACAGGACAGCTGTCAACCAACTCTCCTCGAGCGACATAATTCGAGGGATTCGAAGAGATTTTCCTCGTTTACTGTGCTGTCAGTTATCAGTGCTGTCAGGTAATGATGGCCATTAAATGTCAGATGCCATATAGACTTTGGCGTAATATAACTGGACGTAGTCTGATATATGGCCCAACCTGATCAGTGGCGCAGTTTGATCTCTGAGCTCCATATTAGTGGCGCAGCTTGATTTTTGGGGCACAACTTGATCGCTGAGTAGTAAATACATGGCACAACTTGATTTTTAGGCCCTACAATCTAGAGCAAGAATACAAGTTCTAGCAAGTATAAAACGGTCAGAGAATGTACTCGCGTGATATCCTGAGGTATCTGGTAAGTGTAGATGTCCAAATATAGTAGATGAGTCCTATTTAGAGCAACACAGGTCACAACATGTCCAGAATGGTAATATTGAACTTTACAATGCATTCTACATGATGTCTAGGTCATTCTAGACTAAAGTCAACTCTTGGTCAACTCTAGTCAAGTACACTAGTCAAACTAGGTCAATCTAGTTACGGTTTGGTCAACCATGGTCAAACTTGTCTAGGTTAGACATTTCTAGGTCTATCTAGGCTAAGGTTAACACTTGGTCAACTCTAGGTTATCTAGTCTAGGTTTAGTCAACTAGGCTTAGCCAAAACCAAAGCCTATGCATACTAAGTATACCAAAGTCATATATACATAACACTAGCACATATATTCTATATATTACAACTCAACCCAATCTCTAAACAACCATATATATATGTACACATCCAAACTATATAATCATAGGCTAGTACAAAACCTATATATACAATACATATATACATACATGCATACTTGCAATTATATATACATACATAGGGAGAAATGTATGTGTGAGTATAGCGATGTGAAGTCTGTGTGTGTGTGTGTGTGTGTGTGTGTGTGTGTGCGTGTGTGAGCATGGTAAGTTGTGTGTCACATGGTGTCAAGCATAGTGTCATAGGGTGAACTATATATAAGTGTGATATAGTGAACATGTGACTGTCAAGGCATATCAATATACATTAGGTAAATGTGTGTATGATATTAATGTGTCACATAAATAAATGAGTGTACAAACATGGTGTTTAAAATGGACGTCAAGGGGCAATCATTCTCAGGTTTGTGTACATGGCAGGGGGTTCTAAATATAGTGTTCAGTTAATGTACATGGCAGTTGTGTGTGTGTGTGTGTGTGTGTATATAAGAGTGTTCGAAAAGCCCAGCTCGAAACAAAACCATATCACCATTGAACCCAGTTGCACAAACATGTATCCCAAACATTATGATACGTTTAGATATTAGCAAATAATATTTATTATCAATTTAATTCACATTTTAAAACTCTGAAAAAATTCAGACTGAATACAGTATCAGAAATTAAGGAGAAACCCTAAATTACAACTCAAAACCAATTAAGATCACAAATTAGCAACTAGTATAGTATCGTGCACATGATAGTGTGTCACATGAGTCGTATCATGTCCATAAAATAGGACATGAGGTGTTCAATCACACGAGAACACCCACAGACATGCCTGCACAACACAACATCGTACGACGAGTCCACGAGCTCGTAGATACAACACACGACACATGACACCTCATGCACATATCTACGTTTTTGCCAGGTATAGGGCTACGTGCACACATGTCCGTCTCGTGTCCAAGTAAGTCGTATCGAGTGAACAAGACACATATTAGACGCAAAATCGTGTTTGTGTAGTGTAGGCAAAAATCGGTACGATCAAAATTTCTTTCGATCCACTTGATGGATTTCGCTCGTTCTTCGTGTGCAAGGTGTCAGTGATTTCTCCTTCGTGTCCAAGAAATCTCAGCTCAGAACGTGTCGTGTCCAGTGCACACGACACATCGAGTAGCAGGGTATCATAGTATCCCCTATGCTGTGTCCAAACAGCAAGTTCGTGTCCAATTTGGACACGAACGTCACACTAAATTTAACTCAGTCATATACAAAATCAAAGAGCACCTATAGATCTACAAATCTGTTCAAATAGAAATTGAAATTATGCAAATAAATCCCTTTGGGGCATTTCATCAAACATTCAAGCATTGACACTGCCATGTGTCCGATACGCACACCAAACCAAGTCCAATTCCTACCAACCTCACTCTACAGCTAGGGGACACCTAAATAGATGCATCTATAGGAAGAAATCAAGAATTAGAGGTGATTTGAAGGGATTACCTATTGAGAGTCAATCTCAATGAAAAAGGCTCCTAAATGAGAAGTTCCCTTCCTCAAGCAACGTCCATATCAGCTCCACTCCTTGCAAGCAAGCCTCTACTAGTCTCCACTTCTGAAATGAATCCCAATGCAAGAGAGTATCCTCAATTTGGGATCAATTTGGATAAAGGGGGAGGAATTTGAGAAAGAACAAGTTAGGGTTCTTTGTAGGTATTCGTAAGAGGCAAAGGGCTACTAAATGATACTTTATAGGAGGGGGTGCCTCTATGGCCTGCCACACTAGGAAATTAGGGTTAGGTTTAGTGTAGATGTGTAGCTAAGGCTTCTCCACATGATTTCAAGTCCTCTCATTGGTTCAATTTAGTCCTAAGGCTTTCTTTCTACAAATATCTTAAGGAGAAAATATCCTACTTAGAAAATATCTAGATATTACAAATATTGTCACTTAGTAGGATATCCTAATCAAGATTCTAAGCTCAAGACTAACCTAGATTAGGCTAAGATTCTAGGTCAAGTCTCAACTAAACAAATAGCACATATTTATATAATAAAATTTCAAAATCACCAAAGAGTCAAAATGACCAAAATACCCTCAAGCCAAAAATATGGTAGTGATAACATACCATAATTCTAGAGGTATGTACCTTAGTTGGGGACTCTATGATATATCGTAGCCTTGCTTACTAGTTTGACAAAGATTCTGAGTATCATAATTTTGGACAGACGTATATGATTATCGGATTGTATGATTTAGAGACTTTGATTGATTGGGGGTTTAATCTAGAAGGAGTACGACCATCTTAATTTCGAGCACAAAATTATTCTAAGTAGGGTTGACTTGTAACTACCACTTTTCTAAAATGAGGGTACTTTTGAAATTTTGTAATTAAATTATTTAATAATATAATTTAAATCATGTTAATGATTTTTGATGAATTTTAATTAATTTAAAACTATTTAAATTGTTGAATTATGATTTTGATGTTTAACTAGTGCAACCATAGAATTGCTAAGCCTAGAGATTAACCATGACCATGGGAGCCTAGTCATGTGATTAGAATTGTAAATTTTCACTTTTAGCCTAAGGGTATGTAGAAGCATAAAACAATTTCAGCAATGAAGCCCCATGCGCCCAAGCCAGTGAAGCTCTATGCGCCCAGCCAGTGAAGTCCCATGCGCCTAGCCAGTGAAGTCCCATGCGCCTAAGACTAGCTCCTCCAAAAGGAGGGCGCATAGCCTGAGACATGGCTATGCACCCAAGCCTGACTCAGTCAAAGCCATGATCAAAACGTGCACCGAAGCATGCGGCTACATCAACACCATGACCAACCCACGATCTCGCAGCCTGTATGCGCCTACATCCTATGCGCCCATACAAAAACCAGCGTGTTTTCTCATGTAGGCGCATAACATCATTCCATCTTAAGAACGACTATAAAAAGAGGCCTCATCCCTCTTCAAAACACAGAACGGAAAGCATTTTCAAGAGCCAAATTGCTGCACTTCTTGCCAGTGAGCCGAGAGTTAGCAATTTTCTTAGGTTTGTAAAACCCCTAAATTTTCTACTATTATTTTTATTTATTAAATTTAGTACTGATTTAAATTTTGTAATGTACGTCGTATAGTCGTATTTTACGTCGCGCACAAAATTTTTTTTTTTTTCGAATTTGCTCGACGAGTGCGATTATGTGCGAGCATACATATTTTTGAAAAAAAATACTTTTCTTTTATTTTTATGGTTTCGAAATATTAAACATAATAATTGTTTAGCTATCGTACCAAAATTTTCAAGTTCATTATTTTATTTATTTTATTTATTTTATTTACACAGTTTTTCGTTTATACAGTTATTACTAATAAATAATATTTTTAGTGCGTACATATATTGCATAAATATTTTATTAGTGTAATTTTCGAAATTTCTAATATTAATATTTTATTATGCAAAAAGATATTTAAAAATATTTATTATTTTCGAAATTATTAATATTTGTATTTTGGAAAATATATTTTGAATTTATTGTAACAATTTAAATCTCGATTTGAGTTCATGGATTGATTTAATAATTTAAATTTAAAATTTTTCTATTTGATTTTAAACTAAATGAGGGATTCTAATTAGGTTTAAATTTAGATTTTGATTTGAATTAGGATTTGATTGGTTTAATTTTATTTAATTTAATAATGGATTTATCTAATGGGGATTTAACCTAATCCTAGTCCTTATCTAAATGGGAATTCCCACATCCTATAAATAGGCAGGTACTCTTCCATTATTTTTCCACAAGCCATAAATTACTCCACAAATATTTCCACCACCCACGTGAGTGCATCGTGTCCATGTTCTCCCTCCCCGTCCAATTCTTATTCCATACGTTACATATACATGTTGAGTTCTCCGTGTCGACAATCCCGACACGACAAACAATAAAATCCCTAAATTCTAATCCTAGCCTATCCATAGCCATCACCTTCCCGTTCCCGCAGCCATCCACGGCTAAAGCCGTACCCCCGTCACCTCCATCCCCACGAACCATAACCCAGCAGTAGTCACCTCCAGCCAAAAACCACCACTGCCACCACACCCGACTCCTCGACCAACTCCAGCATCCAAACACCACCGCCACTCCGGCCATCGCCGGGCGGCACCACCACCAAACCCAACATCCATCACCACGGAATCTCACCACCACCATCGGCCACCCGCCGGAAATTCGCAAACACCGACCGTAACCCACAACAAAAGGAAAAGAGAAACTATAAACCACCACCATCACTGTAACTTACCTCGAGCGAATCCCCCGCCTGCGATCGCCGCCACCGGCGTAGGCGTCGCCTCCTTCCGCCATGACCGCTGCCCACGTCTCCGGTTGCCCTAGCCATTGCAACCCATCCCTGCCCGTGATCCGCCGCCACCCTCTCTGTCGGGTGAGCGTCGCCGTGCTCGTGCCCCTTTCTGGCCGGGCCGCGCAACACACGCATCTTCCCGTCCGTCGAGCCAGCGCCACCTCGCGTTTCAGCGAGCTCTGCCCGACGAGTTTCCCAACCGCCGCCCGATGAGACCCGGCCTCCGCTCCACACCGAGTCCACGCCAAGCCTCCTCTCGCGGCGCTGGACAGTCTCCGCCGACGACCAAGACCCCTCTCCGCCCCCTTTCCTCCCCTTTCCGATCTCTTCTCCGCCGACCCCTTCTCGAAACCCCTCTCCGTCGCGCCGGCGTCAGCCACCGGTCGCCGCGCAGATGCGCGCGAGCTTCCTCACCCGCGTTTCGCCGAGCCGCCGGCTCATCGATCGCCGTCGAACCCTCTACGCCGCCTCCCAGCACTTCCATGTCGCTCCCTCCACCGCGACAAGCCCGGCGACCCCATTCTGATCTTCACGCCGCCCCTCACGCTCCCACTTCCCTTTCCGCTCCGATCGCCACTCCCTTTCTCACTCCGGTCATCTCTCTCTTATCTCTCTGTTCTTCTTCTCTTCTTCCCATTTTTTTTGTGGAGAAAAAAAAAATGTTCTTCTCTCCCTACGAGGAGAGAACAACACAGTTCTGATTATTTTATTTTTTTTTATTATTATTATATTTTTATATATATATTTCTTATTTATTATATTCATTATAAATTTACTATTGAGATATATATTATTTTTTGTAGATGTTGTTTGTTTGGTTCTGTTCTATTTTATTTTCATTAAAATCTTATTATTATTATTATTATTATTATTATTATTATTATTATTATTATTATTATTGTCTTATTTAAAGACTTTTGATGTTTTTAGTATTATTGGTATGATTTAATATATATGGTATTGTAATATTTTGTCATAATTAATATTAGTAGTAATTTTTGGTAATTTTATAAAATAAGTATAGGAATATAATTGTGAAAAATATTATTACCAGTTAATTTATCTATAGCTCTTTGAATTATAAATTGATATCTTGCAAAATTTAGTTATAGTCTAAATTTATTTTTAACAAATAAACATATAAGTAAGTTATGATTGCAGCCATAAAAATGATTTCTCCGTATTTTTGTACATATATTTTGATGAGGTTCAAAACTATTATAAACTATTTTCAAGTATATTTTTTACTAATAAAATATAGTTTTCAATGATTATAAATAGTTTTCCAAAATTTTATATATATATTAATGATTCATTACTTCGATTATCCTTCTGCCCATGACTCCTATTCCTTCGCCAACCTTAGACAACCTTATATCCACCCTAACCAAGTTGACCGTCCTGAACCTAATGGAACCGTCTGTGCCACCATCCGAGGTCACCTTGTACAGTTGTTGCACCGGAGTCACATATCGTGCCACCTGGATCATTGCAGCACACCAGGCGTCCTACCAGGCAAGATACCTTGCCATCTTGTACTTATATGTGATTCATGATATTTTATATATTGCTAGTATTTTTACATTAGTAAGAGTATGTCCAAGTATGACTTGGGTGTCATCGATATGTATATCGATGTTTGTGTGTGTGCGTGTGTGTGTGGACCATATGTGGTAGCGGACTTTCCCGATGTGTTGAAGTTGTGTTTCATAACTTCTTTGACTTGTTGACACGTCTCATACACGACACATGAGTGAGGATCATAGAGTCGGCATGAACCTACGTATTCGACTTGCTACCGATACGGGCGGTTCGTGTGTCGGTTCATTTATGGATTAGCGGAGTCTAGATAGCGACTTGCATAGAGATATGGATCACCAAGGCATGGATATGACTTGTATGATACATGGGCAGGGAAAACTACTGGGACGTATGAGCTATCCCACAGCCTTCTAGATTGCCCGGTTATGGGTTTATGGTTTCCCTGTTATGGGTGTGTCGCTAGAGGATATATCCATTGCACGGCCCTGACCTCGACGTCAGATAAGGTCAGGAGGTATGCTAGCGATGCAAAGTATGAACTAGGGGATATATCCATTGCACGGCCCTGACCACGTCGTCAGATACGGTCAGAGACGTATACTAGTTCATGCGAAATCCTCTAGTGGATGCTATGCTTTATTCCTACCCACTTATACGTTCCAGTATAGTTTTCGACTTGCATTACACCTAGATGGTTAGGTTCCATTGTGTTGGAGCATATGGTCTTTTCTTTATCATGTATCATTTATAGTTTATCATGGTATTGTTTTTATGTATCTTGTTACGTCCCTCTGAGGACCTGGTTTTTCCCCAGGTGTGTGTTTTTGTGATTACTTGCAGGTGCTCTATCTAAGGCCATGACTTGCGCTCTATTCCGTCGTGATGATTACTCTTGGATTCGTCACTTGCTCTCGCTTGCTAAATTCTTTCCTTGTATATTTTTCCATATTTAATTTGGTTGGTAGTGGACTTTGTCTCCACCCAACTGTTGTGTACATGACAAACTCAAAGTTGCTTTATATCATTATTTATCTTTGTGGATGAGATTTAGTTGTCTTGGATTACTACATTTACAGTTTATGTATACATACGAGGTCCATGTATTTCGTATGTATACAGCTGGCATGTCCACGTACTTGGTCCTACGTATTTTGGGACTGGGGCGTTACATGTTTTTGTGGTGGCCCATGCAGGTCAAGATAAATTGTTTGGTTACTTTACCGTACTAAGCAAGCCTGCATATAGGATTAGAGTCTAGGATCTCATCCACACACTTGACTGCCTTCTCGTTTGACTCCTCGACTTGCATCTTGCTTGATTCCCTCTACCGTTAATTCTTATCCTTCTTTCGTGCTTGATGTTGGTTAGAAAGGTAATCCATACTATGTAGACTTGTCCCATTGTCCCATCACCCTACTAGTTTAACTCTTGTAAGTTGGGTAGAATGCCTTATGACCTAGCAAATCCCTTTGTCCTTGTGACCTATATTAGCAAGTTCACTTAGGTTCTAGAATTTAGAGGACCTAACCTATCTAGTCAACCAAGGACTTGGACAAGAAAACTATAAGACGACTGTATCGAGACCAACACATGATATGACTTAGATTCTTAAGGTGTTGAACTAATTCTACCTTCTTTCACGCTTACGCTCTCGTGCCTATGCTTTTACCATCGTGACTAATGCTGCTAAATAGTTTAATTTTTGCAAGCTTATTTTTTTTCAAGCTTGTTCAAGGACATATATTTTATTGGGGGCCCCCACTAACATATTGTCTACTCAGAGCCGGTGCATGATGGTCTGATCAACCTAGTGCACTTTGGTTCGCCTTTCACACGATTATTCTACGTGGTTGAGATATAGTTAAACTTACCCTTAGAATCTCATTCACGACTGCCTTGAAAAATTCTTTTGAAATTATTCGGTCGCCTTTGAACCACGTATTTGTATTTGATAATATCGTCTTGAACTCTATATTGCTTTCGCCTTCACCAAATTTTCGAAGGGCGAAGACGATTTGAATTTTCTCTAGATGTCCTATCGCTTAAGACCATTACCACTCAATGATACTATATCTTCGTCCTAAACTACTCGTCCTTCTTCTCGGCCCTATATTTACTATCATGACCTTCTAATCACTCTCTTAGTCGTGCCCCCAACCTACTCTCAAGGAACCATGTCTTTATGTTCTCAAAAATTATTTCTCTTAATACCATACTATTCTTTATTGCATGTTATCTTGATTAAACTCTAACCTTAATCATTGTCCTTCTAGCGTTAGTTAGCCATATCCATGATTTATTTTTCACCATTTTTGTTCATCGCGATTTTCTAATGCACGTTTGCATTGAACGTCGTTTCTTTGCCTCGTCTAGTGACTTGATCGTATTCATTACCGATATAACCATGTGACCTTCTCACCCACCCTATTATTCTTAATTTCGAGGACGAAATTCTTGTAAGTTGGGTAGGATGTAAAACCCCTAAATTTTCTACTTTTATTTTTATTTATTAAATTTAGTACTGATTTAAATTTTTGTAATGTACGTCGTATAGTCGTATTTTACGTCGCGCACAAAATTTTATTTTTTTTTTCGAATTTGCTCGACGAGTGCGATTATGTGCGAGCATACATATTTTTGAAAAAAATACTTTTCTTCTATTTTTATGGTTTCGAAATATTAAACATAATAATTGTTTAGCTATCGTACCAAAATTTTCAAGTTCATTATTTTATTTATTTTATTTACACAGTTTTTCGTTTATACAGTTATTACTAATAAATAATATTTTTAGTGCGTACATATATTGCATAAATATTTTATTAGTGTAATTTTCAAAATTTCTAATATTAATATTTTATTATGCAAAAAGATATTTAAAAATATTTATTATTTTTGAAATTATTAATATTTGTATTTTGGAAAATATATTTTGAATTTATTGTAACAATTTAAATCTCGATTTGAGTTCATGGATTGATTTAATAATTTAAATTTAAAATTTTTCTATTTGATTTTAAACTAAATGAGGGATTCTAATTAGGTTTAAATTTAGATTTTGATTTGAATTAGGATTTGATTGGTTTAATTTTATTTAATTTAATAATGGATTTATCTAATGGGAATTTAACCTAATCCTAGTCCTTATCTAAATGGGAATTTCCACATCCTATAAATAGGCAGGTACTCTTCCATTATTTTTCCACAAGCCATAAATTACTCCACAAATATTTCCACCACCCACTTGAGTGCATTGTGTCCATGTTCTCCCTTCCGGTCTAATTCTTATTCCATACGTTACATATACATGTTGAGTTCTCCGTGTCGACAATCCCGACATGACAAACAATAAAATCCTTAAATTCTAATCCTAGCCTATCCATAGCCATCACCTTCCCGTTCCTGCAGCCATCCATGGCCAAAGCCGCACCCCCGTTACCTCCATCCCCACGAACCATAACCCAGCAGTAGTCACCTCCAGCCAAAAACCACCACTGCCACCACACCCGACTCCTCGACCAACTCCAGCATCCAAACACCACCGCCACTCCGGCCATCGCCGGGCGGTACCACCACCAAACCCAACAACCATCACCACGGAATCTCACCACCACCATCGGCCACCCGCCGAAAATCCGTAAACACCGACCGTAACCCACAACAAAAGGAAAAGAGAAACTATAAACCACCACCATCACTGTAACTTACCTCGAGCGAATCCCCCGCCTGCGATCGTCGCCACCGGCGTAGGCGTCGCCTCCTTCCGCCATGACCGCTGCCCACGTCTCCGGTTGCCCTAGCCGCTACAACCTATCCCTTCCCGTGATCCGCCGCCACCCTCTCTGTCGGGTGAGCGTCGCCGTGCTCGCGCCCCTTTCTGGCCGGGCCGCGCAACACATGCATCTTCCCGTCCGCCGAGATAGCGCCACCTCGTGTTTCAGCGAGCTCTGTCCGACGAGTTTCCCAACCGTCGCCCGACGAGACCCGGCCTCCGCTCTACACCGAGTCCACGCCCAGCCTCCTCTCGCGGCGCTGGACCGTCTCCGTCGACGACAAAGACCCCTCTCCGCCCCTTTTCCTCCCCTTTCCGATCTCTTCTCCGCCGACCCCTTCTTGAAACCCCTCTCCGCCGCACCGGCGTCAGCCACCGGTCGCCGTGCAGATGCGCACGAGCTTCCTCACCCGCGTTCCGCCGAGCCGTCGGCTCATCGATCGCCGTCGAACCCTCTACGCCGCCTCCCAGCACTTCCATGCCGCTCCCTCCGCCACGACAAGTCCGACGACCCCATTCTGATCTTCCCGCCGTCCCTCACGCTCCCACTTCCCTTTCCGCTCCGATCGCCACTCCCTCTCTCACTCCGGTCATCTCTCTCTTATCTCTCTGTTCTTCTCCTCTTCTTCCCTTTTTTTGTGGAGAAAAAAATGTTCTTCTCTCCCTACGAGGAGAGAACAACACAGTTCTGATTGTTTTATTTTTATTTATTATTATTATATTTTTATAGATATATTTCTTATTTATTATATTCATTATAAATTTACTATTGAGATATACATTATTTTTGTAGATGTTGTTTGTTTGGTTCAGTTCCATTTTATTTTCATTAAAATCTTATTATTATTATTATTATTATTATTATTATTGTCTTATTTAAAGACTTTTGATGTTTTTAGTATTATTGGTATGATTTAATATATGGTATTGTAATATTTTGTCATAATTAATATTAGTAGTAATTTTTGGTAATTTTATAAAATAAGTATAGGAATATAATTGTGAAAAATATTATTACCAGTTAATTTATCTATAGCTCTTTGAATTATAAATTGATATCTTGCAAAATTTAGTTATAGTCTAAATTTATTTTTAACAAATAAATATATAAGTAAGTTATGATTGCAGCCATAAAAATGATTTCTCCGTATTTTCGTACATATATTTTGATGAGGTTCAAAACTATTATAAACTATTTTCAAGTATATTTTTCACTAATAAAATATAGTTTTCAATGATTATAAATAGTTTTCCAAAATTTTATATATATATTAATGATTCATTACTTCGATTATCCTTCTGCCCACGACTCCTATTCCTTCGCCAACCTTAGACAACCTTATATCCACCCTAACCAAGTTGACCGTCCCGAACCTAATGGAACCGTCTGTGCCACCATCCGAGGTCACCTTGTAAAGTTGTTGCACCGGAGTCACAGATCGTGCCACCTGGATCATTGCAGCACACCAAGCGTCCTACCAGGCAAGATACCTTGCCATCTTGTACTTATATGTGATTCATGATATTTTATATGTTGCTAGTGTTTTTACATTAGTAAGAGTATGTCCAAGTATGACTTGGGTGTCATCGATATGTATATCGATGTTTGTGTGTGTGCGTGTGTGTGTGGACCATATGTGGTAGCGGACTTTCCCGATGTGTTGAAGTTGTGTTTCATAACTTCTTTGACTTGTTGACACGTCTCATACACGACACATGAGTGAGGATCATAGAGTCGGCATGAACCTACGTATTCGACTTGCTACCGATACGGGCGGTTCGTGTGTCGGTTCATTTATGGATTAGCGGAGTCTAGATAGCGACTTGCATAGAGATATGGATCGCCAAGACATGGATATGACTTGTGTGATACATGGGCGGGGAAAACTACTGGGACGTATGAACTATCCCACAGCCTTCTAGATTGCCCGGTTATGGGTTTATGGTTTCCCTGTTATGGGTGTGTCGCTAGAGGATATATCCATTGCACGGCCCTGACCTCGACGTTAGATAAGGTCAGGAGGTATGCTAGCGATGCAAAGTATGAACTAGGGGATATATCCATTGCACGGCCCTGACCACGTCGTCAGATACGGTCAGAGACGTATACTAGTTCATGCGAAAGCCTCTAGTGGATGCTATGCTTTATTCCTACCCACTTATACGTTCCAGTATAGTTTTCGACTTGCATTACACCTAGATGGTTAGGTTCCATTGTGTTGGAGCATGTGGTCTTTTCTTTATCATGTATCATTTACAGTTCATCATGGTATTGTTTTTATGTATCTTGTTACGTCCCTCTGAGGACCTGGTTTTTTCCCAGGTGTGTGTTTTCATGATTACTTGCAGGTGCTCTATCTAAGGCCATGACTTGCGCTCTATTCCGTCGTGATGATTACTCTTGGATTCGTCACTTGCTCTCGCTTGCTAAATTCTTTCCTTGTATATTTTTCCATATTTAATTTGGTTGGTAGTGGACTTTGTCTCCACCCAACTGTTGTGTACATGACAAACTCAAAGTTGCTTTATATCATTATTTATCTTTGTGGATGAGATTTAGTTGTCTTGGATTACTACATTTACAGCTTATGTATACATACGAGGTCCATATATTTCGTATGTTTACAGCTGGCATGTCCACGTACTTGGTCCTACGTATTTTGGGACTGGGGCGTTACAAGGTTTTCTCCCACTTTTGTAATCAGAGTGTCAACGGAGTAAAGGAGCAACTGCCGCTCGATCTCCATCTTCCTATTCCCTAGAAATTTTTTTTTGTACTTGGGGATCCTCAGCGTAGGATCTCTCAGGCGTACTCAATTTGTGGTGCCTTACGCCAATAAAGAAAATACAGCATTTTCTTCTTCTTTTTTGTTTGTGTCCACAAAAATGGCGACTCTGCTGGGGACTACCTTTTCCTCTGACGAGAAGGTTGCGACGCAATCTGATACCGACAAAGTGGCGAGCACTCAGAAGATGTTGATCGTAAAGTTCGATCAGCAGGCGTTCGAAGAGATGCTCTCGAGGGATGGCTCTACTCCCTCAAAATCAGTGAAGCTAAACAAGTCTCGCAAGACTTGGCTTCCGAAGGCTCGCTGTGCTTTTCCTGCTAGTGTCATAGAAGATATGCAACTTGAGGACGCTGTCACATGGGCACATGACTTCCATAAAAGTTCCCCAAATGAAGAAGGCTCAGACCGTTCCGGGCTCTACTAGCCCGATGACTTCTTTCCTGTACAACCAACAACAGAGTGTTCGACGCTCGAGACTTGGCAAAGGAAAATACTACGATGCCAAGAATCGGGGTGTGCGAAACTCTAGGCAAACCCAGCGAGGATCGCAAACGAAAGAGGAAAAACTGGGAGAAAACAACACTGCTCCACCAAGCATGCACCCAAAGCCATGTGCCCAAGGAGATGTTTGGGTGCATAGCCCCAACCAGAATGCTTCTGTCTTCGACAAGCTGGACATCCAGGGTCATGCGCCTAAAGCTATGCGCCCAGGCTCACTGGATCCATACTATGTGCCCACATCAAGAAGGATCAAACATGCTGGCAAAGAGCATGCGCCCAAGGCCAGTCTCCAAGGCCTATGCACCTACAGCAAAAGACAGGCCCCAACGTGTATAGCTCGGGGCTGTCTTCAAGAATATCACAAAACTTAGGTGTGGGGGTTGCCCCTGTACGTGAACTAAGTCTGGATGTGCCAACTCTCCCTACGAACCTGCAAGCAAAGCTCGGCGATGCATGCAACATGGGTTGTAAGGCAAAACTCCCTTCCGCGGACTTATGTAACATAATAAATCATAAATATAAAGCAAGGGAGGACATAACAATTCATAGTGCACATTCGTGCACCAGTATTGTTATTAACTGTTGCTGCTCCAAAGCAACAAGAGTGCCTCAGAGAAAGTTCGTGTTTCGACGGCTGTACTTCTCTGACGATGAAAAGCCACTGGGTGTTTCATCCAACATGGCTTCATGGGGTCCCCCTTACGGAAGCCCCAATCAAAGACTGTAGACTATGAACCCAAATTTCTCTCTCAGTTTTGCGAGAAAAAGAAGAAGGAGTCTACCAACAGATTGCCAGCATGCTGTAACATCTGAAGGAGTCTGTCAAAGGCAAGATTCCGTTTGGATGACAAAGACTCCCAAGAAGGGGGTAGTATTCCTTTACAGTCTAAAGCGGATGACCTTCACACTGGTGGTAGCCTTCCAGAGGTTGACGATTCCTTCGAATCTGATGGCGACTATCTACCTCCTCTTCCTAAAGATGAAGGACTTGTCCACTCGGAGACAGACAGTATCAGCAACAGCTGTATTGTTTCTTCTGTTTATCCTCGCATGTTATCTACATACATAGCGGACGAAGAAAGACCTAAAGAAGCCAGTGATCATACTAGCAAACGGCTAGAGGGTCTTGAAACAGCATTCGTCAAGATCACTGATATGCTTTCCAGTATCATGGTGTTCAAGCTGCTAGGGCTGTTTCTCCCCCTCAATAAAACGTTTTGGCCTACACTAGTCTGGCGTACAGCAACAACCCTCCTTCACTACAAAAGGAGTATTATTCCGTTGCGCCTCTTCTAAATCTTGTAAATGCTAGTGGTGGTCCTTCCCCAACAACGCCTGACAACCGTTCAGCAGCCATTTCCCAACACCTACTCAATCAACAGGATGCAATTGATTCCCTGGTCGCTCGTCTCGACACCATCTCACACAAAGATGAGCTTCAGAAGATGGGAATATCTTAACCGTATCCCCCTGAGTGGAAGAATGCTACTTGCCCTCCAAACTACAAGTCGCTGACGCTGAATTCATTTGACGGGTTGACTTCTCCTCGTCAGCACATGACATACTTTAACATACATACTCTGCACATACCCAGAGATGATCCGTTTTATTGAAGCTATTTATTAGCACCTTGCGGGGGTAGCTTTCGAATGGTTCTACAATCTGTCTGACCGATGTATCAATTCATTCAAAGACTTGGAGAGGTTGTTCCTCAATAGGTTTTACGAGAGTGGCATGCATGTTAGTATGTCCACCCTCATCGAGACCAAGCAAAGGAGGACTGAGTCTGTCATCACCTTCATCGAACGCTTCAGGGGGATAGCACTGAAGATGCCCTTCGACATACCAGACTCAGGACTTATGGATACTTGTCAACATAACTTCCTTCCTACAGTGAAGTTTTATCTGGGTATACATAAGTATGATACATGGCCCGCTTTAATTGGGGCCACTGATGCTGCTGAAAATAACGTTCCTGACTTGGAACTACTGGGGTTAAAAATACCCAAATTCGAAGACAAGGGCAAGCATCCTCAAACTATCACTGTTCGTGGAGGTAAAGGGAAAGAAGTCCTGAAGGTCGACACATCCAAAGGAGCTTCTAATTCTCAGGGTGCCTCCGATAAGCCTAAGGAGACCTTCTTCTTTGACGAAGATGATGTCTATCTTTCACACATTGACGAAGGGTAATAAGCTGACATTACCTCCACCACGATGTCCTACAGAGGCGAGCCAACTCAACGATCCTAAGTACTGTCTCTATCATCAGTACGTGCACCATTCCACCAAGGACTGCATCGTCCTGAAAAAGAAGATACAACAGCTTATCAACAGCCAAGTGATCAACCTCGAAGCTGAAGACATGGTCGTATCTTCTAACATGATCTCTCTTCAGTTTGGTGACTTTCCTTCCATAGAAGTCCTAGACGGCGTGGTCCCGATTCCCAAGGCAATAATAGAAATCGTCAACCTACTACCAGCTCATAACTCAACCTTGGTGCCACTCACGACTGGACGTGGTGAGATCATGTGGGTCCATCCGGACCTTGTGCAAGAAGTGACGCAGGGGGTGGTACCTCCCAAAGCAAAAAAGGGCAAGAAATACAAGTCATGCCATATGGTATCATTTTCCATCTACCTGGTTCTATCCGGCGAGATGTGATCGAGGAAGACTTATCTTTGGACATACAACCCTGCACAAGAAGAAGCGGTACCTTCTCAACCTTCTGCTTACCCCACAAGCTCAGAAGCCGGCCCATCTAATCAACTACGGACAAAGCCAAGCAGAAGGAGACGCAGTTTGACAAGTCTCTGAAGGCTCCAGCTCCCAAAGGCATGGATCGGCCCTACAACTTTGACATACTGGAACAGCTAGCCAATACACCTGCCAGGTTATCTCTGTTCGATCTATTATGACTCTCCAAGGAAACGCGGAAGGCCTTAAGTGAGGCATTACTACATGCCGACTCGTATCTCGCTGAAGTCAAAGACCCCGCTGAAGATCCTGTCTCATGTCCCCTCTGCCATAGCACTATGGAAGTGGTGCCCAACATCACCTTTTCACAGATGACATGCTACTCAAAAGTAATCGTCATGATAGACCCCTGTACTATATAGGATATATCAGGGCGATCAAGGTGGACCACATGAACATCGATCCAGGATCCTCCTTCAGTATCATTCCTAGAAGTTTGCTTCAAATTTTGGGAATCCCTCTACATAAGCTATCTGCAACCAACACAACTATCATGGCTTTCAATGCTGGTCGAAGCCACCAGCTGGGTAAGATCCGTCTCAAGTGCCAAATCGGTAATCTCCGAACAGAGGTTTCCTGCTATGTGATCGATGTGTCACTACCACATTTTAGATTAAGGGAATTTTGGTCATTTGGTGAAATTTTGAATTTTGAATTAATTTATTAAATTGGAGATTTCTATCTTTGACTTTCATTTATTGAGACTTGTAGACTAGCCTAGAAGCTAACCCTTGCTACGGTGACCCTAGTCTAACTTAAGTTAACCTATTTTAGTCATTGGAAACTAGTTTTAAATAGGAGGATTGACATTAAGTGAAATGGTTTCATGACTTATGACTTAACTCAATAACTTGTGATTTTTCCAATTCATGACTTATGTAATTTAGCCATAGGCCCATGACTTAAGCCTAAACCCCAACCAACCCACCCATGGCTGGTCACTTAGGGTTCCCCCCTTGCCTATAAGTATTCTTTTAAGTTGTTCTTGCCTCTTTTGTGCTTGACCTAGATTTTTGAAGGAAAGGTAAATTCCCACTTTCTTAAAATCCTAATAAATTCATTTAAATCTTTTTTGGCCCTAGTCTTTTGCATTAGGATCTAATTACTGTGTATTTACTATTTTTGGAGATTTATCTCAGTTTTTGTGCAATTTGGAGCTTGGGAGTTGCTATTTGGATTCCTTCTATTTGGGGCTTTTATTGAGTTTGACACTTATTAGGTAAACCACTCAAACCCATTCTTTTTCCTGATTTCTTGGCAGTAAAAGGCCAAGCATTAGCTGATTTCCTAGCTGCTCATCCGGTGCCAGAATTGTCTAAACTTTACGACGAAATCCTCGACGAAGTGGTGGAGTCTAACACTGCAACTGAAGAAATCCCTATTTGGCGAATGTTCCTTGACGGTGCATCAAGAATAGGACCTAAAAGAAATATCATGGCTGGAGTCAGTGTCATGCTCGTGTCATCTGATCATCTGGTTATACATCGTGTATATTCTCTCGTAGAACCGTGCACCAACAACGTGGCCGAATATAATGCCATATTAATCGGCCTACAACTGGCGAAGCAACTGGAAGTTGACTATCTAGAAGCTTACGACGATTCCAAACTAATAGTCAGCCAGGTCCGAGGGGATTATAAAGTTCGTCATAAAGATCTCATCCCCTACCATAGAGCAACAATCGAGTTGGCGTCTACTTTTGCTGGATTCTTCATCGAGCACGTGCCTCGACTACAGAATATAGAAGCAGATGCGCTAGCCGGTCTCGGTGCTTCCTTGACCGTTCCTACCAATACTCAGCAGTCGATCACAGTGTCTGGTCGAGAACTATTCTGTGTGAAAGATGCCTTGCATATTCATCACAGCTACACAACGAGACCAAGAGTCGATGCTAAAGACTGGAGATTTCCCTTCATAGACTATGTCGTCTATGGAATCCTTCTCGAGGACCCGAAGGAAGCAGTATCCATCGAAAGGCGATCCCTCAGATTTTACTATGACACAGCTACCAAGATATTGTACTGACGCTCCTATTACGGGCTACTGTTACAATGCTTATCGAACACAGAAGCCAAACACGCACTCCGGGAGGCTCACGATAGAGTTTATGGTGCACATCAACCAGGCCCCATATTACAAGATCGCCTCAAACGAATGGGTTATTACTGGCCCACAATGAAAGCAAATGCTGTTGAATATGCAAAGAAGGGTAGAGCTTGTCAGTTCTACGTCGATTTCATTAATCAACCTTCGGAGTTTCTACATCCAACGGCAGCATCTTGGCCATTTGAAGCCTGGGGCATGGACGTAATAGGACCAATCAGCCCGCCATCCTCCAAAGGACATCGGTTCATCATAGCCATAACCGATTGCTTCTCCAAATGGGCGAAAGATATACCGCTCACCGAAGTGAAGACGTCAAACGTGATTAGTTTTATCAAACATCACGTCATCTACCGCTTCGGCCTACCTCGCAGAATCGTCCATGATAATAGCCACAGTTCGTAAGCCATGCATTTTATCGGTTCTGCGATAGGAATCGAATCCAGAACGTAGAATCTATTGTCTACAATCTAGCGGCTAACGGGCTAGCAGAAGCCTTCAACAAAACCATCATAAAACTTCTCAAGAAGTTCGTGTCTTCAAGCAAGCGTGATTAGGATGAGAAGCTCGACGAATGTCTATGGGCCTATCGTACAACGGTCCGGACTCCAACAGGCAGTACGCCATTCCTTCTGGTTTATGGGAGTGAAGCAGTTCTTCCCCTAGAAATCCAGATTCCTTCTCTTCGAGTAGCTTTAGCCAGCGAGCTGACTTTCGAAGAAAGCTACCGTCTGCAACTCCAGGAGCTCGAAGCGCTAGATGAAAAATGCTTGTTAGCTCAGCAGCGCATTGAGCTATAACAAGCACGCATTTCCAGAGCTTTCAATAAAAAGGTGAAGGAAAAAATCTTCCAAGTCGACGATCTGGTCTTAGCAGTGAGAAGACAAATGGTCATGACGCACAAAACAAAAAGAAAATTCCAGCCTAAATGGGAAGGTCATTTCATCATAGAATTAGTGTATTCTAGCGGTGCGTACCGACTAACCAAGCCTGATGGTGACTGGCTCATGATGCCTATCAACGGCAAGTTCCTGAAGAAATACTATGTGTAACCTTTTTTATTCACATGTGTTTAGTCATGTAAATGTACAGTGCGATGTTTATATGATTCGAAAAACTATCTAACGATTATCCGTTTTTCAAGAGTCTTGAATACGTCCTGCATAATAGGTCATCTAAAATATTTCCCTAGTGGAATCATTCCCGTTTTTAACTCTGTCCAAAACAACTCACGTCCCTATTACCTCTGAATTGTGTTCCGAAAATTATTTTCCCAGTAAAATGATTATGTTTTTTCATGTCCACATAACCTCTGAGCAAACCATTCATCAAGGATAATCACGTCCTTACTACCTCTAAATTATCCACCCCCGCCTAACGTTATATATCTTTCCACGTTCATATTACCTCTGGTCAGATATAGAACATCATCTGCTATTACGTCCATATTACCTCTATTAGCAGCTTCGTTCAACTTATTATTTATATTCGAATAACTTGAATATAAAACGGATAATAAGTCCACATCAAAATTCTCCAACAGAATACCCACCAGATATATCCTTGCTACGTCCATATTACCTATAGCACCGATATTTCACAAAACCACATTCATTTTAAAAAGATTTTATTCTTTACGTCTATTAAGAGACGAAAAAAGGGTACAAGAGCCGTGACGGCTGGAAAAAAGAAAGTTACAAAAATCTACGGGATACATAGGCGGTTGATGTTGTTTCTTAGAGCCGCATCATTGGCCTAAGACTTCGCGGTAGCTCGGTGCCGTGCCTCTTCTTGACGAGCGGCTTCATCCTCAAGTAAGACTAGACTCAGATGCTCTCTCTCGAACTTTGCCAGCCATTCTTCTAAATGGGCAGAAGTGGCGGCAGTTATGGCAGCTTGAGACAGATAACCCTCTTGTTCCGATATTGTCGCCGTCAAGTCAGCTTCCAGCTGGGCGATCTCGTTCTGGATCTGCGCAATGTGATTATACTTCTCAATGATCTGCACAGCCAGCCTTTTCTTTGAGGTAGAATGTGTCTCACTTGCAGCATTGAACTGACCAAACTGGTCAACTAGCTCGCAATCTCTCGAACCAGGGCGTCATTCCTTGCCTGGAAAGTAGCCTTCTCCTCCGCAAGAGCCGTCATCAAAGCCTCGTCCTCTATACGAAACAACAACTTTGGGCTCCGCTGCTTGGCATCACGAAACCTGGCCACCTGACCCTCCAGGTCTTTCAGAACTTTCTTCAGAGTATTAGCTCGCTCTTCATAGCCGGCAATGCTCTCGAGGGCCATCACTTGGCATTCGGCAATAGCCTTCACAGGGCCAAAGGCAGCATTCCGATTCAAGACTCCAGGAAGCTTCGCTTTCAGCACAGAGTAGAAAGCTTTGACAACGTCCTGGGCCATCACCTCATCTTCGGTGGAGGTCGTCGAAGAAGAGGCTTGGAAAGTTTCTTCCACTTCAGGAAGGAACAACTGACAAGAAGCCGAACCTGACAGAGAAAACAATATAAATCAGTAACCAAAAAAAAGGGAGAAAAGGAAAAAGAATTATAATTTTGTACCTTCGGCTTGCTCAACTCTAACCTGGACTGCGCTATCAACCTTGGTTTCAAGAAAACCAAGAGCAGGCCCGGACTGTTCAAGAAGAACAATATCAAGGCCCTAAACGGCATCAGGCCTAATATCTTCTAGGAGCTCAGCCGAAACAGGAGCAGATTCAACAACAGCCCCCTCAGCAGGCTGCTCGACCACTCTTTCGGTAGCCGATACCGGCTCACTAGAAGCTCCCTCTACAACAGCAGATTTGAAGGTGCCAGGAACAACTTCTGCCCCTTTCCCAATGGCGGGGACTATCTTCGCGTGGGGTTCTTTCTACTTGTCTACAAGGAAACATACAGTCGTGGTCAGCCTCACAAGGAGCACGCAAAATCAAAGTCAAAAAATCTCATCCGAAGAGAGGCGCAAAGGCAACGTACCGGCAGGAGGATGAGCCGATTGGACTTGGTTCTCGTCCATCTCTTTCATCGCAGTTCCTATTACAGACATATCCCCCACAGATATATCGTAGGAGAAATTGATCTTCTGATCGTCGTCATGGTCTGGGCCCTCACCCTGATCACTTTGTCGCTCAAGTCTTGCAGCCGAAGAAGACCTGCCCTCATCCATCATTCGAGGACGAGGAGTAGACTCTTTTGTTATATCCACCTCCTCAGATAAGGAGGCACCTGCCTCAGCTTCGACTTCGGGGTCCTGTGCAAAGGACAAACGCAAAGGTGAGAAAGCTTCCAAAGGCTTGACTAGAACAGCTACAGAGTCTAGGAAAGGGTCTACCTTCCGAATGGCAACGGCCTACAACGCCGTTTGCCGAGAAGACCTTCTGGGAGGAGGCGAGCCGGCACCCACGTCTGCAACCTTCTTCCGTCGAGAAACAACCACCTTCTTCCTTTTTGGCCGTGGCACCAGCTCGGTAGGAGCCTTCCTCTTGTGAGGAACGGTAGAAAGAGGTTCTTCAGTATCCTCTCTCCGAGGTGCCACAGCGATAGGCTCTTCAACGACAACTCTCTTTTACGGCACTACATCAGGTTCAATTGTGGGCACGGTGCCTTCCTTTCTGCTACTTCCCATTGCACGTGCTCGTCCTATATCCACAAGGGTAGGGTCAAGCTTGGTCCCCGATATAAAAATACGCTCATGGTTATACCGAGAAGGAAGGGTATTTACCTGAATATAGAACTTCGCAACAGCAAAGAGCATGTGGGTGTCAGGTTTATCTTCGGGCAGGATAAAAACTGCCCCAGTACATCCAGCATTGTAGTAGCCCCATACACGCGCCCCGTCGATCAGACTCCCTATCGACTGGAGTTAAGGACTGGGATTGCCCAAGAGAATCTGGCTGTAGCCAAATTGCCGTACAAAGCGGCTTGGCAAGTAAGGTTCCAGGAATGTGTGGTTCATGTTCCTGAATACCAGATGGAAAGGCCTAATGGATTGAAGCCAACAAAATGCTCCAATAGGAAGGCTAGTAGTGAGTGTGCCCTCATCTATTAGGGTGTCTCCAGTACGACCACTACCAGATGGAGGCGATACTCTGAAGAATTCATAATTTTGCAAAAAACTCAAAGCCCTCCTACAAGCAGACACCACTGTAATAGTCTAATTTGTGTCTCTGAACCTCCGAATGAAGGCATCTCCTGCCAAAGAATCTTCCATCAGCCCGGCGTTCATCAATTTGGGACAATGCAGTACCAACCACCCCATCAGATAGTAGAAGGGTAACTCAGTCCTAGCAAAGTCCTTCCTGCCTCCGGATGTTATCGTGTGCACAACAAAATAACGTAAACCCCGTTGAATGGCACAGACCATCGCAGAAAGCAATGCAAGACGGTGTCCGAATGCCAGCTTCACAATCGGAAGTATCATCCCCCGACTGATTCTCTCAACAGACCCTGAACCGCAAGGAACTACGCAGTCACGAAGCCATATCATCAGAAAAGCGGCAAGCGCCGCCTTTTCTGATATCTTGAATTCGGCTTTTTTAAAGAAATGATAAATCAGGGAATTTCCCTCAGGATCATCCCTATCTTCTGTATCTACAGCTCTGTGATCTGTCATTAGTTGATCTATCTCAAAAATTGTCAAGGGCTTAGGTGACAAGAAGGAGACTGGGGTATCCCTCCTTTTTTGGTGAAAACATAGTTGGTCCAAGCCCTCGTATGCGGGATAGACCCCTCGATCTTACCCTTCTTCGTAATCTGGTCACAAATAAAAAAGGACAAAGTAACTCTTTGTACACGTTCATCATATCAGAGCTCTCCTCCTCCAAGTCCAAGATCTCTGCATCACTGGGGACGTATTCTGCATATGGTTCCGTCCCCAAGGGGAGTTTGGATGCCTCATGC
This sequence comes from Iris pallida, assembly GCA_029216955.1. Taxonomy (NCBI): domain Eukaryota; kingdom Viridiplantae; phylum Streptophyta; class Magnoliopsida; order Asparagales; family Iridaceae; genus Iris; species Iris pallida. Next base: position 13,182,965 of record JANAVB010026199.1, read on the forward strand.
ATCTCGTGAAGTGCCAAACCCATCTCCCCACCTAGAGTAAAGAAGATGCACATATGAAGGTTGTACAGCTCTGCCAAGGAGACGAACATCGGCCAGTTAACCTTGATGCCATAATGGGTGGCCCTGACGGCATAAAGAAGACCGACAACTTTTAAGGTGGCCTCATAAGTCGAGAGCACCCATCCAGTATGGTCACTCCAGAACGGAACGGGATGTCTCCAGCCTTCCGTCCGCATCTTCCCTTCCAAATATGAATCCCTCTTCGACAGCATCAAGTTGGAGAGAGTCTCAGCAGCATAGGGATGAAGATCAGTCGGGACATCGTTCTGTCTAACACCTAGTTGTAGCCCCCTCATCGAGTAGGATATGGAACCCTTGACAAACTTGAACGTGTCCTTCTTTCGGTCACCAGAGTTGAACTGGATCCAACCAGAAATAACCCTAGGCAGTTCAGGAGTAAAGTCCCATTTTATTTGCCTCTGCACAGCCAGATCAGCAAACACCGACAGAGGGTATTGGCGCTTCATTGATGGCAGCCCTATTCTTTGGTCATTCAACATAACTACCAAAGAATCTACAAGACATATCGTAGCGTCATCTTCGAATCCTACGCTGTTACCGAATAGGAAGTATGGATTCTTCCAACAGCGTGACCCTCCGAGCTTTTTATTATTAATCATCTACTTCAGAAAGGTTTTGTCTTGTTCAATTATGGCGATCGCCCGTTCCGTAGGTTGGTCATGACTGATCTTTGCCTGAACATCGCTGACCATGTTGGTTATAAGGTTTGTTCCGAGAACATGGCAAGCAGAACAAAAAGGGATACCGCCAAGCTCCGGGATAAACATATTTACTGTAGGGACAAAAGAGAAAGTCAGACTCAGAAAACTGTAGGAAAAACTAAGTGCTGAAGGGATCTTATGCGCCCAAAGGGATATGCACCCAAAACAAACATGTAGGCACATAACACACGGACAGTACGTGGGCGCATAACATGCCATAGTTAGAGGGTATATAACATGACAACATAAGGGCGCATAGCACACCACAGCGTTGGGTATGACTTCTGTGGGTGCATAATGATGCTCACAGAAGTATGTTGCCTTAGGCGCAAGCGCCCCGGCAGAAGAAAAGTCAGAGCGTCACAAATTAACGCTCAAGACTTTGTTTTTGATGCATACCCTCACCCATGATTGGGTCCTGGACTGGAGAAGACGCTGCCGCGGGAGGAGAGCCACTCGGCGCAGCCCCTTGCCCTTCGCGGATCTCTTGGCGACCTTGGGAGACATGGTTCTCAAAGAAAGAAGATGCAGAGTTTCTGAAAAATTCTAAGAAAAGGGAATAATGAGCTCTCTTTCTCTCCTTCAGGGCCTATTTATAGGCACAGGCCACTTCTTATGCGCCCACTAGCTTTATGCGCCTATGTGCCCACAATAGCCTATGCGCCCACGTGAATAACCATCCCCTTGTACGCTATACGACTGCCACTTGCTGACGTGGAGAACGTATGAAGGATGGACCTCTTCAAATTTAACCCCGATGAATTTGTCATTTCAGATTTCGAGGAAGATCTCAACAGTCGTATCTTTCTGACAGGCTGGTCAAACACTATGCGCCCAAGGAGAGAGCCTTGTTATGCACCCATTGCATCACGAGAAGGCGATCCATGCTTCTTTCAAAGTATTTTGAACTCGTTCAAGTATCGAAAACATTGAAGGGGGTCTTGTAGAAGCATAAAAAAATTTCAACAATGAATCCCCATGCGCCCAAGCCAGTGAAGCTCTATGCGCCCAGCCAGTGAAGTCCCATGCACCCAAGACTAGCTCCTCCAAAAGGAGGGCACATAGCCTGAGACATGGCTATGCGCCCAAGCCTGACTCAGTCAAAGCCATGATCAAAACGTGCACTGAAGCATACGGTCACGTCAGTCTCTACGAGCAATCGTGCACTGAAGCATGCAGCCACGTCAACACCACGACCAACCTACGATCTTGCAGCCTGTATGTGCCTACAACCTATGCACCCAAAGCAGGACTATGCGCCCATATAAAAACTAGCGTGTTTCCTAATATGGGCGCATAACATCATTCCAGCTCAAGAATGACTATAAAAAGGGGTCTCGTCCCTCTTCAAAATACAGAACGGAGAGCATTTTTAAGAGCCAAATTGCTGCACTTCTTGCCAGTGAGCCGAAAGTTAGCAATTTTCTTAGGTTTTCTCCCACTTTTGTAATCAGAGTGTCAACGGAGTAAAGGAGCAACTGCCGCCGATCTCCATCGTTTCATTCTCCATAATTCTTTTTTGTATTCGGGGATCCTCAGCACAGGATATCCCAGGCGTACTCGATTTGTGGTGCCTTGCGCCAATAAAGAAAAGACATCATTTTCTTCTTCTTTTTTGTGTGTGTCCACAGGGTATTTTGGTCATTTTAATAATTTTGTGAAATTAAATTTATATTAATTAAATATTGTGCTAATCTTTTAGTTAAGCCTAAACCTAGAATTGCCCTAATCTAGATTGTTAACCATGAGCCTAGATATTAGATTAGAAGTTTCCATTACATAACAAGGTTAGGAATATCTAGATATTATGTTAGTGAGATATTTTTGTTAGATATTTGTAAAAGGAAACCCTAATTTCAATGGGCCTTTGATTGAGGCTTGAATTGAATTTGCTAGAAGGCCATAAACTTCAATTGAACTAACCCTAACCCTAACATCAATCCCTAGGCTTCCATAGAGAGTCCTCCCCTCTATATAATCACATCTTCTCATGTTCTTGACTCTTTTTCATTTCTACAACAAACCCTAATATTATTCTTCCCTAAATCATCACCAATTCTTCATTTCTCCTCCAAATTGTGCCAAACCAATTGTATTGGACTCCCCTACAGTAGTAGAGACTGTTGGGAACTAGCTAGCTAGGATTTGGAGGCTTGGGACCATTGCAAGTTGGAGAAGAACCCTCTTTCTTAAGACTTTTCATTGAGATTCACTCTCACTAGGTAAAACCCATCAAACTAATTCAAATTCCTGTTTTCTCTTCATAGGTGCATACATCTAAGTACCAAGGACCTGTAGATCAAGTTTCGTAAGTTTTGAAATCTATTAGGTATGTGTATCGGACACGTATCTGTGTGTTATTGAAAGTGTTTGGTGAAATTTCACAAAGAAATGAATTTTAGTAAATTGTAAAACTAATTACATGAATTTGTAGATCTGTATGTGTGGATTAATATTCATGAAGACAGAGCACATTTTTGTGTCATCTTCGTGTCCAAATCTGGACTGGACACGCAGTACGACCACGTTCACTGTACCCTGCTGTTCGAGCTAGATTTCTCCCTCGTTTTGACACGTGGACACGTGAAACTTAATGGACACGTGGGGGCAACAACTTTCAACATGCCCATAAAGTTTCACGAATTTTTATCGAGTGTGCGCGAAGAAATCGTGCACGCACTGGAATTGAGCTACAGTGCACAGTCGAGTTTTTTGACACTTATACAGCCTTCACACGTGGATACGACACGATGTGGACTCGTGTCAGTGTGTCGAACGTGTAGGCCTATACCTAGACTGCATGTGGACACGAGCACTTGGACACACGTGCACTGTGTCGTGTCAATTTTGACCCGACATGGTCGTACAAGGCCGTGTCTGCGTGTGTTCTGATACTCTCTATAATATATTGATTTGGACACTTCGTGTCCTGTTATGTGGACACGTAGACACTCCTCGTATGTGCACATGTATTCCCGACCTCTAAAATGATTTATCTTGGGTTTATTTCGATAATTGGGTTTCGAATTCCTAACTAATATGTTTACTGATACTAAAAAAATGAGTTTGGGTTTGAGTTCAAAACCAATTTTTGGGATTTGATTTTTAATGCATTATATAAATATATATATGTTAACTGGTTTGATTTTGTTTCTAGTTGTGAATTTAATTGGGTTTTGTAAACCTGAGAAGATGAGATGTTGGTTGAACTTTCAAAACTCAGATAATTAGAAAACTGTGAAAACCTGGGTTCATTCATGTAAAACTGAGTACTTGTTTTAGGTTTTTCGTTTTGATTTTGTTCAAGTTTAAACATTTAGTTTACTGAACATGTAAAACTGAATGTTCATTATGGGATGAAAAACTGAAATGGAAATTGGGTTAACATGTTAAATTGATAACTGAGATTGATAGTAGGAATGTAGGTTAGGTTTTGATACTTAATTTGTTTACTAAATTTTGTAGGTAATGTGGGAAAAACAGGAATTTGGGAATGTGGTTTTGAATGTTAAACTATAATAGAAAAATGATTTTTAGTTTAGTTGTGTATTGATTGGGTTTTGAATACAAAACTGAGACTGAGTTAACTTGAAACCGGGGAACACTCACCCTTATCTATCACACACACTATACAACCACTGTCCCTCTCTCACACTCTATACCATGCTCATAGTCCCTTCACTGTCTATCAGCCCCTCATTCCTCACTCATTCACTTTTTCACTGCACACTAACACTCACTCCGTTCATACTGTCCAGCAGCCACTTCACAGTGACACACACACACATGAATATTTATCTCACTCTTCACACTTCACACTCTCTTTCACCCTCTCTATATATGTATGTTTGTATGTTTGAGATGTATATATGTAATGTATGGTAATGTATGTAGGTATGTTAAGAATGTATATATATATATATATATATATATATATATATATATATATATTAACAAGGCATATTATGAATACCATATTTAACATCATATCACATATTCATTTGAAATATATATATATATATATATATATATATATATATATATATATATATACGATTTGTGCTATATGTTTGGATATGTGGTTATAGGCTATATTACCTATACTAGCTAGTGTAGATGTAGACATGGTGTACTTGATATACATATGCATAGGCTAGATATTGGTTAGACCTAGATTGACCAACCTAGACTAGTTTGACCGTGGTTGACCATATCCTAGATATTTTTGTTGGCCCATTGGTCATGGTCAAACCTGATTTTAATAATTGATCAAAACTCTGTCTCGATATAATTACAAGTCTACTCAGATGTTTACCTTCGACGTTTTGGACACTGCTCAACCATGGTTATCAACAATGTTCAAGACTGAAGCCGTTTGCCATTCAGAATGTACTTCCTGTTAAGAAATGTAATTTTTTATTTTATTGAGTCTAGGAATACGTTGTAAACCGAGTCGTACTGGCAAATAGGCTATCCTAAAACGTTTTTCAAAACAATCCTATTCTCTTACAAATGACCTACGTTTTTGAAAAATATTCTTTTTACAAAAAGCTTCTGAAGGATTGTTTAAAAAGCCAAAATTTATTTTCTCCAAAAATGAACTGGCAGAACCCCAGGAAAACTCGGGCCGAGTTCGGCCAGAGTTCGGCCATTTGGAACGTTAGTGAACATTGGGTTTTTGAACTTGGTCATCTTTCAGTTACGGTTTGTTACAAAGAGTTCTGTCCGAATTCTGCCAGAATTCTGTCAGAGTTCTGTCTTTGGAAAAGCTATAAATAGAGAAGCATTTCGATCATTTCAACACACCAATTCACTTTCAATATCTTCTCTTCTTAAGCTTACATTCTTCCAAAGAGTTCTTAAAAGCTTTCATTTTCAAATCCCAGGCCAGTTACAATCCTCTAGTCGATTTGCCAGTACGGTACGGTTTGGAAGTTTCAAGAGCGATTATAATCAGAGGCTTGATAGAAGATTCAACTCTTCATAATTGAAGTTGGACGAGTTCTTCGTATCAAAGCTCGCATCTGTAGAAGTTGCAAGGACTTCGTATGAAAACTTGCAAGATTTTCCAATAGTGGATTCAACTGGAAGCTGGAGTTCTTCCGACTGGACTAGTCCTCACAAGAGGGAAACCAGTATAAATCTTGGTGTTTGCGTTTGCCTTCTGATCACTTTTAAATTCTGTCATTTACTTTTGTGATTATTATTTTATCTGTGATCTAACTGCTAACAAGTTTTTAATTAGCAATATTCTGCTGCCTACTCTATTCACCCCCTCTAGAGTATTCTGCTTTACGATTTCATTCCTACAATTGGTATCAAAGCGGGTTATACAGGTAAAACAACAGTTATATTCAATTTTATATAGATCACAGCTTTACACATGACAACTGTGAAATTCACAAGTGAAGGCCAAGCCACAAACAGACCTCCACTGTTTGACGGCACAAACTACACTTATTGGAAAACATGTATGAGTTTCTTTCTGAAATCTCTTAATTTTGACTTATGGTCTGTAGTTATTGATGGCTATAAAAAGCCACCTCTTATTAATGTTGATGGTGTTTTGGTTGAAAAACCCCATGACAAATATACAGAGGAAGAAAAGAAAAAGGCCAGTCTTGACGCACGTACTATTAACGCTTTATTTTGTGCTTTAGACAGAACTGAATTTAACAGGGTATCTATCTGCACAACTGCAAATGAAGTGTGGAAACTTCTTGAAGTCACACATGAGGGCACAACTCAAGTCAAAGAATCAAAGGTCAGCAGACTTACTCAAGAGTATGAGGCGTTCAAAATGAAGCCCAATGAAACAGTTACTCAGATGTTCGAGAGATTCTTGGATATTGAAAATCCTTTGTCCTCCCTAGGCAAAGATTACAGTAACCATGAAAAGATTCGTAAACTCCTGCGAGCAGTTACAAAAAACTGGATTCCGAAGGCTACTGCAATCATTGAAGGAAACAACCTCACTACTATGACACTTGAAGTACTCATGGGTAAGCAACTCACTCATGAACTAGAGCTACAAGACTTTGAAGAGCCTGCACCAAAGGAGAAGACTATCGCTTTCAAGGCTCAGCACAGAAGATCTGCTGAAGATGATTCAAACAACAGTGAATCTGATGCTGAAGATCAAGCACTCCTTGCAAGAAAATTTAAAAGATTCTTAAGATATAAGAAGAAGACAAAAGAGAACAATGGCGGCAAAAGCTGGTATCAAGATGACGCTATCTGCTACGGCTGCAAGAAGAAAAGACACATAAAGAAGGACTGTCCTACAAACTCATCAACAAGCAAGAAGAGCAACAGATACTAGAAAGGGAACCTGAAGAGATCAACATCTCGGAAGTATGCCAACACCAGCATATGGCATAAAAGTGAAGCCAGTGACTCAGAAGATGAACAATCAGAAGATGCTGCAAATGTATGCTTTATGGCATCCGATCAGGTACTCTCTGAACCTATAGTTGATACATATGATGACTTCACCTTTGAGCAATTAGGAGAAGCCTTCAGTGAACTGTTAAGTGATTACAGGAAACTGCGTAGCAAATATCAGAACTCTAAGAAGGTACTCAAAGAGTATAAAGGTGAAATAGGAAGACTTACCGACCTACTAGCTGAGGTTAAAGATAATGTTAGTGAGTCTGGTGAGCTTTCTTCTATTAAGCTCTTATTACACGAGACTACCAAGTCATCCGAAGAAAAAGACAAGGTTATTGACCAACTGAAAGAAGAACTTTCTAAAGAGAAGAAAAGTCTTCAAAGTGCACAAGTCAGAATGGAAGCACTCACTTGTGACTATACTAAGTTATACGACACTTCTAAAAGATTGGAAATTAGGTTAGGAAAATAGCCTGAGACTGCTGCTTCCTACCCTAACACGTGTCACTTACCGAAAAATTGAAACATTTTCATACCTAACACTGTCAGACCTAACCCTATCAAACCTTTTGCCTAAAAAGATTATGCCCAAACAGGATAATAGGTATGCTTTCTTCTATACTAGAAAACCTAAACCTACCAACCATGCACACCACTCAGCTTTCAACACTCAACATGCTAAATGTTATTATTGTGGCCTCATTGGTCATGTATCTTCTGCATGTAGAATCAGAAAGTTAGTAGATTTAAATATTTATGCATGGATACCGAAAACTAACCAGTCAGGACCCTACAGAAATGGGTACCAAGAGTTTCATCTGCAAATTATTTTGTAGGTGGGACGCCCTTCACATGCTAGGAGCAAATGGATCCTCGACAGCGGTTGCTCACGGCACATGACCGGTGACGCTTCATTATTCGCAACACTGTCGAAGAGGAATAAAGAAGGATACGTCTCCTTCGGCAACAATTTAAAAGGGTATATAATCGGTATTGGTTATATTGGCAAAGCTCCCTATCTAGTGATTAAAGATGTTTGTCTTGTTACTAAGTTAAAACATAATCTGCTCAGCATAAGCCATTTAGCTGATCATGGTTATGGTATTAACTTCGTAAAAGACAAATGTACTATTATTGATAGTTCAACTAGTAGTACTATATTTGAAGGTATTAGAGAAGACACTATATATGTTTTCTATTTGTTGAAAGATACTAACATTTCAGGTAGATGTTTAATGGCTAAAAGTGATGAGAGTCATCTGTGACATATGAGACTCGGTCATACAAATATTGATACTATTTCCAGATTATCCACGAAGAAGCTAGTACGCGGTTTATCGGACATTACATTCAAGAAGGATTCGGTATGCAGTCAATGTGAAAAGAACAAAGCTACTCGATCCACTTTCAAGTCAGTAAACACTGTATGTACTACTAGACCTCTACAATTGCTACATATGGACTTATTTGGTCCTAGCAGAGTTGCTAGCCTCGAAGGTAAGCTATATGCTTTTGTAATTGTAGATGATTATTCTAGATACACGTGGGTATATTTTCTGACACGCAAAAATGATGCATTATCGGAATTTGTCACCTTTTGCAAGAAAGTACAGAATAAAAAAGGTTACATGATCACTCGTATTAGAAGCGATCATGGAGGCGAATTCGAGAATGCGGAGTTTGAGCAATTTTGTTACACACACAGTTTTATGCACGAATTTTCCTGCCCTAGGACTCCACAACAAAATGGAGTTGTGGAACGTAAGAACAGAACTCTATCCGAAATGGCTAGAGTAATGTTAAACCAGTTTAGTCTACCCAAGTATTTTTGGGCTGAAGCTGTCAATACAGCTTGTTTTGTTCTCAATCGAGTTCTAATTCGACCCAAATCGAAGAAGACTCCATTTGAGTTATGGTTTGATAGAATTCCATCAGTTTCATATTTTAGAATATTTGGTTGTAAATGCTTTTTTCTTAATACAAAAGATAATTTGGGAAAGTTTGACGAAAAGGCCGATGAAGGTATATTTTTAGGTTATGCGGGCAAAAGTAAAGGATACAAAGTCTTCAACAAAAGAACCATGATCATCGAAGAGTCAATCAATGTCACATTTGATGAACTAAATCAAACGACAATCGATGACAATGATGAAGATCTCAATGTACCCAGCAAAGCACCAACGGATCCTCCTAGAGCAGATCCAGGAACCAGCAACCTTCGGAGTCTGCCAAAAAGATTGAAGTTCACGGCTGATCATCCAAAGGACTTGGTAATTGGTGAGATTACCAAGGGTGTAAGTACTCGCTCCTCTAATAAGGATATAGCTTCTTGTGTTGCTTTTGTCTCGCAGTTTGAACCTAAAAATATTGATGAAGCATGTAGTGATAATTTTTGGATAGATGCTATGCAAGAGAAATTAAACCAATTCGAATGGAATCAAGTTTGGAAACTTGTTCCCAAGCCTATTGATCATCCGGTCATTGGCACCCGATGGGTATTCTGAAATAAACTGAATGAGAATGATTTAGTGACTCGTAATAAGGCTCGACTCGTAGCTCAAGGATACAATCAGGAAGAAGGTATCGACTACGATGAGACTTATGCCCCAGTTGAGAGATTAGAATCCATTCGCATGTTATGTGCATTTGCATGTTTTTATAATTTTAAGTTATTTCAAATGGATGTCAAAAGCGCATTTTTAAATAGTTTTATAAAAGAAGAGGTTTATGTAGCTCAACCACCCAGTTTTACTGATTTCAAATTTTTTGAATATGTTTTCAAGTTGAAGAAATCTTTATACGGTTTGAAACAAGCCCCTCGTGCTTGGTACGATCGTCTAAGCTCTTTTCTACTTGATAACGGTTTTTCAAAGGGAAAGGTTGACACTACTTTGTTTATAAAGTCTTTGAATAATAATATTCTTTTGATTCAAGTCTATGTAGATGATATTATCTTTGGATCTACTGATGAATCTCTTTGTCAAGAATTTTTAAAGTGTATGCAGAATGAGTTTGAGATGAGCATGATGGGAGAGCTGAAGTTCTTTCTCGGACTGCAAATCAAACAAACCAACAATGGTTCATAAATCAAGCTAAGTACACAAAGGATCTACTAAAGAAGTTTGACATGGAAGCAGCAAAGCCACTTAGCACTCCAATGGCAACTTCAACCAAGCTTGATATTGATGAACAAGAAAAACCTGTCGACATACGTAAGTATCGAGGTATGATCGGTAGCTTACTTTATTTAACTGCCAGTCGACCAGACATTATGTTTAGTGTTTGCTTATGTGCACATTTTCAAGCCAATCCTAAGGAATCACATCTGTGCGCAGTTAAGCGTATCTTTCGATACCTTAAAGGCACTTCTTCTGTCGGCTTATGGTATCCTAAAACCATGTCATTTGACCTAATCGGTTATTCTGATGCTGATTTTGTCGGATGCAAAGTAGATAGAAAAAGTACTAGCAGCACATGTCATTTCCTAGGAAAAGCTTTAGTCTCTTGGTTTAGTAAAAAGCAAAATTCTGTTGCATTATCAACAACTGAGGCTAAGTATATTGCCGCAGGACGTTGTTGTGCACAAATTTTGTGGATGAAACAAACCTTAGAAGACTATGGATTGTATTTTACACATATACCCATTTTCTGTGATAACACTAGTTTTATTAATTTGACTAAGAATCCAGTATGTCATTCTCGTACTAAACATATCGAGATTCGACATCATTTTCTTAGAGATCATCAACAAAATGGAGATATAGACCTTGTATACATAGACACACAGAATTAATTAGCTGACATACTCACAAAACCTTTAGCGGAAGATCGTTTCAACTATTTACGTCAAGAATTAGGAATTTTAGTTATCAATAATATTAATTAATTTTATTTTATTAATTATTTATTCGATACTCATAAACTGTTGTCTAGACAAGCCTAAAAAGAGTCTGTCTGTCACCACGACTACGGTCGAAGCGAAGCGATATTTAAGAGTTCCCCGGTGAACCTCCGTTAGCTGGGACAGTACTCCTACAGCTAATCTGAGACAGATGCTGAGTAAAGAATATTAATTTGTAAAATAATATTAATTATATTATTTTGAGATTTAAAATTACTAAACTTTGAATTAAGCATTTGAAACGAATTAATGAAAAAGAATGTCGCCTCATTTGAATTTATATATATATATATATATATATATATATATATAGCCAGACAACCCTTGGCGAATTCGGCCCGAGTTCGGTCCGAATTCGGCCAGAGTTCGTCTGGGTATTTATATATACCAGCACCAACCCGAGGCTTCCTTCTTCTTCATTCTTCCCCACATCCTCATAACAGCAGCTCCGTCCCTCCGAAACCCTAGTTCTTCTCCATCATTGTTCTTCCAATCCTTGTGGAGTTTCTCGTCAAAACTTTGGATTCGTGCGGAGATCATCATCCTCTATAACATATCCAATTCTTGGAAGGTATAATCCCTTCTTTCCTCCACTTTTCAATACTTAGGGTTTATAGAAAATTTTTAGGAAAGAATGCCTAAGTTCAATCCCTTCAAGAGGAAGAAGACCAATGCCAGTGAAGAGGCATCGTCTTCAGATCCGTATACGGATTACCTCTTTTCTCCGATCCAATCGGATGATGGTGCGTTGGATGAGTTTTATTTTAAAACTTTCGATCAAGCATTATTGTGGTACGTCGATTTTATCATGCGTACTATTTGCACCGGGTCGCCGATTAAGTGGAGTGTCTTTCCGGATCACCGCCCTTATTTTGAGGCATTAGGGTTACAACATTTTGTCACCTTACAATTCTCCATTGCCACTAATGTCATTAGATTATTCTATTGTAATTTCGTGTTAGACACTTTTACAGCGAGGATACGTGTCGGAGGAATTGATATCGAATTCACTGATGAAACGTTAGCGAAAATCCTTGGTATCCCAAACGAAGGTGCCCCGCTCGATGACATCACTGATTTTGATTTCCCCGATGGCACGACACTTGTTAGTTTCAAGAATGAACTTTGTGCGCCCGCACGCGTTCTTCCTGGAAAGTTCAAGGCTAATAACTTGAACTTGTTTAACTACGAATTACATCGCATCATCTATTCCACCTTACTTCCAAAATCTACTTCCAAAGATGATGTCACTGCACTTGAGCTTTCTGCTCTTTATCATATTCTTAAGGGGATTCCTTTTTCTGCCCCTAAGACTATCATTCAGATGATCGGCAGATGTCGCGGGAGAGACCGCAACCTATCTTATGCGATGCTTATACCTCGTATTTTTTTGAGATTTGATATTGATTTATCTACTTGTGCTATCAACCTCGAGCCCAAGTTTCTTAAACTCTCTTGTCGCAACATTGCATTTGTTCCTCCACCTACTGTACCTACTCCTTCTGCACCTACTCCTACTGCTCCCACAGAACCTGTTCCTCCTCATTCTTACCCTATGACATTTGAGGGTATCGATCAACACTTATCAGATCTGCAGTCTTTTTATGTTGGGACCTCTAGGGAATACGAGTTTCGTGATGTGACTCGGTTCCAGGCGATTGCCAACTCCTTCGTCGATCTGAGGTTTGCGCAGACGGGTCATTCTGCTAGCTCTCTGTCTTGAGACCCTTCTGTTTCTGGCTACCGCATTGACGACGAGGCGGTCCACTCTCTGTTCCAGCCAGGGAAGGCCTATAATTGGTATCGTACTGCTAGCGCCACTCCTCTCACTTCTGGTGCTGGTACTTCTAGAGCTGGTCCTTCTGGACATGCTGGAGCTGCAGCTGATGTTGATGATGATGATGATGAGTTTTGAGATGTTAGATTATTGAGACTGTTACTTTTGTCTCATGTTTACTTGAAAATGCTCCGACATTCCAAGATTATATCAGTACTCTTTTTTTAGCACTTTTTCTATTATGTGACTATTCATGGACATGGCTTTTTATTATGCCTCAGTTTTGGTATTTTAGTATATTATTCAGCACTTTATATGTTTCAGTATTATGGTAGCACTATCTATCTTTTGCTACTTCATACTTTCTCAAATACTGCCTGTGACAAATACATGCCTGTTTTCTGTTCCCTAGACTATCTGTTTTCTTTTACTGTTTATACCATGCCTGTAAAGATTATTCCTATATTTTTTATTGTGTTTCTTCACTGTTTGTTACTTATGCATTGATTGCGGGGGAGCTTTCTATTTTGCAATTATTTTGCTAAGTGGCAACGAGGAAGAAATAAGGATCTAACATTTTTGTGATTACAGGTTATGAACAATTTCTTTTTGGTTACTATTTTGAATTGATTCCAAGCTTAGATGTTATATCGGCAAGGTTTGTCAATTATCAAAATGGGGGAGATTGTTGTCCCAATGGTCATGGTCAAACCTGATTTTAATAATTGATCAAAACTCTGTCTCGATATAATTACAAGACTACTCAGATGTTTACCTACGACGTTTTGGATACTGCTCAACAATGGTTATCAATAATGTTCAAGACTGAAGCCGTTTGCCATTCAGAATGTACTTCCTGTTAAGCAATATAATTTTTCATTTTATTGAGCCTAGGAGTACATTGTACACCGAGTCGTACTGGCAAATAGGCTATCCTAAAACGTTTTTCAAAACCATCCTATTCTCTTATAAATGACCTACGTTTTTGAAAAATATTATTTTTACAAAAAGCTTCTGAAGGATTGTTCAAAAAGCTAAAATTTATTTTCTCCAAAAATGAACTGGCAGAACCCCAGGAGAACTCGGGCCGAGTTCGGCCAGAGTTCGGCTAGAGTTCGGCCATTTGGAACGTTAGTTAACTTTGGGTTTTTGAACTTGGTCATCCTTCAGTTACGGTTTGTTACAAAGAGTTCTGTCCGAATTCTGCCCGAATTCTGTCAGAGTTCTGTCTTTTGGAAAGCTATAAATAGACAAGCATTTTGATCATTTCAACACACCAATTCACTTTCAATCTCTTCTCTTCTTAAGCTTACATTCTTCCAAAGAGTTCTTAAAAGCTTTCATTTTCAAATCCCAAGCCAGTTACAATCCTCTAGTCGATTTGTTAGTGCGGTACGGTCTAGAAGTTTCAAGAGCGATTATAATCAGAGGCTTGATAGAAGATTCAACTCTTCAAAATTAAAGTTGGACAAGTTCTTCGTATCAAAGCTTGCGTCTGTAGAAGTTGCAAGGACTTCGTATGAAAACTTATGGAATTTTTCAATAGTGGATTCAACTGGAAGCTAGAGTTCTTCCGACTGGACTAGTCCTCACAAGAGGGAGACCAGTATAAATCTCGGTGTTTGCGTTTGCCTTCTGATCACTTTTAAATTCTGTCATTTACTTTTGTGATTATTATTTTATCTGTGATCTAACTGCTAACAAGTTTTTAATTAGCAATATTCCGCTGCCTACACTATTCACCCCCCTCTAGAGTATTCTGCTTTACGATTTCGTTCCTACAATTTTGACCTAGTTTGACTTTCTAGTTGACCATAGTTGACTAGAGTTAACTTTGACCGAGATTGACTTACAAAAAGATTATATATATATATATATATATATATATATATATATATATATATATATATATATATATATATATTTTAAATGAATAATATGATATGATGTTAAATATGATATTCATAATATGCCTTGTTAGTTATGTGATATATATATATATATATATATATATATATATATATAGTGGTCACAGACAAGTCTAGCACATGGCTTCTGAGGTGCATGCAGAGCTTTGGTCACATGGCTGAGGCGCATGCAGAGACTTGGCTTCTGTCTTTTGGGATCAGGAGTAAGTGGGGGTCGCATGGCTTGTGAGACGCATGCAGATTTTTAGGCGTATGGCTGTGTAGGCGCATGTAGATGATCGGTCGGCCATGTGGCAAAGCTGCAGCCGACAAAAGCAAGTAATGATGATGCTGACGTCGGCGGCTCTTCATTTTCTGCAATAGCTGCCAACTACTCAGTCGTGCTGTTAACTCTGTCACATAGCAATAAATGCTTGCTGGGTGACGAGCTTCGTGTGGGCACATTGATCTGTGCTCCACTAGGCGCATGGGTCTATATCCCATTGGGCATATTTGGTATGGCGCGCATAGTGATGATGACGTATCTGCCATATGGTGCATCTTCTTTGGCCCATCTGTTGATTTCTTCGAGGCGTTTGGTGGCTGTTAATTTGACTTGGCTGAATTTGAAGAGGCATATTCATCGACATTAATGCCGATTCATTACACAGAACATGAGAAGACTGCCACTTGGCGCATGGGCGAAGGTCACCCCGACCTATAAATAGCTTTGTGAAGAGTTTTGTTTCTCATTTCACTTAGCTTTCCTTCATGGAGATGAACTCGATCGGTCCTCTGCCTTGGCGAGTTGGCGATAAACTCCTTCCGAAGACGAAGATGTGCCGGGTTGCTATTTTTACCATCGGCCCTATTTTCGTACAAGCCTGTGAAAGTGCCTGTTGCATCCAAATATCGGGATCGTCGTATCCCGACACAGGCTGAAGGTGCATGTTGCATCCAAAGATCAGGGTGGTCGTGTCCCAATTTTTGTTATGCTGGAGAAGCCACAGGTTGGGGCTGTCGTTCCCCGATTTGGTTAGGCTACAAGAGCCACTCTCCTGCTAGAGTGCCCAGCATGCTGACGAGGAAGTGATTCATTCTGACTATGCATGGGGATGAGCCTACGCTGAGATGCTGGAATGATGCGCCTGGCTGTAGCTTTTAGGCTTTTTTCTTTCTAATAGAATTTTCTTTGTAGAAGAGTTTTGGACATGTAATAGACTTTCATATGAAATAAAAGCCTAACTTTAATATCACTACTTCTTTGCTGTTTTCTGCTGTGCCAAGTGTTCTATTGAGTTTTCTGGCGTATGTTGATTTTGGGGGTGCATGAGAGTTAGGGCGCATAGGAATTCTGGCCTGAGATGTGCCTGAAAATTTATGCTTCTACAAGACCCCCTTCAAAGTTTTTAAAACTTTCTGCCATGTTTCCGAATACTTTGAACAAGAAGCATAGGTAGTAGTTGTTCTGGGTACATGTCCTCGTCTGGGCGCATGGCTCTGCTGGGCGCATGACCGCTCCGTACATTGCTGTTGGGGTGCATGCTCTTATCTGTTTTAATGCAAGAAGATAACGCCACAAATTTTTAAAAGATTAATGATAATCTTTTGGAAAATATGCAGCCATCTATTTTACGAGACCCGAAGCAGCTGCTACTGGCGTCACGCCTCATTGGTTCATGTGCGTAGCTCGTGCCATAAATAGGCATATGTGAGGGAGAGAGAGAGTCTTCTACTTCTTCTCATTCTTTCTCTAGTATCTTTCAAAAACCTTAGCATCTTTAGAGAGATGGCTCCCCAGACTCCCCGTGGCGGTGCTGGCCGAGGAAGGGACAAAAAGCCCGTGGAGGTCGACGTGGAGGACACTCCCGTTGTCGAAGTGAAGCCCGCCGAAGTTCGGCCGCTGGTGATCGGTGGGTGATCCTTCACTTCGTTGCAATATTGTTAGGGCACGTGGGTGTGACTGGAATGAGTCGCATCCCCATTGACACGCCTAGCTTTCCATTGCTGATGCGCATGGACTTTGTCCTGATGATGCGCCAAAGCTCCTTCTGCGGACGCGCATGGACTTAGGTCCTGATGATGTGCCGAAGCTCCTTTTGCTGACACGCATGAACTTAGGTCCTGATGATGTGCCAAAGCTCCATTTGCTGAAGCATATGGACATAGGTCCTGATGATGCGCCGAAGCTCCTTTTACTGACGCGCATGAACTTAAGTCCTGATGATGCATCGAAGCTTCTCTTCAAATGCGCCTGGGCCTCAGTCCTGTGTGTTCGCCTTTGGTGGGATTCTATCTGTGCACATGGGTTTCGACCGAGTTTGATGTGCCAGATTTGTTGATGCGCCTCAGATGCTTCGTTTGAGCTTCTAAGTCTAACTTTTGAAGGGCTTTTAGTCATCTTAGCTAACTACTTTGTCTTTGTTTATATGACAGTGACAATGACTATCCCTTTACTGAATGAAGTTCTTTTAGACCCTACGCTCTGTTAGATGGGTTTGGACTTCAATAAAGAAGTCGTCAACCCGGCCAAGGCTGCCATTATGTTAGACAAGCCTCCGGAGAGAATGACGCAAATCCGAGATCAACATTTTACCAAATCGGTTGATTCTGACAATGTGTCTTTCTTGAAGCCCGAGTTCTTATTTGGTGACTGTTTGACCTCTATCGAAGCAAAGGTGTTGAAGGTCAAAGAAGATTGGTTCTTTAAGGCGAGGGATGTGAAGCTGAGCATCACATTTTGGCGACTGTAGAGACCAGGGCCGAAGGTTTGAAGCGTCGTATTGACAAGTTGTCTGTAACACCCATTTTCTAAAATGAGGGTAATTTTAAACTTTTGTAAAAGTTTATTATTTAATAATAGGATTTATGATTTATGGGAAATTTTAATTAATTTAATACTATTTAAAATTGGTGAATTATAATTTTGATGTGTGAGCTAGTGAACCCTAGAACTGTTGAGCCTAGAGACTAACCATGACCATGGGGACCTAACCATGTGATTAGAATGACTATTTACAACTTTGTAGATTAAGGATATTTTGGTCATTTTGTGACTTTTAAATTATTTAGGATTTTGATTAATTGGTGAATTTTAGATTATTTTAATAATATTTAAATTGATGTATTATGATTTTGGTCATTTTTTACATTTTAATATTTTGGGAAAATTTTATATTTTTAATATTATTTTTATTGGATTTGTTTAGTCGGGTTTGAGTTTTTTCTCATTCCGACTTGTATTGTGATCCGGGTAGCTTAAACTCTAGATGGGACCCAATATTAAGTTAAGTATGGCCCACAAAACCCAACATTTAAGTTAGTTAGTTAGACTAATTTTTATCATGTAAGAATGGTTAAGTTAGAGACTCAAAACTAGATCCTTTTAACCCCAAACTTGAACCTTGTCTAGACTTAACCATATGAGACTAGAGAGGGGCAATTAGGACATTTCCCATTAGCCCTATGTAGAAGCATGGAAAATAATAAAGAAAGAGTCATGCGGTTCAGAAAACCCATGCGGCTCAGAAGACCCATGCGGCTCAACGAGCCTATGCGGCTCTATGATCTCCATGCGGCTCAAGAAGAGAAGACACGTGGCTTGCAAACAGTTCTCCCCTCCGTACTGTACTGCATTAATTGCTTGGACGGCTGACCACTCTGACGAAGCGACATGCCTGACATAAAGGGGCAATTATGACTCTGTCATAATGACAGAATCCTAGGAAATCAAAGAAAATCTCTGACACAATCCCCCGAGATCCAGAAAAACGCCACGCAGCCTTGACATGTGGCAAGTCCTATACGGCTCAATTGAGACCCCCTACGCGGCACAGGCTGAAGTTGTCCTATGCAGCCCAGATCGAGACAGCCCTATGCGGCTCAAGCAGACACAACCCTATGCGGCTCACAAGGATCAGCTCTATGCGGCTCACAAGGATCAGCCCTATGCGGCTCACAAGGATCATCTATATGCGGCTCACTATCCATTGTATGGTCCAGATTATCATATGGTTCGAAGATTCGGGATCCACTCCCCAAGCTGCCCTGACACGTGGCCAAACCTTATGCGGCTCAATCCTTATGCGGCTCGGTGACTCCCAGAACACGTGTCATAAAGCCAATCAATTTCCCAGATTTACCACAATCAAAGATTGGGTCAAATCCCAATAATCTGGGACACGTGGCAGGAGAATGAATTAAATTTATTCATTCAGATTTGCTGACATCAGCAGATCATCATCGTGGAGATTTATTCTAATCAGCATTAATTACTATAGGATTTGGTGCAATCTACACTAAATGGCCCAGATCCATTACACTCGAAATTAATGGCCCAGATTAATCGATCAACAGGCCGCCGCCACTTTAAGGGGCAATCATTGTGAACCCTAATGAGGTCCCCCATTCTTATAAATAGCAGGGTGCCATTCCCTTGCAAGAGAGGCACACACATACAGAAAGGAGCACTTTTCGAGATCAGAGAGAGCACCAGAATACTTGGAGAGAAAGAGCGGAGAGAGAGCAAAGAGAGCATTTCTTCAACGCCGAGCAATCTTCTGGAGCCTAGGCTGCATACCGATCATCCAAGGAGTAAGGCAGAGCGGCCGTCGCTTTCCCGAGCCTCTATCGTCGCCCCCCAGAATCTAAAATAAACAATTGTGCTTAGACTGCTGTACCTAGGCTTTCGTCCCTAGGCTTTCTTTGTACAAGCGAGTTTGTAACGTGAAGTAAAAGTCCAGTCCTCCGATAATTTTTTTGCTCTTTTATATTTCATGGCAAACACGATGGCGACTCTGCTGGGGACAAACTTCTCTACGGCTGAGGAGTTGGTGACGCAGTCGGATGCAGCCAAGCTTGGCTCCACACAACAGAAGATGGTCGTCCATTTCGACCAACAGGCGTTTGAGGAGATGCTCTCTGAAGGAAGTGCTGGCCCGATCCAGAAACGAACCCGCATAAGGAAAGCTCGCACCGAGTGGAGGCCAAAATCATTTGCTCCTCCACAAGCTCTGGACGGGAAACTCTCTGCTACCCAAAACGGCGAGGGCGATTCTCATACGGCTCCACTTCGAGCCATAGAGAACTCTGTTGTCCCCAAGTCCGGCAGAGGAAAGCACTACGATGCTGGACTTGCAGGGACAAAGAGCGACTCTATGCGCCCCAAGAAGAAGCCGAGCACTCCTGTGGCTAAATCTGCCAACCACATGCAGGAGGCTCATGCGGGTGGATCTACCAGCCGCATGAAGAAAATCCATACGGTCAGATCATCCAGCCGCATAAAGAAGACTCATACGGCTGAGATTCCCAGCCGCATGAAGAAAGCCTATGCGGCTATGTCTGCCAGCCGCATACGGACTACCGATGACAGCCGCATGACGCCTACTCCACGCGGCTCTGTCTTCGACCGTCTCTCGTACGGTCATGATCTCTTGTGCTCCCAAGAAGATATGTCTGACTCTCTCCAGTTCACTTAGACTCTTCCTACTATGTGCCCTTACGCACTAGAGCGAAGAAGTCTAAAGCAGCGCGAGCCTGGCGAGTTCGGTCCGCTGATTTAACCTCTGACCATTCGAGTGTTCCGTATACTGTTACGCGGGCCTCGGATGGGAAGTTGTACAAAACCACTCGAGTCCAGCCCCCGGCGGCAGACGGACAGAGAGGTTCGCAAAAGTCTCCCAAAATCCCGGGAGCAAACATGGGCGATCCAGACCCATCTGACTTGCGTAAGGCCATCCTCCACAAATGTAAGGAAAGAGAAGATGCATCGGGGTGCAAAGAGTCCTCCCACGGACGTCACTGCGCCCAAGTCATCGTCAACTGCTGCTGCAACAGCGCGACGGTGCGAGAAGACCGGCAGTCTGTCTTTCAATGACTATAACAGCCATCTTCAGAAGACGAGGCACTTCCCGTCGTCTCCTGCAACTCTGCTCGGAAAGTCCCCGCCGATGGGAATGGGAAGAAGACCAGCGCCCCTAGCCCAAAGATATCAACCACTATGAATAAAAGACTGTCGTCTAAGCGGGTGCCTGCCACCGGAGTTTTCCAAGGTACCCGTTCCAAGACGAAATCTGCTATAGTGGAAGATTCGTCGTCCACAATGCAGGGGGTTGCTGGGACTGGGGGTAGCACCCCTCCGAGCCTCCACAATAATCTAATGTTCCAAGAAGACGAGCCGGGGGAGACAACTCTCCCATCAGATACAGCAAACTCCGACGTCCCCGAGGACGTCCACAACTCCCAAGACGAGGCGAACTCGGAGACTGGGGGTACTGTTCCTTCCGAGTCCGAATCAGAAGAGAACATACCCACATACCCCGATGACTTCTCACTACAGGGGTACGATTCGGAGGGCGCTTCCTCCACCGCTCCGTCTATCTCTCCTCATGAGAAGACGGTATTCAAGATAGACAGCAGCCAAGGAGGCTCCAGTGATCGCCAACGCATCGACACGCTCGAAGCCATCTTGCTTGCGTTGGTCAAATCTGTGGACGAGATTAAAGCGGCCCTTCCAACTCTGTAAGGGAGGGCGCCGGGCCAAACAAGCACGGGACCTACGGTCAATGCGGACTCGAATTTAGCAGCACCGAACCCGGGCAACGATCCTCCTGAAACAATGGCCCCCACCGCCGTGGACGAGGCCCGCGAAGCGAGAAGAGAGGTCCAGGAGCTCCGAGCCATGTTTCACGCTCGAGAAAACTCTCAAGACCTCAGAATACGGCAACCATACCCTGCCGCATGGAGGGATGTTCCATTCCCACCAAGATATAAGCCATTCAATATCAATCCTTATGATGGCAAGACCTCAGCAAGTCGGTACATCACGTACTTCGAGGTCACCACCGACCATCTGCCCCATGACGATGCTATTCTAACATGATTATTCATCGGGGCATTGGAAGGGGTTGCCTTCGACTGGTATCGTAACCTGCCAGACAACTGCATCCACTCCTTCGCCGGCTTCAAGCGCATGTTCTTGGAGAGATTCTACGAAGTAGGGCAGGACATCACCATGTCCACCCTCATGGACGTCGTCCAAGGGGAGAAAGAGCTGACAAGAAACTATATCGAACGGTTCCGCCAAACCGCAATGAAGCTGCCGTCTGGAAATCCAGATTCCTCCTTGATTGAAATTTGCCAAAAGAGATTGCTCCCAACAATCAGTCTCTGGATGGGCGAAAGTCAATTCAAGGATTGGAAGACGTTCATCATCAGTGCCACAAGCACCGAAGAACGATTGAAGAAGGCTCGCCTATTGGGATTGTAAATCTCGGACGGAGAGAACAAGGGCAAGCGTCCCAACAACGACAATAGGGGTAGCCCCTCCAACAATCGGGACAGCAGGGGTAAGCAGGCTATGGTGGCCGATACAGCACAGAAACCTGAGCCAAAGCCAGCAGACAAACAATGGCCGCAAATCACTTACTCCTTCGAAGACGGTCACGTCAAGCCCATCTTGGACATGCTCATACAAGAAGACTGAATTCAGCTTCCTCCACCAAGACGGGAACCGCGGCCGGCAGAGATGGAGAACCCAAAGTACTGCCATTATCACCGTTACGTCCACCATGCTACATACGACTGCTACCAGCTAAAACGGTACATCCAAAACCTCATCGATTCGAATGCCCTAGCTATCGATTTCGAAGAGGTAACCGTGACAGCCAATATGGTGTCAGTACAATTCGACAGTTTCCCTTCGACGGAAACCCAAAACGGTGTGTTCTCCATCCCTTTGGCAACAATGGAGATTGCTAATCTTCCACCTCCCCGAGATCAGGCTGCTGGTCTAGTGCCCCTCACCACATTACGAGGGAAGGTCATGTGGGTCCATCTAGACTTGGTATCAGAAGTGACTCAGCTCACACCATCTTCCATCTACAAAAGAAAGAGTAGAAAAGTCAGGACCTGCCGCACAATCTCGGCAGACATCGAAGAAGCTACAGCCGTCGTCACGCGGTCTGGGGCGCAATCCCAACCTGTGGTTGACAATCCAGCTGAAGATCATCAACCCACTACAACTGATGCTCCGGGACCGGCTCAGCCTCCGACGACCGACAAGCCTAGGTCGAGGGAGACTCGCTTTGACAAATCCCTCCGAAAAGAGGCAGCACAAGGGCTGGAGAAGCCCTACAACTTCGACATCTTGGCACAATTGGCCAACACACCGGCCAAGTTGTCATTATACGAGCTCTTGAGACTCTCCAAGGATGTTCGTGCGGCTTTGAGCGATGCACTCCAAAATGCCGACGCATACCTGGCTCAGGTCAACCTCACTGTAGAAAACCCACCTGCAGATCTCCAAGACAGCGCCTGCACGGGAGCAATGCCCAACATTGTCTTCACTCCGCAGGACATGCTCATTAAAACCAACCTGCATGATCGCCCGCTATACTACACTGGATACATCGGCGACATAAAGGTGGATTGGATGCACATAGATCCTGGCTCTTCCATAAGCAATATCCCGAAAGGTCTGCTATATTATCTCCGTATCCCAATGCATCGTCTGACGCCTACAAGCACCGCCATCAGCGGTTTTAATTCGGGCAGGAGCTACCCAATTGGGAATATTCGTCTGAAGAGTCAAATTGGCGATCTCCAATCAGAGGTCACCTGCTACGTCATAGATACAGACACTTCTTACAACATCCTCTTGGGACGCCCGTAGATACACGACTATATGATCGTGCCTTCCACACTGCACCAATGATTCAAGTATGTCGACAAATATGGCTTCATGAGGACGGAATTTGCTTTATCGACCCCTTCAAAGGGGTCGAATCCTATTACTCAGACTCCTGTCTGTACGAACAATCGAAGAAGCATCTTGGTGAAGGAGATATACAAGCTCGTACCGAGACAGCCACAGGATCAGAAGAACCTCTAACGATCCACCTCCAAGCTCGTAAACCAGGCAGGTCCGCACCTCTTACTGCCACTCTGCGTAAGGACGCGATCAGCCTTTCGGCGCAGGAAGAGCAAATGATAATCCGGCTGCCAAGGTCCGGCCAAGTGCCAAGACCCACAACGGGGCCACTGACAATCAGACTGCCGAGAATCGGTCAGCCCCAAACGGAGAAGCTCAATCCCTCCGAAAAGCCACTAACGATATGCCTTCCCAAGAAGGGTCGTCACCACGATGCGAGGTCTGACATTTCTAGCGAACCAGCCACTCCCTGCCCCACATCGAGTACCAAACTGGGGGCTACTAGTCTGCCAACAACTCCACGCTCTGCTCTACCAGCCGAACCACTGACGATCAAGCTGCCCAGGTCGTCCTTTCAGTCTTCGTTTATACAGGGGGTAGCCGAAGAGGAACCTGAGCTAGCCAAGTATGTGGCTGCCCACACTGATGTTCCCTCCGCAGATGATGTAATCCCCCTAGAAAAGATACCTTACTTCATCAATAAAGGGCTATCTTTGAACTACCTCGAGCTTAATAAACTTTGTACAATGTATGCTATGGAACACGGTATAGGCACTCACCTACACACACAGGTGACCAATGTTTACACTGCAATCCAGCTTACTCCAGCGGAAGACGCTTACCGCATAATCGAGGGAGGGGACTATCCCATCATCTTCGGCCGGAAGGATGACCCGCATCCCTTTACCATAGAAGAAGTCGACCTTGGATCAGATACCGGGAGACTGTCTCTGTATCTTTACAGCCCCTAATCCAAATATCTCTTGCAGAAACAGGGGTATGATCTGGAGACAACGCCAGGCTTGAACTACGGTACTGGACGACGATTACCTTTGAAGTTGCCGGTCCCGGCTGGCAAACCACGGGACTACTATAGCAAAACTCGGTGTGGATTAGGGTATGTTACACCTACGATGACCCCTGAAAATTTAGATGAAGAATGTGACTGACATTCACATTCGACCGGGTCACCAACTTCTGACTCTGATACCAGCATCGGAGACATATTCAGACAAGTTTTATCAGTCAACATGGCATTCACCGACGCTTATGAAGAAGATAAAGACATCCCTGAAATCTTCGAGCTAGAGCCGTGGGCCCAACAGCTGGATGCACAATGGGAAAAGCGGTTCGAACAGAGAGAACCTCCTACTGAAGATGAGGTCATGCAAGTAGATCTCGGCAGCGAATCTTCTCCAAAATCGATCTTCGTCAGTAAAAGCCTAACAGACGAAGAGCAAGAATCGCTGCTGGAACTTGTCAAAGAATATATTAATGTGTTCGCCTGGAGCTATGAAGACATGCTGGGGTTAAATCTCGATATTGCTCTTCACAAACTCAACATTCGGCCGGATGCAAAGCCAGTCAAGCAACAACAACGACGCTTCCGCCCGGGCATCACGGACGTGATCGAAGCCGAAGTCAACAAACTGATAGCCAGCGGCTTCATTCGTGAGGAGCAACATCCTGACTGGGTCGCCAACATAGTACCCGTCCTCAAGAAGAATGGGAAAATTCGAATCTGTATCGACTTTCACAATCTGAACGAGGCATGTCCCAAAGATGAATTCCCTCTCCCTATCACGGACGGCTTCGAACGTATGTCATTCATGGATGACTTCTCGGGGTACAACCAAATCAAGATGTCTCCTGACGACGAAAAGTATACATCATTTCGAACACCAATTGGCACATACTGTTACACAGTCATGCCTTTCGGTTTAAAGAATACCGACGCCACATATCAAAGAGCCATGAGCATCATCTTCATAGACCACTTACGCAAGACGGTAGAGTGCTATATTGATGACATCGCCATCAAGAGTCGCTGTAAGGGAGACCATTTGCAGGATCTGAGGACAATATTCGACCTGATGCGAGCGCACAATCTGAAGATGAATCCCACAAAATCCTTCCTGGGCGTATCCAGCGGAAAGTTCTTGGGTTTCATCATCATCGCCCAGGGTATCCATGTAGACCCTGAGAAGACAAAAGCAATTATGGAGATGGGTCCCCTAAGAAATCTCTGCGAACTCTGAGGCCTCCAAGGGAGGCTAGCTTACAATAGGAGGTTCATTTCTAACCTCTCCGGGCGATGCCGACCATTCACCCACCTCATGAAGAAAGGCGTCTCGTTCGTTTGGGACGAAGAATGTCAGCAGGCCTTTGATAGCATCAAAGAATATTTATCGAACCCTCCGGTCCTGGTGGCCCCGGTTGCTGGAAAACCATTCCTGCTCTACGTATGAGCAATGGAGCACTCCCACACAGTACTGTTGGCACAAAACAACGATGCAGGCCATGAGCAAGCCATATATTATCTCAGTCGAATGATGATCGGGCCAGAGCATCGATACACTGCAGTGGAGAAGGAATGCCTTGCCCTAGTGTTCGCCATTCAGAAGATGCGGTACTATGTCACTGGACAAACAATACATGTGATCTCACGAGTCAACCCTCTCAGGGTCCTCATGACTAAACCAGGGGCACTCAGCTCTCGCCTCGCTACATGGGCAATATTGATGTCCCCTTATCATATAATCTTCGTCCCACAAAAGGCTGTCAAAGGTCAAGCCCTGGCAGACTTTTTGGAAG
Organism: Iris pallida; assembly: GCA_029216955.1. NCBI lineage: Eukaryota > Viridiplantae > Streptophyta > Magnoliopsida > Asparagales > Iridaceae > Iris > Iris pallida. The sequence goes on from JANAVB010026199.1 coordinate 13,209,246, forward strand.
CCCACCCGGGCTTGGAGTCGTCCAGGATATATGAAGAAATCCCCGATGAGGTCGCCGACTCGCATACAATCTCTCACGATGATATATGGTGAATGTTCTTCGACGTTGCTTCGAGAACTGGACCAAAGGGCAACATCGTCATCGGGGTTGGGGTGGTGCTAGTCTCCCCTTCCGGATTCATGATTAACCGTGCTTACTCCCTCACGGAACCCTGCTCTAACAATGTGGCCGAGTACAACGCTCTGGTCATTTGCCTCCAACTTGCAAAGGAGCTGGGGGTAGAATACCTTGAAGCATACGGCGATTCTCAGTTAATCGTCAACAAGATCCGGGGCTCATATGAGGTCCGCCATGAAGACATGATCCCCTATCACCAGATAGCGATCGACATCATCTCATCGTTTGAAGGGTTCTTCATTGAGCACGTTCCCAGACTCCGAAATATCGAAGCCGATGCCTTGGCAGGTCTGGCCGCTTCCCTAACAGTGCCAAATTATACTCATCAATCAGTAGATGTGATAGGCAACGAACTGGTCTGCCCCAAGAACAACGTTCAATTCATGGCGAGTTATTCCGCTTAGACAATCGATGACGTCCCAGATTGGAGACAACCATTCATTGACTTCGTCGTCTACGATATCCTGCCCGAGAACTCGATGGAAGCCACCTCCATCAGATGGCATTCTTTCAGATTCTTCTACGATACAGAGACGAAAATGCTGTATCACCGACCCTATGATGGAGTATTGCTCCGGTGTCTGTCGAACGCAGAAGCCAAAGAAGCCGTGCGAGAAGCTCATGACGGTGTCTGCGGGGCCCATCAGCCTGGCCCTAAATTGCAAAACCGTCTCCGTCGAATGGGCTACTACTGGCCCACGATGGTGGCAGATGCGATAGACTATGCAAGAAAATACAAAGCCTGCCAAGTCCACGCAGACTTCATTCACCAGCCATCAAAATTTCTACATCTGATAGTGGCGTCCTGGCCCTTCGAAGCATGGGGAATGGACATCATCGGTCCAATTACTCCACCTTCCTCTCGTGGATATCGCTTCATACTTGTGATCACGAACTACTTCTCCAAATGGACAGAAGCTGTGCCACTTGCAGAAGTCAAATCCTCAAACGTAATCAGCTTCCTCAAGCATCACGTCATCTATCGCTTTGGACTGCCCCGAAGGATCATCCACGATAATGGTCCGCAGTTTTCATGCCACGCTTTTTATCGATTCTACGACAAATATCGCATCCAGAATATTGCTTCGACACCGTACAACCCTGCAGCAAACGGGTTGGCAGAGGCATTCAACAAAATAATCATCAAACTCCTCAAGAAGTTTTTCTCTTCCAACAAACGTGACTAGAACGAGAAGCTCGGTGAATGTTTATGGGTGTACCGTACTACAGTCCGAACAGCTACCGGGAACACACCATTCTCCCTAGTGTACGGAAGTGAAGCAGTTCTCCTATTGGAGACTCAAATACCCTCACTCCGCATCGCCCTCACTCATCAATTGACGACGGATGATAACTACCGACGCCGACTATAAAAGTTGGAGGCCTTAGATGAAAAGCACCTCTTAGCTCAGCAAATGATCGAACTATACCAAGCACGCATCTCTGGAGCCTTCAACAAGAAGGTTAAAATCAGAACATTCTAAGTGGGCGATCTTGTTCTGGCAGTCCGGAGGCCGATGGTCATGACTCACAAGACCGTCGGCAAGTTCCAGCCAAAATGGGAAGGTCTATTTATCATCGAGGTTGTATTCTCCAATGGTGCTTACCGTCTCGCCAAGCAAAACGGGGATTTGCTCATGTTTTCCGTCAACGGTACTCCTGAAGAAATATTATGTCTAAACGACATTCTCCAGATTTTTTTGAGTTATGTACCCGCTGGTACCGCTGAACTCACCCCACAAATTTTCCAGATTTTTGAGTCATGTACCCGCTGGTACCGCTGAACTCACCCTCACAATTCTCCAGATTTTTTGAGTCATGTGCCCGCTGGTACCGCTGAACTCACCCCATAAATTTTCAAGATTTTCGAGTCATGTACCCGCTGGTACCTCTGAACTCACACTCACCATTCTCCAGATTTTTGAGTCATGTACCCTCTCGTGCCGCTGAACTCTCCCTCACAATTTTCCAAATTATCGAGTTATGTACCCGCTGGTACCACTGAACTCATGCTTTCATAATATCGAGTCATGTACCCGCTGGTGCCTCTGAACTCACATCCCGGTCACTCTCTCAGATAGTAAGTCATATATGATTATACCACTAAACTTTCTTCCTGGAAGAGATCCTCCCTCATGATCCACTACCCGCACTCCCAGTGCACAAAAAGGATAAGCAATCCACAAATTGCCAAAACGGCCATGTCCTCCTCACCTCTGAGTCGTTTCACTTCCGCCAAAAACAAATCACCCCTACATAGAACTTCCATGTCCTCATTACCTCTGAGTAGTTCTATGTACCCCCCTTCATTGAGCCCACTCCTGCCATGTCCTCATTACCTCTAAGCAGGAAGGTCCCGTCAAAGAAACTCTCATGCTCACCATGTCCTTAGTACCTCCGAGTAAGTATGTTCGTTCCCTTTAACTTGTTGCCCGTATCCAAAACCAGGATACGTTAGGGGCAATGGGTCCATACAAAATATCCCAATAAGATGATTATTACAAAGCAAAAGAGTGAAGCAAATATATTCCATTCATTCAGAAATTGGTTACATCCACGCGATTATAAGAAAGTTCTTCATACAGACAAGAAGAAAAGCAAAACAAAGCAAAGACTACAGATAAACATTTACAAGAAACCTCTAAACCCTAGTTACAGAAACGCGTATACAACTCCCTCAACCACCTCACATATGAAGGATGCAATTGAAGAAGATCCTCGTCCAGAATAGGAGAATCAGAATTCCCAGCGCTGCTACCCTCAGCAGTCTCGATAGTGGGAAGGATGTCGTCCCTCTCAGGCGCCGGTTCTTCTTTCATCGCCTCCTCCTTAACAGAGGAAGGCTCCTGATTGATGACAGGGGACGGCGGCTCCTCTATTACTGCAATCTCAGCATTCGGTGGAGACACTACAAAAAACCAAAGACGGAAAAAATGATGATGAATGATGAAAACAGTCAGAAGATATTCAGAGATGTTCATGCGGCCCGTTTAAGACAACTTTTATGCGGCTCGGACATGGAATATACCCCATGCGGCTCATGGAACGTGTATGCGGATCATGTAATTTAAAAAGCTTGCATCAAATGACTGTGTACGAAGCATGCAGCAGAGCAGCCTCTGTTAGGGTTTCAAAGTACCCAATCTTCTACACAGTCCTTACCTTCGATGGCAACATGAACGTCAAGACGAACGGGGGGTACAGCAGTCGAAGACGAGGCTGATTTCCTACTCTTCGCCACAGCATTCTTCACCGCCTTGGAAGCCCTAGGTGCCATTGTGGTCTGTCGGTCAGAAGAAGAAAACAAGACAGAAATCTTAGTCAAGAAGAGTCTAAGAAAGAAGTCACCCCAAATACCCTTCTATTTATAGAGAAAGGAGGACCGACGCCTCGTACAACGTAGTCGACTCTTCGGCTATCGAGACAGACTAGCTAATTAAAGATTAGAAACTCTTAGGATCCTGCCCCGAAAAGATTTGCACGCATGACATAATGACGTGGCAAAGAACTATACGGCTGAGACGTCCCTGCGGTTCAAAAGTCTCTGCGGCTAAGCCATCCATGCGGCTGAAACAATTCTGCGGCTCGAAAGTTCATACGGCTGAAACTTCCATGCGGCCAAGACATCTATGCGGCTAGAAAGAGCTTCCACACGGCCATGCTTCTTATTCAAATTATTTCAATTTTGCAAATTGAAAACTTTGAAGGGGGTCTTGTAGAAGCATGGAAAATAATAAAGAAAGAATCATGCGGTTCAGAAAACCCATGCGGCTGAGAAGACCCATGCGGCTCAACGAGCCTATGCGGCTCTATGATCTCCATGCGGCTCAAGAAGAGAAGACACGTGGCTTGCAAACAGTTCTCCCCTTCGCACTGTACTGCATTAATTGCTTGGACGGCTGACCACTCTGACGAAGCAACATGCCTGACATAAAGGGGCAATTATGACTCTGTCATAATGACAGAATCCTAGAAAATCAAAGAAAATCTCTGACACAATCCCCCGAGATCCAAAAAAATGCCACGCAGCCTTGACACGTGGCAAGTCCTATGCGGCTTAATTGAGACCCCCCTATGCGGCACCGGCTGAAGTTGTCCTATGCGGCCCAGATCGAGATAGCCCTATGCAGCTCAAACAGACACAGCCCTATGCGGCTCAAAAGGATCAGCCCTATGCGGCTCACAAGGATCAGCCCTATGCGGCTCACAAGGATCATCTCTATGCGGCTCACTACCCATTGTATGGTCCAGATTATCATATGGTTCGAAGATTCGGGGTCCACTCCCCAAGCTGCCCTGACACGTGGCCAAACCTTATGCGGCTCAATCCTTATGCGGCTCGGTGACTCCCAGAACACGTGTTATAAAGCCAATCAATTTTCCAGATTTACAACAATCAAAGATTGGGTCAAATCCCAATAATCTGGAACACGTGGTAGGAGAATGAATTAAATTTATTCATTCAGATTTGCAGACATCAGCAGATCATCATCATGGAGATTTATTCTAATCAGCATTAACTACTGATAGGATTTGGTGCAATCTACACTAAATGGCCCAGATCCATTACACTCAAAATTAATGGCCTAGATTAATCGATCAACAGGCCGCCGCCACTTTAAGGGCAATCATTGTGAACCCTAATGAGGTCCCCCCATTCTTATAAATAGCAGGGTATCATTCCCTTGTAAGAGAGGCACACACATACAGAAAGAAGCACTTTTCGAGATCAGAGAGAGCACCAGAATACTTGGAGAGAAAGAGCAGAGAGAGAGAGCAAAGAGGGAATTTCTTCAACGCCGAGCAATCTTCTGGAGCCTAGGCTGCATACAAGATCGTCCAAGGAGTAAGACAGAGCAGCCATCGCTTTCCCGAGCCTCTATCGTCGTCCCCCAGAATCTAAAATAAACAATTGTACTTAGACTGCTGTACCTAGGCTTTCGTCCCTAGGCTTTCTTTGTACAAGCGAGTTTGTAACGTGAAGTAAAAGTCCAGTCCTCCGATAATTGTTCTGCTCTTTTATATTTCTTGGCAAACACCCTAATGGACTCTTTATGGAAGCCACCTTTAGGGGAGAATAATTTATTTCATTCATTACAATCTTGCCTCTTTTATTTTTCTTTTGTTTTTCCCTAATTTTAGAGAGCCTTCCCTTTGATTTGATCTCCAAATCAAATCATTCCTTAACCAAATCTTCCCTCAATCATTCCCATTCTCCAAGGGAAGGGTGCTACCAATGATTGGAAGAGAAGTGCAAGGAGGAGTGTCCACTTTAAGGGATCTTCGTATCGGAGCCGTGTCCTAAAGGATTTCATTAGGGTTCCACTCCCAATAGGTAAAACCTATCCTCTAAATCGATTTCCTTTGCATATAAATTAGTTTTGAATCCGTAGGATCCATCTCCATGCATGTGTCCCCTTTAGATTCAAATTTGAGGCCATTTGGGGCTCTCATAAGGATTTTAGATATGTGTCTTGTGTCCTACTTGATAGATCCCAAATTAGGATACCCCATGTGTATGTATGTATGATAATGGTTTAAATATATATTTAAATTCAGTTTTAGAATGGTTAAAGAGTGGATTGATCTTAGTTAGGATGGTTAGAATGAGTTTCATTTGGATACCTATGTTGGTATCCAAGTATCTTGGCCAACATGTGTTTCTTTTGTTCAAAACAACCCAAATTCGTCATAATATTCATCCACGTTTTTATTAACCAAAATAACTTAGAAATGTCATAACTTTTTTGCTTAGAACTCTGTTTAATTTTCTATTTTTTTAAAAAAACCATATCGAAGTTAGCTTTTCAAATTTATATTTTATTAAGCCAAAATTATTATGGAACTTTTTGTAAAATTATTTGAGTGTCAGATGTCCGAAAGATAAATGCATTTCAGTGTTTTCACGATTTCGGGAGCTTCCGGACACGAAAATGCGATCTGTTTGAAGTTTCGGAAAGCTAACACGAAGGGCTACGACATACTTTAATCCTACAATTTAGTGAAGGCCCAATTGGTATAGTATTGGTTTTAATTAGAAGAGTGACTATACGACATAGACATTTTGTGTAACCTATAATCCTATGTAGTATGGATATTAAGTGAATGTAGAGTATGTAATGCATGATATGTTAGATGAATAAAATGATATACATATGATATGTATCCTCTTTACATTAATGTATATATATGGTTGAATGCAAGCATATAGGAATGCAATCAATGTAATGTATGTAAGCAATGCATAAATGCATGAATGAAAGAATGATATACAATATATGCATGAAAGTATATAATGAATGCTAGATATGAATGCAAGGTATACATATAATGATAGATATGAATGCATAATGTATACGTAATGTAATGCAATATATAATGATAGCATGTATGGTAATGTAGAATATATGATGCAAGCATGTATATGTCCACTATTTTTCCTTTTTCTTATATTTTTCCTTCCCTTCCCTTTCCATTTCAGTTTTTTCCTTTTTTTTCCCTCTTCTATTTTTATATGTTGTATACAATGTATATAATGTATAGATGCATGTAAGTATGTAATATGCATGAATGACATGTATGTAATAAAAATAAGTATATGTATGCAACTTAATGATATGTGAATGGATATAATACCTGAACTGAAGTATGCATACATATGGGATATGAATGAAAGATATATATATAGGTGTTAAGGTAATGTAATGTATGTGTTCACATATATTTTGAGTTAAATATATGAGTTTGTATGCATATATTATATGTATGCATGTATGCAGGAATGAATGTAATATAATATAGAGTATGCATATATGAATATAATTTATGCAAGTATATAATGTATTCAAATATGTATGTATGCATCTATGTATGTATGTATAGGTGCGTGAATGAATGCAAGCATGCATATATGATATGTATGCAGGCATGTATGCAATGTATGTATGTATACATGATATGTATGTATGTAATGTATGTATATATGCATGTATGCAATGTAAGCATGTATGAATGTATACATGTATGTTGTGTATCCATGTATGTATGTGTGGATACATGAATCAAGTATGTATATAGTGATAACATGAATGAATGAATGTATAAATGTATGAATGAATGTCATATATGAATGAATGAATGAATCAATCAAAGGTATAAGTAAAATATAATACATTGTAATGAATGTTAACATATATAATGTATAAATGTATGTAAATGTGCATGAATGTATATATCTATGTGACTATGTAAATATGCATGATGTAACATATGCCTATATATATAAATATGTATGTAGTATGGATATACATGTATGTATGAACGTATGTATTTATATATAGTATCTATTTTATATTATGCATTGTTGTGGTTCACATTGTCTTGTGATTGTGTGAGTGCTAGCCTAGACTTGGTTAGGGCTAGTGAGACTTGTTAGACTTGTTTGGGCTAGGACTTGACCTAGTTTGACTAGTGTAGTTGACTAGAGTTGACCAAGGGTTGACTTTAGCCTAGATTGATCCAAACATCATGTAGAATGCATTATAGCAGTCTATTTTACTATTTTGGACATGTAGTGACTTGTACTATTCTATAGGAGCCAGATACCACTCATCAGACAATATATTCTCTTCAGACATACAGATATCAGGCGAGTACATTCTCTGATCATTTTATATCTTGTTTAGGATTATATTTTCTGCTTTAGATTATTTTACTTGATGCTGACACGTTGGTAATACGGATTAGTACTATATGGATCTTGTCATACGATGTTATCCCCTTAGCAGGTGCATCGGGTATTTTATGTTCGTGTACTTTATCGGGAGCATCATGTACTCCTTGTATTCGTGACATTCGTGTATAAATCGTATGAAATCGTGTACTCTCATGTGCTCATATGATCTTCGTGTATATTCCTCATCGTGTGCAATAACATAACTTGACTGGATCCTTATGTATTGATTGGGGACGGGGGAGTAGAAGTGGTTATGTACTCAATCTTGTAGCTTACTCGTGTATAACCTCTGTATATTATTCGTGTACAATATCGTACCGTTCACATAACCATCTTGTACTCTGAATCACTAGTACTGATTAGTTCTCTTATATATAGTAGCTATTTACTTACAGTCTTTTTTTATATTATGTTGTTCTTTCAGTTTCATATATCTTACTCTCTAGCATGTTTATATTTCCACCTGTTATGATTTGTTGAGATGTATTGTGCTCGCTCGTGTCCTGACTGGACCTGTTGATAATATTACAGAGGATGAGACCGAGGCATTCTGTTTCACATATTATGGGACTACCCTAGAGGACTGCTGTGACCTGGACTAGCAGCAGGACCCCTTAGCAGTGGATTACACCCCTTTAGTCTAGGATGTATTTTCATTGTATTTACATTCTGGATTACTATATTTTAGATTTGAGATGTTATCTGGATTTGTGATATCTTAGACAATTGGACTTCTATCTGTTGTATCTCAGTGGATTCATTTCTTTTCATATCTATCTATCTTTCTTATCGTTTTCAGCCTTAGATGTGATTGAGACTGTATTCTGCTATGTTACCTCCATTTCGAGTGTATATACTGTACATGTACCTTATATTGTTAGATGATTGACCTAGGACAGCGTTCTACCGCCGATACTGCGACGTAGGCTGGACGTACCCACTTCTCGTGCCCTTACTTTAGGGTATGGTTCGTGACACTGTCCGCTAACCCTTAGTTCTTTTATCCTTTATTTTGTTGCTTTTAGTTAGAGACGTAATTGTCTCTCTTTTTGTAGTCCTTCCACTTCCTGTCTTGAAAAAATAAAGAACTTTTTGTTTTGTTCATTCTTGTGATAAATCTGTGATTTTTTTGGGTGGACCTATTATCTTTTGTGCACATTACTTTCTAGGTACATATAATAAGTTACGAAGGAAGAAAACTGACATATTTACTTAGAGGTGATATGGATGTGGTAAATATAGGTTAATGATAGAGCTTTCCTACTCAGAGGTAATATGGATGTGGTAGGAGTGAACTCTGTTGGGATGTATAGAACAATTCAGAGGTGATATGGACGTGGATGTTCTAAGTTCAATGTACAACAACGCAGGGGTGGTTGCAGGGTATGTTTACTCAGAGGTAATGTGGAAGTGGTAAATATAGTAATGAGCGTGATCTTATGTAGTGTAAGGTTCTGCTTTTTGGGGTATAGAGAAGCAACTCAGAGGTGATGTGGACATGGTTGTTCTCCTACTGGGATGCAACAGAACAATTGGGTTCTAGGAACATGTAATTGTCAAAGGAGGGGCGTGAACTTGGTTTGTCAAGTTCACAAATTTTCTCACTGGGGAGAGGGAAGTACATTCTGAAGGATGTCAGGAGTAGTAATTCTTTAGGAACTTGTCGTTGATGGGCATCATGAACAAGTCCCCACTAGGTTGAGCGAGATGGTAAGCACCGTTTGAGTATACCGTCTCTATGATGAAAGGTCCTTCCCTTTTGGGTGTGAACCATCTCGGTGTCTTGTGAGTCATCACCATCGGTCTCCTGACTGCCAGAAGCAGTCGTCTACTTGGAAAGTTCTCTGTTTGACTCTTCTGTTGAAAACCTATGAAATGCGGGCTTGATAAAGTTCGATGCGCTATTGAGCCAAGCGGCATTTTTCATCGAGCGCTTCCAACTCTTGCAGACGGCGACGTTGATTGTCTTCTTCCGTCAGCTGGTTCATTATCGCTACTCGGAGTGAGGGTATCTGGATCTCTAGTGGCAGTACTGCTTCTCTTCTATAGACCAACGAGAATGGTGTGTTACCCATCGGAGTCTGTACCGTCGTACGATAGGCCCAAAGGCATTCACTGAGCTTCTCGTCCCAGTCGTGCTTGTTGGATGACACGACCTTTTTGAGTAGCCTGACGATAGTTTTATTAAAAGCTTCAGCCAACTCGATTGTTGTCGGATTGTAGGCGGTTGATGTAACATTCTGAATGTGATTCTTGTCACAGAATCTGCTGAAAGCATGGATGATGAATTATGGACCATTGTCGTAGATGATCCTCTAGGGTACCCCGAAACGGTAGATGACATGATGCTTAATGAAGCTGATCACCTTTGAGCTTTTTACCTCTGTCAGTGGTACTGCTTCTGCCCACTTAAAGAAGTAGTCAGTGATTGCTAGGACAAAGCGGTGTCCCCTGGATGAGGGAGAGATAATGGGTCCCACTATGTCTATGTCCCAGGCTTCAAATGACCAAGAGGCGACCGTAGGATATAGTGGCTCTGACAGTCTATGGATGAAGTCGGCGTGTAGCTGGTAAGCACGACATTTATTTGCAAACATGACAGCGTCGACCATCATGGTGGGTCAGTAATAGCCCATACGTCGAAGTCGGTCCTGTAGCTTTGGACCGGGTTTGTGAGCTTCGCATGTTCCATCATGGGCTTCTCGAAGAGCTTCGGCTGCTTCTTCGTTTGATAGACAACGGGGGAGAAGTCCATCGTTGGAGCGTCAGTACAACATTTTAGTGGTTGTATTGTAATAGAACCGGAGCGAGCGCCTTCTGACTGAGACTGCTTCCTTTGGGTCTTCCGGGAGGATCCCGTAGACGACAAAGTCGATGAGCGGGAATCTCCAGTCTCTGACATTGATGCTAGTGTCAGTAGTCATGACATGATTTTTCGCATGCACAGATTGTTTCTGGGGCAAGCCAAATCACAACCCACCATTATGATGAAGTGTTGAGGCCGAACGGGTGCTGCCAATGAGGCCACGAGACCAGCAAGAGCGTTAGCCTCCAAGTTTTATAGCCGAGGCATATGTTCTATGAAGAACTCAGCGAAGGTTGAGATAATGTCCAACGCTGCTTTGTGATAAGGGACCAGGTCTTCATGGAGGACCTCATATTGTACTCGAACTTCATTGACGATGAGTTTTGAGTCATCGTAAGACTTGAGATATTCTACCCTCAGCTGCTTTGCTAACTGGAGTCCGATAATGAGAGCATTGTACTCTGCAACGTTGTTGGAGCATGGCTCTTAAAGGGAATAAGCACGTTGGATGACCAGCTTACCGGAGGAGATCAGGAATACTCCAACTTTTGCATTGATCTGGTCTTTGGGGCCTGTTCTTGAAGCACCGTCGAAGAACATCCGCCAAACGGGGTTCTCTTCGGTAATGTTTGATTCTCGTACTTCATCTGGAATATCCTCATAGAGTTGGGACGACTCCGAAATAGGGTGTGTGGTTAGTAATTCGGCCAGTGCTTGGCCTTTGACAACCTTTTGCGGGACGAATACCATTTCATATGGCATCAATAGTATCGCCCAAGTAGCTAATTGAAAATTTAGCGCTCCTGGCTTAGTCATGAGAACTCTGAGCGGATTGACCCGGGAGATGACATGAATTGTCTGTCCCAAGACATAATGGCGAGTTTCTGGATGGCGAACACTAAAACTAGACATTATTTTTTGACGGGGTTGTACCGGTGTTCGGCCTCGACCATTGTCTTGCTGTTGTAGTAGATGGCCTGCTCATGCCCGCATCATTGTTCTGGACCAACAAAGCGCCAAGGGAATGGTCCATTGTGCAGACATAGAGTAAAAATGGTTTGCCTGCGACAGATGCCACCAAGACTGGGGGGCTGGTCAGATAAGCTTTAATGTCGTCAAAGGCTTTCTGATATTCTTTCGTCCAGACATAGGAGACTCCCTTCTTCATGAGCTTGGTGAAGGGCTGGCATTTCCCGAAAAGGTTCACAAAAAACCTTCGGATGTATACGAGATGTCCCTGCAGGCCTCGAAGTTCTTTAAGGTTCTTCCGAGGGTCCATGTCAAGGATAGCTTTAGTCTTCTCGGGGTTGACATGGATGCCTTTTGTTGTGATAATGAAGCCCAAGCACTTTCCACTGTAAACCCTAAGGAAGGATTTGGCGGGGTTCATCTTGAGCTGATGTGCTCGCATGAGATCGAAGACTGTCTACAGATCTTGGAGGTGATCGCCTCGAAGACTGCTCGCATTCGACTATTTTATGGAGGTGCTGACGGAAGATGGTGCTCATAGCGCTTTGGTATGTGGCACCTGCATTCTTCAGGCAAAAGGGCATTACTTTGTAGCAGTAAACCCCCTTCGGAGTCTTGAACGACATTTGTTTTCGTCGACTGGGAATATCTTGATCTGGTTGTAGCCTGAGTACCCGTCCATGAAGACATGCGCTCGAAGCCACATGTGTTGTCGATCATTACGTCGGTGATCGGGAGTAAAAATTCATCGTTCGGGCAAGCAGAGTTAAGATCCCGAAAGTCGATATAGACTCGGATCTTCTCGTTCTTCTTTATGACGGGAACGATGTCAGCCACCTAGTCTAGATGTTGCTCTTCGCAAATAAACCTGCTTCCTAGGAGCTTATCTTCTTCTTTGTCGGTAGCGTCGTTGGGACGGAAGCGTCACTGTTGCTGCTTAACGAGCTTAGCGTTAGGTAAGATATTAAGCTTGTGCATTATGACTTGTGGGTCGAGTCCCAACATATCTTCGTAGCTCCACACGAAGACGTCAATGTATTCTTTTACTAGTTGGACCAAAGATTCTTGGTCCTTCCCTGCTAAGCTATTGCTGATGAAGACAGGTTTGGATGAAGACCCATCCCCAAGGTCGATCTGCTCGACTTCGTCTTCAATGGGGGGTTCCCGTAGTTCAAAGCAAGATTCGTATTGCGCGCCTAGACGTTGATCCCAAGTTTATTCTTCGAAGAACTCTATTGTTTGATTGTCGTCTTCATCTTCTGAAGGATATGCAGATGTCACGTTAGCTGACAGCACCTTCCTGAAGATTAGGTTGACGCTGGTGTCGGAGTCCCAAGTTGAAGCCTCAAACGAGTGAGAATGTGCGACGTCTTCTGCTTCTAAACTTTTTAGGATTGTTGGTGGCGTGATGTAGCCCACCCCCCGTCGAGTACGGTGATAATAGTCATGTGGGTTCCCTTTCGGTTCAGGGAGTCATAAGGGAAGACGTCGACCCTTGCCATAGTTTAGACCCTGGCTGCTTTTCAGGTTATAACACATCTTTTGGATGAGATACTTGGCTCAATCATTGTACCGGTAAATTTGTATTATGTCGGTGTCGGGTTCTGGATCCATCGGTGGAAGGTCTTGGTGACACTCGACTTTGTCGAAGATGATAGGTTTCTCGTCTTGGTTTCGAGGCGGGACTATATGTAGCGCCCCGTTCCACAAAGTCAATCGGAGGAATCGAAACGCCGACGGCATTCGGACTTAGCCTTACAACGGCTGCTCGAAGGCTCGCTCGGTCGAGGCGACTCATCGCTCAGGTGGGGTAGTTTCGGTGAACTTACCTTATCTTAGCCTTCACATAATAACTCGCATGTTTTCAACTTGCACAAGTAGGCTAATATAAAAGCTACGAACGCACATAGCTAAGGGAATAATCTCGACGGGTCGATAAATGCTAGAACTTGGAAAAGGTCCCACGACCGTCTTAGAAGTGTGTTCAGCGTGCTTTCAAAGTGACACTCGAATTCTTTATTCCATGGCTTGGGAGAAGGAAGTTGGTTTAAATTGCTAAGTTGCCACGACACTCGAATTAGCCTAAGTCATAGGCATAGCCCGCGTGAATGCTTGATAAAGAATGAACGGTCCCATCGTTTTGCCCCAACGCTTGAATGGCCTAAGTCATAGGTGTCGCCCGCATAAATGCTTAATAAAGCATGCACGGTCCCGTCGTCCAAGGCTTGGCATAGCCTTTGCACGTCCCATGAGTTAAGTCGTCTTGTACGGCTTTTGGCTTAAGTCTAGACACCCAAGAACTCGGTTGTTCAAGTCGAACGCGTGCACAGCACGTTCCCTCGATTGTGAAGCTCGGCGTAGCCTTTGCTCGTCGAGTCGTTACCCGAATAAGTTAGGCAAGAGTTGTACTGGACTATCAAAGCCATTTCTAGCACTGTCCCACTCTATCTGCGGTTGTCAAGTCGTATAGTCCCTCGAGATATTGACTCGTCGTATAACTTATATGACTTGAGCGACAGCATCGCCTAGAGAATAAGGTCTGTCTAAGGCACGAGCCACGGTCGGCACAATATAAAGTTTGCCACGGTCTATAGCATTTAAGTAACACATTTGGTTCAAGTTAAGTTGGAAGGCTACGCAGTAGTCGTTCCCTGATATATGAGGCGGTCCTTCGGTTGGGAGTCTCACGTTCCTATGCACATTAAAAAGTATGAGGTGGTCCCTCGGTTGGGAGTCTCACGTTCCTATGCATGTTAAGAAGTATGAGGCGGTCCCTCGGTTGGGAGTCTCACGTTCCTATGCACGTTAAGAAGTATGAGGTGGTCCCTCGGTTGGGAGTCCCATGGTCCCGATGCATGTTATGTAAAGTGTGGTTCAGAGCACGAGTTGTTGAGTATAGTTCCAATCGTACCAACAAATTAGGCAATGCATTTATGTGAGTCTAGATGTCTCGTAGGTGCATGGTCATGGGCAACTTGTCGACAAGGGCGATGTTTCTTCGAGCGGCAACCCAGGGCCACGGGACCAACTTGGCCTAGGAAGAAACATGATATAGCCGAGCTGGGTATGAAGCAACCGGTAGTTCGAGGACTTGCATCAAAAATTACAATCTGCAGTACAAGGGTCCCGATTTCCAGGCTATGTCCAGGATGGCTTATCGTGCCAGTGACCTTTCATATAGATAATTGGCGTGCTAAGCGGCGAATCCGCATGCACGGTGTCGGTCGTAAAAAAGGAAGTGTAAGTACGGTATGACTTGAGTTTTGAAACGTGTGCTCGGTTTCACCCAAAGTATTATGAGGCCTAGGGTTTGGCTAAGTAAAGGCCCGTGGTTCAGCACGAAATGTGGCGTCGAGTGTTAAGTCATTGGCATAGAGTTGCATAAGTTAAACTGGAGTCGTTGCGAGTTAAGTCGAGAAGGGCCGTAGGGCAAGTTGGGTGAAGTTACGTTGAGTTGTTGGGTACGACCTTAATTATGAGGCACGGCTGCGCTGTCATAACACAAGTATGGGTAAGTCAGTAAGTGGCGAGGTACTGCCTCAAGGAGGTAGCACGGTCACACGAAAATAGGGTCTATCATGGAGTTGCGTCCCTGATTATGGTCGTAAGGTAAACACGACTTGATAGGTTAACGTTGTTGGCACGAGAAGGGGTCTAGAGGCAGAGTATGAGTTAACGTTGTTGTTGCAAGCACGAGATGGTCCTCAGACACAAGTATGCCAAGGCGTCTATCATAAAATCGATCCTAAGGAATGACTAGGAAGACAATCGTAAAGGGACTTGTATTGCACAAAGTAAAATAAACATATCAGTTTTGTATAGGTGGGCGAGGAGCTAACTCCACCAGTACAGTTGAGTACTGACACCCACATAGTTTTTATGTGCAGGCGCAGGTAGAAGCTCGTAGTACGGAGCTCGCTTGGATGCGTCGAGGCATGGAGTTCCTTGGCGATTCGAAGCGTGCGGCCGCGTGAAGTCAAGACGTATACGGGACATAATGTGTGGAAATTGCCTTCCGAAGCTTCCGTTGGCTCAAGCATTGTATTGAGAGATGAGAGAGAACAGAGTGACTTGTAAAATGAGGGAAAAGTGAGCACAAGTGACTTCTAATCATGGCTTGCGTCTACTGTAATCTGATTGTTCAATATTAATAAAGAGTTCTTTTGAATAACTTGGGTTTTGATTTTAAATTTTGTTGCATGTTCAATGTTTTTGCTTGGGACTTCTGTCCGACGACCCCGTCGTAGTCGATGTAATCGACCGTTGTGAAACTGCCTTGCACGAGCGCAATCTAGGCTCGTACGACATCACGCCTTAGCGAGGATGATCGCTCCTACGGGAGCGGGGCGTGACATAATGGTATCCGAGTACGGCTTTACGTCCTTGGACTTCATGTTGATCTCTTAGTTTTGAAAGCTCGTCGTTGGAAAAAGAAGTGTGCACACTCTCTCGAATGTCCCTCGGCATGTCCATACAATAAGTCTAAATATTTTCAAAAGCTCATTCAAGCGTTCAATCGAACGCATCGTTAGGCAATGGCCTTTGTGCCGAACGGTGACAAACTTGACTTGATAGAAAAGAGTACTAAAGTTAGCAAGTTGCGTGCGTGCCCAACTAGTCCTACGTCGACATTAGCAAATGAGCTTGCAAACTCAAGTATTGTCCGCATGGGATGGCTATGCACGCGGCCTTTTGGCTAAGTTGTGCCGCGTGTCGCACACCTCGACTTTTTGGTGCAATCGAGTCGCGAGCAATATCAAGTATCGCTCGATCGGAAACGGAGATACACTTAGAGTGTATATCGATAGGAACGCTATCGAACTAGCGCTTAGGTGTACTCGGAAGATTGGTTTGGGTTTTGAGGAATAGTGCGAACGACTTAGTGCGTCAATACGACGTGAGTGATTACGCTAGAGATTCGTCGAACGAATCTGAAAGATGTATTAGTGAGTGGTACGGATGTAATTGAGGACTAGATCGGATGGCTCGAATCCGAGTAGTGTATGGTTTGTCTTGGAAATTATTCGAGCAAAAATTGAGGATTAGAGGTAATACGAGTATGTCGGCGAGGCGATGCGATCGCGCAGAGCCTTAGAACGCGTCACGCTTAGTTGGTCGTGACTTCGAATGTCCCGAACGAGATGTCGTTCGAACAACTTGTGAATGGGCAACGCGAGTTAGAAAACGATTCAGAACGATGAATAAAAAAATGAATGTCTTGATCGAGGAAGTCTAGAGGATCGCACATGTGATTTCGGATTCGATCGAATGGAATCATTGTATATCTAAATCGGACAATAGCATCCGTTGCACGACTTGGAGTTCGTTGCGAAAGGAAGATCGTCAGGTTACGTACATTATCGATGGTATTGAGACGTATCAAAGATCGATGTACGATAACTCGGGGGTACTCTGATTCGAGGAATGACGATCGTGTAAAATGTTATTGTTCCGCTGGATGCTATACTCGAGATATTGAAACGTGTCGAAGAAAATATAGACGTGGCTCGAGGATTTTTTAGTTAAAAAAATGACGATCAGACAATCAAATTGGAATCTTGACTTGGATAAAAATGATATATTTGGATTTGCTTCGTCGATAACCACAACATTGACGTTCTTGTCTTATCCGAGCGCAACTCCAGCCTTGCACATGCGTCGCACCAATTAGGGCGATCACTCCGCATGAGCGTTGGTATGGTGATTCATACAGCGGGGGTGATTGAACTAGCATGGCGTGGCAATTTGTGTGCTTCGACTTGTGGTTTGACGCGAAGGTGGACTCGAGAATGACTTAGTGTGCGTGACGGTCAAATTTGAGGATTGCGTAGGTCCAATCCGCGTATCGAGAATGAATTAGTCAAGACGCAAGCAAGAGTTACGCCCCGATGAGAATGATTATTCTGCGAGAGCATTGCATGGTGATTCATGAACCACCATGGATAATCGGACTTGCGTGAGATTGGGGCACAACATATTGTCGAGCTAGATGACCTCGTGATCGAATGCATGAATTGGTTAGAATTGGTGATTTGAAACAGAATCGAATTTGCGCAACGAGTGCTTCGATGCGAATTAGGTGATCATGCTCGATGTTTAGAAATTTGAGTGACGCGAGCTTGGGTAGAAAACCCCGTACTATCGACTTTGGTTTGACCCTAGGATTTGGGGTCAGTGTTGGCATTATTGTTGGAGAACTATGATTCCAATCCTGACATTGACTTAGACTTGAGAAATGGCCAAGCGGTTAGGCGATACGCCTCTGTTTCAAGAGTTAGCAATCGAAATATTGATCTTGAGGATTGGCATGGATGGATAGGATGAATCGAGAGTATAGGAATACCCCTCACGAGATTCGGCTAACATGTATATATTTCAGGGACGCTTGAGTATGTGCACGATGCGACTCGAATGAGAACGACGAATTCTCTATCATGGGGCTTGGCTGAATGCATGTATTTTGGAGACGCCTGGAATGCATGCACGATCCGACCAAGTGATACGTTGAATTCTAGCGAGACCGGGGGAATGAAAAGTCTCGAGGATTTGAGATCGTATTAAAGGAAAAGATTGAAAGTAGTACGAGCGTCGCTTGGAATCGAAATAACGCATAGGCGGAGTGTGCGTGATAATTAAAGCGTATCTCGCACGACGGTTATAGCTCCGTGTCTAGACACAATTAAGTCTTGGCCATAGAAATGGTATGATGGCTTGCCTTCAGGAAAGTCTCGAGGACGAGACTTGTTCTGAGTGATGTATGTTGTAGTGCCCCGTTCTGCAAAGTCAATCGGAGGAATCGAAACGCTGACGGCATTCGGACTTAGCCTTGCAACGGCTGCTCGAAGGCTCGCTCGGTCGAGGCGACTCATCGTTCAGGTGGGATAGTTTCGGTGAACTTGCCTTATCTTAGCCTTCACATCATAACTCGTACGTTTTCAACTTGCACAAGTAGGCTAATATAAAAGCTACGAACGTACATAGCTAAGGAAATAATCCCGACGGGTCGATAAATGCTACAACTTGGAAAAGGTCCCACGGCCGTCTTAGAAGTGTGTTCAACGTGCTTTCAAAGTGACACTCGAATTCTTCATCCCGTGGCTTGGGAGAAGAAAGTTGGTTTAAATTGCTAAGTTGCCACGACACTCGAATTAGCCTAAGTCATAGGTGTCTCCCGCGTGAATGCTTGATAAAGCATGAACGGTCCCATCGTTTTACCCCAACGTTTGAATTGGCCTAAGTCATAGGCGTCGCCCACATGAATGCTTAATAAAGCATGCACGGTCCCGTCATCCAAGGCTTGGCATAGCCTTTGTACGTCCCGTGAGTTAAGTCGTCTTGCACAGCTTTTGGCTTAAGTCTAGGCACCTGAGAACTTGGTTGTTCAAGTCGAATGCGTGCACGGCATGTTCCCTCGATTGCGAAGCTCGGTGTAGCCTTTGCTCGTCGAGTCATTGCCCAAATAAGTTAAGCAAGAGTTGTGTTGGGCTATAAAGCCATTTCTAGCACTGTCCCACTCTATATGCGGTTCTCAAGTCATGTAGTCCCTCGAGATCAAGGCTCGTCGTATAACTTATATGACTTGAGCGACAGCATCGTCTAGAGAACAAGGTCTGTCTAAGGCACGAGCCACGGTCGGCACGATGTAAAGTTAGCCATGGTCTATAGCATTTAAGCAACTCGTTTGGTTCAAGTTAAGTTGGAAGGCTATACAGTAGTCGTTCCCTGATATATGAGGCGGTCCCTCGGTTGGGAGTCTCACGTTCCTATGCACATTAAGAAGTATGAGACGGTCCCTCGGTTGGGAGTCTCACGTTCCTATGCATGTTAAAAAGTATGAGGCGGTCCCTCAGTTGGGAGTCTCACGTTCCTATGCACGTTAAGAAGTATGAGGCGGTCCCTCGGTTGGGAGTCTCACGGTCCCGATGCACGTTATGTAAAGTGTGGTTCAGAGCACGAGTTGCTGAGTATAGTTCCAGTCGTACCAACAAATTAGGCCATATATTTACGTGAGTCTAGATGTCTCGTAGGTGCGTGGTTATGGACAACTTGTCGACAAGGGCGATGTTTCTTCGAGCGGCAACCCGAGGCCACGGGACCGACTCGGCCTAGGAAGAAACACGATATAGCCGAGCTGGGTATGAAGCAACCGGTAGTTCGAGGACTTGCATCGAGAATCGTAACCTGCGGTGCAAGGGTCCCGATTGCCAGGCTATGTCCACGATGGCGTATCATGCCAGTGACCTTTCATATAGATAATTGGCATGCTAAACGGAGAATCCGTATACACGGTGTCGGTCGTAACAAAGGAAGTGTAAGAACGGTATGACTTGAGTTATGAAACATGTGCTCGGTTGCACCCAATGTATTATGAGACCTAGGGTTTGGCTAAGTAAAGGCCCGTGCTTCGGCACGAGATGTGGCATCGAGTGTTAAGTCGTTGGCAAAGAGTTGCATAAGTCAAACTGGAGTCCTTGTGAGTTAAGTCGAGAAGGGCCGTAGGGCAAGTTGGGTAGAGTTACGTTGAGTTGTTGGGCATGACCTCAATTATGAGGCATGTCTGCACTGTCATAACAAAAGTATGGGTAAGTCAGTAAGTGGCGAGGCACTGCCTCAAGGAGGTAGCACGGTTGTAGAACCTAAAAATCAAGTTGCACCCACAAATCAAATACACAGAAATCAAACTGCACAGCATTTGTTGGATTACGCACACATGGATTGCGCACACATGGACAACGCCATCAGCAGACAGCACCCAAATCTGATGTGGTATTGTCATGATTGCCTGACAATAAATATCAAATCTCCTGACAACTGACAGTACGAAAGACGAGGAATCCGTTTGTATCCCGAGCAGCACGGCGCTCGAGAACAGCTGTACAGACCAGCGCAGTCTGCCAGTCCAACCTGAGCGCGGTCTGCCAGATCCTCCTCAGCGCAGTTTGACCAAGTCCAGTCTCCAGCGCAATGCGATGACAGTTTTTTCTTGGCGTGATCCATCAATTTTTTTTGAAGATAACTAACATTTGTTACGTGGTGCACAAGCCATCAATTGTTCGACACGTGGCAGCTGCTCTGTACACAACCAAGCGCATCTTAATCAAACGATGCCACATGTCTAAATACAGTTAGCCCACGATCGAATAACTGCACGAAGGCCGCCGTAACTTGTAGCCTGCGCAGTCCAATGCTGGCGCAATCCAATGTGCGCAGTCCAGAATAACTACAAAATAGTTATTTCCAGAACTCTATAAATAGAGTTTCACATCCTTCATCAAGGGGGGATCATATCAAGAGATCAGGAGTTCTTGTCCAAGTGCTGCTGCATTCTTCAGAGGCTAAAGTCTTCAAGGTTCATATAGTCCAACGGATAAAGCGATCGTCTTCTGATCAGATTACTAAAGTTGTACTTTCCCAAAATTCATTTGTAATCTTCTTTCAAAGTTTGTAAATAAACATTTATTTTTGCAAACAAAATGGCGACTCTGCTGGGGACGACTTTCTCCTCCGACGAGGAAGTGACAACTCAATGTGACATTGCGTCTATCGGAAAGACGCAGAAGACGCTGGTTGTGAAGGTCAACCAGACTGCCTACGAAGCGATGATCAACTCTGGGGCTACTCGTCGTACTGTGACCTCTGTCAAGAACAAGGTCCATTCAGTGTGGACCCCGAAGTCCTTTGCGCAGCCTGCTGTCTTTTCTAACAGGGGACCAATGGCAACTTCTGCCCTTGCGCAATCCACCACCCTCTCTACCAAAACACAATCCAAAGCTCCTTTGGTCCAGGTGCAGCACGCTACTTCTCTTGCCACAGCGCAATCTACGACTTATGCTGCTATGGCAAAGTCCAGGACTCTTCTCCCTCTGGCGCAGTTGGCGGCTTCCTTCCCTCCTGCGCAATCCACTACCTCTTCAACCAGAGTGTAACTTAAGCCCGCTATAGCCAAGGCTTCACTTACCTCTTCTTCTAGAGCATAGGTTGCACCCCCTGCTGGTTCTATGGCCAAGGAGCCATCTATCATCTCCTCCAGAGGGCAAGTTGTTGCCTCTTCTGTTCCGGTGCAACCCAAAGGGGATAGTCCTTTGACTATTCTCCCCTCTTCTAATAATAAAAGGAAAGGCTTTGTCCGCCTTCCAAAGCCTCCTGTTGTACTGGTACAACCCACAGGGGGTAGTCTTTTGACTATTCCTCCTCCATCTCAGAATAAACGGAAAGACCCTTTGGTCTTTTCTCAATCTTCCGTAGTCCAAAACCTGGAAAACAACAGAGGGAAAAGCTCTTTGGCCAACCCTTCTTCACAAAATAAAGGAAAAGGCCCTTTGGTCTTTTCCCAGTCTTCTTCGATTTTTACCTCGGAAGATCCATCTGAACGTGCCTCGGCACCAAATAGTACAAAAACTCTCTCAAACAAGAGTTCTTCTCTCCCAGCTAAAGAGAAGAATATTGATCAGAGAGGTATCTTGCCTACTCCAGTAGCACACTTCCAAGATCTCCCAACTCTTCAGATATCCCGCTCAAACAGGGGAAATTGTTGGTGTCTCAGACGGAGGCCCCTGGGGTGAATTTACTGATTTACGGGCTTATCTCGATAAATGCAAGCAACCAATGCCGAAGGCGAACTTGCATCAGAAGCAAACTTACAGGAGGAAAAATCCTGACACCTATGCCAACGAGTTGATACTTCTCTGTATACTCATGGGACAAAGCATCTGAAGAATCAAAATCATGTTCCGAATGTCGTCAAAGAATATATCCCTGATCTTTGGGAACACCTCAAGCAGAAGTGGGACAACACTTCAACACCTCCAATCCAACCACTGGAACGCTATTGTAATCACAAGGTGGTTATCAAGTGTTGTTGCCAGACGACAAAACGATCTGTCTTCGATCGTTTAACTTCTGAACCAATGTCAGAAGACGAAGACAAGGTGCTCTATACCTCTGTAAATATGGCTTCTCGAGACACTAGGGGTAAGAAGTATTCAAAGCACGGCAAGCCCCGCAAGCCCAGTCAACGATATCTAGATTTACTCCATGAATCTTCTGAAGGAGTATTCCGACACACCCAATCCCGAAGCTGAGACACAGTTGGTCATAGGAATCTTCTCCAAGATCCCTCTGGTTATTTCTCCATTTTTCATTCAGAGGATGATTCTTTCTCTGATTACGATACATATAGCGAAAGCTCTGGGCAAAGAGTGTCTTCTACTGTCCCCAGAGAAGTGTCAGCCTATGTCGTTACTGAAGATCCAGACGCTTCTAGTTCAGCAAGTTAAGAGCAACGAATAACCGCACTAGAAGACAAATTAAAAACCATGGCTAAAATGATCACAAATATGCATGCCGTTATTGTAGCTCAACATACAGTATCACCGACTGTACCTGCTGTAAAGCCCGAGATTATGGCATCATCGGTGCCTGTCAATGTAGGTCTGGGGGTACCGTCTCCTCAAATAGCCTCAATACCTATTCAAGTTACACCCAGTCATTCAACGGCTAGAGATAGTGCTTACCATGCTGTGCCTCCTCCTAACACGGTAAGCGAGCCCATTACTTCTCCATCATTAGGAGATGCCAATGAGGCTATAAAACTTCTGTGTACTCAGTTCGAAGCCTTCAAAGAGAAAGATAGGCTACAGAGGCTGGGGATCAAACAACCTTACCCGGTTGAATGGAAGGAAGTCCCATTCCCTCTAAAGTATAAGATTCCCACGATCACGCTGTTTGATGGCAGCACTTCTCCGAGTCAGTTCATTAACCATTTTGAGGTAATGACTGTCCAGCTCCAACTAAGCGATGCTCTTCTTACTAGAGTCTTCTTCGGCTTCTTAGCCAGCACAGCATACGATTGGTACCGCAGCCTGCCTGACGGCTCTATCACTTTATTTGCTGGGCTCAAGCAGATATTCCTGGAATGATTCTATGAGGGTATCAACGATATGACTATATCCGCCCTCAACAAGATCAAGCAAAGATATAATGAAACTACTGAGAGTTCCATTAAATGATTCCGCCGAGAAGCACTCAAAATGCCTCCTGGAACCCCATCTGTTGTAATGATAGACACTTGTAAATCAAACTTATTGTTTATCATTAGCATGTGGACGGGGTCAACACAGTTCCAGGATTGGTCGTCATTCATCGTCAATGCTAAAGCAGCTGAAGTTAGCGCCGAGAAGTTCAAACAGTTGGGGGTACACATGTCTAACCCTGATCGAGAAGAGCCTTCTACATCAGGTAGCGGTAATCGCTAGAATAACCGCAAGGGCAAAGAAACCTTGAACATCAACCTCAAGAGCAAAAAATCTTTGGCTATTAACATGGCTCAACCCACGTCTACCTCTGCTCCATCTGCACCTCTACCAAAGCAACCGCGTCCAAAAGTAGAGTATTCCTTTGATGAAAATGATACAGCGAGCATCTTCGACTGTTTGCTTAAAAGCAATAAATTACAACTCCCTGACCCGAAGAAGCCTGACGAAGTCAGTAA
Source organism: Iris pallida (assembly GCA_029216955.1). Lineage (NCBI taxonomy): Eukaryota > Viridiplantae > Streptophyta > Magnoliopsida > Asparagales > Iridaceae > Iris > Iris pallida. The sequence goes on from JANAVB010026199.1 coordinate 13,233,423, forward strand.
AACTGATCACCCTAAGTATTGTGTTTATCACAGGTTCATTGGGTATCCTACTCGGGCATGCTACGTGCTCAAAGGCAATATTCAAGAGTTGGTCAACGCCAGTGTCGTCACTCTCCACCAGGATGAAAAGATTATTACAGCTAATATGATTTTTGTACAGTTCGGTGACTTTCCGCCACAAGTGGTGCAGAGTGGCATCATCCCCATTCCCAGGGCCACTCTGGAGATTGAGAATCTGCCTTCTCCATGAAGTGAAGGTCTTATCCCCTTATCCCTTGATAATGGTGAGATCATGTAGATCCATCCTGATCTTGTTTCAGATTTTGAAGTTCCTTCTTTCTCCAAGCAAAAAGAACGCTCTAAGGGCAAGACAAAGAGCTGCAATATGGTGTCTTTTGACCCCACAGTTGAAGAAAAGATCCTATTGGGCACCAGGTCAGGGAAAACCTAACTACGGGAGCATCCCGAAACTCAGAAGAATCCTACTTCATCTTCTGAGGCTGTTCTAATGCAGCATATCTCTACGGAGAACATCTCTTCTACATCATTACCAGTTGTGCAACTAACTCCTCATAAACCGGCAGCAGCCGACAAAGGCAAACAACAAGTTCGCTTCGACAAAGTTTTGAAGAAGTCTTCCCCCTTTAGACTTGAGCAGCCATACAACTTTGACATATTGGCTCAATTGGCCAACACACCGGCCAGGCTATCCATCTTTGAGCTCTTACGCCTCTCTAAAGAGACTCGAGAAATACTGAGTGAGGCTTTGATGCAGGCAGAAACTTGCCTGACTCTTCTCAAGAAACCTGAATCAGAACCTGTCTCTTGTCTCCACTGTCACAGTGTATTAGATTTAATTCCAAATATTACCTTCACACAAGATGATATGCTCGACATGACCGTCCTCTCTACTTTACAGGATATGTCGACACCATGAAGGTTGACCGTATTCTGATAGATCCAGGGTCAGCACTCAGCATCATGCCGAAGACGATGTTGGATGCTCTAAAGATTCTAGTGCATAGCCTCTCTGGCACTATCACCACCATTCTGGGATTCAACCAGGGAAGAAGTGAACCTTTAGGCAAGATACGCTTAAAACTCCAAATTGGCAATCTTCGCACGAAGGTGACCTTCTACATTATAGACAACCATGGTTGCTCTTACAATGCTCTTCTGGGGAGACCATTCCTTCATGAACATATTATTGTTCCTTCTACTCTCCATCAATGCTTCAAGTACGTTGATGACAAAGGAGAGAAGTTGCGGATCTCTACCCTTTTAAAGGCGTTGAAGCATATTGCAATGATGCTCGCATGTACAAAGAAGAGTTTATGAAGGTAGTACTGGCCATGGATGTTGAGGAAGAACAAGAAGTAGTACCTAATAACACTCTCATCATACCTGTCAAAGGCGTGTCTCTCATCCTCAATCCTCCGAACCACTGGCTATTCATCTGCCGGCCCGGAAGCAATAAACTAGTGGTAATCAAGATCAAAGGGAGCTCACCTCTTCTGAGCCGTTGGCTATCGATTTACGTCGTAACAAGGATAAAAGGGAGCTCACCTCTTCTGAGCCATTGGCTATCGATTTACGTCGTAACAAGGATAAAAGGGAGCTCACCTCTTCTGAGCCACTGGTTATCGACTTACGTCGTAACAAGGATAAAAGAGAGCTTACCTCTTCTGAGCCGCTTGTTATCGACCTTCATCGCGATAAGTCTAATCCTCCTTGCTCTTCTTTTCCTCCTCTTGTAATCGATCTGACCAAGCCTGCTAAGGCTAAAGGTCTTGTTCTAAATACGAATGCACAAATCAATGAAAAAGCATCCACTTTTTAGTATATTGATGTCATTTATCATACTAAATGCTATTTGGATATGCTAGACAGCTTTCAGTCATTTACAATAGGGGTCGTACAATCCCTTCAGACAGAGGTCTTATTTGAACATCCAGATGACTCATATTTTGTTGTCCCTTCTCGAAAGAGAGACGAGAGTACAATACTTTTTAGTAAAGGGCCAGAACAAAAATTCAGCTATACGGATAATAGCAAAAGTAACGATATGGGACGTGTAGAAGCATGGAAAAGAACTAGAAAAGCCCATGCGGTTCAAAACAGAAGAAGCCCATGCGGCTCAAAACAGAAGAAGCCCATGCGGCTCAAAACAGAAGGAGACTCATGCGGCTCAGGAATCTATCAGAGCCTCATGCGGCTCAGAAACTCTTCAATAGCCTCATGCGGCTCAGTAATCTATTAGAGCCTCATGCGGCTCAGAAACTCTTCAATAGCCTCATGCGGCTCAGGCAAGAATCACGTGACCCTATGCAGTTTACCTTTACAGCTGGCCATAAAGTGACTGCTCCCATTAAATGCTCTGACATAAAATGATAACTCTGACATTAAAGCTGAAATGATGAACTTCGACATGACGGCATATTCCTTGGGAAACGAAGAAAATCTCCTCTACAGCTAGCACGATCTACCAACTACAAAGCTCCCTATGTGGCTGCCACCACGCCATGTGGCTGATGCTCGCATGCGGCTCGGAGCGTGAAGACCCTCATCATACGGCTCAAATTATGAATAGTCACCCTATGCGGCCGCTGTTCTCATAAGGCTCGGATCATGGGGATCATCTCCATGCGGCTCAAATATTGAGAGGCCACGCCCATGCAGCCTTGACACATGGCTAGTCCTATACGGCTCAATTGGAAACCACCCCCATGCGGCTCAGATTTTGGAGACTACACCTATGCGGCTGCCACCTTCATGCGGTTCAAAACCTAAGAGGTTACCCTCATGCGGCTAGGACTTGGGATGCGGTTCACTTAGACCATACTCATGCGGCTCTGCCAGACGCCTCACTCATGACGATTGAGACACGTGGCGATCCTCATGACAGGTTGAGATCGTGGCTGTCTTATCACCTCGGAGTTATGGCTGCTCGTAAATCCTGACAACCAGATTCAGTACAATCACTATTATTACTCAAATCAAATCAGATTTATTATGATTAAGTAAATAGGACACGTGGCGGAAGATCCGAGCTTGTCATAACAGGTTCATTGCAATCAGCATTAATTGCCCATACAAATTTTGCGCAATCAACAATTAATTGCCCAGATAAAATACAATCAAGATTAATGGCCCAGATGATTGGCCGTCGACTTTTCAAGGAGGGAATCATTGCAAACCCTAATGATCACATCCTACTCCTATAAATAGCAAGGTGCCATTCCCTTGCAAAAGGATCGGATCCAGAGAAACAAAAAAAAATATAGCAAGGTGCCATTCCCTTGCAAAAGAGATCCTCTCCACCCGGCTGGACACACAGAGAAACAAAAAGGCGCGCACAGAAGAGTCTTCCCATCTTTAGAGCAGTTCTTCACCGGAGCCAAGGCTACGTCTGATCGTCCAAGGAGTAAGGCAGAGTGGCCGTCGCTTTCCTGAGCCTCTACCGTCACCCCCCAAAATCAAAACTAAACAATCGTGCTTAGCTTACTGTACCTAGGTTTTCGTCCCTATGCTTTCTTAGTACGAGCGAGTTTGTATTGTGAAGTAAAAGTCCAGTCCTCCCATATAATTGTTCTGTTCTTTTATAATCAATGGCAAACACGATGGCGACTCTGCTGGGGACTAACTTCTCTACGGCTGAGGAGTTGGTGACGCAATCAGACGCAGCCAAACTTGGCTCCACTCAACAAATGCTGGTCGTCCGGTTCGACCAACAGGCATTTGAAGAAATGCTCTCCGACGGAAGCACTGGCCCGGTCCAGCGGCGAGCCCACACAAAGAAGGCCCGCAGGGAGTGGAGACCCAAAAATTTTGCTCCTCCCCAAGCTCTCGAAGAAGTACTCTCTGTTGCCCGAGATAACGGAGAAGTCTCGCCTGCGGCCCCACTTCAGACCACAGAGACTCTGCTGTCCCCAAGTCCGGCAGAAGAAAACACTATGATGCCGGACTTGCAGGGGCAAAAAGGAACTCTGTGCGATCCAAGCCGCATAAGGGCGCCAGCCGCATGGAGGCTCATGCCGCCGCAACTGTCAACCGCATGGAGAAAACTCATACGGCACACAAGTCAGCCGCATGAAAAAAACCCATACGGCCAGAATTTCTAGCCACATGCAGACAGCCTACACGGCCATGATATCTAGCCGCATACAGAAAGTTCATGCGGCCATAAAGGATAGCCGCATGCCGACAGCCTTTACGGCCACGACTCCTAGCCACATACAGAAAGGTCATGCGGCCACACATACCAGCCGCATGCAGACAGCCTGCACGACAACCGATCCCAGCCGCATACCATCTATCCCATGCGGCTCGCGGTCAATCTTTGACCGCCTCTCATATGGTCCTGACCATGAAGGCTCTCTGGAGCATATGCCAGACTCTGTTGCGACCAGCTTAGACTTTTCCTACTACGTACTCTTAGGTGCTAGGAGGAAGAAGTCTCGGGCAGCGCGGGCTCGACGAGCTCAGTCGACTGTCCCGACTTCTGACTACCAGGGCGTCCCGATGACTATTACTCGGTCCCCTGATGGGAAGTTGTGCAAAACTACCCGTGTCCAGCCCACGGCGGCCAATGAACGGGATAGTTATCAAGAATCTCCTAACAAGGATCAGGGGCGAGTACTCACACTACCCCCACATCAAGGAGCAGGCAGGAGGCCAACGCACTCATCAGCCCACAAAGCAGGTGACCCGCACAATGTGATTCTTCACAAGCACACGGAAAGAGACGAAGATTTGACGTGCAAAGAGTCCTGTCAAGAACATCAATGCACCCAAGTCATAGTCAACTGCTGCTGCAACAAGGCAGTAGCACAAAAAGACCGGCGGTTCGTCTTCCAAAGGCTGCAACACCCAAGCTCAGAAGACGAGGTGCTTCTCGTCGCCTCTTGTAATTCTGCTCTAAAGATTCCTGGCAGCGGAAGAGGGAAGAAAACAAATGTCTCCAGACCAAAAATTTCAACCGGCATAACCAAGAAAATTTCTTCTAAATGGCTGTCTACCACCGTTGTAGGAGGAGTTTACCAAGGTACCCGCTCAAAGACAAAATCTGCCACACTGGGAGATTCGTCCATATCTATGGAAGATACTGGAGCCGGGGGTAGCATTCCTCCAAATATCCACAACAACCCGGTGTTCCAAGAAGATAGTCCGGGGGAAATGGTGCATCCAACAGATGCAGCAGATCCCGACGTCCCCGAGGATGTCCACAATTCCCAAGACGAGGCAAGATCTGAAGCTGGGGGTACCACTCTTTCTGAGTTTGAACCAGAGGAAAACATTCCCACATACCTGGACGACTTCTCTGTACAAGGGTATGACTCAGAGGGCACGTCCTCTACCGTTCCTTCTATCTCTCCTCATGTGAGGACGGTGTTCATGACAGACAGCAACCAAGAAGGTCCCAGTGATCGCCAATACATCGACACTCTGGAGGTCATACTACATGCTTTGGTCAAGTCTGTGGACGAGATCAAAGCGGCCCTTCCAACTCTGCAAGGAAGAACGCCTGGCCAAACAAGCTTGGGTCCCACGGTCAATGCGAATTCGAACTCAGCTGTACCAAACTCAGGCGATAGTCCTCCTGAAATATCGGTTCCTACAGCTACAGACGAGGCCAGGGAGGCAAGAAGAGAGGTCCAGGAGCTCCGGGCCATGTTCCGTGCTCGAAAAAACTGCCAAGACCTCAGGATACGACAACCGTATCCCGCTGCGTGGAGAGATGTTCCCTTCCCACCAAAATATAAACCATTCTACATCAATCCATGTGATAGGAAGACATCTGCAAGCAGATACATCACCTGCTTCGAAGTAACAACCGACCATCTGCCTCATGACGATGGCATCCTTACGCGGTTGTTCATCGAAGCCTTGGAAGGGGTCGCCTTCGACTGGTACCGCAACTTGCCGGACATTTCCATCTACTCCTTCACCGGCTTCAAACACATATTTCTAGAGAGGTTCCATGAATTAGGACAAGACGTGACAATGTCCACTCTCATGGATGTTGTTCAGGAAGAAAAGAAGCTAACAAGAAATTATATCGAGCGGTTTCGCCAAACCGCGATGAAGCTGCCTTCTGGCAACCCTGATTCATCTTTGATTGAAATTTGTCAAAAGAGGCTGCTTCCCAGAATCAGCCTCTGGATGGGCGAAAGTCAATTCATGTATTGGAAGACGTTCATCATCAGTGCCACTAGCGCAGAAGACAAGGTGAAGAAAGCTCGCCAACTGGGATTGTACATCTCGGAAGGAGAAGACAAGGGCAAACGCCCTAACGTCAACAACAACAACGGTGGTAATTCCTCCAGCAACCGAGACAACAAGGGCAAGCAGGCTATGGTGACCGATACAGCCCCAAAGCCCGAATCAACGTCGGCAGAAAAGCAGTAGCCTCAGATGACCTACTCCTTCGAGGATGGCCATGTTAAACCCATCTTAGACATGCTCATCCAAGGAGGACGAATTCAGCTCCCTCCTCCCAGGCGAGAGCCTCGTCCTGCAGATATGGAGAGCCCCAAGTACTACCATTACCATCGCTATGTTCACCATGCTACACACGACTGCTATCAGCTGAAGCGATACATCCAACATCTCATCGATTCTAAGGCCCTGGCCATTGATTTCGAAGAGGTGACCGTAGCAGCCAACATGGTGTCAGTACAATTCAGCAACTTCCCTCTGACAAGGACTCAAGACGGAGTAGTACCTGTCCCTCGAGCAAAGATGGAGGTCGGTAACCTTCCACCTCCCCGAGACCAAGCTGCTGGTATAGTACCCCTTACCACATCACGAGAGGAGATCATGTGGGTCCATTCGGACTTGGTACCTGAGGTGACTCAGTCCGCATCTCCCTCCGCCAGCAAGAAGAAGAATGGAAAAGTCAAATCATGTCACACGATCTCGACAGAGGTCGAAGAAGCTACTGCTGTTGTTACCCGCTCTAGCGCACAAACCCAACCTCCATCGGGTAACTCGGCTGAAGATCAGCAGCTGACAGCTGCTGATGCTCCAGGACCTTCGCAGCCTTCGACGACCGACAAGCCTAGGTCGAAGGAGACTCGCTTCGACAAACCACTCCGAAGAGAGACGCCTCATGGGCTAGAGAGGCCATACAACTTTGACATCCTGGCACAATTGGCCAACACACCGGCCAAATTGTCGCTATATGAGCTCCTGAGACTCTCCAAGGATGTCCGCATCGCACTAAGTGAAGCACTCCAGAATGCCGATACATACCTGGCTCAGTCCAATCTCACTGGGAAGGACTCGCCGGCAGACCTCCCAGACAGCACTTGCACAGGGTCAATGCCAAATATTGTCTTCACTCTGCAGGATATGCTTATCAAAACTAACATGCACGATCGCCCTTTGTATTATAATGGGTACATTGGCGATATCAAGATCGATCGAATGTATATTGACCCCGGGTCCTCCATAAGCATCATTCCGAAGAGCCTACTACACCATCTGTGTATTTTGATGCATCGCCTGACGCCGACAAGTACCGCCATCAGCAGTTTTAATTCGGGCAGGAGCTACCCGATCGGGAAGATCCGCCTAAAATGCCAAATCGGCGACCTTCAGTCGGAAGTGACCTGTTATGTAATAGATGCGGACACCTCCTACAATATTCTCCTGGGGCGTCCTTGGATACACTATTATATGATCGTGCCCTCCACACTACACCAGTGCTTCAAGTACGTCGACAAGCACGGCTTCGTAAGAACAGAATTTGCCAACATCGATCCCTTCAAAGGGTCGAATTCTACTATTCAGACTCATGCTTGTACGAAAAGTCAAAAAAGCATCTTGCCGAGGGAGATATTCAACCTCAAACTGAGACAGCAACCGGATCAAAAGAACCTCTAACGATCCACCTCCAAGCCCGCAAGCCTGGCATAACTGCGCCCCTTACAGCCACTCTACGTAAGGACGCAGTTAGCCTCTCGGCACAGAAGGAACAGATGATAATCCGACTGCCAAGGTTTGGCCAAGCGCCAAGTCCCACGATAGAGCCACTGACAATTAGGCTGTCTAAAGCTAGTCGGCCACAAGCAGAGGAGCTTAATCCCTCTGTCAAACCGATGATAATTCGTCTTCCCAGAATGAATCGACAACCGAGCACTAAGCCAGGGACTGCTAGCCAGCCAACAACTCCGTGCCCAGTACCGAGCACCAAACTGGGGGTAGCTAGTATGCCAACAACTCCGTGTTCTGCTCCACCTATGGAGCCCCTGATAATCAAGTTGCCCAAGTCATCCTCTCAGTCTGCATTTACACAGGGGGTGGCTGAAGAAGAGTCAGAGCTGGCCAAGTATGTGGCTGCTTACACTGATGTTCCATCCGCAGATGATATAATCCTACTGGAAAAGATACCTTATTTCATCAATAAAGGGTTTTCTTTGAATTACCTCGAGCTTAATAAGCTTTGTACAATATATGCTATGGAACACGGTATAGGCGCTCACCTGCACACACAAGTGACAAATGTCTACACCGCAAACCAACTAACTCCAGTGGAAGACGCTTACCGCATAATCGAGGAAGGGGATCACCCAATCATCTTCGGCCGGAAGAATGATCCACAGCCCTTCAAGATAGAAGAAGTTGAGCTCGAATCCGATACCGGAAGATTTCCTCTTTATTTGTATAGTCCCCAATCCAAGTACCTTATGCAAAAACAAGGGTATGATCTGGAAACTACACCAGGCTTGAACTACGGCACTGGACGGTGATTACCCTTATAATTGTCGGTCCCGGCTGGGAAACCACGAGACTACTACAACAAATCTAAATGTGGGCTAGGTTATGTCACGCCAGCGACGACACCTGAAAGCTCAGATGAAGAATGCAACTGGCACTCACACTCAACCGGATCACCCACTTTCGATTCAGATATCAGCATCGGGGACATGCTCAGGCAAGTCTGGTCCGTCAATATGGCACTTGTCGATGCCTACGAAGAAGATAAAGACATTCCCGAACTTCTTGAGCTAGAGCCATGGGTACAACAGCTAGATACAAAGTGGGAGAAGCGGTTCAAACAAAGAGAGCCTCCCACCGAGGATGAGGTTGTACAAGTCAATCTCGGTGATGAATCCTCTCCAAGGCCCATCTTCGTCAGTAAGAATCTGACCGACGAAGAGTGAGAATCACTACTACAACTCGTCAGAAAATATATCGACGTATTCGCCTGGAGCTACGAAGATATGCCGGGACTGAACCCCGAGATTGCACTTTACAAACTCAACATCCGTCCAGACGCAAAGCCAGTCAAGCAACATCAACGTCGGTTCCGTCCTGACGTCATGAATGCTATTGAAGCCGAGGTAAACAAACTGATAGCCAGCGGCTTCATCCGTGAGGAACAGCATCCTGACTGGGTCGCCAACATAGTTTTAGTCCTCAAGAAGAGTGGAAAGATTCAAATCTGTATCGACTTTCGTAATCTGAATGAGGCGTGTCCTAAGGATGAGTTCCTTCTCCCTATCATATACATCATGATCGATAACACCTGCGGCTTTGAGCGTATGTTATTCATGGATGGTTTCTCGGGGTACAACCAAATCAAGATGTTCCTTAACGACGAAAAGCATACATCATTCCGAATACCAATTGGCACATTCTGCTACACAGTCATGCCTTTCGATTTAAAGAACACTGGCGCCACCTATCAAAGAGCTATGAGCATCATCTTTAGAGACCACTTGCACAAAATAGTAGAATGCTACCTTGACGACATCGCCGTCAAAAGCCGCTCTAAGGAAGATCATCTGCATGATCTAAGGACAGTGTTCGACCTGATGCGAGCGCACAATTTGAAAATGAATCCCACAAAATTTTTCTTGGGCGTATCCAGCAGGAAGTTCTTCGGTTTCATCATTACCTTCCAGGGTATCCACGTAGACCCTGAGAAGACGAAGGCGATCATGGAGATGGGTCCCCCGAGAAATCTCGATGAACTCTGAGGCCTTCAAGGGAGGCTAGCCTACATCAGGAGGTTTATCTCCAACCTCTCCGGACGATGTCAGCTATTCACCTACCTCATGAAGAAGGGCGTTTCATTCGTATGGAATGAAGAATGCTAGCACGCCTTCGACAGCATCAAAGAATATCTGACGAACCCTCCAGTTCTGGTAGCCCCGATTGCTGGAAGACCATTCTTGCTCTATGTACGAGCGATGAAACATTCTCTCGGTACTCTGCTAGCACAAAACAATGAGGCAGGCCACGAACAAGCCATATATTACCTCAGCCGAATAATGATGGGGCCGGAGCATCGATACACTACCGTAGAGAAAGAGTGCCTAGCTCTGGTTTTCGACATTCAGAAGATGTGACACTACGTCACAGGACAAACCATCTATGTCATATCAAGAGTCAACCCCCTCAGGGTCCTCATGACTAAGCCAGGTGCACTCAGCTCTCGCTTCGCTACCTGGGCGATATTACTGTCCCCTACCACATGATCTTCGTCCCACAAAAGGCTGTTAAAGGTCAAGCTCTGGCAGACTTTTTAGCAGCTCATCCAGGTTCGGAGTCAACCAAAATAGACGAAGAGATGCCAGACGAGGTCGCTAATTCAAATATGGCCTCCCGTGGTACCATATGGCGAATGTTCTTCGACGGCGCTTCTAGAACTGGGCCCAAGGGCAACAACGTCCCTGGAGTCAGAATATTTCTTCTACCGGGTTGGTGATCAATCGAGTTTATTCCCTCACGGAGCCCTGTTCAAACAACGTGGCCGAGTACAACGCTTTGGTCATTGGCCTCCGACTTGTAAAAAAGCTGGGGGTAGAGTACCTTGAAGCATACGGCAATTCGCAGCTAATCGTCTATCAAATCCGGGGCTCATACGAAGTTTGCCATGAAGATATGATCCCCTATCACCAAATAGCGATCGACATCATCTCGTCCCTGGAGAGGTTCTTCATAGAGCATGTTACCAGGCTCCAAAATATTGAAGCCGATGCCCTAGCGGGTCTTGTCGCTACCCTAGCAGTTCTGAATCATGCTCATCATCTGGTTGACATTATAGGCCGTGAGTTGGTCTGTCCCAGGAATAATGTTCAGTATGCCGAAAGCTACTCAATCCTGACAGTCTATGAAGCACCAGACTGGAGACAACCGTTCATTGACTTCGTAGTCTACGACATCCTGCTGGAGAATTCGAAGGAAGCCACTTCTATTAGAAGACGTTTCCTCAGATTCTTCTACGATACAGAGACAAAAATGCTATATCGGCGATCATACGATGGATTACTGCTTCGATGCCTGTCAAATACAGAAGCCGTACGTGAAGCTCACGATGGCATCTATGGGGCCCATCAGCCTGGCCTGAAACTACAAGATCGCCTTCGCCGAATGGGTTACTACTGGCCCACCATGGTTACAGACGCAATAGACTATACACAAAAATTTAAAGCCTGTCAAGTCCACGCAGATTTCATCCACCAGCCATCTGAGTTTCTATACCCGACGGTAGCATCCTGGCCCTTCGAAGCATGGGGAATGGACATCATCGGTCCGATCACTCTGCCTTCGTCCCGAGGACATCACTTCATACTCGCAATCACAGATTACTTCTCCAAATGGGCGAAGGATGTTCCGCTTGCAGAAGTAAAGACTTCAAACATGATCTGCTTCCTCAAGCATCACATCATCTATCGCTTTGGACTGCCCCAAAGGATCATCCATAATAATGGTCCATAATTCGCAAGCCATACCTTCTATCGGTTTTGAGACAAGCACCGCATCCAGAATATTGCTTCAACACCATACAACCCAGTGGCTAATGGTCTGGCTGAAGCATTCAACAAAACAATCATCAAGCTTCTCAAGAAGTTTGTGTCATCAAACAAATATGACTGGAATGAAAAGCTCGGTGAATGCTTATGGGCGTACCGTACCACAGTACGGACTGCCACCGGAAACACACCATTCTCTCTAGTATACGAAAGTGAGGAAATTCTCCCACTGGAGACTCAAATCCCCTCACTCCACGTTGCTCTCACATACAGATTGACGACGGATGATAATCACCATCGCAGACTACAAGAATTGGAGGCTCTAGATGAGAAGCGCCTACTAGCTCAACAACGAATCGAGCTATACCAGGCACGTATCTCCGGAGCCTTCAACAAGAAGGTTAAAACCAGAACATTCCTAGTGGGTGACCTCGTTCTGGCAGTTCGGTGGCCGATGGTTATGACTCACAAAACCGCCGGCAAGTTCCAGCCAAAGTGGGAAGGCCCGTTCATCATTGATGCTGTATTCTCCAATGGAGCTTACCGCCTCGCAAAATAAAATGGAGACTTGCTCATGTTGCCCCTCAACGGCAAGTTCCTAAAAAAGTATTACGTCTGAAATGACATCCTCCAGGGTGATGAGTTACGTACCCGCTGGTACCGCTGAACTCACATCTCGACTACAAATCTTTCAGAATGACGAGTCATGTACTCTCTCGTACCGCTGAACTCACATCCCTACTACAAATCTTCCAGAATGACGAGTCATGTACTCTCTCGTACTGCTGAACTCACATCCCGACTACAAATCTTCCAGAATGACGAGTCATATACTCTCTTGTACCGCTGAACTCATATCCCTACTACAAATCTTCCATAATAACGAGTCATGTACTCTTTCGTACCACTGAACTCACATGCCGACTCCAACTCTCCCAGATTTAGCGAGTTATGTACCCGCAGGTACCGCTGAACTTACACTCTGGTCACTATAGATAAATCTATATCGCCTCTCCTAGGTAGTAAGTCATGTATGATCATACCTCTAAACTTCCCTCCTAAAAAAGCTTCCTCCTTATGATCTAATACCCGCACTTTCAGTACACAAAAAGGGTAACAGATCCACAGATTTTCCGAAACAACCACGTCGATGTTACCTCTGAGTTGTTTCCCTTCCATCAAAAATAAACTGCCCCTCATATAGAACCTCCATGTCCTCATTACCTCTTAGTTGTTCTATATTCCCTTCATGGAGCCCACTCCTGCCACGTCCTCATTACCTCTGAGTGGGAAGGCTCCATCGAAGAAACCCTCATATTTACCACGTCCAAATTACCTCTGAGTAAGTATGTTGGTTCTCTCTCGACCTATTATCCGTACCAAAAAAACTAGGGTACGCCAAGGATAATAGGTCCACAAATGTCCTCTGTTGACCACAAATGTCCACTGTTGACCATAAATGATGTACTAAGTTTCCTAGTACATGCCTCTCACTTCTCATCATGTTTCGGGGGCCCAGCTGCCCTTCAGCATTCTTTCTCCCGATACCAGGAACGTCCACAGCCACCTTACTGTGGATTTATTCCAAATATCCCCATCAACTTGTTATCTGTACCTAAAACTAAGGTATGCCAAGGGTAACAAGTCCACAAACAGCTCCCCAGTGGGGCAAATACCACAAACACCACAAACACACTAAGTAGTACAAATAAAGGATAGGATAAAGCATACTCTTTTGTTTGAAAGGCAAAAGTACTACATGTTCTGGGGACCACGTTCCACTTAAGAAAGGAAAAGAACAAAAACGAAAAGAAGGAAAAAAGCCGACTATTGTTCGGCGATACATAGTGCCCTGAGACGATCCCTCAACAAGGCAGTCGACCGCTCAAATCTCTGCTTGGCCCGACGTTCAGCCTCCTGAGTCAGCAGCGCCGCATCTTCCAAGGGCGCGTGAGCCCGCCAGCCCTCCTCAAACTTCTTCAGAGCACGTTCCAGGTTAGCAGAAGCTCTGAAAATCCTTTCGGCATTCTGAAGAATCAGCTCTTTGTCTGTACGAGAAGCTTCAAGCTCAGACTCCAAGAAGGCCAGCTTCTTCTGAAGTTCGAGAATCTGCTCCCTTGTATCGATTACTCCCTGGGAGGCGGCCGCTTCCCGAGCCCTGCAAACCTCGCTCCGGTGGCTCAGCTGGTCGTACAAGAGTGTAACAACCACTTTTCTAAATTAAGGGTAATTTTAAACTTTTGTAAAAGTTTATTATTTAATAATAGGATTTATGATTTATGGGAATTTTTAATTAATTTAATACTATTTAAAATTGGTAAATTATAATTTTGATGTGTTAGCTAGTGAACTCTAGAACTGTTGAGCTTAGAGACTAACCATGACCATGGAGACCTAACCATGTGATTAGAATGACTATTTACAACTTTTTAGGCTAAGGGTATTTTGGTCATTTTGTGACTTTTGAATTATTTAGGATTTTAATTAATTGGTGAGTTTTAGATTATTTTAATAATATTTAAATTGATGTATTATGATTTTGGTCATTTTTCATATTTTAATATTTTTGGAAAATTTTATATTTTTAATATTGTTTTTATTGGATTTGTTTAGTCGGGTTTGAGTTTCGTCTCGTTCCGACTTGTATTATGACCCGGGTAGCTTAAACTCTAGATGGGACCCAATATTAAGTTAAACGTGGCTTACAAGACCCAACATTTAAGTTAGTTAATTAAACTAATTTTTATCATGTTAGAATGGTTAAGTTAGAGACTCAAAACTAGATCATTTTGACCTCAAACTTGAATCTAATCTAGACTTAACCATATGAGACTAGAGAGGGACAATTAGGATATTTCCCATTAGCCCTAATGGACACTTTATGGCAGCCACCTTTAGGAGAGAATGATTCATTTCATTCATTACAATCCTGCCTCTTTTATTTTCCTTTTGTTCTTCTCCAATTTTAGAGAGCCTTCTCATTGATTTGATCTCCAAATCAAATCATTCCTTTACCAAACCTTCCCTCAATCATTCCCATTCTCCAAGGGAAGGGTGCTACCAAGGATTGGAAGAGGAGTGCAAGAAGGAGTGCCCACTTTGAGGGATCTTCGTATCGGAGCCGTGTCCTAAAAGATTTTATTGGGATTCCACTCCCAATAGGTAAAACCCATCATTTAAATCGATTTTCTTTGCATATAAATTAGTTTTGAATCCGTAGGATCCACCCTCATACATGTGTCCCATTTAGATTCAAATTTGAGGTCATTTGGAGCTCTCTTGAGGATTTTAGATATGTGTCTTGTGTCCTACTTGATAGATCCCAAATTAGGACACCCCATGTGTATTTATGTATGATAATAGTTTAAATAGATATTTAAATTCAGTTTTATAATGGTTAGAGACTGGATTGATCTTAGTTAGGAAGGTTAGAATGAGTTTCATTTGGATACCTATGTTTGTATCCAAGTATCTTGGCCTATATGTGTTCTTTTGTCAAATTTGTCATAATATTCATCCACGTTTTTATTAACCAAAGTAACTTAGAAATGACATAACTTTTAGCTTAGAAATCCGATTTATCTTCTGTTTTCTTTAAAAGAACCGTATCGAAGTTAGCTTTCCTAATATATATTTTAATAAGCTAAATTCTTTATGTAACTTTCTGTAGAATTATTTGAGTGTCAGCTGCACGAAAGACGAACGTGTTTCGATATTTTTGCGATTCCGGGAGCTTCCGTACACAAAAATACGATCCGTTTAAAGTTTCAAAAAGCTAACACAAAGGGCTACGATATACTTTAATCTTAGAATTTAGTGAATACCCAATTGTTATAGTATTGGTTTTAAGTAGAAGAGTGACTATACGATATATGCATTTTGTGTAACCTATGAGCCTATGCAGCATGGGTATTAAATGAATATAGAGTATGTAATACATGATATGTTAGATGAATAAAATGATATATATATATGATATATATTCTCTTTACATTAATGTATATATATGGTTGAATGCAAGCATGTAGGAATACAATTAATATATTGTATGTAAGCAATACATAAATGCATAAATGAAAGAATGATATACAATGTATGCATAAAATTATATAATGAATGCTAGATATGAATGCAAGGTATACATGTAATGATAGATATGAATGCATAATATATAAATAATATAATATAATATATAATGATAGCATGTATGGTAATGTAGAATATATGATACAAGCATGTATATGTCCACTGTTTTCCATTTTCCTTACATTTTCTTTTCCTTACCTTTCCATTTCAGTTTTTTCCCTTTTTTTCCTCTTCTATTTTTACATGTTATATACAATGTATATAATGTATAGATGCATGTAAGTATGTAATTTGCATGAATGAATGTCATATATGAATGAATGAATCAATCAAAGGTATAAGTAAAATATAATGCATTGTAATGAATGTTAACATATATAATGTATAAAAGTATGTATGTAAATGTTCATGAATGTATATATCTATGTAACTATGTAAATATGCATGATGTAACATATGCCTATATATATAAATATGTATGTAATGTAGATATGCATGTATGTATGAAGGTATGTATTTATATATATTATCTATTTTATATTATGCATTATTGTGGTTCATATTGTCTTCTGATCGTGTGAGTGCTAGCCTAGGCTTGGTTAGTCCTAGTGAGACTTGTTAGACTTGTTTGACTTAGGTTTGACCTAGTTTGACTTTTAGGGTTGACTAGAGTTGACCAAGCGTTGACCTTAGTCTAGATTGACCTAAATTCATATAGAATGCATTGAATTGCATCTTATTATCATTTTAGACATATTGTGACTTGTGCTGTTCTATAGGAGACAGACACCACTCCTCGGACAGTAGATATTCTTCAGATACTCAGGATACAGGCGAGTACATTCTCTGACCGTTTTATACTTGCTAGAACGTCTATTCTTGCCATAGATTAATTTACTTGATGCTGACACGTTGGTAACACGGATTGGTACTATATGGATCTTCTTTTGCGATGTTATCTCCTTTGTGTTCACTAAATACATATTGTGATGTGCGTTTCACTAACAAATTATATTTATTGAATACCCTTATCATTGTACACTCATTGTGCATATTGTACTCTCATTATCACATTAAGCTCTATTGTACAAGCCATTGTATAAGGTAACGTAACTGAATTGGATCCTTGTGTATTGATTGGGGAGGGAGAGTAGAAATGGTTATGTGATCAATCCTATTGTATAAAAAATTGTATATGCCCATTGTACACCCACGTACAAAGGAGTCCCATTTTATTGTATAACCTAACCCGTTTACATAACCATATTGTACTCTAAATCACATATTGCTTACAGTTCTTACTTATCATATATAGATATTTCCTATTATCATATCCTTATGTTTTTCATATACATCTTCTTTCAGCGTTTCTTGTATCTTACTCTATTGCACGTTATATTTTCTAACCTGTTATGATATGCGTGAGATGTATTGTGCTCGCTCCTGTCCTGACTGAACCTGTTGATAAATTTACAGATAGCTTGGAGGTTGCCTGCTAGCCTAGAGCAGACACAGTAGAGATTGTATAGATTATTATTTTAGTTCTCTTGAGTTGTATTTACTTTATGGATTACTGTATTTGAGATTTGAGATATTTTTGGGTTTGTGTATCTTAGACACTTAGAATTCTATCTGCGGTATCTCTTTGTGGATTTTATATTTTATCTATCTTTTATCATGCTCTACCTTAGATGTAATTGAGACTGTATTTGCTATGTCATCTCCATTCGGAGTGTATATATTATACAGGTACCTTTATATTGTTAGATGTTTGACCTAGGACAGCGTTCTACCACCGACACTGCGGCGTAGGCTGGACGTACCCACTTCTTGTGCCCTTACTCTAGGGTGCGGGTCGTGACATATTTTTAGTGGTGGCCCATGCAGGTCGAGTTTGTGTAGTGGTATTCGAACTAGAGTACCACTACAGCCTGGAGTAGGATTAGGATATATTTTTGAAGGTACTCAATCACAGTTAGGACCCCTTGAGAGATTCCTGGAGTGACCCTTGAGAATCTCATTATAAAATATCTCAAATATTGATTCTAATAGTTTATATTTATCTTTCTTGGTTAGTTAATGAATTTGATTTTTGGGTATCCATTGTTGATTTAATTTAATTTTTGTCAAGATGAAATTATATGGGCTAGGTCATCTAAGTTATGGAATCTAGTCTTCTACAGTCACATTAGCCAGCATGGTGAGGACATATAGTTTGACTTTGGATATATTTCTCGGGTGTGGGAATTTAAGATTTTTGCAGCCAAGCTAGCGGCATCGCGAAAATTTTAAATACCATGATTCTAGAGGTATGTGCCTAAGTCGAGGACTTTGTGCTTATCATAGCCTTGCTTACTAGTATGACGAGGATTTAGAGTACCATAATTTTGGATAGACGCATATGATTATCATATTGTACCTTAAATGTTCTTGAACATGTTTTCTCTACTTTTGTTTCAGTCATTCTAAAAAAAAAGAATTATTGTTTGTTTTGTTTTTTTTTTCTTCTCATTATTTAACTTAGGAGTAGCTTTAGCTGTATTATAAACCCTGTGTAACTTCTTACTATGAATTTCTTCTTAATATAATGAATCGATGATTTTGCTAGATCTTATCTGGATTTGATATTATAGCTCTGGTTTCAAAATGGTTCTTCTTTTAAACAAATAAGCAGAATAGATTTTATCGTTATTTTCTTCTTGCTATTATTCGTGTATTAAATAATAATAATAATAAAACTGTCTTGATTACATCAATCACCTACTTGCAATCTTGGTAGGAATCTAAATGTTGGTTTTGATATGGAATTTGATTTTTATATTAGGACATGAGAATATATATATATATAGCAGACACGGACACCTTGCCTGACACGTATACATGCTACACTTTGATTACCAACCTATCTAAATGCACATTAATATGTTTTTGATATTAAATTCTCAAAAACCCCAATATCTCTGACATAATACAGTATCGGAGACTAGTTCTCTGTTTTTTTTCAGTTTAATTCGTAATTTAAATATAAATTTCATATTATTAGTTTTGTTTACATCATTGCACATGTATGTTATATACAGGGTTTCAATTCTTAAAGAAATTGGTTAAGTTTTGTGTTTGAATTTGTCAAATCTGAGACCGTGTGCATATTAACCCTTTAACACTGGATTCTAAGTGATTAGTTCAATTTGCAATTTTTAAATGTAATGTTTTGAGCCATATACATTGTTGTATGTAGGGATATAATGTTAGGTTTCATACTCTTACATGTTAGGTTGTGGTTGTGGTGAACATTGGGTTGGTTTTGATGTTCGAATTTCTCCAAAATCCTGAAACTGAATACATGTTAACATTTTTCACATTGATTTTAAATGTTTAGTTCAATTTCAGATTTAATATGTAATGTTAAACTGAACTGAATGATTGAACCCTTCATTTTAAGTTATAACCCCTGTACTCTTGACACTCTACACTAATGTACACTAATGTTCACAACTGCCATGTAAACCTGACCCTTCCTCTCTATGTTATGTTCATATATCTATATAGATATATATATAGAGTTTATGCATACATGTTATAATGTATATAGATACATAACTAAATTTATACCTCTTTATATATATATATATATATATATATATATATATATATATATATATATATATATAAAAATATATATATATATATATATATATATATATATATATATATATATATATATATTAAAAAAAAAATATATATATATATATATATATATATATATATATATATTAAAATATATATATATATATATATATATATATATATATATATATATATATATATTTTTAATATATATATATTTTTTTTTTTAATATATATATATATGTATATATATTTATTATATATATATTTTATATATATATATATTATATATATATATGGTTAGCCATGCATGTTATGAGTAAATAGGTTGTGTATTGTAGATTGTTTAACCAATATGCCATGAGTAGTGTAACTTGATAGCTATTGTTTTGAAACCCAAATCCTCCTATACACTTTCATGTATATTTCACATACACACATGCCTACTATCTAACTATATGAACATGTCCACATACACCCATACACACACGAACTACATAACTTTTAGAACTTACAATTTAGTCTTAACAGGATTAAGAGAATCCTATATTGTGATTGGATTTCAATGCAATTGACTTTCATTCTTTAACTTTTGATTTTGATTTTTTCTGTACCCCTTTATAGATAATTTGTAGTTATCTTTATTTTATTTTTTGATAAGTACATTTTTTATATGAGATAGTAGATTGCCTGACAGTTTTGATGATTTGTTATTTCTGTATCTTTTCCAGTTTAACACCCCTGATTGCTTGTATGTTTGATACCCTATGACCGTTTTGGTCTAGCATAACTAGTATACCTAGATGAGACTTTCACTACCACCGTATGCCATGACCCTGTATGTTGTCCTTTTAAATCGTATGATTTGTTTAAGTTCTGAGACTTTGATTGTGGGTGTTTAACCTAGAAGGAGTATGAACATTTTAATTTCGAGGACAAAATTTTTCTAAGGGGGGTAGGATTGTAACACCCACTTTTCTAAATTGAGGGTAATTTTTAACTTTTGTAAAAGTTTATTATTTAATAATAGGATTTATGATTTATGAGAATTTTTAATTAATTTAATACTATTTAAAATTGGTAAATTATATTTTTGATGTGTTAGCTAGTGAACTCTAGAACTGTTGAGTCTAGAGACTAACCATGACCATGGGGACCTAACCATGTGATTAGAATAACTATTTACAACTTTTTAGGCTAAGAATATTTTGGTCATTTTGTGACTTTTGAATTATTTAGGATTTTGATTAATTGGTAAATTTTAGATTATTTTAATAATATTTAAATTGATGTATTATAATTTTGGTCATTTTTTATATTTTAATATTTTGGGAAAATTTTATATTTTTAATATTGTTTTTATTGGATTTGTTTAGTCGGGTTTGAGTTTCGTCTTATTCCGACTTGTATTGTGACCGGGGTAGCTTAAACTCTAGATGGGACCCAATATTAAGTTAAGCATGGCTCACAAGACCCAACATTTAAGTTAGTTAATTAAACTAATTTTTATCATGTTAGAATGGTTAAGTTAGAGACTCAAAACTAAATCATTTTGACCCCAAACTTGAACCTAGTCTAGACTTAACCATATGAGACTATAGAGGGGCAATTAGGATATTTCCCATTAGCCCAAATGGACACTTTATGACAGCCACATTTAGGAGAGAATGATTCATTTCATTCATTACAATCTTGCCTCTTTTATTTTCCTTTTGTTCTTTCCCAATTTTAGAGAGCCTTCCCATTGATTTGATCTCCAAATCAAATCATTCCTTCACCAAACCTTCCCTCAATCATTCCCATTCTCCAAGGAAAGGGTGCTACCAAGGATTGGAAGAGGAGTGTCCACTTTGAGGGATCTTCGTATCGGAGCCGTGTCCTAAAGGATTTTATTGGGATTCCACTTCCAATAGGTAAAACCCATCCTCTAAATCGATTTTTTTTGCATATAAATTAGTTTTGAATCCGTAGGATCCATCCTCATGCATGTGTCCCATTTAGATTCAAATTTGAGGCCATTTGGAGCTCTCTTGAGGATTTTAGATATGTGTCTTGTGTTCTACTTGATAGAACCCAAATTAGGACACCCCATGTGTATGTATGTATGATAATAGTTTAAATAGATATTTAAATTCAGTTTTATAATAGTTAGAGAGTGGATTGACCTTAGTTAGGATGGTTAGAATGAGTTTCATTTAGATACCTATGTTTGTATCCAAGTATCTTGGCCTATATGTGTTCTTTTGTCAAATTCGTCATAATATTCATCCACGTTTTTATTAACCAAAGCAACTTATAAATGACATAACTTTTAGCTTAGAACTCCGATTTATCTTCCGTTTTTTTAAAGAACCGTATCGAAGTTAGCTTTCCAAATATATATTTTAATAAGCCAAATTCTTTATGTAACTTTCTGTAGAATTATTTGAGTGTCAGCTGTACGAAAGACGAACGTGTTTCGATATTTTTGCGATTCCGGGAGCTTCCGGACACGAAAATGCGATCCGTTTAAAGTTTCGGAAGGCAAACACAAAGGGCTACGACATACTTTAATCTTAGAATTTAGTGAATGCCCAATTGGTACAGTATTGGTTTTAAGTAGAAGAGTGACTATACGATATATGCATTTTGTGTAACCTATGAGCCTATGTAGTATGGGTATTAAATGAATATAGAGTATGTAATACATGATATGTTAGATGAATAAAATGATATATATATATTATATATCCTCTTTACATTAATGTATATATATGGTTGAATGCAAGCATGTAGGAATGCAATTAATATAATGTATGTAAGCAATGCATAAATGCATGAATGAAAGAATGATATACAATGTATGCACGAAAGTATATAATGAATGCTAGATATAAATGCAAGGTATACATGTAATGATAGATATGAATGCATAATATATAAATAATATAATGCAATATATAATGATAGCATGTATGGTAATGTAGAATATATGATACAAGCATATATATGTCCACTGTTTTCTCTTTTCCTTACATTTTTCTTCCCTTACCTTTCCGTTTCAGTTTTTTTCCTTTTTTTCCTCTTCTATTTTTACATGTTATATATAATGTATATAATGTATAGATGCATGTAAGTATGTAATATGCATGAATGAATGTCATATATGAATAAATCAATCAATCAAAGGTATAAGTAAAATATAATGCATTGTAATGAATGTTAATATATATAATGTATAAAAGTATGTATGTAAATGTTCATGAATGTATATATCTATGTGACTATGTAAATATGTATGATGTAACATATGCCTATTTATATATAAATATGTATGTAATGTGGATATGCATGTATGTATGAAGGTATGTATTTATATATATTATCTATTTTATATTATGCATTATTGTGGTTCACATTGTCTTGTGATCGTATGAGTGCTAGCCTAGGCTTGGTTAGGCCTAGTGAGACTTGTTAAACTTGTTTGACTTAGGTTTGACCTAGTTTAACTTTTAGGGTTGACTAGAGTTGACCAAGCGTTGACCTTAGTCTAGATTGACCTAGATTCATATAGAATGCATTGAATTGCATCTTATTATCATTTTAGACATATTGTGACTTGTGATGTTCTATAGGAGACAGACACCACTCCTCGGACAGTAAATATTCTTCAGATACTCAGGATACAGGCGAGTACATTCTCTGACCGTTTCATACTTGCTAGAACGTCTATTCTTGCCATAGATTAATTTACTTGATGCTGACACGTTGGTAACACGGATTGGTACTATATGGATCTTCTTTTACGATGTTATCTCATTTGTGTTCACTAAATACATATTGTGATGGGTGTTTCACTAACATATTGTATTTATTGAATACCCTTATCATTGTACACTCATTGTGCATATTGTAGTCTCATTATCACATTGAGCTCTATTGTACAAGCCATTGTACAAGCCATTGTATAAGGTAACGTAACTGAATTGGATCCTTGTGTATTGATTGGGGAGGGAGAGTAGAAATGGTTATGTGATCAATCCTATTGTATAAGAAATTGTATATGTCCATTGTACACCCACGTACAAAGGAGTCCCATTTTATTGTATAACCTAACCCATTTACATAACCATATTGTACTCTAAATCACATATTGCTTACAGTTCTTACTTATCATATATAGATATTTCCTATTATCATATCCTTCTGTTTTTCATATACATCTTCTTTCAGCATTTCATGTATCTTACTCTATTGCACGTTATATTTTCTAACCTGTTATGATATGCGTGAGATGTATTGTGCTCGCTCCTGTCCTGACTGGACCTGTTGATAAATTTTACTGATAGCTTGGAGGTTGCCTGCTAGCCTAGAGGAGAAATAGTAGAGATTGTATAGATAGTTATTTTAGTTGTCTTGAGTTGTATTTACTTTATGGATTACTATATTTGAGATTTAAGATGTTTTCTGGGTTTGTGTATCTTAGACACTTAAACTTCTATCTGCGGTATCTCTTTGTGGATTTTATATTTTATCTATCTTTTATCATGCTCTACCTTAGATGTGATTGAGACGGTATTTGCTATGTCACCTCCATTCGGAGTGTATATACTGTACAGGTACCTTTATATTGTTAGATGTTTGACCTAGGACAGCGTTCTACTGCCGACACTGCGGCGTAGGCTGGATGTACCCACTTCTCGTGCCCTTACTCTAGGGTGCGGGTCGTGACAAAGGAAGATAGGTCGCCAAGGTCCTTTATTATAACCGGCTTAGATGTATCCCGCGCGAGCCTTATCTTCTCCAAGGCGGTGGTGAAGAATCCTCGCTCCTGATCAATTGCTGCGGACAAATCAGTTTGTCGCAGCACTTAAAACTGGGCCACAAGCTGATCAGCCTCCAACAGTTTGGGCTCCAGAAGCGCAGCTATCCCTGCCCCGCCGGGAAGGGTTTTGAGAATGTTAATTTGGCGTTGGGCGCATTGTCGGGCCAAGGCGAAAGGGGTCCCCCGCTCCATAGCAGCTTCTACTCCTATCTTCAAATGGCGGTAGAAACTATCAACCACATCCTGCGATGCTTCATCCAAAACTTTCATAGAGGACGGTATCAAAGGAAGTGTGGCTGGCAGTGTTGAAGAAAATGCAACAGAACTTGTCGCCCCTGCCACAAGGAAAATAAATTCTGAGCGAAAGGACGCTTGAACAGCGGCCAATTCTTCCTCCGCGGCCCGAACAATCTGGATACTCGGTAAATCTGAGAGGTCAACCCCCAAAGTCATACGAGAAGAGGAAGATGCAGGGACCATTGCTCCCTGTCCAGGCTGTGCCGCCATATGACCTCCCGAACTCGATCCGGCGGAAGGCCCCTCAAGATAAGTCGGAAGAGGAGGGGGTACGCTCCCTTCCACCAAATCCCCGCTTGCAGAGCCTACCTTAACAATGTCCGTCATCGGCACTGAAAGGACAGGACCTGTATGTCCAGAGCAACCATCAATCAACGTAACCCGAAGGATATGATAATAGAGCGAATGGGCCTCCTCATTAGTCAAAATTTGGCTTATCTTACCAGGGAAGGATTATGGAGGCTGAGGTTCGCTCGCGGTTGTCATGGTACCCTCACCAGTGACCTCCGAGTCGAGTTCAGCTGGTTCTTCTGTCCCAGCCACTCCGGAAAGGGATACAGCTGGTTCAGCATCACCCTGCTGAAATTCAACTATCTCGGGGACAGGTTCATCGGAGCCCCCGTCATCTCGAGTCGCGACCTCAGCACCGTGAGATCCCTCAGCCGCAATCAAGAGAGCCCCTGTAGAAATAATCCCAGTACACATGTCATTGATCAAAGTGTTCAGGGTTGGATCGACTTTAGAAACAGTGGCCGGTTCGCGAGATTCCTCTTCTTCTGACGCCTACGAGAGGAAAAGAAAATGATTAAGGTCAAAGTTCAAGAGAAAGGGAGAACTGAATAAAGAAAATAGTATCTCGATTTACCTCTGAAGCGGGGTCGACGTCCTTGCTTCTCTCCTTTATAGTTAACTTGCGATATCTGGTCGTAGCCCATTTCTGGGAGTAAGGAGTACCGCCAACAGGGGAGATTTGCCTGCTACGTTTCCGTACAGGACCAGGTGCAACAGGCGGCTGATCCTCCACCATCTCATCTGACATAATAGGCGGCTGATCTGCCCCAACATCTTCCACCGGAAGGGAAGAGTTATCTGTATCATGCTCATCATTCTCTTCGTCCGTAGTGGTGGACTCCGAGTCAGGCATGGGAACTGTGTTCGCCTTCCTCTTCCTTTTCTTAGACCCCTTGGGCTTCTACTCCAAGCCAGTACCCACGATAAAACTGGTACTCGGATCGAAATTAACGGGAGGCTTGTTCGCTGTAACATGATATAAGGCTGCCATATATAAAATCTCCCTTGGTACCTCGCCATCAGGGACTGAAAAGGTGGTTCGAGTATGAACCGTGTCGTAATAATGCCATGCCCTGATACCGTCCAGGACGCTACCTTCAAGCCCAGGCAAGAGCTGGGACTATCCAAAAATAGTTGGCTATACCCGAACGGGCAGAAAAACCTGCTGGGCAAGTAGGGCTCCAAGTAAACGTTGTAGCGATTACGATATATCAGGTGCGCTGGACGAATATTATGCAGCCAAAGGAGCATTTTTTAAGGTAAGAGAAGAGGGGGTTCGGTACCATCAACATGTGTGCTCCTCACCTTTTCAGCAGTAAAACGAGGTACGGACACAAAAAAGTCGTATCCGTCCACTCTCGCCAGCGCTCTCCGACAGGATGGCATGGTGCTGTACTCCCAGGGCTGATGGTGGAATCGAAAAATGAAAGCATCATCAGCCGTGACGTCGTCTTCTCCTCCAGGCCTCATCAAAGATCGGCAGTGCATTAGCAGCCACCCCATTAGATAATGGTATGGCAGTTCTACGTGCTCAAAATCCATCGCCCTGTCACGGGCGATGACCTTGGACGAAAAAACGTGAAGGCCATGGTGTATGCTGCACACCATGTCCAAAAGAAGGGCCAATTTGACCCTAAAAATCAGCTTCACGGCAAAAAGGATAAAGTGGCGACTGATCATCTCAATAGAACCCACCTCTCCGGAGACTATGCAGTTCCGCAGCCACAAGATCAGAAATCCCGCAAGGAGCACCTTCTCCGACAGTCGCTGAGTACCATGATAAAAATAACTAAAGGAGTCAATTTTACTCCCAAAGGTGTCGCCCGTAGACCTCGATCTCTTGGCAGTCCACACCAAGTGTTGTACCTCCTCATTAGTCCGAGGATCTCGGGAAGAAACCCGGCCTGAGGCGCCGAGTTTGAAAAGATATACGACCCAGGTGGTGGTGTGAGGAGTGCTCCCTTCCGAGCTACCGTCTTTCTTGATAGCCGTCTGATGATAAGTACTGTGGTGACATAACAATTCCCGATACACGGCAACAAAGCCTGGGAACTGTCGATCCAAATCCTCGAGCTCTTCGCTCGTTGGGGTGTACACTTCAAAGACTTTCTCCCCCCAGGATAGCTTGGAGACAACGTACATGTCGAAGAAAGCAAGTCCCAGCTCCCCTCCGGGCGTGAAGAAGGTACCCGTTCTCCAGTTGAACATCTCCAGGAGAGCCATGAACAACGGTTTATTTATGGGCAGACCATGACAGGTGTCCCGAATGGCGTGGTAAAGGCCGATCTCACGCAGAAAAGCCTCATACTTCCGCAGAATCTACGTGGTCAAGTTGGCCCACGAAGGGATAGGGTTTATCCAGTTCACCAATGCCAACCGGCCGACAAGATAAGACCCTTTCCGAGCAAGCTGGTTCAATAAGGTATCAGCTTGGGTAAACGTGAAATTGGGACCCGTTACGTTTATGAAGGTACCCGGAGCAAGTCCTATAACATACCGACTGACCGGTTCCTTTCCCGGATACACTGACCCCAAATTCCTATTGTAATGGATGTTTCCCACAAACATCCCCGACTTGCTGGGAGTCATGGAGTCTACCATCTTTCTGTCTAGCGGTAGCATATTGATCCAGGACAAAGGAAAATGACGCTCTATCGGAGGGATATGGATCTCCACCCCATCAAGAGTAAAGTCCCAGCTATCGGATATATCCAGCGCCCGGGTGTTCTTCACAGACAAAGCATCCCCGAAGAGGAACGCAGGCTTCAGGTATTCCCCCTCCAATTGTCCCGAGTTTATCATGGCACAGAGGAAGTGAAAGGACTACTTCTTGATAGCATTCAACCTCCCCAAAGGCTCTTTTGGGAGCTGGTTCGTCATATACTCGACTATATGATCGTACCTATAGCCTATAGCAGATTGGACGCACCCCACCAGAAGTTCTCCAGCAGCATTCACTGGCAGATTCACTGAAGAAGGAAAGAAAGAAATAAATCAAAAGATGGCTAAAATGAAACTACTGAGTGCTTTGGCTTACATGAGTCTATGCGACTTTATTTAGAGACAAGCTTATGCGGCTCTATTTCAAAACGAGCTTATGCAGCACCGAGTAGCGTAAGCCTATGCGGCTCTGCTTAGCGTGGGCTTATGCGGTTCTACTTAGCGGAGCATTATGCGGCTCATTTCAGGGGAGCTCATGCGGCTCGATGCAGCACAGCCTCATGCGGCCCAATTCAGACGAACTTATGCGGTCATGTTTGAGAGGGACTCATGCGGCTCTGTTCGAAGGATCATCGTGCGGTCCAGTTTGTGAAGCGTCTAGGAGGCCACTGGACAACTCCCATGCGGCTCGAACATGGGATATACCCCATACTGCTCGGACATGGGACATACATGTGGCCCAAACAAATTGAACAGAACCGACGAGGACGAGAAACGCATTAAAGGCTTGTACATAAAGCATGCAACAGAGCCGTCTTTGTTTCAAGAGATACGATCTGCCCCAAACCCTTACCAGCAATGGGGGGATGATCATCGGGGTGGACTTCAGGCGTCGGGGATGACGAAGAAGCCACACCCTTTTCCTTCGCCGCGGCTGTGGAAGCTTTGGGGGCCATTGGTGATGATGATCGGAGAAGGAAGAACAGCAGCTTAGGGCAAGAGAAGAGGAAGACAAAAGAAGGCAAAAAAGTTTCTCTATCCTAACAGCACCCTATTTATAGGTAGACATAGGAGGACACGTGGACCGATAAACCACTTCGGTCGTGTGCTGTAGGCAAAATCGACTCCTCGGATTTTACCCCCTCTCTCATAAAGAAGATTCATCCAGGGCATAAAATCCAAATATTTAATGAGCCGACTCTTGGGATTCACCCAAAAGATGGCTCTGAAAAATAAGGGCAATTAATGAGACGCACGTGAGGCAGGAAGCCCATGCGGCTAGGGAGTCTTTGCGGCCAGACAAGCCATGCGACCAAGAACATCCTATGCGGCCAGCGGAGCTCATATAGTCATGTTTCTTATTCAAAGTATTCTAATTTTTCAAATTGAAAACTTTGAAGGGGGTCTTGTAGAAGCATGGAAAAGAACTAGAAAAGCCCATGCGGATCAAAACAGAAGAAGCCCATGCGGCTCAAAACAGAAGAAGCCTATGCGGCTTAAAACAGAAGGAGCCTCATGCGGCTCAGAAATCTATCAGAGCCTCATGCGGCTCAGAAACTCTTCAATAGCCTCATGCGGCTCAGGAATCTATCAGAGCCTCATGTGGCTCAGAAACTCTTCAATAGCCTCATGCGGCTCAGGCAAGAATCACGTGACCCTATGCAGCTTGCCTTTACAGCTAGCCATAAAGTGACTGCACCCATTAAATGCTCTGACATAAAGTGATAACTCTGACATTAAAGCTGAAATGATGAACGTCGACATGACGGCGTATTCCTTGGGAAACGAAGAAAATCTCCTCTGCAGCTGGCACGATCCACCAACTACAAAGCTCCCTATGCGGCTGCTACCACCCCATGCGGCTAATGCTCGTATGCAGCTTGGAGCGTGAAGACCCTCGTCATGCGGCTCAAATTATGAACAGTCACCCTATGCGGTCGCTGTACTCATACTGCTCGGATCATGGGGATCATCTCCATGCGGCTCAAATATTGAGAGGTCACCCCCATGCAGCCTTGACACATGGCTAGTCCTATGTGGCTCAATTGGAAACCACCCCCATGTGGCTCAGATTTTGGAGGCTACACCTATGCGGCTGCCACCTTCATGCGGTTCAAAACCTAAGAGGTTACCCTCATGCGGGTAGGACTTGGGAGTCACCCGTATGCGGTTCACTTAGACCACACTCGTGTGGCTCTGCCAGACGCCTCACTCATGACGATTGAGACACGTGGCGATCCTCATGACAAGTTGAGACACGTGGCTGTCTTATCCCCTCGGAGTTATGGCTGCTCGTAAATCCTGACAACCAGATTCAGTACAATCACCATTATTACTCAAATCAAATCAGATTTATTATGATTAAGTAAATGGAAAACGTGGCAAAAGATCCGAGCTTGTCATGATAGGTTCATTGCAATCAGTATTAATTGCCCATACAGATTTGGCACAATCAAGAATCAATTACCCAGATGAAATACAATCAAGATTAATGGCCCAGATGATTGGCCGCCAACTTTTTAAGGAGGGAATCATTGCAAGCCCTAATGATCACACCCCACTCCTATAAATAGCAAGGTGTCATTCCCTTGCAAAAGGATCGAATCCAGAGAAACAAAAAAATATAGCAAGGTGTCATTCCCTTGCAAAAGAGATCCTCTCCACCCGGCTGGACACACAGAGAAACAAAAAGGCACGCATAAAAGAGTCTTCCCAACTTGAGAGCAGTTCTTCACCGGAGCCAAGGCTACGTCTGATCGTCCAAGGAGTAAGGCAGAGCGGCCGTCGCTTTCCCGAGCCTCTACCGTCACCCCTAGAATCAAAACTAAACAATCGTGCTTCGATTGCTGTACCTAGGTTTTCATCCCTAGGCTTTTTTTCTACGAGCGAGTTTGTATTGTAAAGTAAAAGTCTAGTCCTCCCATATAATTGTTCTGTTCTTTTATAATCAATGGCAAACAGGACGTCTCCAACTTCGTCGTTATAGTCAACAATGAAAAGACATCATCTGAAAGATGGGTTATGACTTCAAGAATAGCCTCAATTATGGTAAGGGTAGACGAACTCCTATCCGTACGGTTGTTCCGAAAGAAAATTCAGAAATGTACTACAGCAGGACGAAAAGAGGTCTCGGATATACTTCACCTCCAGTCTTATCTCCAGAAGTCTCCGAATCCGATAATGAGGAGCGCTCTAACTCTTTTGATTCTAGATCATGGGATTCTGACACCAGCATTGGTCAAGTTCATCGATTGATTGTATCTTCTAACATGGTCTCCGCTGAACTTACAGAAGGCTATGACGAGGATATCAAAGAAAATCCCGAAACATATCCTTGGGTTCAACGAATGGATACCCAATGGGAACTCAGATTCGAACAACGGGAACCTCCTACCGAAGATCAATTGGTTCAAATTGATGTAGGAGAAAATGGGTCACTTCGTCCAATATTCATCAGTAAGAACCTTCCAGAGGTGGATAGGCAAGAATTAATTCTTCTTATTCAAGAATACATTGATGTCTTTGCTTGGAGTTATGAAGACATGCCAGGTTTAGATCCCAAAGTTGCTACTCATAAACTGAGTATTTTGCCTAATACAAAGCCAGTCAAACAGCAGCAAAGGCAATTCAAGCCAGAAATGATGGATGCAATTGATGATGAAGTCAAAAAGCTCATAGCTTGTGGCTTTATTCGAGAAGAACAACATCCTGATTGGGTAGCCAACGTTGTTCCAGTCTTGAAGAAAACTGGCAAAGTTCGAGTTTGCATCGACTTTCGAGATCCTAATGAAGCTTGTCCAAAGGATAAGTTTTCTCTCCCTATTACATATGTCATGATCGATAATACTTGTGGGTTCGAAAGGATATCCTTCATGGATGGATTCTCTGGATACAATCAGATTCGGATGAACCCTGAAGATGAAAAACATACTTCTTTTCGTACTCCTCGTGGAGTCTATTGCTACGCTGTGATGCCATTTGGTCCCAAGAATGCTGGTGCAACTTACCAACGAGCTATAAGTACCATCTTTCGAGATCATCTGTGCAAGACTGTCGGATGCTATGTCGACGATATTGCTGTCGAGAGTCGTCTAAAGGAAGATCACATCCAAGATTTAAGAACTATCTTCAATCTAATGCGCCAACATCAATTAAAATTGAATCCCACCAAGTCATTCTTGGGTGTCTCTAGTGGTAAATTTCTCGGCTTCGTCATTACCTCTAAAGGTATACACGTGGATCCTGAGAAGATCAAAGCCATTCAAGAGATGCGTCCTCCACGCAACTTAAAAGAGCTACGAGGATTCCAAGGTCGACTTGCGTACATCAGGAGGTTTATTTCAAATCTGTCTGGATACTGCAGACCGTTTACTCAGTTAATGAAGAAGGGTATATCTTTCGTTTGGACCAAAGAATGTCAACGAGCATTTGATGATATAAAGCGGTATCTGATGAACCCACCAGTCTTGGTGCCACCAATCATAGGTATACCATTCTTAATGTATGTTCGTGCTATGGATCATTCGTTGGGTGCCTTACTTGCTCAGAAGAACAAAGAAGGCCATGAACAAGCTATCTACTATTTTAGTCATACTATGATTGGTGCTGAACACCGTTATAGTCCGGTTAAGAAAGAATGCCTAGCTCTTATGTTCGCTGTTCAAAAGACTCGGCATTATATCATTGGCCAAACCATTCACGTCATTTCCCGAGTTAATCCTCTTTGGGTACAGATGAAGAAGACCAGCACACTCAATTCTCGACCAGCTACATGGGCCATTTTGTTAGCCCAATACGACATGGTTTATGTTCTGCAAAAGTCTGTTAAGGGTCAAGCACTGGCTGACTTTTTAGCAGCTCATCCTGTTCCGGAGACATCTAAGCTTTATGACGAAATTCCAGACAAAACATTGGAATCAAACATGATCTCTGGAGAATTTCCTACCTCGCGTCTATTTTTCGACGGAGCATCTCGGATCGGACCAAATAGGACCATTGTCGCAGGAGTTGGAATTGTTCTAGTCTCTTCAGAAGGATTAGCTATCCAAAGAGCTTATTCCTTAGACCAGTCGTGCTCTAACAATGTGGCTGAATACAATGCCGACTCCAGTTAGCTAAACAGTTGGAAGTCGAATATCTTGAAGTCGATGGTGATTCTAAACTGGTTGTCAATCAGGTTAGAGGAACATACGAAGTTCGCCATCAAGATCTAGTGCCCTATCATGAAGCAGTGACTTACATGGCTACATCATTCAAGGCTTTCTTTATTGAATACGTCCGACAAGCTTGTAACACTGAGGCAGATGCTTTAGCTAATCTTGTGGCAGTCTTAGCGTTTCTCGTTAAAAGACAACAAGTGGTTGTTGTTTCCAACAGAGAGTTATTCTGCATTAAAAACAATCGCAACATTGAGTTCAGTAACTTCATCGAAGTCAATGTTATCAGTGAAGATTGGAGAGCTCCTTTCATTGACTTCATAGTTTATGACATACTTCCTGAAGATCCTAAGGAGGCTACGAGTATTCGTCGACCATCTCTTCGATTCTACTACAATCAGACCACCAAGACTCTCTATCGATGGACTGATGACGGCCTACTCTTGCGTTGTCTTGCTGGTGATGAAGCGAAGCAGGTATTGCGTGAAGATCATGACGGTGTCTGCGGAGCACATCAACCCGGCCCTAAGCTACAGGATCGTATTCGATGAATGGGTTACTACTGGCCCTCTATGGTATCTGATGCCATCGAATATGCAAGAAAATGTCAAGCCTGTCAAATCCATGCAGATTTCATCCATCAACCGTCAGAATTCCTTCATCCGACTGCTGCTTCCTGGCCTTTTGAAGCTTAGGGCATGGATATTATTGGTCCTGTCAATCCTTCTTCTTCTAAAGGACATCGGTTTATACTAGAAATAACTGATTATTTCTCCAAGTAGGCCGAAGCTACACCTTTGGTTGAAGTCAAAACCAGCAGCGTCATCAACTTCGTCAAACACCATGTCATTTACAGATTTGATGTACCTCGACAAATCATTCACGACAATGGACCTCAGTTCATCAGTCAAAAGTTCACCAGGTTCTGTGATGATCATCGGATTGACAATGTCGCTTCTACAGCTTATATTCCTGCTGCTAATCGCTTGGCTGAAGCCTTCAACAAGACTATCATCAAACTCCTTAAGAAGTTTGTGTCTACTAACAAACAGAACTGGAGTGAAAAGCTCAGAGAATGTCTATGGGCCTACCGTACTACGGTCCGCAACCCTACAGGCTGTACACCCTTCTCTCTGGTGTACGGTTGTGAAGCAGTTCTACCCCTGGAACTTCAAATTCTATCTTTGAGAATTGCCATCGCTAACGAACCTACTACAGAGAATAATGATCTTCTTCGACTTCAAGAATTGGAGGCGCTCGACGAGAAACGGCTATTGGCTCAACAACACATTGAATTGTATCAAGTCGGCATCTCGAAGGCTTTTAATCGCAAAGTTAAAGTCAGAGCCTTTCAGAAAGGAGAACTTGTTCTAGCAGAGACGTCCTATGACTATGACTCATATGAGCAAGTTTGACACGAAATGGGAAGGGCCTTATATCGTGAGCAAAGTTTTCTCTAATGGAGCCTATCAACTCACAGAGCTGGATGGTCGAGTTGCGATGATGCTTATTAATGGCAAATTCCTTAAACAGTACTATGTATAAATGCAAAAAAGATTTCTTGTAAATGTGACAAGACAAATTATAAATTTTCTTTTTTTATTTTCATCATAAACGATATTACATGATATCAAGGACGAGGATCACTATCATCCTTTTTAAAGACAGGACGAGGTCCACTGCCGTCCTTTTCAAAAATATAGTCAGCAAAGGAGCTGAGGACATCCTTGCTCGATTTTACTAGAAATGCACAAGCGGCCATCCTCATAGCCTCCTCTTCTTCAGTCTTCCCTGGCTCGACTAGGAAGGCCAAGATATCCTGTGGCGGCTTGGGTGCAGACGAACCTTCGCCCACTTCCGTCTGCTTTGGCTGGGTTGGCTTGGCTGGACGTTCCTCAGCGGCTTCTTCGACCTTTTGGATGATCTCAGTCTTCTTGGATGCATCTTCAGATGACATTTTGTCATAAAAAAATTGAAACTGATCATTCCATCTGAATTTCAATTCTATTTATAGACAGAGATTCTTGAGATAGTCTATTACGAGAACCGAAGCGACGTGTTCTTCACCACATTTACTCATTTATTATGACGGTTCATCCGTTCATTCCATTCATCCGACGGTTCAGCCGTTCATCCTATTTTGGTTCATCCGTTCACTCCATCCAATTGACGGTTCATTCATTCATCCTGACGATTCATTTTGTTCATTCATTCTGACGACTCATCCGTTCATTCATATCAGCAACTTGTCACGTATTAATTACCTCTGATTAAG
The DNA here is from genome assembly GCA_029216955.1 of Iris pallida. Lineage (NCBI taxonomy): Eukaryota > Viridiplantae > Streptophyta > Magnoliopsida > Asparagales > Iridaceae > Iris > Iris pallida. The sequence continues at coordinate 13,268,385 of JANAVB010026199.1, forward strand.
TTGTCTACCGAAATAATGATATTCAAAAAAATAATATTCTGCCATGTCCATATTACCTTTGAGCAGATATAAAGAATATAATTATTTTCTAAATCAAGAAGTATATCATGTCTTGAACCTCTGAATATATTTTTTATCGCTATTATTTATATCCGTAACAGGATATGCAATAAATAATAGAGCCACAAAATAATGTCTTTTCAATGGTTCATTGATAAATGTGAAAGATATTACCAAAAGACATAAAGCAAAGAAGAAAATACAGAAAGTTTTCTTTTATTCAGCCGGAGGGATCATAAGATCAGCAATCTGCTGCTTCAAAGTTTGGAGCCGTTCATCACGAGAATCCAGCACTCGTTTTCTAGCCTCTGCCATTCCAGATTCAGCATCGAATGTTGGCAAGGTGACTAATCGGCGAGTAATTTCATCCTGATGAAACTTGACGAATTCATTTTTCTCATGGGTCAGGACATTCAGTTGCTGAACTGCGGCCTGGTACTGTGTGGTCTCTTCATCAATAGCAAGTTAAATGACTCTCAACACCTCTTGAAGCCGAGCGAACTCTGTCTTCAAATCAGCAACCTTCTTCTCCTTTTCCCCAGCAGTAGACGCTACTATATTGAGCTGAGAATCAAACTCTGAGGATTTTATAGCAAAAGTGTTAAAATCAGCCTTTGAAACCTCAGCTTCTTGAGCCATTCTCTCGAATTTAGCAGTCACGAGCGGCTCTAATTCCCCTTGATTATGGTCTTTGTAAACCCTGATCGCTTTTTCTAACTCATCCAACACATGTTCAAGATAAGTGGCCTGAGCCTCATCACCCTTATCTCGGATGCCTCCGATCAGATAGAAAGTTGGACCTCTGACAGTATTGAAACCAACAGTTTCTTTTTCCATTGACCTTTTTACTAAAGGTCCTAATAAAGTGAAGAAGAAATTGGTGAAGGAACCAACTACGAATTTGTTGGTAGCTACTGCACTAGGTGTGGCAACTACTCCTATAGAAGCTTCAGCAGCGGATGCCTGCGAAGGTAGAAGTTCAGCATCTCGAATATTGGATGTAGCCTCTTTTGACATGGGGACCATGGTGGAGCTGGTCGCCCCTCCCTGATGTTCTTCTGCAAAATCAAATGAACATCATCAGTTTGCCGTCACTAAGAACTATCAAAAAGATTAAACCAAGGTAACTTACCAACGCTTTATTTGGTGACAAGATTGTCATTTATTGAAACAGGCTGAAGCCTCACGGAAGTAGTTTCAGACATCACTACCTGACTACTTCCCGCTTCGGAGCCACCTGATAGATGACGGCTGCCAATGGCTATCGCTTCTGTCTGGACCATGTCAGTGCCTGCCAGAAGAACTGTAGGAGTTTGGATTTCTGCATGGATGAAGGTCAAAACATCAGTCATTTAATCTATAAAGAAAGATTGTCAAAATCAGTCAATACCTCTTTGATCTTTTGGGTCGTTGGCAGAAGTCTCTCCCGGTGCTACTTCATCAGCAGCATTCTTCTCCTGTGATGCTTGGTCAGCAGCATCCTCTTCTGAAACTATGTTGTCGTTAATATCCTCTGTCGGTGTTTCCTCATCACCTATTGCCTCTTCTAGCGCTTCTTCATCATCAGTTGCATCGATCGGATCTGCGTCATGGAAGTCAAAGTCACATCTATCCAGAGCTTCTATTATTAGTCGATCTTCCTCAGCACGACGCGAACTCGATGTAACTAGAGGATCAGCTGCTCCCATTGCAAGTATAGAAGGCAGTATTACTTTAAGAGACAATTCTAACTCAATGGTCATAATTAGAGTTGTCGTCCCTTCTCTTGCTTCCGTAGCGTCATCTCTTGTCTCCACAGTCTCTCCTCTTGTTTCTGTGGCCTTATCCCTTATTTCTGTGCTTGCAGTTCCTTCTCGTGTATCTATCACCTGTCCAGGCTCAGGAGGAGGTGTAGAAGAAGACATCATAACCCCAGCGGCAGCATTAACCAGGGCCGATGTATGGATAGGTCTTGAGGGAGTGTTTGCTTTTTTTCTGAAGGCTATTTTCTTCCTACGTAGAGGTTCTTCAGGACTCTCTATGTCTACAGCTTGTGTCTGTCTTTGGATTAAGGTGGGGGTTGTCTCTTCCTCCCTATGAGCTGACTCAGCCTGTTGGCGAGACTGTGATCGGGTAGTGACCCTTTCTGAAGAGTCAATGGCAATTTTCTTCTTAGAGACAGGAGAAGATGGTTCTCCTACCTTTCTTTTCTTCTCCTTGATCGAAGATTTTGTCATCTTTAAAGAAACCTGTAGCGGTTCATAGACTTCTTCAGGGAAATTAGCCTCTCTCGAAGCTTCCAAAGGGACATCAGCAGGTTCGTGTACTTCATCATTTTTGGGGGGTAGCAGAACAGGTGCCCCTTTCCTAAAATGTGTCACCGTCGCAAAGTTGTCCGTCAAATTGAATTTTTTAGCAAAAGTATTTGCTGACGTATAGAAGATTGAGTAAGTGTACAGCATACGCGGGCCTCGATCGTTCTTTGTGGGTATAGAGAATGTTGTCTTGGTATCCCGGGCGTTGTAATAGGCCCAAGCCCGGGCTCCATCAATCAGGTAACCTTTTTCCTGTAAGCGTGTCATGGCATTTCCTACATGGAATTGGTTGTAGCCGAATTGACGTGCAAAATGACTTAGAAGATAGGGTTCAAGATAACACTCGTCTTTGAACCGATATACCAGATGCGATGGCCGAATCATTCTCAGCCAGTCAAAGGTTGTATGGCCCAAGGGCGGCACTCTTATCGAGTCGATGAGGTTCGTCGGTATATATTCATAACCAGCTGGAGGGGGAACACAGTAAAAGTTCCTTCCTTTGCCAAGATTCAAAACTCGCTGGCAGTCTTTCAAAGTGGTATAAACCCACTTGCATTCGGAATATCTTCTTAAGAAACTACCGCTTACCGCCTCCATGGTAGGGTTCATTAGTGAAGGATGGTGTAGAAGCAGCCATCCGAATAAATATGTGTACGGCAGTTCCAGTCGGGGGAAATGTCCCTTCTCATCTTTTCCTCGGATCATTGAGTCAACAAAGAGACAAAGCCCGGCGTTCAACCTGCACGTCATTGCTGATAACAAATCCATCCGATAGCCAAAAACGAGACGAACGGCAGCAAACAATACATCGGGTTTGAAGCGGTCAACTGCACTGGCCCCGTGAACAACATATCGTCGAAGCCAGAAAGTAAGAAAACCTGCCAGTTGGGCTTCTTTCGACATGTGCCTGTAACCCATCCTCATATAGCTCTCGATGATGTCTCCTTGCTTGAAAAAAGGGTACTAAAGATCGTCTTCGATCTCGATGTCCATCGCATCGTACATCTCCATCAACTCTATCACCTCTCTATTGCTAAGCAGTTTGAAGAAGTTGGGGTTGCAGTTCTCGTGTTCCTTGGATTTCTTCTCAGTAATGTGGTTAAGAAAAAGATACGGCAACCACTTGGTTGAATAGCAAGTGTCGGCTGTGCCACTCTTATAATACAGAGAACAAATCTTATAATGACATAGTAGCTCTTCGAAGACATCTACCATGTTGGCGTTTTCCTTGCGTAGATTGTGTTTGCCATTAAAATCTTTTGATTGCAAATTTCAATTACAAACAGAACAGTATTACAATATAGGACTTAGACGTAGTCCTAGGAGTACACTTTTATTTATCTGGGTCCCTTGTACCGATGGAGCGAGTGGTAATGCGTTGACTCCGTTGACGATCTGACGACGGTTCTCGGTTCTCTGAAGGTCTGAGTTGCTCTTGGTGCCGGAGCTTGCGAAGAGAAAGAAGACGTTGAGTGTCTGTATCTGCCTCTCTGTGTATATTCGTAGGTCTGTCTCTGTATATATATATCGGTATGAAAGAAGGAAATGATCCCTTTATTTATATCTTGCAGGCTGGCTGCTTATGCACATACATGTAGGATGCACCTGTTTGTGGGGATGCCACGTGGTGATTGCTGATGGAGGCGTATGGGCGATGCGCTCTGATTGAGGAGTTGAACCCTTCCTGTTGCCTTTGTGGGCTACAACCGAGCTGACAGTAGCAATGGAGAGGATCTTTCAGTTGCTGAGATCTTGGGTGATTAGCACCCCTTCATAGGCTGAATCGGGTCAAAGGACACATGTCGTAGGTCCATGGCTCAAAGATCTCGGATTTGGTGGAGAGTGATCAGATAGGATGCGCCTGGGATTGGGCGCATGAGGAGACTTTGGCTTGTAACCTTTAGGGGTCACGAACCAGTCTGGGCGCACGGCTTTTGAGGCGCATACGAGGCTTCAGTAGTGCCTTTGACTTCTGTCTTTAGGGATCAGAGAAAAGTCTGAGGCGCATAGCTTTTGAGGCACATGCAGAGCTTTGGGCACATGGCTGTGGAGGCGCATGCGAAATGGTTGGGCGGCCACGTGGCTTGTAATCGCCGGAGGAAAGTAATGATGATGCTGACGTCGGTGATGCTTCATCTTCTGAAAAAGCTGTCAACTGTTCTGTCCTCGGGGGACGTGCTGCCAACTCTGTCAGACTTCAGCATTTAATGTTCTTGACAACTGTTCCACTAGGCGCATGGGGACGTATGGGGGCGCATCCTCATAAGGTGCTTGGTGCTGATGGGCGCATCTGTATGATGCGCGGTCTGACCGGCGCATCCACTTTGCATGACACGTCTTTATTGGTCCGATTGTTACGTTCTTCGAATGCTTTAAATAGCCATTTCTTGGCCGAATTCGAAGCGTCAGGTTCATCACCTATTTAATACAAATTTATTGCACGGGATTCGGAGAGCCAGCCACTTGGCGCATGGGTTTGATTTGACCGGCCTATAAATAGTGGCATGGAGAGAGTTTGCTTCTCGTTCTCTCACGTCCTCCCGAAATAAACTTGTTTGCTCGAGGATATTCTGTTGACGAGATGCTCTCGAGGGTGAAGATGCGATACATTATCTTTATTGATGCATTTGAAGGTGACTGTTACATCCAAAAGTCGGAGTCGAGGGCTTCTGAGGCAGGCGGAAGGTGCCTGTTGCATCCAAAGATCGGGATGCTCGAGCCTCATCTCCGTTATGCTGAAAGAGCCGCAGATCGAAATTACGGTGCTCCGATCATCTTCCTTGGGCTTTGGGAGAGCTCCTCCTCCCGCTAGAGTTGGTGTTGCCGATTCTGGTTGGGTTGAAAGCTGCTCCTTTAGCCGCGGGTCGATTGCGGTGCTCTTCTTTTCCTTGGTTTGGAGAGATCTTCCTCCAGCTAAAGGGTTGATTGTCCACCCTCGTTCTGCTCAATAAATGCTTCATTAGTCGAAGCATTTGATGGCGCATATGCTGAGACTTCATGATGCGCCTGACTGAAAGGGCGGTACATAACTGAGCTGCTGAAGGGATGCACATAACTGAGCCGCTGAAGGGATGCACATAACTGAGGATGCACATAACTGAGCTGCTGAAGGGATGCGCCTGGCTGAGAGCGCATGGCGAGATGCGCCTGTTTGAGAGCGCAGGGTGGTTGCTGTGCCTAGCTGTAGACTTAGGGTCTTTTTCTTGTAAAAATTCTCCTTTATACAGCTCACTTTTTTTAGATATGTAATAGACTTTTATATAAAAATCTTATTTTAATGTCTATGCTTTTGTTATTTGCTGTGCCAAGTACTTCATCTGAGCTCCCTGGCGTATGTAATATTAGGTGCATTGGATTTCTGGTCTTGAAATTCTATGCTTCTACAAGACCCCCTTAAAAGTTTTCAAAACTTTTTGTCAAGTTTTGGAATACTTTTAATAAGAAGCATGGTGGTCGGGGCGTATGACTGTTCGGGCGCATGGATACTCCGCGCATCTGTGATGGGGCGTATGCTCCTCTCAGTTAATACAAATGATAATGCTTCGATAACCAAGAAGATTAATGATGATCTTTTTGGATTTATTTGCAGTTATCTCCTCATAGAACCCAAGGCGGCGGCTGAGGTCACACTTCATCGGTTCATGCGTGCGACTAAGCCTATAAACAGGCATCTGATGGTGAGAGAGAGAGTTCTTCCTGTCTTTGCTTTCTCTTTTAGAGTTCTTCTTTTGAAAAAACCCTAACTTTCTTCTTTCACGAAATGGCTCCCAAGACTTCTCGTGGCGGTGCTGGCCGAGGACGAGGCAAAGGGAAAGAGCCTGTAGAGGCTAACACGGATGATGTCCCCCGGACGCCCGTCGACGTTCGGCCGACGGTGATTAGTGGGTTTCATCATTCTTTACCATATCTTTCTGTACCATTTTTAGAACTCACATACGCCGACGCGCATGGACCTTGAGTCCTGATGATGTGCTGAAGATTTTTCGCCGACGTACATGGGTTTAGACCCTGATGATGCGTCGAGGCTCCACTGCTGACGTGCATGGGTTTAGACACTGATGATGCGCCGAAGCTCCACTGCTGACGCGCATGGATTTAGACCCTGATGATGCGCCGAAGCTTCTTTTCAGATGCGTCTGAGCCTTGGTTCAGGGTATGCGCTTCTGATGGGAACGTGGCTCAGATTCTTTTGTTGTTTCTAACATATCTGAATCTTTGCCTTCTTTTGTTGACCACCAGTGTCGATGACTGTCCCGCTCTTGAATAAAGTGCTTCTGGATGCCGCCCTCTATCAGATGGGAGTGGATTATAATGAGGAGGTGATAAACCCTGCCCAAGCTGCCATTATGCTGGATCAGCCTCCCGAAAGAATGACTCAAATCCGGAAACAACAGTATGGGTTCCTCCAACGGAAGATGGAGCGTAGCGTTTTAAAATTTGCCACTTCTAATAATGTGACTTTCTTGAAGCCTGAGTTCCTGTTTGGGGACCGCCTTACTTCTATTGAAGCAAAGGTGTTAAATGTCAAGGAAGATTGGTTCTTTACAGCAAGGGTGGTGCATATGACTGTTAAGCAACTTGAGCGTCAATGGCCTTTGACGGCTTTCTGTCGTCTTGCTTCCAAGAGGAGGATGTCTTGGGAGCTAACCCCATCTCAGGGAGAGCGGTGGCAGGCACCATCAAGATCGACGCTACCTCCGATCAGAGGGATACTTTGGCCGCCGTGCGGGCTGGGCCTTCTTTCACCTGGCGGACTCTACGTCCTGGGAGCATTTACAGTGACGTTCCCATCAACACATTTGCTTTTGGCGCTTCGACTTTTGCAAATCGTATGCTGTTGTTGAAGCGGTCGTACCCGAAAGGTGAATTTCGGTTAGAGGGTTGGTGTCACTATGTTTCCAAATGGGACAAGCTGACACTCTGGATTCTGTCACGGTTTCGAACTGAACTCCGAGAGATTGAGCTGATTGCCGCAATCCGTGCTACCCAGGCAGGCGTCGACATCAACAGGCATATGTTTCTCATGCTTCTGGAGATGTTTAACACCCAGACAGGGACTTTCTTCACTCCGGTGGGGGAGCTGGGACTCGTACTTCATGAAATGTTTGAGGCGTCAAGGCTCCCTTGGGGATCAGAACCTTATGAGGAATACTTCCCGACCAACGAGGAGTTCCAAGTCCTGGGGGACAAAGCCGAGGAGATGATAGCCGTCTTCAAGGAAGTGGCGAGTCATCATTATTATATGCAGAAGAAGGATAAGGGCGGGTCACAGCCTCATGTGACCGCTTGGAGAGATTACGTCTTTAAGCAAGACAAGGAGGATCCCTCTCAGTTTACAACTCCGTCAGCGCTTTCCAGTAGCGTGGTGCTCTCCGAAATAAGTAGGTTAAGTGAGAAGAATCTCCGAGAAAATGAGGATCGGCAGTCGAACGAACGCTCCTATAGCTGTTTCTGGCAGCTTACTCATCGGATGTCGTCCAAAGCAGTATTAGCTGCGTATCTGATGATTTGGCTCCGGGATTATGTCTTTTCGGGCGGGTCAGGCTCTGTGGAGAGGGTGACCCGGAACCTAATCCTGCCAGCTGTGAAGTTGGTTTTTGGCCATCGCCTAGCTTTACTCCCCGTAATGGTGTGTAACCTCCTGCGAGGTTTACGAGAATTTGCGGGAAATGTGGTTCATGAACGAGGTAGGAATGACAACTTTTCCTGTGCCGAACTGTCGTTTCATTATTTGATAGGGTGGTTAATTTTACACCATCCCAATGTGATGAGTCCGGGCTCGGAAGAAGACCACAGGGCCGGAGATGCATTCCTCCGCCGTTTCCACCAGAAAAGTTGGTTGCATACTGGTGTTCCTATTTACAGGAAAGTTTTTGTCACGCCCCAGAACCAGAATACTGGAGAGCTGGGGCAGACATAGCCAGCTACGTATATGAAATGGAATCCATCTCGCTATACGGTCACGGCTGTCTAGATACATGAGGGTTTATCTACAAGCCAACAGTCTCTTAAGGTCATGAACAAGCCTAGTGTCTCAATCACAAGCAAGTAAGCAAAAGGTTACAAGAAGTATGATCATTAAATATACAATAGTAAGGCGTCCCAAACATTACATATTCAGCTGATCATGAAGCTAGTCGTTACAAAATGTTAGGACTAGCAAGAGTTAGTCATACATGATCAACCCTAGGATCTGTCAATCATGTTACAGCCCGTAGGCAGACAGTAAGTAAAGTGCAATCGAGCTAAACAGATGCTCGTCGGCTAAACGCCTCAAAAGAATATTTTTACAATAAAGTGGGAGATAAAAAATAAACCCACTTGTTGCCAGGGTTCCGTCTAGTGGCCACCATCTGGCTGGAAGGTCGGTAGATACTCCGGAGCTGCTCCAAAATCTGGCCACACAAAACCAGCTGGGTCAGACCCCAGAAAGAGCAAGTGCCACAAAGGAAGCTTCACTTAGGAACTAAAACCAGCAATCTGCACAAGAGTATAAATAAGGTAAAAACTGGAAATAAATAAAATACCTCAGGATGATATACGACGAGATAACCATGAAACTATTCAGATAACCAGGTTACAACCCGTAAACCAAACAAGGACCGGGGTTGTAACCCTTCGTCTGAACAGAACTTGGAATTCTCACCATTTATCAGTAAACTAAATATAAGCATTCTGGTCATGCAGTAATCTGGAACAGGATCAGGGCAAGACTAGACTGGTTAGACTCCATCCAATTACTTCATGGTCAAGCAAGAATTATGGCTTGATACTTTAACTAACTAGGGTTGTCACAAGCCTAATTACTAACAAGATGCAGTGAGATTATTCCACAGCCACAAACCATGCAGACCATCCAGGTTACCCGGGTTGAAAGATTTAGAGTTGAATTCAGGTGGATACATCGTCCAGGAAACGAATGTACCTTTAGGTAGCTTGAAGGGTGCAACATATGACAATGTGCTGGAAATGTGTCCTACTCGACGGCAGGCTACAAATCCCAAGGCGTGCCCAGGTAACGGGATTGCCTGTAGCTGGGAGATCTCTTTATGACTAATGTATTAATCTAGTTATTTAGCCTTAGTCCATTTCAGTAGGTACTCCTGACCGTGGTACTCAGGAGTCCCTGTCCTAGACATGATGTAAGACAGAACTGGTTTATTTGTACAAGCACAATCGCCCACGGTGTCCAGGTCATTATACAGGTCATGTCATGTCAGGTAGCCATCGCAACAGCTTATCAGATATATCATGTCAGGTTATTATGTCAAGTATACTAGTCAGGAGTGCGCCACGACGGGCCACTATCAGGTCATGTCAGGTTATTATGTCAGGAGTGCACCACTACGGGTCACTATCACGTCATGCCCAATTATCAATTCCAAACATATCAAATAAATTCATGATTTTCAAGTTCAGGACAAAAGGCGTAAGGATATAAAATGGACGTTAAATATCTAATAAAATATCAATATACAGGGCTATAGAAGAGCCATGCGGCTAAGGCACATGCGGCCAGGATGGATCTCATGCGGCTGGGGAAGGAGTCGAGTTCATGTGGCTGGGGAGAGATTCATGCGGGTCGGGGGAACTAAGGACCCATACGGCTCACAGGAGAGGAATTCTCATGCGGCTGGAATAAATCGAACTCATGCGGCCAAGAGAAGGGTAAGACACATACGGCCAGGAGGGCAAGGGTACACCTGCGGCTGGCAGAAATGAGTCCATGCGGCTCAACCAAGTCGAGCCCCATGCGGCTGGGTTAAGGTGATTGCTTATGCGGCTGACGGGGGGGGGGGAGTTCATGCGGCTTATAAGTTTCAGGATCTTATGCGGCTGGCGGATATAGGACTCATGCGGCCAGCGAGTGAGTCTGGTTCATGCGGCTCGTCAAGGCTGTGCACATGCGGCTGGGTCCAATTCATGCGGCCGAGATAAGCTGATGCGGCAGGATAAGGTCCTCAGCCCTATGCGGCTGAACTGATTGGGTGCCATACGGCCGGGAATACTTGCCGCATGAACATGTCACACGGTCAAGTCAAGGCAATAGTGCATGCGGTTGGAACTGTCTTGCCGCATGAATGTTCATGCGGTCAAGTACACCATGCGGCTCGGGACTGTGCTTCTTCTCTAATTTTTCGAGAAGAAGTACACCATAAGCCATGGCTTCCAAGCTGCATAACTCTATCATCCGGAGCCCAAATCCGAACTTCCATAGGTCAAAATGGGGTAGAACGAGATTCTCTACAACATAGAACCCTCAAAACTCAGAAATAACAGGATTAAGTAGATCAAAACCCAAGAAATCTAAAAATAAAGTAAACTTAGATCTAGAAGAATCTAGCCATGGAAAGTGAAAATGCCAAGTTCTAAAGTAAGTTAAAATGCTGTAAGGAAGAGAATGAAGCAATAAAATTAGAGTTCTTCTATGAAGCAAGTTGTACTTGCCTAGACCTCTCTCTTTCTCTATGGTAGGTAAGGAAGTAATGGTGGAGAAGATGATAAATGAAGAGAGAGAAAGAAGAAGGGTTAATAAATGGTAGTGGTGGTGGTAGGTAGGGAGTCCACCCCTTGGTTCATGATGAACCAAGAGCAATCCCAAACCGAACCAAGCCAACCCAAACCAAGAATAAACCAAGCCCAGGGAGGAAATTAAGCAAGAAAATCATGCAATACAAGAATAAATACGTACACGTATTCCAGAAATACGTAATACGAACCACAGGCATTACAACTCTACCCACCTTAAAAGAATTCCTTCCTCGGAATTTAATCAAGAGGCTAGAGGAGCAATGACAAGCTACATTAATCACATGCAAGCTATAACTAGGCAGACAATCACTCATTCAAGTAAGGAATCGAAGGCATGAGGCATAAGAAAGACATTATACCTCACTAGTCAAACAAGTCGGGATATCGCGATCGGATATCATCCTCACGCTCCCACGTTGACTTTCCCAAAGAGTGATGACCCCAAGCAACTCGGACTAACTTGATAGTCTTGTTCTTGAGGATCTTCTCTCTCCGGTCCAATATAGACACGGGCCTCTCCTCATACGAAAGGTTGGTACCAACAACCAATTCCGAATGATCCAGGATGTGGCTCGGGTCCGGGATATACCGTCGTAATTGGAATACGTGAAACACGTCATGCACCTCGCTTAGTGACGGCGGAAGAGTGAGACGATAGGATACATCTCCTACTCGCTCCAGAATGTCAAACGGTCCTATATACCTAGGACTAAGCTTTTCCCGTACGCCGAAACGAATGACGCCACGGTTAGGTGAAATCCTCAGGAATACATGATCGCCGATCGAAAACTCGAGAGGGCACCGATGAGAATCGGCCCAATGGCGCTGGCGATCTTGGGCAACTCGAAGATGATCTCTGACTCTTCTGACCACTTCAACTGTCTGGGCAATCATTTCTGGACCGAGCATCTGCCTCTCTCCAACATCATCCCAAGCTAGCGGGGATCTGCACTTCCTACCATACAGTGCCTCGAACGGTACCATCTGCAATTCCACCAGGTGCAAGTGATCTTCCCATGAACCAGTGAAGTCAAGTGTGCAAGACCGCAACATGTCTTCAAGAGTCTGGATCGTGCGCTCCGACTGGCCATCTGTCTGCGGGTGATATGCTGAACTGAACTGGAGATGAGTTCCCAAACTCTCTTGCAAGCTACGCCAAAAGTGCGACGTAAATCTTGAATCTCGGTCCGAGGTGATACTGACTGGCACACTGTGCAATCTGACAATCTGCCTGAGGTACATCTTTGCTAGCTGAGCCGTCGACTGGCCAACTCTGAATGGAAGAAAGTGAGCCACTTTCGTGAGCCGATCAACTATAACCCAGATAGCATCTCTACCAACTGGGGATCTAGGTAGTCCAGTCACAAAATCCATGGTCACATGCTCCCACTTCTATTCTGGAATCGGTAAGGGCTGAAGAAGTCCAGCCGGTCTCTGATGTTCGGCTTTAACTTGTTGGCAAACCAAACACCGAGAGACAAACCGAGCTATCTCCTGCTTCATGCCATTCCACCAAAAATGCTGCCGGATATCACGGTACATCTTCGTACTGTCGGGATGGATGGAATACTGCAAATTGTGCACTTTTGACATGATCTCCTGCCGGATATCTTCGCTGGGTACACAAAGACGCTTACCATGTCGAAGTATACCATCCTCATGATTGCATAACTCTGGTCTTCGTCCTGCCTCACACTCTGCTCTGAGTCACTGAAGCTTGGAATCTGCCGACTGCGCCATCAGGTTCCTCTCGACTATAGTGGACTGAACTTGCATACTGGCCATCAAGGCCACACTGGAAGGGAGAACAACTTCAATACCCATCTTCTGAAGATCTGCTAACATCTCTGGTTGCGCTGTTAAAAAATAAACACCCGCTCTCCTGCTTAATGCATCCGCAACAACATTGGCCTTCCCAAGATGATACTGCAGGTTGACATCATAATCCACAAGAAGCTCCAGCCACCTTCTCTGACGCATGTTAAGATCCTTCTGGGTGAAAACATACTTCAGGCTCTTGTGGTCGATGAAAATCTCCACCCTGTCTCCATACAAGTAGTGCCTCCACAACTTAAGTACAAATACCACTGCTGCCAGCTCCAAGTCATGGGTTAGGTAATTCCTCTCATGATCACGAAGTTGTCATGACGCATAAGCTATTACCTTCCCATGCTGCATCAGAACACATCCTAAACCTCTGCCTGAAGCATCACAGTACACTGAAAATCCTCCGGTCCCATCTGGAAGCGTGAGAATATGAGCTGTTATCAGGCCTCGCTTTAACTGCTCAAAAGAACTCTGACACTCTGCTGTCCAAGCAAACTGCGCATCCTTGCGGGTCAACTGCGTCAATAACACTGAAATTCGAGCAAAATCCGAAACAAACCGCCGGTAGTAGTCGGCCAATCCAAGAAAACTACGAACCTCTGCAACTGTACGGGGCACTGGCCATGACTCAATAGCCACAATCTTCTGGGGATCCACTTCTACTCCTCCTCGAGTGATGATATGACCAAAGTACGAAATGCGATCGAGCCAGAACTCGCATTTACTGAACTTGGCATATAACTGGTGCTCTATGAGGATCTGAAGAACTATACGGAGATGCTGCTCATGCTCTGTCTCACTCTTGCTGTAGACCAGGATGTCATCCGAGAACACAATCATAAACTGATCCAAGTAAGGCATGAAGATGCGATTCATGAGGTCCATGAATACTGTCGACACATTGGTTGCTCCAAAAGGCATAACAAAGAACTCTCAATGCCCATATCTCGATCTAAAAGCTGTCTTCGGGATGTCCTGCTCTCTGACTCTGATCTGATGATAACCTGAGCGCAAATCAATCTTCGAGAATACTGAAGCCCCCTTGAGTTGATCAAACAAGTCATCTATCCTCGGAAGAGGGTATCTGTTCTTGATTGTCACAGAGTTCAAGGTACGATAATCAACACATAACCTGGACGTACCATCCTTCTTTTTCACAAGAAGCATCGGGGCTCCCCAAGGCGATCCACTAGCACGAATGAATCCCTTGGTTCTGAGTTCTTCAATCATCTTGTACAATATCTCCAACTCTGACGGCGCCATCCTGTAGACTCTCTCTGACACTGGGGCTGTCCCGGGAATCAAGTCTATAGTGAACTCGATCTCTCGCTCTGAAGGCATACCTGGAAGTTCTTCTGGGAAAACATCTGAAAACTCCTCGACTATCCTGGCAACTGAACTGCTGCTACTGCCATCCGCAATATCGGAGGAGATGACTCAACATCGCCTCGAGAGAAAGAAAACTCTGGCTCGCCTGGAATGCTAAAAACAACCCTGCCAATGTGGCAGTCTATCCTAGCATACTGGTTCCTCAACCAATCCATCCCTAGGACCACATCATAATCGGCCATCGGGAACTCTATCAATCTAGCAGAGAATTCTCTACCGCTAACTACGATCAAACACGAGGAAAACACTCTATCTACTCCCACAAGTCCGTTACCAGTAAGTATATTAAGCCTTACTGATAATGACTCGGGCTCCAATCCTACCCGTGTCGCGAATCGTGCAGACATAAATGAATGCGATGCACCAGAATCAAATAAAGTCGAAGTTGGAAAGGAGTTGACGAGAATAGTACCTGCCACTACCTCTCTTGGTGCTAATCCTTCCTCCACGGTCATCACCATAGCCTGACCATGCCCTCGGGGTGCTGGTCCCCTCTGCTGAAATCCTCGCTGCCTATTCTGACTCTGGACCTGGGCTTGTGCATACTGCTGGGGGTTCTGCTGCTGGAATACCTAGGACTGAGGCGGGAAGGGCCTCGGCAATGGATACTGCTGCTGCTGCTGGACTGGAACTGGTCCTCTCACCGAAGATCTAGAAAGGTTGGACGATGATGAACCACCCCTATTCGGACATGATCCAACCCTGTGGTCTGGTGCTCCACAAGCCAGGCATAATCCTTGTGCCCTGCGACATACTGCCACCACATGGCCTGGCTTCCCACAATGAGAACATCCCACTGCGGAAGACTGCTTCTGCTTCTGCTGCTGAGGGTGTGTCGGAGTGGAATGCTGAACCGACGATACTAAGGCCGTCCGCCTCGGAGCTCCAATGGTCAAAGCCCTGGCTGCCGGGACTGGTGCTGAAGACTGATTCATCTGGCCGTGAGATCTCTTCCGACCTCCGGCCCTATCCACAATCCTCTGGGAGGTATACTCATGCCTCCGGGCTGCTCTCAAGACTGTATCAAAAGTCTGATGTGTAGGAACGAAATAGTAAAGTGTAATACTCTAGAGGGGGGGTGAATAGAGTTGGCAGCGGAATAATGCTAATTAAAAAAATGTTAGCAGCACAATCACATAATATTAATCACAACTGAAATAATGTAAAGACAGAGTTAAGAGAGCAAACGCAAAGACATCGATGCATACTGGTATCCCTCTGTTGAGGACTAATCCAGTCGGTAGAACTCTTGCTACCAGTTGAATCCACTATTGGAAAAACTGCAAGTTTTCTTACGAAGTCCTTGCAACTTCTACAATACGAGCTTTGATACGAAGAACTCGTCCAACTTCAAATATGAAGAGGTATTCTTCAATCAAGCCTTCTGATTACAATCTCTCAGAAACTTCTAGACCGTACCGCACTGGCAAATCGACTAGAGGATTGTAATTGGCTTGGGATCTGAAATTGAAAGCTCTAGAAAACTCTTTGAAAGACTGAAAGCTTTAGATAGAGAGAAGATTGAAAGTGAATGAGTGAGTTGAAATGATCGAAATCTTTCTCTATTTATAGGACTTTCAAAGGCAGACTTCTGACATAATTCGGGCAGAATTCGGGCAGAACTCTATGAGCAAATCTCGGTCAAATCCGCAACTGCAGGAGGACCAAGTTCCAAGGATTCAAAATCACAACGGCCACTAACCGAACTCTGGCCAAACTTGGTTCGAGTTCTGTCAGGGTTAAGTCAGGGTTTAGTTAGGGTTTTGAAAAAGCTTTTTGGTGATTTTTGAAAACCTTTTTGAAAACCTTTTTGTAAACCTTTTTGAGAGGTCATTTTAAAAATATTTTGAACTCATTTGACGGTAGCCTATTTGCCAGTACGACTCGGTGTACAATATATTCCTAGACTCAAATAAAATGAAAATACATTGCATAAGGAATTACAGACTCGAGTAGGCAAACAGATCTTCGATCTTGAATTCAGTGGATAGCCATTCTTGATCATGTTCAAGAGTCCGAGATGTCCCTAGCTTTGTATATCCAGACAGAGTTTATTCAATTATTAAAATCAGGTTTGGCCATATGACCAAATGGGCCAACAATCTCCCCCATTTTGATAATTGACAAACTATGAATGATATAACATTAAGCTTGTTCAAAATATCAAAAAGTAGAAATTGTTCATATCCTGTATTATCTCAAAAAAATATTAGATCTTTAATTTTCTCCCCCTTTGTCACTTAGCAAAATAATTGCAAATGATAAAGCTCCCCCGCAATCAAATGCATAAGTAACAAATAGTGAGAAAACTTACAAAGAAATAAGGCATAAAACTGGAGAAATATCACAGGCATGTATTGTAAAAAAAAATCATCACAGGCATGTAATTTCACAGGAAGTTTATAAAGAATGAAGCAATATAAGAAATAGTGCTAGCATAAACTGAAACTGAAACATAGTGCTGAAATAAACTGAATGCCATAAACTGAGGCATAATAAACATGTCTATGAAAGAAAAGAGTACTGAAGCATACTAAAAAGTGCTAATAATAAAGTACTGATAATAACTTGGAATGTCGGAGCATTTCCAAGTGCACAATAAAATATCACTCAAAATCATATAGTCACATCTCCTCATCATCATCCTCATTATCATCATCAGCAGCTCGACCAGCATGTCCTGAAGTACCAGCTCCAGAGATACCAGCACCAGAAGGATGAGGAGGGGCGCCAGCATAGAACTCATCAACATAATCACGAGGTGGAGCACGGTCAGAATGGTACCAATCATAGGCGTTACCGGGCTGGAAGTAGGCATGAACAGCCTCATCCTCACAGCGGTAACCGGAGAAAGCTGGATCTCTACGGATGGAACCGGCTGAATGACCAGTATGGGCGAAACGAAGATCAGCTAAGGAGTTTGCAAGCGCCTGATAGCGGGTGACGTCGCGAAACTCACGCTCGCGAGCCATGTCCGTCATCGAGACGTGCAAAGCAGATAAATGCTGATGTATGCCCTCAAATGTCATAGCATACTGATGGGGTGGTGGAGGAGGTGCAGTAGGAGGAGCAGGAGGTGGAGCTGAAGCAGTCATGCTACGACGAGATAACTGAGAAAACTTGGGCTCAGGGTCCTGAGTACAAGTCGACAGATCGATATCGAAGCGCTGAAAGATGCGTGGAAGAATCATCGCGTAAAAGAGATTTCTATCTCTTACACGACAACGACCCATCATCTGAATCATGGTCTTAGGGGCAAAAAATAGAATCCCCTTAAGAATTTGGTACATGGCGGACAGCTCAAGAGAAATCACATCATCCTTTGAAGTAGATTTTGGAAGGATAGTGGAATAGATGATGCGATGCAATTCATAGTTAAACAAGTTCAGGTTGTTAGCCTTGAACTTTCCAGAGCGTACTCTATCAGGTGCACAGAGTTCCGCTTTGAAACTTACGAGTGTCGTGCCTTCAGGAAAATTAAATTCAGTGATGTCAACTAGCGGTTCACCTTCGTTAGGGATACCAAGGATCTCCGCTAAGAGGTCATCATTGAAATTGATATCAATGCCTCCAACACGAGTGCTCACATCAAAAGTATTTAATATGAGATTGTAATAAAATAATCTAATGGCATTAGTTGCTATAGGGAAGCAGATTTAACAAAAAGATGTAACCCTAATGCCTCAAATAAATGACGATGATCAGGAAATACAGTCCATTTGACTGGAGCGCCTGTGCATATGGATCTCATGGAGAAGTCTCCATACCACAGTAGGGCTTGGTCTAGGGTTTGAAAGAAAAACCCGTCGAACGCACCGTCGCTCGTTTGGATCGGCGATAAGAGGGAATCCGTATGCGGATGCGAAGATGACCCTTCCTCAGTAGGGTTCGTCTTCTTCCTCTTTGATGGATTAAATTTGGGTGCCATTTGTGCAAATTGAAATAAAAATGCACTAACAGAAAAGTGGAGAAAGATGGGGTTATACCTCCTGAAATCAAAGTATGTCGAAGAGAACGGCGAACTCCGCACGAATCCAAATTTTGGATGGATTTCACCACTTGGATTGGAAGATAGAGGGTGGTGAAAAGCTAGGGTTCGGGGCTCCTTCGCGGCTGCTGCTGCTGCTGTGAATAGTTTGGAAGCAATGAAGAAGAAGGGCTGCTCGGGTTCTGTATATATAACTTGATACCCTCAACCGAACTCGGGCCGAATTCGGTCAGAGCTCTGGCCGAATTCGCCTAGGGTTCTTTAAAGTTGATTTTAGCCATTATTTTTCATTATCTCATTTCAAATATTTAATTCAAAGATTAGTCATTTCAACTTCAATTAACATAATTAATATTATTTTATAGATTAAATATCGTTACACAGCGACTGTTTTAGATTAGCTGTAGGAGTACTGTCCCAGCTGACGGAGGTTCACCGGGGAACTCTTAAGTACCGCTTTGCTTCAACCGTAGTTGTGGTGACAGACAGACTCTTTATTGGCTTGTCTCTAACACAGTTTTTGTGTAATGATATATAATCATAAAACAAAATTAATTAATATTATTGACGTCCAAAATTCCTAATTCTCGACGTAAATAATTGAAACGATCTTCCGCTAGAGGTTAGTGAAGATGTCAGCTAGTTGATTTTCAGTATCTATGTACACAAGGTTTACATCTCCATTTTGATAATGATCTCTAAGAAAGTGATGTCGAATCTCGATATGTTTAGTACGAGAGTGACATACTGGATTCTTAGTCAAATTAATAGTGCTCGTGTTATCACAGAAAATGAGAATATGTGTGTAAAATAAATCATAGTCTTCTAGGGTTTGTTTCATCCACAAAATCTGAGCACAACAACGTCCTGCGACGATGTACTCAGCCTCTGTTGTTGATAGGGCTACAGAATTTTGTTTTTTACTAAACCATGAGACTAAAGCCTTACCTAAGAAATGACATGTGCCACTGGTACTTTTTCTATCAACTTTGTATCCAGCAAAATCTGCATCCGAATAACCAATAAGGTCAAAGGACTTAGTTTTGGGATACCACAAGCCAACAGAAGAAGTGCCCTTAAGGTATCGAAAGATACGCTTAACTGCGGACAGATGTGATTCCTTTGGGTTAGCTTGAAAGTGTGCACACAGGCAAACACTAAACATTATATCTGGACGACTAGCAGTTAAATAAAGTAAACTACCAATCATACCTCGATACTTACGTGTGTCGACTGGCTTGCCTTGTTCATGTGAATCAAGCTTTGTTGAAGTTGCCATTGGAGTGCCAATAGGTTTGACATTGTCCAGATCAAACTTCTTTAGCAGGTCTTTTGTGTACTTGGCTTGATTTATAAATGTACCATTATCAGTTTGTTTGATTTGCAATCCGAGAAAGAATTTTAGCTCTCCCATCATGCTCATCTCAAACTCATTCTGCATACACTTAGAAAATTCTTGACACAAAGATTCATCAGTAGATCCAAATATAATATCATCAACATATATTTGAATTAAAAGAAGTTTGCCATTAAAAGACTTAATAAACAGTGTAGTGTCAACCTTGCCTTTTGAAAAACCGTTGTCAAGTAGAAAAGAGCTTAAACGATCATACCAAGCACGAGGGGCTTGTTTTAAACCGTATAAGGCTTTCTTCAACTTGAAAACATGATCAGGGTTTTTGAAATCCGTGAAACCTGGAGGTTGTGCTACAAAAAATTCTTCTTTTATAAAACCATTTAAAAAAGCACTCTTGACATCCATTTGAAATAGTTTGAAATTATGAAAACATGCAAATGCACATAACATGCGAATGGATTCTAATCTCGCAACTAGGGCAGAAGTCTCATCGTAGTCGATATCTTCTTCTTGATTGTATCCTTGAGCTACGAGTCGAGCCTTATTACGAGTCACTAAACCATTCTCATTTAGTTTATTTCGGAATACCCAACGGGTGCCAATGACCGGATGATCAATAGGCCTGGGAACAAGTTCCCAAACTTGATTCCATTCAAATTGGTTTAATTCCTCTTGCATAGCATCTATCCAAAAGCTTTCACTACATGCTTCATCAATAGTTTTGGGTTCTAACTGTGAAATAAATGCAACACTAGAAACAATATCTCTACAGGATGTACGAGTACTTACTCCTTTGGTAATATCACCAATTACCAAATCTTTTGGATGATCAGCTGTAAATTTTAACCTTTTTGGAAGATTCTGAAGATAGCTGGTTCCTGGATCTTCTCTAGGAGGTTCAGCTAGTGCAGAGCTTGGTTAAGGATCAGCTGATGTTGAGCTTGGTACAGTTGGATCTTCGTCATTGTCATCGATCGTCATCTAATTTAGTTCATCAAAAGTGACGTTGATTGACTCTTCGATGATCATGGTTCTTTTGTTGAAGACACTGTATCCTTTGCTCTTGGCCGCATAACCTAAAAATATACCTTCATCGGCCTTTTCATCAAATTTTCCCAAATTGTCTTTTGTATTATGAATAAAATATTTATAGCCAAATATTCTAAAGTATGAAACAGATGGAATTCTATCAAACCATAACTCAAATAGAGTCTTCTTCGATTTGGGTCGAATTAGAACTCTATTGAGTACAAAGCAAGCTGTGTTGACAGCTTCAGCCCAAAAATATTTGGGTAGGCTAAACTGGTTTAACATCACTCTTGCCATTTCGGTTAGAGTTTTGTTCTTACGTTCCACAACTCCATTTTGTTGTGGAGTCCTAGGGCATGAGAACTCGTGTACAAAACCGTGTGTGTCACAAAAATGCTCAAAATCAGCATTTTTGAATTCGCCTCCATGATCGCTTCTTATGCGAATGATCATGTAACCTTTTTTATTCTGTACCTTCTTATAAAAGACGACAAATTCGGATAATGCATTATTCTTGCGTGTTAAGAAATATACCCACGTGTATCTAGAGAAATTATCTACAATTACGAAAGCATAAAGTTTACCTCCGAGGCTAGCAACTCTGCTAGGACCAAATAAGTCCATATAAAGCAATTGTAGAGGTCTAGTAGTACATACTGCGTTTACTGACTTGAATGTGGATCTGGTAGCTTTGTTCTTTTCACATTGGCTGCATACCTAGTCCTTCTTGAATGTAATGTCCGGTAAACCGCGTACTAGCTTCTTTGTGGATAATCTTGAGATCGTATCCATATTAGCGTGACCGAGTCTCATATGCCACAGATGACTCTCATCACTCTTAGCCATTAAGCATCTACCTAAAATGTTAGTTTCTTCCAACAAATAGAAAACATATATATTATCTTCCCTGATTTCTTCAAAGATAGTACTACCAGTTGAGCTATCAACTATAGTACATTTGTCTTTGCCAAAGTTGATGCCATAACCATGATCAGCTAGATGACTTATGCTGAGTAGGTTATGTTTCAACTCGGTAACCAGACAGACATCCTTAATCACAGGATAGGGAGACTTACCAACATCACCGATACCAATAATATACCCTTTCAAGTTATTACCGAAGGAGACATAGCCTTCCTTCTTTTTCTTTGACAGTATTGCAAATAGGGTAGCGTCACCGGTCATATGTCGTGAGCAACCGCTGTCGAGGATCCATTTGCTTCTAGCATGTGAAGGGTGTTCCACCTACAAAACAGTTTGCAGATGAAACTTTTGGTACCCATTTCTTGTAGGGTCCTGTATTGTTAGCTTTAGGTATCCAAGCATAAACATTTAAATCAACAAGCTTTCTTATTCTACATACAGATGAAATATGACCAATGAGGCCACAATAATGACATTGTGCATGTCGAGTGTTAAAAGCTGAGTGGTGTGCATGGTTGGTAGGTTCAGGTTTTCTAGTATAGAAGAAAGCATACCTATAATCTTGTTTGGGCTTAACCTTTTGGGGTAAAGGTTTTATAGGGTTAGGTCTGACAGTGTTTAGCTTGGGAATGTTTCAATTTTTCGGTAAGTGACACGTGTTAGGGTATGAAGCAGCAGGCTCAGGCTGTTTTCCTAACCTAATTTCCAATCTTTTGGAAGTGTCATATAACTTAGTATAATCAGAAGTGAGTGATTCCATTCTGATTTGTGCACATCGAAGACTTTTTTTCTCTATAGAAAGTTCTTCCTTGAGTTGGTCAATAATTTTGTCTTTCTCTTCAGATGACTTGGTAGTCTCGTGTAATAAGAGCTTTGTTGAAGAAAGCTCACCAGACTCACTAACATTATTTCTAACCTCAGCTAGTAGGTCGGTAAGTCTATCTATTTCACCTTTGTACTCTTTGAGTACCTTCTTAGCGGTCTGATACTTACTACGCAGTTTCCTGTAATCAGTCATCAGGTCACTGAAGGCATATCCTAATTGCTCAAAGGTGAAGTCATCATAAGTATCAACTACAGGTTCAGGAGGTACCTGATCGGATGCCATAAAGCATACGTTTGCAGCGTCTTCTGATTGTTCGTCTTCTGAGTCGCTGGCTTCACTTTCATGCCATATGCTGGTATTGGCATATCTTCTAGATGTTGATTTCTTCAGGTTCCCTTTTTCATACCTGTTGCTCTTCTTGCTTGATGATGAGTTTATGGGACAATCCTTCTTTATGTGTCCCTTCTTCTTGCAACCATAGCAAACAGCATCTTCTTGATACCAGTTGTTGCTGTTGTTCTCTTTGACTCTCTTCTTATGTCTCATGAATCTTTTGAACTTCCTTGCTAGGAGTGCTTGATCTTCAGCGTCAGATCCACTGTTGTCTGAGTCACCTTCAGCAGCTTTTCTGTGCTGAGCCTTGAGAGCGATCGTCTTCTCCTTTGGTGCAGGCTCTTCAAAATCTTGTAGCTCCAGTTCATGAGTGAGTAGTTTACCCATGAGTACTTCGAGGGACATAGTTGTAGGGTCGTTCCCTTCAATGATTGTAGTAGCCTTCAGAATCCAGTTCTTGGTGAGTGCTCGCAGGAGTTTGCGAATCTTTTCATGGTTACTGTAATCTTTGCCTAAGGAGGACAAAGGATTTACAATATCCAGAAATCTCTCGAACATTTGTGTAACTGTTTCGTTGGGCTTCATCTTGAACGCCTCGTACTCTTGAGTAAGTCTGCTGACTTTAGATTCTTTGACTTGAGTCATGCCTTCATGTGTGACTTCAAGTAGCTTCCATACTTCATTAGCCGTTGTGCAGATAGACACCCTGTTAAATTCAGTTCTGTCTAAAGCACAAAATAGAGCATTAATGGCACGTGCGTCAAGACTGGCCCTTTTCTTTTCTTCCTCCGTATATCTGCTGTGGGGTTTTTCAACTAAAACTCCATCAACATTTATACGAGGTGGCTTTTGATAGCCATCAAGAACAATGGACCATAAATCAAAGTCAAGTGATTTCAAGAAGAAACTCATCCGTGTTTTCCAATAGGTATAGTTCGTACCATCAAACAGTGGGGGTCTGTTTGTGGCCTGGCCTTCACTTGTGAATTTCACAGTTGCCATGTGTTGTGCTGTGATCTATATAATAGTTAAAAATGAATAAATAATTGTACTGTTACCTTTGCTTTACCTGTAAAACCTGCTCTGGTACCAACTGTAGGAACAAAATAGTAAAGCGTAATACTCTAGAGGGGGGTAAATAGAGTTGGCAGTGGAATAATGCTAATTAAAAAAATGTTAGCAACACAATCACAGAATATTAATCACAACTGAAATAATGTAAAGACAGAGTTAAGAGAGCAAATGCAAAGACATCGATGTATACTGGTATCCCTCTGTTGAGGACTAATCCAGTCGGTAGAACTCTTGCTACCAGTTGAATCCACTATTGGAAAAACCGCAAGTTTTCTTACGAAGTCCTTACAACTTCTACAACACGAGCTTTGATACGAAGAACTCGTCCAACTTCAAATGTGAAGAGGTATTCTTCAATCAAGCCTTCTGATTACAATCTCTCAGACTCTTCTAGACCGTACCGTACTGGCAAATCGACTAGAGGATTGTAATTGGCTTGGGATCTGAAATTGAAAGCTGTAGAAAACTCTTTGAAAGACTGAAAGCTTTAGATAGAGAGAAGATTGAAAGTGAATGAGTGAGTTGAAATGATCAAAATCATTCTCTATTTATAGGACTTTCAAAGGCAGACTTCTGACAGAATTCGGGCAGAATTCGGGCAGAACTCTATGAGCAAATCTCGGTCAAATCCGCAACTGCAGGAGGACCAAGTTCCAAGGATTCAAAATCACAACGGCCACTAAAGGAACTCTGGCCGAACTCTGGCCGAACTCGGTCCGAGTTCTGTCAGGGTTAAGTCAGGGTTTAGTTAGGGTTTTAAAAAAGCTTTTTGGTGATTTTTGAAAACCTTTTTGTAAACCTTTTTGAGAGGTCATTTTAAAAACATTTTGAACTCATTTGAGGGTAGCCTATTTGCCAGTACGACTCGGTGTACAATATATTCCTAGACTCAAATAAAATAAAAATACATTGCTTAAGGAATTACAGACTCAAGTAGGCAAACAGATCTTCGGTCTTGAATTCAGTGGATAGCCATTCTCGATCATGTTCAAGAGTCCGAGATGTCCCGACTAGCTTTGTATATCCAGACAGAGTTTATTCAATTATTAAAATCAGGTTTGACCATATGACCAAATGGGCCAACATGATGCTCAAACTGCTCAACTGCCAACAAGATCTCCAGGTGAAGTCCCTGCTGGAACCGCTGGGCTCTATCGAACTCGGTCGCCACCAAGGTGGGAGCAAACCGACTGAGTCTCGAAAACTCGGCCGCATATCCGTCGACCGTCCTGCCTCCTTGCTTCAGATTAGTGAACCTCGTCTGTAGATCGTACCGAGCTACAGCGTCAAAATAATTGGTCTGGAATCTCTCTCTGAATACTGCCCAAGCAATGGGTGCTACTAATCCAACGGCCTGAGCCGCCCACCAGCTGCGGGCAAGATCTAACAACTGCAGGCGCACAACGGCCACCTTCTCATTCTCTGGGGTCCTGGCTGCTTCTAGAATCACCTATGTGTCCTGAAGCCATGTATCTGCTGCGATAGCATCTTCACTACCGTCGAAAAATTGAGGGTTCAAGCGCTTGAAGCTGTTGGCCGTGCTGTTACCCTGATGACCTCCTCTGGCCAAAACATCTGTCACTGCCTGGTGCAAGGCATCTCCATGACGATCTTGGGAAGCTATCAAGGTCCTGACGAGACCTACCAAAGTGCCGTCATTATGTTCTACAGGTTGAACTGGCTGGACTGGTGGCTCTCCGCCAGAAGGCACGATTTTGGAGGCTACTCCAGAATGCTGGGCTTGATCTCCAGATTGCTGCTGGTCCGCGGGAGGTGCTCCGCCTTGCTGGTCGGTAGGACCACGAATAATGCCGCTGAAGAAGACGACATAGGAAACAATAAGGAAGGACCAGGACAGATCAACGATACAAGCATATGATCAAGACAAGAATCCAGGGATTCAGAAGATACGAGCAGAGATCAAGGACGAATACTGATTGAGACATCTATTCGATAAACCCTCATATATCTTGATTTACAAGACCTGTATGGGCCACCACTTAAACCATGTCACGCCCCAGAACCAGAATACTGGAGAGCGGGGGCAGACATAGCCAGCTACGTATATGAAATGGAATCCATCTTGCTATACGGTCACGGCTGTCTAGATACATGAGGGTTTATCTACAAGCCAACAGTCTCATAAGGTCATGAACAAGCCTAGTGTCTCAATCACAAGCAAGTAAGTAAAAGGTTACAAGAAGTATGATCATTAAATATACAATAGTAAGGCGTCCCAAACATTACATATTCAACTGATCATGAAGCTAGTCGTTACAAAATATTAGGACTAGCAAGAGTTAGTCATACATGATCAACCCTAGGATCTGTCAATCATGTTACAGCCCGTAGGCAGACAGTAAGTAAAGTGCAATCGAGCTAAACAGATGCTCGTCGGCTAAACGCCTCAAAAGAATATTTTTATAATAAAGTGGGAGATAAAAAATAAACCCACTCGTTGCCAGGGTTCCGTCTAGTGGCCACCATCTGGCTGGAAGGTCGGTAGATCCTCCGGAGCTGCTCCAAAATCTGGCCACACAAAACCAGTTGGGTCAGACCCCAGAAAGAGCAAGTGCCACAAAGGAAGCTTCACTTAGGAACTAAAACCAGCAATCAGCACAAGAATATAAATAAGGTAAAAACTTGAAATAAATAAAATACCTCAGGATGATATACGACGAGATAACCATGGAACTATTCAGATAACCAGGTTACAACCCGTAAACCAAACAAGGACCGGGGTTGTAACCCTTCGTCTGAACAGAACTTGGAATTTTCACCATTTATCGGTAAACTAAATATAAGCATTCTGGTCATGCAGTATCTGGAACAGGATCAGGGCAAGACTAGACTGGTTAGACTCCATCCAATCACTTCACGGCCAAGCAAGAGTTACGGCTTGATACTTTAACTAACTAGGGTTGTCACAAGCCTAATTACTAACAAGATACAGTGAGATTATTCCACAGCCACAAGCCCTGCAGACCATCCAGGTTATCCGGGTTGAAAGATTTAGAGTTGAATTCAGGTGGGTACATCGTCCAGGAAACGAATGTACCCTTAGGTAGCTTGAAGGGTGCAACACATGACAGTGTGCTGAAAATGTGTCCTACTCGACGGCACGCTACAGATCCCAAGGCGTGCCCAGGTAACGGGATTGCCTGTAGCTGGGAGATCTCTTTATGACTAATGTATTAATCTAGTTATTTAGCCTTAGTCCATTTCAGTAGGTACTCCTGACCGTGGTACTCAGGAGTCCCTGTTCTAGACATGATGTAAGACAGGACTGGTTTATTTGTACAAGCACAATCGCCCACGGTGTCCAGGTCATTATACAGGTCATGTCATGTCAGGTAGCCGTCGTAACAGCTTATCAGATATATCATGTCAGGTTATCATGTCAAGTGTACTAGTCAGGAGTGCGCCACGACGGGCCACTATCAGGTCATGTCAGGTTATTATGTCAGAAGTGCACCACTACGGGTCACTATTACGTCATGCTCAATTATCAATTCCAAACATATCCAATGAATTCATGATTTTCAAGTTCAGGACAAAAGGCGTAAGGATATAAAATGGACGTTAAATATCTAATAAAATATTAATATACAGGGCTATAGAAGAGCCATACGGCTAAGGCACATGCGGCCAGGATGGATCTCATGCGGCTGGGGAAGGAGTCGGGTTCATGCGGCTGGGGAGAGATTCATGCGGGTCGGGGGAACTAAGGACCCATGCGGCTCGCAGGAGAGGGATTCTCATGCGGCTGGAATAAATCGAACTCATACGGCCAAGAGAAGGGCAAGACACATGCGGCCAGGAGGGCAAGGGTACTCCTGCGGCTGGCAAAAATGAATCCATGCGGCTCAACCAAGTCGAGCCCCATGCGGCTGGGTCAAGGTGATTGTTTATGCGGCTGACGGGGGGAGGGGAGTTCATGCGGCTTATAAGTTTCAGGATCTCATACGGCTGGCGGATATAGGACTCATGCGGCCAGCGAGTAAGTCTGGTTCATGCGGCTCGTCAAGGCTGTGCACATGCGGCTGGGTCCAACTCATGCGGTCGAGATAAGCTGATGCAGCAGGATAAGGTCCTCAGCCCTATACGGCTGAACTGACTGGGTCCCATGCGGCCGAGAATACTTGCCGCATGAACTTGTCACACGGTCAAGTCAAGGCAATAGTGCATGCGGTTGGAACTGTCTTGCCGCATGAATGTTCATGCGGTCAAGTACACCATGCGGCTCGGGACTGTGCTTCTTCTCCAAATTTCTGAGAAGAAGTATACCATAAGCCATGGCTTCCAAGCTGCATAACTCTATCATCCGGAGCCCAAATCCGAACTTCCATAGGTCAAAATAGGGTAGAACGAGATTCTCTACAACATAGAACCCTCAAAACTCAGAAATAACAGGATTAAGTAGATCAAAACCCAAGAAATCCAAAAATAAAGTAAACTTAGATCTAGGAGAATCTAGCCATGGAAAGTGAAAATGCCAAGTTCTAAAGTAAGTTAAAATGCTGTAAGGAAGAGAATGAAGCAATAAAATTAGAGTTCCTCCATGAAGCAAGTTGCACTTGCCTAGACCTCTCTCTCCCTCTCTCTGGTAGGTAAGGAAGTAATGGTGGAGAAGATGATAAATGAAGAGAGAGAAAGGAGAAGGGTTAATAAATGGTAGTGGTGGTGGTAGGTAAGGGGTCCACCCCTTGGTTCATGATGAACCAAGAGCAATCCCAAACCGAACCAAGCCAACCCAAACCAAGAATAAACCAAGCCCAGGGAGAAAATTAAGCAAGAAAATCATACAATACAAGAATAAATATGTACACGTATTCTAGAAATACGTAATACGAACCACAGGCATTACAGTTTTATCCATCCTTCAGGTGTGGGAGATCACCAAAGTTGGTCTCCTTTTTAGGTTTTGAGGCCAACGAAGACCTAACGGATTCGGGTGAAGATGCTACCACACTGCCTCCATGGGGATTCCGCTGGTTGTAAAGTATCTGGCCGTCCCATCTGGTGTACCGGAATAGGAACCAGTGTTACCTGGAACCGTATTTGTCGAGCCGTTTTGCACGACAATTCGGCTATGCTCAGTTGATGTTGGAGAACCCCAGTATTAACCTGGGGTATACTGGAAGTTTATTGGACGGGGCACGAGCTTGGCATTACTACAATGCCGGATGCACCGGAGCTCGTTTTACGTTGCCTGTCCAGAATCCACGGCCGCCAATTCTTTTCTCGGCCGCCAAATTTTACTATGTTATGAATGTCGTGCCCACCGGATATGATAGGGGGACCAGTCTCATTGTCACGACCCGCACCCTAGAGTAAGGGCACGAGATGTGGGTACGTCCAGCCTACGCCGCAGTATCGACGGTAGAACGCTACCCTAGGTCACAACATCTAAAAATATAATGCTAAGCAGTTTATACTCTCCGAATGGGGGTGACATAGCATAATGTAAACTCAATCACAACTAAGGAAGAAGAATCACGATATGATATAGAACTCAAAATGAAATACAGATGATCAGAAGAGTCTAAGTGTCTAAGATAATAACTCAGCAAACATCCAGAAATACAAAGTCTCAACTACAGAATATGAAAGAACATATACAATCCAGATCTCAAATGACAAAAATAAAGCCTAAATAAACTAGTCCCAAGATAACATAAGTAAGATAAAGCCTAACTAAACTAGTCTAGGCAGTAGGGGTAATGTCATCAGCTAGAGTTGGGTCCTCCTGAGAGTCCAGCTCACAAGTGTCGTCAAGGGCTGTCCGATAAAAAGTGTCAACACCAGCCTCATCCTCGTCCTCTGTAAACATATCAACGGTGCCCAATCAGGACAAAGCAAACACAATACATCTCAACATATCATAGCAGGTTAGAAAAGATAATCATGCAGTAAAGTAAGATACAGGAAACTGAAAGAAAGTACATAATGTAAGGAGATAGCTATAATAGAAATATCTACTATAAATAGAGAACTAAGAGTGGCTAGTGAGTCAGAGTACAATATAGACATGTGAATGGCATAGGACGATTCTGATGCTACACTACGGAAGAATTCTAATGCTACACTACTTGGATATTATTCACATGTCCACTTCTACTCTCCCGTACCCCCAATCAATACACAAGGATCCAGCCAAGTTATGTTATGATTCATGTAACGGCCCCCGAAGGGTGGTACATGATAGTCCCATAAATGGGGATTCTAGGAAAGCCCATAAATGGAAGATTCAAGGAAGACTTTGTGATCATGAGACTACATGTCACAAGTGATTCAATGAACCATGAAGCATAGTAATACACAATGTAAGTGAAACGCACAGAATATGTAGTATCCGATGCTCCCTGAGGGGATAACATCTCAAGAAAGGATCCATATAGTACTAATCCGTGTGACCAACGTGACAGCATCAAGTAAAGTAATTTAAAGTTGGAGAATAATTCTCACAGGATATGAAATGATCAGAGAATGTACTCGCCTGTATCCTGAGTATCTGAAGAATATCTACTGTCCGAGGAGTAGTGTCTATCTCCTATAGAACAGTACAAGCCACTATAAGTCTAAAATGATAATAAGATACAATTCAAAGCATTCTATATGAATCTAGGTCAATCTAGTCCAAAGTCAACTCTCGATCAACTCTGGTCAACCATACAGTCAAACTAGGTCAACTAGGTCAAACCTAAGTCAAACAAGTCTACACTAGTCTAACTAGTCTATTCTAGTAAGCACACACCAAATCTAGACTATGCAAGTCTAACTAGACACTCACTAGGCATACAGACACACCCATAGGCTATGACTCCTAGGCTATTAGCTATATCATGCCTATAAACCAAACCACAATCACATATATACATAACAATATATATATCTAATATATATTGTACACATATTAATATATAGGCTACCTATATGTGCATCTCACACACACACACACACACACACACACACACACACACACACACACACATATATATATATATATATATATATATATATATATATATATATATATATATATATAAAATATATATATATATAATATATATATATATATATAAGATAGGAAATGAGCACATGTATATTGTGTTCATGTGTGTTGAGAGTACAAGAGAGCATGTGTGTGTATGAGTGACAAGAGAGCATGTGTGTGAGGGGTGTGAGAGTGATCTGTGAACAGGGTTCATAGTGTGTTTGTGTAGTGACAGTGGGAACATGTGTGTACAGGAAAACAAATGACAGTGTTCACAAGCTATCTCACTGAAAACTAAATAAAAACAATGTGAACCCATGTGTGGTCATGTGTCTCAGGATTTGCCTTGTGTGTGTGTTATCTAATGTGTGTGCACAGGAAAAACATATGAAACAGTGAACTTGTTAGCTATGGGTGTGTGTGTATACGAGAGATTGTGTGTGTGTGTGTGTTAGGGACAGGGAGCATGATGGACTGTAAGCTAGTGAAGGGAAACATTTGTGTGTGAACATGTGCTTGATGAATGGAAACCTGTATGTTCTCAGGTTTCTATTCTCAGTTAACCAGTAAACTATCAGGGTATATATATATCAATACATTTGAAATCAAAACCGAATTCCTATGCTAATATATTCTCCCAAAAATAGTGAAGTAAAACTAGATGTGAATGTGTGATATAGGAATGTGACAGGAAATTGGTGAGGATCTGTGTACATGTGAGGCCTGTGTGTGTATACATATAAACATGTGTAACAGGAAAGGTTAAATAGAGTGTGTGACTATGTAATAAAATCTCAGGATTTGAATATATCAGTTAATATCAAAGTGATTCTTAGGTTTTGACAAACCAAGACAGTCTCAAGATTTACACATTGGCATGATCTCAGATTCATGTGTCTCAGTGAATTCGAGACAGTGTCCAGTGTAGATGTGTGTACCTGAATTTGAAGAACAGATAATGTGAGACCTAACATGTAAAAATATGAAACCAAACATTATATCCCTACATACAACAATGTATATACCTCAAAATATTACATTTAAAAATAGCAATTTGAACTAACATTTAAAATCAAGTATTAAGGGTTAATATGCACACAGTCTCAGATTTGACAAGTTCAAACATAAAACTCAACCAATTTTTTTAAGAATTGAAACCTTGTGTATAAGATACATGTGCAGTGATGTAAACAAAACTAATAACATGAAATTTATATTTAAATTACGAATTTAAACTGGAAAAGCAGAGAACCAGTCTCTGATACTGTACTGTATCAGAATATTGGGGTTTTGAGAATTTATACATCAACAACATATTAATATGTATTTAGATAGGTTGGTAATCAAAGTGTAGCATGCATACGTATCAGGCAAGTGTCTGTGTCCACTATATATATTCTCATGTCCCAATATACAAATCAATTCTATATCAAGACCAACATTTAGATTCCTACCAAGATTGCAAAGTAGGTGATAATGTAATCAAGACAGTTTTATTGTTATTATTATTATTTAATACAAGAAAAATAGCAAGAAGGAAATAACGATAAAATTTGTTCTGCTTATCTGTTTAAAAGAAGGAACCATTTTGAAACCAGAGCTATAATATCAAATCCAAGATAAGGTCTAGCAAAATCATCGATTCATTATTTTAAGAAGAGATTCATAGTAAGAAGTTACACAAAGGTTTATAATACAACTAAAGCTACTCCTACTCCTAAGTTATATAATGAGAAACAAAACAAACAAAATAAAAAAAATTTGAAAGACTGAACAAAAGTAGAGAAAACTTGTTCAAGAGCATTTAAGGTACAATCTGATAATCATATGCGTCTATCCAAAATTATGGTACTCTAAATCCTTGTCATACTAGTAAGCATGGCTACGATAATCACAGATTACTCGACTAAGGCACATACCTCTTGAATCATGGTATTTAGAATCTTCGCATTGCCGCATGCGACGGCAAAAATCTTAAATTTTCACACCCGAGAAATACGTCCAAAATCTGACTATATGTCCTCACTATGTCAGCTAACATGACAATCGAAGATTCTAGATCCCATAACTGAGGTGACCTAGCCCATATAATTTTTTTCTCAGAAGAAAAAAAATAAACAAACAAACATAACACAGGAACAACAGAACAAATTGATCAGTCAATAAGGAACAGATGGAATCGAATTTCAAGATAGTTATAAGAGACAATTACGGGAATGGAATAGAGAAGAACGGAACTTGCAGCAAGATCTCTAATGGTCTGTGCATCCTCGACTGTCCTGACGATAGCTCGCCCTGCTGGTTTCCCCTGGTCTGCTGCTGATGCTGCATGAACTGCTGCTGCTGAAAGAAATCAGGAATAACGGGAGAAAGTCTTTGTACAGATAGAGGTGCACCTCCAATGTAGCAAAAATGCCAACCTGAGTTGGCACAACATAGGCTGCGGTCTCGAGGCCCTGATGAACAGGACGAGAGGTGGCCAACCTCCATTATGAAGACAGATCAAAACAACAAGCAATTACTGAGAATGAAGCGAGAAATCAAAGAAAGACAGTTAATATTCATGGGAAAATAATAAGCAGCAAATTTAGATAAAAGGGATCTGATAAGGAGTTTTTCCTAGTGTGATTGAGTACCTTTAGAATATCCTAATCCTACTACAGGCTGTAGTGATACTCTGGTTCGAATACCACTACACTTCTAGTCTAGACCTGCATGGGCCACCACTAAAAATGTGTCACGACCCGTACCCTAGAGTAAGGGCACGAGACGTGGGTACATCCAGCCTATGCCGCAGTATCGGCGGTAGAACGCTGTCCTAGGTCACAACATCTAACAATATAATGCTAAGCAGTTTATACTCCCCGAATGGGGGTGACATAGCAGAATGTAAACTCAATCACAACTAAAGAAGAAGAAGCACGATATGATATAGAACTCAAAATGAAATACAGATGATCAGAAGAGTCTAAGTGTCTAAGATAATAACTAAGCAAACATCCAGAAATACAAAGTCTCAACTACAGAATATAAAAGAGCATATACAATCCAGATCTCAAATGACAAAAATAAAGCCTAACTAAACTAGTCCCAAGACAACATAAGTAAGATAAAGACTGACTAAACTAGTCTAGGCAGTAGGGGTAATGTCATCAGCTAGAGCTGGGTCCTCCTGAGAGTCCAGCTCACAAGTGTCGTCTAGGGCTGTCCCATAAAAAATGTCAATACCAGTCTCATCCTCGTCATCTGTAAACATATCAACGGCGCCCAATCAGGACGGAGCGAGCACAATACATCTCAACCGATCATAGCAGGTTAGAAAATATAATCATACAGTAAAGTAAGATACAGGAAACTGAAAGAAAGTACAGAATGTAAGGAGATAGCTGTAATAGAAATATCTACTATAAATAGAGAACTAACAGTGGCTAGTGAGTCAGAGTACAATATAGACATGTGAATGGCATAGGACGATTCTGATGCTATACTACTGAAGGATTCTGATGCTACACTACTTGGATATTATTCACATGTCCACTTCTACTCCCTCGTACCCCCAATTAATACACAAGGATCCAGCCAGGTTATGTTATGATTCATGTAACGGCCCCCGAAGGGTGGTACATGATAGTCCCATAAATGGGGATTCTAGGAAAGCCCGTAAATGGGGGATTCAAGGAAGACTCTGTGATCATGAGAGTACATGTCACAAGTGATTCAATGAACCATGAAGCATAGTGATACACAATGTAAGTGATACGCACAGAACATGTAGTATCCGATGCTCCCTGAGGGGATAACATCTCAAGAAAGGATCCATATAGTACTAATCCGTATGACCAACGTGACAGCATCAAGTAAAGTAATTTAAAGCAGGAGAATAATTCTAACAGGATATGAAATAATCAGAGAATGTACTCGCCTGTATCCTGAGTATCTGAAGAATATCTACTATCCGAGGAGTGGTGTCTGTCTCCTATAGAACAGTACAAGTCACTATAAGTCTAAAATGATAATAAGATGCAATTCAATGAATTCTATATGAATCTAGGTCAATCTAGTCCAAAGTTAACTCTCGGTCAACTCTGGTCAACCATACAGTCAAACTAGGTCAACTAGGTCAAACCTAAGTCAAACAAGTCTACACTAGTCTAACTAGTCTATTCTAGTAAGCACACACCAATTCTAGGCTATGCAAGTCTAACTAGACACTCACTAGACATACAGACACACCCATAGGCTATGAGTCCTAGGCTATAGGCTATATCATGCCTATAAACCAAACCACAATCACATATATACATAACAATATATATATCTAATATATATTGTATACACATTAATATATAGGCTACCTATATGTCCATCTCATATATATATATATACATATATACATGTACATAAAAGATATAAAATGAGCACATGTATATTGTGTTTATGTGTATGTTGAGAGTACAAGAGAGCATGTGTGTATATGAGTGACAAGAGAGCATGTGTGTGAGGGGTGTGAGAGTGATCTGTGTACAGGGTTCATAGTGTGATTGTGTAGTGACAGTAGAAACATGTGTGTACAGGAAAACAAATGACAGTGTTCACAAACTATCTCACTGAAAACTAAATGCAAACAATGTGAACCCATGTGTGGTCATGTGTTTCAGGATTTGCCTTGTGTGTGTGTTAGCTAATGTGTGTGCACAGGAAAAACATGTGAAATAGTGAACTTGTTAGCTATGGGTGTGTGTGTATACATGAGATTGTGTGTGTGTGTGTTAGGGACAGGGAGCATGATGGACTGTTAGCTAGTGAAGGAAAATATTTGTGTGTGAACATGTGCTTGATGAATGGAAACCTGTATGTTCTCAGGTTTCTATTCTCAGTTAACCAATGAACTATCAGGGTATATATATATATCAATACATTTGAAATCAAAACCGAAATCCTATGCTAATATATTCCCCCAAAAACAGTAAAGTAAAACTAGACGTGAATGTGTGATATAGGAATATGACAGGGAATTTGTGAGGATCTATGTACATGTGAGGCCTGTGTGTGTACACATATAAACCTGTGTAACATGAAAGGTTAAATAGAGTGTGTGACTGTGTAATAAAATCTTAGGATTTGAATATATCAGTGAATATCAAAGTGATTCTCAGGTATTGATAAACCAAGACAGTCTCAGGATTTACACATTGGCATGATCTCAGATTCATGTGTCTCAGTGAATTCGAGACAGTGTCTAGTGTAGATGTGTGTACCTGAATTTAAAGAACAGATAATGTGAGAGTGTTTAAGTGTCTCAGGAAAACCAAGGTGATAGTGAACATCAGTGCCTGTGTGTGAATATGTGTGATCTCAAGTTCATAACTCACTGAATCATTAATAGGAAGAGCCAAACAGTGTACAGAATTTTCATTCCCACATTCGAATCCAGTGCTTCACACAATTTTAATTGGCATGATTTAATCACTCACACACATATAGGTAATCTAATAAATCATTAATACAAATCGGATGAAATTAACCCAGGAAATAAATTCAGTCAATGTGTAGATTAAAACCTATGTGACAGGGTTTAGGAAGCAATTTCCATATTTGAATCCACATCAATCAATCTTAATACAAATAAATCCTAACATGATACCTAATGTTCAGACCAATTAAACTACAACAAAATACATAAATTAAATCATTAACATAAATCGAAATGGAGAACAGTGTTCATAACACTGATACTTTGACAGTATCAGTCAATGGGAAAAATCCCATTCGACATTAAATTAATAATTAATTAATAGGAATTAGGTTGGTAATTAATAGCAATCATGTGCTCGTGTCATAAACTTACCATTTTGTCCAAAAACAGGACACAGAAGTGTCTAAACATTTTTCAAACTAGTGTACACTAAATAGTTCAGTGGATGTGCTCCCCGTGTCCAGTGCGGGTCAGAATCCTCACTCGACACAAAACCAGGGGACACAAGAATTAGGGAGTGTCGTGTCAGACACTGCCCTGAGCTCTAAGTCAAAGGACACGTGCCCACGTGCCCTAGATAGCTCGTACGAGCCTGCTGGCAGCAGGGCAGTACAGCTCGCACGTGTGCACGGGTGCGACACGACACCAACACGACACGAGACACGCTCAGTCACTTAGAAACTCCTAGGCGACACTAAAACCTAATTTCCTATTCAATTACTTCCTGAAAAATTGATCGAAATGCCCACTGTGGCATTTCGTCGAACACCTGCGACTATCCACTGATACGTGTCCGATTCGGATACGTAAAGGATACGAGAGGGTGCAAAACCTATCCCTACTGTAAGAGGACAACTAGGGCTTGGTGTTCATGCAAAGAAACCAAAATTTCATGGAGGGAAATGGAATTTACCTATGTGTGTTCCTTCACAAGAAAAGCTCCCAAAATTGAGATCTCCTCAAGCTAGCCAATGGCTCCAAATTGTATCAAACCTGAGAATGGCCTCCACCAATAGTAGGGTGACACTAATTAGGTTACAATGGAAGAAGTTTCAATAAAAATGGACTAATATTGAATAAACTATGAAGAAATTTCAATGGAGAACAAACCTTTCCTTAGAAAATGAAGGGATGAATAAAGAGGGGGCACAAACTTTGAGAGGGACTTTATAGTGTTGGAGGGATCCCTAGGCTGGTCATAAATGCTAGGATTAGGGTTTTGGGATGAATCTAATGGCTCTCATTCCATCTAGCCTATTCAATGGCCTAGAATCTAGGTTTCCCTTCTAGTCAAGTTGCAACATATTCATTCTAACTAATCATGACTTAACCCAACTAACCAATACTAACTAATACTCACCATGGCTAACTAGACTAGCTATGACTAATCTAGGTTAGGTCCAAACTAGGTTAGGACTAATCACAATCACATGGCAATCCATTTAATGAGATTAAATCACACCATTCCTAATAATCATATTAAATTCCAAATGAATATATAATAAATTCAATTAATTCAAAATGACCAAAATACCCTCAAGCTAAAAATGATAAATGAAATACCCTAATCACATGGCTAGGATCTAGGTCAAACTATCTCTAGGATTACACTTAACAAAACACCAAATCATAAGTCATGATTTTAAATAGTTTAAAAATAATTAAAAATCACCAAAAATCATAATATGAAATAAATATCAATAAATAATAATTATAATTACAAAATTTCAAAATTACCCTCATCTGGAAAACTGGATGTTACAATCCTACCCACCTTAGAAAAATTTCGTCCTCGAAATTAAGATGTTCATACTCCTTCTAGGTTAAACCCCCACAATCAAAGTCTCAGAACTTAAACAAATCATACGATTTAAAAAGACGACATACAGGGTCATGGCATACGGTGGTAGTGAAAGTCTCATCTAGGTATACTAGTCATGCTAAATCAAAACGGTCGTAGGGTATTAAAACATACAAGCAATCAAGCATTTCCAGAACATTGTCGACGGATAATCCGTCAGTATGCCGTCGCTAATCCGCCCTTTGTTAGCGACGGTGATCGATAAAATAGCGTCGGAATGATACACTCTGATACGCTATTACGACGGTTTGCCGATGGACCACTACGTCGCTAGTGTCTACACAGTTCAGTATTTAATACTTGAAATGGACGAAAGCCCGTCGGAAAGTCGTCGCTAATGCTTCGTACTGTGAAGTCGAAAAGTCGTCGCTATTCCGTCGCTTGACGACTGCGTAGCGAAGGACCGTTATTAGCGACGAGCTGATTGCCGACGGATTATTTTGGCCAAGACCCGTCAGTGATCGGTCGCTAATACAAATTTTCGACGGACGGGCGACGGATCTGGCCGTCGCTAAATCGACAAATTTTGGTAGTGTAAAGAATGAAAGTCAATTGCATTGAAATCCAATCATAATATATATATATATAGAGAGAGAGAGCGTTAGAGAGGGAAAAGCTAGCATTATGTAAAGGTTATGTGGTTCGTGTGTGTATGGGTGTATGTGAACATGTTCATATGGTTAGATAGTAGGCATGTGTGTATGTGAAATATACATGAAAGTGTATATGAGGATTTGGATTTCAAAACAATAGCTATCCAGTTACACTACTCATGGCATATTGGTTAACAATCTACAATGCACAACCTATTTACTCATAGCATGCATGGCTTAACCATATATATATATATATATATATATATATATATATATATATATATATATATATATATATATATATATATAATAAAAAATAAATAAAAAAATAAAAAAAAATATATATATATATAATATATATATTTAAAAAATATATATATATATATTTATATATATAAAGAGGTAGAGACTTAGTTATGTATCTATATACATTATAATATGTATGCATAAACTCTATATATATCTATATAGATATATGAACATAACATAGAGAGGAAGGGTTAGGTTTACATGGCAGTGTATACTAAGTTAGGGTGTGTGTGTGTGTGTCCTTGTACAGGGTTATAGATTTAGTATTGAAAGGTTAAACTCAGTTTTAGTTCAGCATTTACATACAAAATCTAAAAATAAGCTAACATTTAAATCAGTGTAATATTAACATAATGCAGTTTCAGATTTTTGGGGTTTGAAACATCACAACCAACTCAATGCTCCAAACACATCCTAACATGATAGAGATGAAACCTAACATACTATCCATACATTTAGCTATACATACAGTTCAATATTACATATTAAATCTGAAATTGAACTAAACATTTGAAATCAATGTGAAAATGTTAACATGTATTCAGTTTTAGGATTTTGGAAAAATTCGAACATCAAACCAACCCAATGTTTATCACAACCTAACATGTAAAAATATGAAACCTAACATTATATCCCTACATACAACAATATATATACCTCAAAATATTACATTTAAAAACAGCAATTTGAACTAACATTTAAAATCCAGTATTAAGGGTTAATATACACACAGTCTCAGATTTGACAAGTTCAAACACAAAACTCAACCAATTTTTTTAAGAATTGAAACCTTGTGTATAAGATACATGTGCAGTGATGTAAACAAAACTAATAACATGAAATTTATATTTAAATTATAAATTTAAACTGGAAAAGAAGAGAACCAGTCTTTGATACTGTACTGTATCAGAATATTAGGGTTTTGAGAATTTATACATCAACAACATATTAATATGTATTTAGATAGGTTGGTAATCAAAGTGTAGCATGCATACGTATCAGACAAGTGTCTGTGTCCACTATATATATTCTCATGTCCCAATATACAAATCAATTCTATATCAAGACCAACATTTAGATTCCTACCAAGATTGCAAAGTAGGTGATTGATGTAATCAAGACAGTTTTATTATTATTACTATTATTTAATACAAGAAAAATAGCAAGAAGGAAATAACGATAAAATCTGTTCTGCTTATCTGTTTAAAAGAAGGAACCATTTTGAAACCAGAGCTATAATATCAAATCCAAGATAAGGTTTAGCAAAATCAACGATTAATTATTTTAAGAAGAGATTCATAGTAAGAAGTTACACAAAGGTTTATAATACAACTAAAGCTACTCCTACTCCTAAGTTAAATAATGAGAAACAAAACAAACAAAATAAATTTTTTTTGAAAGACTGAACAAAAGTAGAGAAAACTTGTTCAAGAGCATTTAAGGTACAATCTGATAATCATATGCGTCTATTCAAAATCATGGTACTCTAAATCCTCGTCATACTAGTAAGCATGGCTACGATAATCACAGATTCCTCGACTAAGGCACATACCTCTTAAATCATGGTATTTAAAATTTTTGCATTGTCGCATGCGACGGCGAAAACCTTAAATTTCTACACCCGAAAAATACGTCCAAAATCTGACTATATGTCCTCACTATGTCAGCTAACATGACAATCGAAGATTCTAGATCCCATAACTGAGGTAACCTAGCCCATATAATTTTTTTCTCAGAAAAAAAATAAACAAATAAACATAACACAGGAACAACAGAACAAATTGATCAGTCAACAAGGAACAGATGGAATCGAATTTCAAGATAGTTATAAGAGACAATTACGGGAATGGAATAGAGAAGAACGAAACTTGCAGCAAGATCTCTAATGGTCTGTGTATCCTCGACTTTCCCGGCGATAGCTTGCCCTGCTGGTTTTCCCTAGTCTGCTGCTGATGCTGCATGAACTGCTGCTGCTGAGAGAAATCGGGAATGATGGGAGAAAGTCTTTATACAGACAGAGGTACACCTCCAATGTAGCAGAAATGCCAACCTGAGTCGGTACAACAGGAGCTACGGTCTCGAGGCCCTGATGAACAGGACGAGAGGTGGCCAACCTTTCGATAGTATCCCCCGAACCGAAGCGATGAGATCATGTCTCCATAACCATTATAAAGACAGATCAAAACAACAAGCAATTACTGAGAATGAAGCGAGAAATCAAAGAAAGATAGTTAATATTCATGGGAAAACAATAAGCAGCAAATTTAGATAAAAGGGATCTGATAAGGAGTTTTTCCTAGTGTGATTGAGTACCTTTAAAATATTCTAATCCTACTACAGGCTGTAGT
Organism: Iris pallida; assembly: GCA_029216955.1. Classification (NCBI taxonomy): domain Eukaryota; kingdom Viridiplantae; phylum Streptophyta; class Magnoliopsida; order Asparagales; family Iridaceae; genus Iris; species Iris pallida. The sequence continues at coordinate 13,309,605 of JANAVB010026199.1, forward strand.
GATACTCTGGTTCGAATACCACTACACTTCTAGTCTAGACCTGCATGGGCCACCACTAAAAATGTGTCACGACCCGCACCCTAGAGTAAGGGCACGAGACGTGGGTACGTCCAGCCTACGCCGCAGTGTCGACGGTAGAACGCTGTCCTAGGTCACAACATCTAACAATATAATGCTAAGCAGTTTATACTCCCCGAATGGGGGTGACATAACAGAATGTAAACTCAATCACAACTAAGAAAGAAGAAGCACGATATGATATAGAACTCGAAATGAAATACAGATGATCAGAAGAGTCTAAGTGTCTAAGATAATAACTCAGCAAACATCCAGAAATACAAAGTCTCAACTACAGAATATGAAAGAACATATACAATCCAGATCTCAAATGACAAAAATAAAGCCTAACTAAACTAGTCCCAAGACAACATAAGTAAGATAAAGCCTAACTAAACTAGTCTAGGAAGTAGGGGTAATGTCATCAGCTAGAGCTGGGTCCTCCTGAGAGTCCAGCTTACAAGTGTCGTCTAGGGCTGTCCCATAAAAATGTCAATACCAGTCTCATCCTCGTCATCTGTAAACATATCAATGGTGCCCAATCAGGACGGAGCGAGCACAATATATCTCAACAGATCATAACAGGTTAGAAAATATAATCATGCAGTAAAGTAAGATACAGGAAACTGAAAGAGAGTACAAAATGCAAGGAGATAGCTGTAAAGGAAATATCTACTATAAATAGAGAACTAACAGTGGCTAGTGAGTCAGAATACAATATAGACATGTGAATGGCATAGGACGATTCTGATACTACACTACGGAAGGATTCTGATGCTACACTACTTGGATATTATTCACATGTCCACTTCTACTCTCCCGTACCCCCAATCAATACACAAGGATCCAGCCAGGTTATATTATGATTCATGTAACGGCCCCCGAAGGGTGGTACATAATAGTCCCATAAATGGGGATTCTAGGAAAGCCCATAAATAGGGGATTCAAGGAAGACTCTGTGATCATGAGAGTACATGTCACAAGTGATTCAATGAACCATGAAGCATAGTGATACACAATGTAAGTGAAACGCACAGAACATGTAGTATCCGATGCTCCCTGAGGGGATAACATCTCAAGAAAGGATCCATATAGTACTAATCCGTGTGACCAATGTGATAGCATCAAGTAAAGTAATTTAAAGCTGGAGAATAATTCTAACAGGATATGAAATGATCAGAGAATGTACTCGCCTGTATCCTGAGTATCTGAAGAATATCTACTGTCCGAGGAGTGGTGTCTGACTCCTATAGAACAGTACAAGTCACTATAAGTCTAAAATGATAATAAGATACAATTCAATGCATTCTATATGAATCTAGGTCAATCTAGTCCAAAGTCAACTCTCGGTCAACTCTGGTCAACCATACAGTCAAACTAGGTCAACTAGGTCAAACAAGTCTACACTAGTTAACTAGTCTATTCTAGTAAGCACACACAAATTCTAGACTATGCAAGTCTAACTAGACACTCACTAGGCATACAGACACACCCATAGGCTTTGAGTCCTAGGCTATAGGCTATATAATGCCTATAAACCAAACCACAATCACATATATACATAACAATATATATCTAATATATATTGTACACACATTAATATATAGGCTACCTATATATGCATCTCACATATATATATATATATATATATATATATATATATATATATATATATATATATATATATATATATATATATACATATATACATGTACATAGAAGATAGGAAATGAGCACATGTATATTGTGTTCATGTATGTGTTGAGAGTAAAAGAGAGCATGTGTGTGAGGGGTGTGAGAGTGATCTGTGTACAGGGTTCATAGTGTGTTTGTGTAGTGACAGTAGAAACATGTGTATACAGGAAAACAAATGACAGTGTTCACAAGCTATCTCACTGAAAACTAAATACAAACAATGTAAACCCATGTGTGGTCATGTGTCTCAGGATTTGCCTTGTGTGTGTGTTAGCTAATGTGTGTGCACAGGAAAAATATGTGAAATAGTGAACTTGTTAGCTATGGGTGTGTGTGTATACATGTGACAGTAGAAACATGTGTATACAGGAAAACAAATGACAGTGTTCACAAGCTATCTCACTGAAAACTAAATACAAACAATGTAAACCCATGTGTGGTCATGTGTCTCAGGATTTGCCTTGTGTGTGTGTTAGCTAATGTGTGTGCACAGGAAAAATATGTGAAATAGTTAACTTGTTAGCTATGGGTGTGTGTGTATACGTGAGATTGTGTGTATGTGTTAGGGACAGGGAGCATGATGGACTGTTAGCTAGTGAAGGAAAACATTTGTGTGTGAACATGTGCTTGATGAATGGAAACCTGTATGTTCTCAGGTTTCTATTCTCAGTTAACCAGTGAACTATCAGGGTAAATATATATATCAATACATTTGAAATCAAAACCGAAATCCTATGCTAGTATATTCCCCCAAAAATAGTGAAGTAAAACTAGATGTGAATGTGTGATATAGGAATATGACAGGGAATTGGTGAGGATCTGTGTACATGTGAGGCCTGTGTGTGTACACATATAAACCTGTGTAACATGAAAGGTTAAATAGAGTGTGTGACTGTGTAATGAAATCTCAGGATTTGAATATATCAGTGAATATCAAAGTGATTCTCAGGTATTGACAAACCAAGTGTAATACCTGTGATTCATATTACGTATTTCTGGAATACGTGTGCGTATTTATTCTTGTATTGCATGATTTCCTTACTTAATTTCCTCCCTGGGCTTGGTTTATTCTTGGTTTGGGTTGGCTTGGTTCGGTTTGGGATTGCTCTTGGTTCATCATGAACCAAGGGGTGAACCCCCTACCTACCACCACCACTACCATTTATTAACCCTTTTCCTTTCCCTCTTTTCATTTATCATCTTCTCCACTATTACTTCCTTACCTACCAGAGAGAGGGAGAGAGAGGTCTAGGCAAGTACAACTTGCTTCATGGAGGAACTCTGATTTTATTGCTCCATTCTCTTCTTTACTACATTCTAAAATACTTTAGAACTTGGCATTTTCACTTTCCATGGCTAGATTCTTCTAGATCTAAGTTTACTTTATTTTTGGAATCCTTGGATTTTGATCTACTTAATCATGTTATTTCTGAGTTTTGAGGGTTCTATGTAGTAGAGATTCTCATTCTACCCCATTTTGACCTATAGAAGTTCGAATTTGGACTTCGGATGAAGGTTTCATGGAGCTTGGAAGCATGGATTCTTGGTGTTCTTCTTCTCGAAAGCTTGGAGAAGAAGAACAGTACTAGACTTGACCGTATTTTTATGCGGCAAGTGATTTCGAGCCGCATGAGCCTTCATACGACAGTCCTGGCCGTATGGGCTTGACTTGACCGTATGAACACTTCGTGCGGTAAGTGCTCTCTCTGCCGCATGAACTTTTCCCCGCGAGCCGCATAGACCAGTTACTCGCCAGCCGCATGAGGACTCGAGTCCTCTCAGCCGCATGACTGTCTGGATTCCCGAACCGCATAGGCCCTGATCTTCGAGCCGCATGAGAACCCCCAGACCCAGCCGTATGGACTTCTTAGTCTGGGCCGCATGACCCTGATCAATCCCAGCCGCATATGCATTCTTTATTTCCTAGCCGCATGCGCCCTCGTCCCCCTGAGCTGTATGCGCCCCTCTTGTCTTGGCCGTATGGGTTCTAGTGACCCTTGTCGTATGTGCTCACCTAATTGAGCCGCTTGTGTCTTTTTCTTCTCTTGGTCGCATGAGAACCCCTCTCCTGCGAGCCGCATGGGTCCTTAGTTCCCCCGACCCGCATGAATCTCTCTCCAGCCGCATGAACCGACTCCTTCCCAGCCGCATGGGCTTCTACTAGACCGTATGTGCCTGACCCTATTGGCCGCATGGGCTGTTCTCCTTCCAGCCGCATGTGGTCACTTCTTGGCCGCATATGCCTGAGCAGCATGACTTTCCAACAGCCCAGTGAGCTATTATTTATCACTATTTGCCCATGTTTTGTCATGAACTTGATAATCACGAATTTATTTGATATGTATAGAAATGGTAATTGGGCATGACCTGACAGTGACCCGTAGTGGTGCACTCCTGACATGACTAACATGACATGATAGTGGCCCATCGTGGCGCACTCCTGACAAGTACTCCTGACATGATTATCTTGAACAGCTATTGCGACGGCTACCTGACATGACATGACTTGTATAATTAATCTGGACACCGTAGGCGATTATGCTTGTACAAATAATCCAGTCCTGTCTTGCATCATGTCTAAGAGGGGACTCCTGAGTACCACGGTCAGGAGTACCCACTAAAATAGACTAAGGCTAAATAACTAGATTAATACTTTAGTCATAAAGAGATCTCCCAGCTACAGGCAATCCCGTTACCTGGGCACGCCTTGGGATCTGTAGCCTGCCGTCGAGTAGGGCACATTTCCAGTACACTGTCATGTGTTGCACCCTTCAAGCTACCTAAGGGTACATTCGTTTCCTGGACGATGTACCCACCTGAATTTAACTCTAAATCTCTTGACCCGGGTAACCTGAATGGTCTGCAGGGCTTGTGGCTGTGGAATAATCTCACTGCATCTTGTTAGTAATTAGGCTTGTGACAACCCTAGTTAGTTAAAATATCAAGCCGTAATTCTTGCTTGGCCGTGAAGTGATTGGATGGATTCTAACCAGTCTAGTCTTGCCCTGATCCTGATTACTGCATGACCAGAATGCTTGTATTTATTCTATCGATAAATGGTGAGAATTCCAACTTCTGTTCAGACGAAGGGTTACAACCCCGGTCCTTGTTTGGTTTACAGGTTGTAACCTGGATATCTGAATAGTCCCATGGTTATCTCGTCATATATCATCCTGATGTAGTTTCTTTATTTCCAGTTCTTACTTTATTTATACTCTTGTGTTGATTGCTGGTTTTAGTTCCTCAGTGAAGCTTCCTTTGTGGCACTTGCTCTTTCTGGGGTCTGACCCAGCTGGTTTTGTGTGGCCAGATTTTGGAGCAGCTCCAGAGGATCTACCGACCTTCCAGCCAGATGGTGGCCACTAGACGGAACCCTGGCAACGAGTAGGTTTATTTTTGATCTCCCACTTTATTGTAAAAATATTTTTTTGAGGCGTTTAGCCGACGAGCACCTGTTTAGCTCGATTGCACTTACTTACTGTCTACCTACGGGCTGTAACATGATTGACAGATCCTAGGGTTGATCATGTATGACTAAACTCTTGCTAGTCCTAATATTTTATAGCGACTAGCTTCATGATCAGCTGAATATGTAATGTTTGGGATGCCTTACTATTGTATATTTAATGATCATACTTCTTGTAACCTTTTACTTACTTGCTTATGATTGAGACACTAGGCTTGTTCATGACCTTAAGAGACTGTTAGCTTGTAGATAAACCCTCATGTATCTAGACAGCCGTGACCGTATAGCGAGATGGATCCCATTTCATATACGTAGCTGGCTATGTCTGCCCCCGCTCTCCAGTATTCTGGTTCTGGTGCGTGACATGGTTTAAGTGGTGGCCCATACAGGTCTTGTAAATTAAGATATGTGAGGGTTTACCGAATAGATATCTCAATCAGTATTCGTCCTTGATCTCTGCTCGTATCTTCTGAATCCCTGGATTCTTGTCCTGGTCATATGCTTGTATCGTTGATCTGTCTTGGTCCTTCCTTATTGTTCCCTATGTCATCTTCTTTAGCGGTATTGTTCGTGGTCCTACCGACCAGCAAGGCGAAGCACCTTCCGCGGACCAGCAGCAACCTGGAGATCAAGCCCAGCATTCCGGAGTAGCCTCCAGAGTCGTGCCTTCTGGCGGAGAGCCACCAGTCCAGCCAGTTCAACCTGTAGAACATGATGACGGCACTTTGGTAGGACTCGTCAGGACCTTGATAGCTTCCCAAGACCAGCGTGGAGATGCCTTGCACCAGACAGTGACGGATGCTTTGACCCGGGGTGGTCATCAGGGTAACAACGCGGCCAACAGCTTCAAGCGCTTGAACCCTCCATTCTTCGACGGTAGTGAAGATGCTATTGCAGCAGATGCATAGCTTCAGAATACTGAGGTGATTCTAGAAGCAGCCAGGACCCCAGAGAATAAGAAGGTAGCCGTGGTGCGCCTGCAGTTGTTGGATCTTGCCCGCAGCTGGTGGGCAGCTCAGGCTATTGGATTAGTGGCATCCATTGCTTGGGCAGTATTCAGAGAGAGATTCCAGACCAAGTATTTCGATGTTGTAGCTCGATATGATCTACAGACCCGGTTCACTAATCTGAAGCAAAGAGGCAGGACGGTCGACGGATATGCGGCCGAGTTTTCCAGACTCAGTCGGTTTGCTCCCACTTTGGTGGTAACCGAGTATGATAGAGCCCAGCAGTTCCAGCAGGGACTTCACCTGGAGATCTTGTTGGCAGTTGAGCAGTTTGAGCATCAGACTTTTGATGCAGTCTTGAGAGCAGCCCGGAGGCATGAGTATACCTCCCAGAGGATTGTGGATAGGGCCGGAGGTCGGAAGAGATCTCACGGCCAGATGAATCAGTCTTCAGCACCAGACCCGGCAGCCAGGGCCTTGACTATTGGTGCTCCAAGGCGGGCGGCCTCAGTGACGTCGGTTCAGTATTCAACCCCGACGTACCCTCAGCAGCAGACGCAGAAGCAGTCTTCCGCAGTGGGATGTTCTCATTGTGGGAAGCCAGGCCATGTGGTGGCAGAATGTCACAGGGCACAGGGATTATGTCTGGCTTATGGAGCACCAGACCATAGGATTAGATCCTGCCCGAATAGGGGTGGTTCATCATCGTCCAACCTTTCTAGCTCTTCGGTGAGAGGACCAGCTCCGGTCCAGCAGCAGCAGTATCCATTGCCGAGGCCCTTGCCGCCTCAGACCCAAGTATTCCAGCAGCAGAACCACCAGCAGTATGCACAAGTCCAAGCCCAGAGTCAGAGCAGGCAGCGAGGATTTCAGCAGAGGGGACCAGCACCCCGAGGGCACCGTCAGGCTATGGTGATGACCGTGGAGGAAGGATTGGCACCAGGAGAGGTAGTGGCAGGTACTATTCTCGTCAACTCATTTCCAGCTTTAGTTTTATTTGATTCTGGTGTATCGTATTCGTTTATGTCTGCACGATTCGCGACACGGATTGGATTGGAGCTCGAGTCATTATCAGTAAGGCTCAATATACTTACTGGTAACGGACTTGTGGGAGTCGATAGGGTGTTTTCCTCGTGTCGGATCGTAGTTAGCGGTAGAAAATTTCTCGCTAGATTGATAGAATTCCCGATGGCCGATTATGATGTGGTCTTAGGGATAGATTGGTTGAGGAACCAGTATGCTAGAATAGACTGCCACATTGGCAGGGTTATTTTTAGAATTCCAGGTGAGCCGGAGTTTTCTTTCTTCCGAGGTAAAGTTGAGTCATCTCCTCCAATATTGCGGATGGCAGTAGCAGCAGTTCAGTTGCCCAGGATAGTCGAGAAGTTTCCAGATGTTTTCCCAGAAGAACTTCCAGGTATGCCTCCGGAGCGAGAGATCGAGTTCACTATAGACTTGATTCCTGGGATAGCCCCAGTGTCAGAGAGAGTCTACAGAATGGCACCTTCAGAATTGGAGATATTATACAAGATGATTGAAGAACTCAGAACCAAGGGATTCATTAGTACTAGTGGATCGCCTTGGGGAGCCCCGATGCTTCTTATGAAAAAGAAGGATGGTACGTTCAGGTTATGTGTTGATTATCGTACCTTGAATTCAGTGACAATCAAGAACAGATATCCTCTCCCAAGGATAGATGACTTGTTTGATCAACTCAAGGAGGCTTCAGTATTCTCGAAGATTGATTTGCGCTCAGGTTATCATCAGATCAGAGTCAGAGAGCAGGACATCCCAAAGACAGCTTTTAGATTGAGATATGGGCATTGGGAGTTCCTTGTTATGCCTTTTGGAGCAACCAATGTGTCGGCAGTATTCATGGACCTCATGAATCGCATCTTCATGCCTTACTTGGATCAGTTTGTGATTGTGTTCTTGGATGACATCCTAGTCTACAGCAAGAGTGAGGCGGAGCACGAGCAGCATCTCCGTATAGTTCTTCAAATCCTCAGAGAGCACCAGTTATATGCCAAGTTCAGTAAATACGAGTTCTGGCTCGATCGCATTTCGTACTTGGGTCATATCATCACTCGAGGAGGAGTAGAAGTGGATCTCCAGAAGATTGTGGCTATTGAGTCATGGCCAGTGCCCAGCACAGTTGCAGAGGTTCGTAGTTTTCTTGGATTGGCCGGCTATTACCGACGATTTGTTTCGAATTTTGCTCGGATTTCAGCGCCATTGACCCAGTTGACCCGTAAAGATGCACAATTTGCTTGGACAGCAGAGTGCCATAGTTCTTTTGAGCAGTTGAAGCGAGACCTGATAACAGCTCCTATTCTCACGCTTCCAGATAGGATCGGAGGATACAGTGTACTGTGATGCTTCAGGCAGAGGTTTAGGATGTGTTCTGATGCAGCATAGAAAGGTAATAGCTTATGCGTTACGACAACTTCGTGATCATGAGAGGAATTACCCAACCCATGACTTGGAGCTGGCAGCAGTGGTGTTTGCACTTAAGTTATGGAGGCACTACTTGTATGGAGATAGGGTAGAGATTTTCACTGACCACAAGAGCCTAAAGTATGTTTTCACCCAGAAGGATCTTAACATGCGTCAGAGAAGGTGGCTGGAGCTTCTTGTGGATTATGATGTCAACCTGCGATATCATCCTGGGAAGGCCAATGTTGTTGCGAATGCATTGAGCAGGAGAGCGGGAGTGTATTTTCTAACAGCGCAACCAGAGCTGTTAGCCGATCTTCAGAAGATGGGTATTGAAGTTGTTCTCCCTTCTAGTATAGCATTGATGGCCAGTATGCAAGTTCAGTCCACTATAGTCAAGAGGATCCGGATGGCGCAGTCGGCAGATTCCAAGCTTCAGCGACTCAGAGCAGAGTGTGAGGCAGGACGAAGACCAGAGTTATGTATTCATGAGGATGGTACACTTTGACATGGTAATCGTCTTTGGGTACCCAGTAGAGATATCAGACAGGAGATTATGTCAGAAGCGCACAGTTCGCAGTATTCTATCCATCCCGGCAGTACGAAGATGTACCGCGATATCCGTCAGCACTTTTGGTGGAATGGCATGAAACGGGAGATAGCTCGGTTTATCTCTCGGTGTTTGGTTTGCCAACAAGTTAAAGCCGAACATCAGAGACCGGCTGGACTTCTTCAGCCTTTGTCGATTCCAGAATAGAAGTGGGAGCATGTGACCATGGATTTCGTGACTGGATTACCTGGATCCCCAGCTGGTAGAGATGCTATCTGGGTTATAGTTGATCGGCTCACGAAGGTGGCTCACTTTCTCCCGTTCAGAGTTGGTCAGTCGACGGCTCAGCTAGCGGAGATGTATCTTAGGCAGATCGACAGATTGTACGGTGTTCCTGTCAGTATCACCTCGGATCGAGATTCAAGATTTACGTTGCACTTTTGGCATAGCTTGCAAGAGAGTTTGGGGACTCATCTCCAGTTTAGTTCAGCATATCACCCGCAGACAGATGGCCAGTCGGAGCGCACGATCCAGACTCTTGAAGACATGTTGTGTCACGCCCCGCTCCCGTAGGAGCGATCGTCCTCGCTAAGGCGTGATGCCGCACGGGCCTAGGTTGCGCCCGTGCAAGGCCAAGTCCAGAAACGGCCGATTTGAGTCTAGGCCACGGAGTCGCACAGAGTGTCTCCATTTGCAGCGGAAGTAAAAATGAACACAAGTAGAAGCGAATCCAAATCTCTTTATTGAATTTCAAGAAGTTTACAAGCGGCGCTAGGCCGATATTACAAATCGCTCAAGCTCTCTCTCTGAAACATAAAAGGCGTGCCAAGTGGCTTACAACATGGAATGATACATGGCGATGTTCCGATACATTATGTCCTGTATAGGGTGCTTCAGCTTCTTGCAACGTTCTAAGGCCCCAGAGTTGGCTCCGCGCCTTGACACGTTCGATGGAAGCTCCGCACCCGCCGGCGTCTCCTGCTATCCTGTAAGCATACTGTGGGGTTATCAGTACATTGTTATGCACTGGTGGGGAGGCTAGCTCGCCCACAATGCCATCATTACCAAATACGTTCCATTTACTTTTGTGCATCTCTATCATTCATTGTCTTTCTAATCTTGCCTTAGGATCAGTTTCATAGCATATTGCATAGCCTATCTCGTGTTACCGAACTCAAGTGTCGCATGAAAATACATGTACGACTTACCCATACTTACCGTCCGGCCTTCCCTGTTCAAGGTAAACCAAGTTAAACAACATTAACATGAAGTAACATGACGTGATTTATGTAAACATTAAGTGTAACTGGCGAGTCCATGTCTCGGGTTCTAACACGTCGTGGGCATGTTCTAGTGTTACGTTTCGAGCATGTTCAGGAGGCACATTTCAAGCATGTTCAGGGTGGTATATTTCAAGCATGTTCGGGCATGTTACGTTTCGAGCATGCTCATGTTCGGGATGTTACTTTGCAAGCATGTTCAGGAGTGTTATAATTCGAGTATGTTCAGGAATGTTACATTTTGGGCATGTTCAGGAAACACTTCATTTAGTTAACTTAGACTACTTTGATTTCAATGCAAGAACTTGCACGTGGATTGCCACCAGCATAGTCCACTTAATCTACATGCACGGGTCGCTGGCTTTACAAGCCATTTAGGACATTCCCCTGTGGCAATTCTCAACTTAGCGTAGGGTGATGGCTGGTACACCCCGTTAAGTCTCTTGAATATACCCTCCTACTTACGTCTCTTGGTGCCCAAGCCCACACCCAAGCAGCCCGTAAGCGCGTATTGATTCTGCCTAGGCCGGCCACGGTTTTCCCCCCCAACGCCCGTGCCGCAGAATCCTTCCACACGACGGCCACGGTATTCCCCCCATCGCCCGTGCCGTTTGTCCACGACCATTTCGTATTGTCTTGTCATTTTAACTTAGCGGCTAACTCCGAGCCGTAGGCTAACCCTTAGCCATAATGCGTTATCGACCAGGTTGGCGTCCGTACAGCGCGGGTAGCGAGCCCCGTTGCACGTGCCCGTCACACCTGTCGATAGCGTCTTCCATGTCTTATCTTTCATGTATTCTTTCTTTTCTTTCTTTCTTTCACTTGTTCATTTGATTCATCGATTCATTCATGTATTCATTCATTCATTCATTCATTCATTTGTTGATCCATTCATTCACGCATTACGCAACTCCCAGTGTGGGAGTCGCCTTGGCGACCCATCGGTCCCATAGCCTTTCAATGTTGCTAAACTCTACTCGGAGCGACTATGTTGATAGCCTTCCCGTTTCATTGTTGTAAACCATTCATTGTTTCATTGTTTGAACGTATAAGGGACCATGAACGTGGGCTTGTGCCTTAGCACGAGCGTAGAGCGCGGTGCAAGCGTTTCTGTAATTGTCGAGTTCTTTTCCATGTTCTAAACAAGCATGCAAGATGGGATTATTCCCTTAGCTAGGTGCGTTGAGTCATTTATTAGCATGCAAGATGTTATCGCCTAGCGATTCTCGTGAATGTGTCCGCATTGTTATGTGTCTAGGCTAAGCACAGACGGGTTCATCGGAGCCACCCACCTTAGCGATGTTTGCATTGGCCGAACGATACTCCGAGCGCGCCTCTGGAAGTCTAAGTCTGGATTCATCTTGACGGGCCAAGGCAAGTCTGGCATCGATTTGCATCGATACTTCATCGGGTCGAGGCAACTCTTCGGGTCGACGGCTCATTTTGAGTCGTTGCACACGCCGTTTGGAATCGGCGTTCCGCTAGGGCGGAGCGGGTCACTACATAATACACCACTCAAAACAAGTCTCGTCCTCGAGACTTCTTGAGTGCAGGTCATCCTACCGTTTCTTAACTCGGATCGTGTACACATCTTAGGCAATTTCCTATCGAATGGCTTTATCGTTCGATGGCATCGAACCAACTTGATATCTTTCTAAGTTCCGTGTCGCATACGTTTGGTCGATTTTATCGAATTACTTCTCGTTCATTTTAGACTTTGTTGTTACTTATTCAATTCAAGCATTCTTCGTATTGGTTTCTATTTCGTCGTGTCATGAGACTGGAATGGCCGTATGGGGCACGTTGTAATTCATCAAATGCGAGGGTCGTAGGCTAAGGCAAATTCACTTTCGTTCATCTCGGTCATCGAGATGACTCGATTCGCTTCTCAAGCGTTCTCGTCCATGAAATCAGTATGATTTCTTCTTAACGGGGTCGACCAAGTCTAAGAAATTCTCGTCCAATTCAAGACTACGTATTGCACTATCATCGAGCATAACTTCCTATCAACGGTTCAATTCGTTGTACCAACTTTTACTAGCACGATTTCACATTCGCGATACTCGTTCACTCCCTAAGTCGTGCTAGAACTCAACGTATTACTGGGCTGGATCGTGTACGCATTCCAAGCGTCCCCAAAATACATGTATTTAGCCAAGCCGCATGATTGAGAATTTGTCATTCTCATTCGAGTCGCATCGTGCACATACTCAGGCGTCCCTGAAATATATGCATGTCAGCCGAGTCTCGTGAGCAGGGTTTCCTACATTCGCGATTCACACTATCAATCCATGCCAATCCTCAAGATCAATCCTTCGATTGATAACTCTTACAACAGGGGCGTTTCGCCTAACCGCTAGGCCAATCTTTGTGAGGCTAAGTCAATGTCAGGATTGGAATCATAGTTCCCCAACAATAATGCCAACACTGACCCCAATCCTAGGGTCAAACCAAAGTCGATAGTACGGGATTTTCTACCCAAGCTCGCGTCACTCTGATTTCTAAACATCGAGCATGATCGTCTATTTCGCATCAAGACATTCGTTGCGCAGCGCAACGAATTCGAATCCATTCAGTTTACCAATTCTAACCAATACGTGTATTCGATCACGAGGTCATCTAGCTTGACAATACGTTGCGCCCCAATCTCACGCGAGTTCGATTATCCACGGTGGTTCATGAATCACCATGCAACGCTCCCGCGGAATAATCATTCTCATCGGGGCGAACTCTTGTTTGAGTTTAGACTAACTTATTCTCGATACGCGGATTGGACCTACTCAATCCTCAAATTCAACCGACAAGCACACCAAATCGTTCTCAAGTCACCTTCGCGTCAAACCACAAGTCGAAACAATCAAATTGTCACGCCGTGCAAGTTCGATCACCCCCGCTGTATGAATCACCATACCAGCGCTCACGCGGAGTGATCGCCCTAATCGGCGCGACGCATGTGCGAGGCTGGAGTTGCACTCGCATAAGACAAGAATGTCGACGTTGGGGTTTTCGTCGAAGAAATCCAAACACTTCATTTTCATCCAAGCTGCAATCTCTATCCGACAGTCCGACCGTCCTTCATTCAACCAGAAAATCCTCGAGCCACGTCTATATTTTCCTCGACGCATTTTAATATCCTGAGTATAGCATCCAACGGAACAATGACATTTGCACGATCGTCATTCGCCGAGTCAGAGTACCCCCGAGTTATCGCATATCGATCTTTGATATGCCTCAATACCATCGACGATATGCGTAACCTGACGATCTTCCTTTGCAACCAATTTCGAGTCATGCGACGATGCCGTTGTCCGAGTTGGATATTCCACCATTTCATTTAATATTCAAGATCAAGTTCATCTGCTATTCCTCGAGCTCGTTTCAAGATCGTTGTTCAAGATTCAAGTCACATTTCATTTGTATCAATCCAAAATCGTACGTGCGATGCTCTAAGTTTCCTCGATCAAGACCATTTATTTCCATTCGTCGTTCCGAGTCATTTTCTAACATGCGTTACCCATTCACAAGTTGCCCAGCGACATCTCGTTCGGGACCTTTAAAGCCACGGCCAACTAAGCGTGACACGTTCTAAGGCTTCGCACGATCGCATCGCCTCGTCGACGTACTCGTTGTGTTTCGTAATCCTCAAGTTTCGCTCGAATGATTTTTCCAAGAACATCCATATACCACTCGGATTCGAGCCACTCGACTAGTCGTCGACACTCATTCTTATTCTTATTCGAACCTATCACATACACCACTCGGGTTCGAGCCATACGGTCTAATCCTCAATCACGTTCGCGTCATGCGCTAAGACATCCCTTAGATTCGTTCGACGAATCTCTAGCGTAATCGCTCGCGTCACTTCGACGTACTAAGTCGTTCGCACTAATCCTCAAAATCCAAGCCAATCATTCGCGTACGCCTAAGCGTTAACTCGATAGCGTTCCTATCGATATACACTCAAAGTGTATTTTCGTTCTCGATCGAGCGATACATTGACATCGCTCGCAACCCGATTGCACCCAAGAGTCGAGGTGCGCGACACGCGGACTAAGTTGTACCGCTTAACCATCCCGTTCGAACTATACTCGGGTCCCGTGTACTCGTTTGCTATCGTCAGCATAAGCATTATTCAAGCACGCCTCGCGTTGCTAACTCTTAGCATCGATTCCGTCCAACTCAAGTCCGTCGTGGTTTGGCACAAAGGCCTTCGCCTATCAAGTCCCGATCACCCGAGCACTTATACGAGCTTTCAAAAATATTAGACTTATTGTATGGAACACCCCAAGGCAGATGAGAGAGAGAGCGCACACTTCTTTTCTTCCAACCGAGCTTTCAAAACTGAGATAATCGATATGAAGTCCAAGGACGTAAAGCCGTGCTCTGATACCAATCTGTCACGCCCCGCTCCCGTAGGAGCGATCGTCCTCGCTAAGGCATGATGCCGCACGGGCCTAGGTTGCGCCCGTGCAAGGCCAAGTCCAGAAACGGCCGATTTGAGTCTAGGCCACGGAGTCGCACAGAGTGTCTCCATTTGCAGCGGAAGTAAAAATGAACACAAGTAGAAGCGAATCCAAATCTCTTTATTGAATTTCAAGAAGTTTACAAGCGGCGCTAGGCCGATATTACAAATCGCTCAAGCTCTCTCTCTGAAACATAAAAGGCGTGCCAAGTGGCTTACAACATGGAATGATACATGGCGATGTTCCGATACATTATGTCCTGTATAGGGTGCTTCAGCTTCTTGCAACGTTCTAAGGCCCCAGAGTTGGCTCCGCGCCTTGACACGTTCGATGGAAGCTTCGCACCCGCCGGCGTCTCCTGCTATCCTGTAAGCATACTGTGGGGTTATCAGTACATTGTTATGCACTGGTGGAGAGGCTAGCTCGCCCACAATGCCATCATTACCAAACACGTTCCATTTACTTTTGTGCATCTCTATCATTCATTGTCTTTCTAATCTTGCCTTAGGATCAGTTTCATAGCATATTGCATAGCCTATCTCGTGTTACCGAACTCAAGTGTCGCATGAAAATACATGTACGACTTACCCATACTTACCGTCCGGCCTTTCCTGTTCAAGGTAAACCAAGTTAAACAACATTAACATGAAGTAACATGACGTGATTTATGTAAACATTAAGTGTAACTGGCGAGTCCATGTCTCGGGTTCTAACACGTCGTGGGCATGTTCTAGTGTTACGTTTCGAGCATGTTCAGGAGGCACATTTCAAGCATGTTCAGGGTGGTATATTTCAAGCATGTTCGGGCATGTTACGTTTCGAGCATGTTCATGTTCGGGATGTTACTTTGCAAGCATGTTCAGGAGTGTTATAATTCGAGCATGTTCAGGAATGTTACATTTTGGGCATGTTCAGGAAACACTTTATTTAGTTAACTTAGACTACTTTGATTTCAATGCAAGAACTTGCACGTGGATTGCCACCAGCATAGTCCACTTAATCTACATGCACGGGTCGCTGGCTTTACAAGCCATTTAGGACATTCCCCTGTGGCAATTCTCAACTTAGCGTATGGTGATGGCTGGTACACCCCGTTAAGTCTCTTGAATATACCCTCCTACTTACGTCTCTTGGTGCCCAAGCCCGCACCCAAGCAGCCCGTAAGCGCGTATTGATTCTGCCTAGGCCGGCCACGGTTTTCCCTCCCCAACGCCCGTGCCGCAGAATCCTTCCACACGACGGCCACGGTATTCCCCCCCATCGCCCGTGCCGTTTGTCCACGACCATTTCGTATTGTCTTGTCATTTTAACTTAGCGGCTAACTCCGAGCCGTAGGCTAACCCTTAGCCATAATGCGTTATCGACCAGGTTGGCGTCCGTACAGCACGGGTAGCGAGCCCCGTTGCACGTGCCCGTCACACCTGTCGATAGCGTCTTCCATATCTTATCTTTCATGTATTCTTTTTCTTTCTTTCTTTCACTTGTTCATTTGATTCATCGATTCATTCATGTATTCATTCATTCATTCATTTGTTGATCCATTCATTCACGCATTACGCAACTCCCAGTGTGGGAGTCGCCTTGGCGACCCATCGGTCCCATAGCCTTTCAATGTTGCTAAACTCTACTCGGAGCGACTATGTTGATAGCCTTCCCGTTTCATTGTTGTAAACCATTCATTGTTTCATTGTTTGAACGTATAAGGGACCATGAACGTGGGCTTGTGCCTTAGCACGAGCGTAGAGCGCGGTGCAAGCGTTTCTATAATTGTCGAGTTCTTTTCCATGTTCTAAACAAGCATGCAAGATGGGATTATTCCCTTAGCTAGGTGCGTTGAGTCATTTATTAGCATGCAAGATGTTATCGCCTAGCGATTCTCGTGAATGTGTCCGCATTGTTATGTGTCTAGGCTAAGCACAGACGGGTTCATCGGAGCCACCCACCTTAGCGATGTTTGCATTGGCCGAGCGATACTCCGAGCGCGCCTCTGGAAGTCTAAGTCTGGATTCATCTTGACGGGCCAAGGCAAGTCTGGCATCGATTTGCATCGATACTTCATCGGGTCGAGGCAACTCTTCGGGTCGACGGCTCGTTTTGAGTCGTTGTACACGCCGTTTGGAATCGGCGTTCCGCTAGGGCGGAGCGGGTCACTACATGTTGCGGTCTTACACACTTGACTTCGGTGGATCGTGGGAAGATCACTTGCACCTGGTGGAATTCTCGTACAACAACAGTTTCCAGGCCAGTATCCAGATGGCACCGTTCGAGGCACTGTATGGCAGGAAGTACAGATCCCCGTTAGCCTGAGATGATGTTGGAGAGAGACAGATGCTCGGTCCAGAAATGATTGCCCAGACAGTTGAAGTGGTCAGGCGAGTCAGAGATCATCTTCGAGTTGCCCAAGATCGCCAGTGCCATTGGGCCGATTCTCATCGGCGCCCTCTCGAGTTTTCGGTCGGCGATCATGTATTCCTGAGGATTTTGTCTAACCATGGCGTCATTCATTTCGGCGTACGGGGCAAGCTTAGTCCTAGGTATAGAGGACCGTTTGACATTCTGGAGCGAGTAGGAGATGTATCCTATCGTCTCGCTCTTCCGCCGTCGCTAAGCGAGGTGCATGACGTGTTCCATGTATCCCAATTACGACGGTATATCCCGGACCTGAGCCATATCCTGGATCATTCAGAATTAGTTGTTGGTACCAACCTTTCATATGAGGAGAGGCCCGTGTCTATATTGGACCGGAGAGAGAAGATCCTCAAGAACAAGACTATCAAGTTAGTCCGAGTTGCTTGGGGTCATCACTCTTTGGGGGAGTCAACGTGGGAGCGTGAGGATGATATTCGATCGCGATATCCCGACTTGTTTGACTCGTGAGGTATAATGTCTTTCTTATGCCTCATGCCTTTGATTCCTTGCTTGAATGAGTGATTGTCTTCCTAGTTATAGCTTGCATGTGATTAATGTAGCTTGTCATTTCTCCTCTAGCCTCTTGATTAAATTCCGAGGACGGAATTCTTTTAAGGTGGGTAGAGTTGTAATGCATGTGGTTCGTATTACGTATTTTTGGAATACGTGTACGTATTTATTCTTGTATTACATGATTTCCTTGCTTAATTTCCTCCCTGGGCTTGATTTATTCTTGGTTTGGGTTGGCTTGGTTCGGTTTGGGATTGCTCTTGGTTCATCATGAACCAAGGGGTGAACCCCCTACCTACCACCACCACTACCATTTATTAACCCTTCTCCTTTCTCTCTCTTCATTTATCATCTTCTCCACCATTACTTCCTTACCTACCAGAGAGAGGGAGAGAGAGGTCTAGGCAAGTGCAACTTGCTTTATGGAGGAACTCTGATTTTATTGCTCCATTCTTTTCTTTACTACATTCTAAAATACTTTAGAACTTGGCATTTTCACTTTTCATGGCTAGATTCTTCTAGATCTAAGTTTACTTTATTTTTGGAATCCTTGGGTTTTTGATCTACTTAATCCTGTTATTTCTGAGTTTTGAGGGTTCTATGTTGTAGAGATTCTCGTTCTACCCTATTTTGACCTATGGAAGTTCGAATTTGGACTTCGGATGAAGGTTTTATGGAGCTTGGAAGCATGGATTCTTGGTGTTCTTCTTCTCGAAAGCTTGGAGAAGAAGAACAGTACTAGACTTGATCGCATTTTTATGCGGCAAGTGATTCCGAGCCGCATGAACCTTCATACGACAGTCCTGGCCGCATGGGCTTGACTTGACCACATGAACACTTCGTGCGGCAAGTGCTCTCTCAGCCGCATGAACTTTTCCCCGGGAGCCGCATAGACCAGTTACTCGCTAGCCGCATGAGGACTCGAGTCCTCTCAGCCGCATGCCTGTCTGGATCCCCGAGCCGCATAGGCCCTGATCTTCGAGCCGCATGAGAACCCCCAGACCCAGCCGCATGGACTTCTTAGTCTGGGCCGCATGACCCTGATCAATCCCAGCCGCATATGCATCCTTTATTTCCTAGCCGCATGCGCCCTCGTCCCCCTGAGCTGCATGCGCCCCTCTTGTCTTGGCCCCATGGGTTCTAGTGACCCTGGCCGTATGCACTCACCTAATTGAGCCGCATGTGTCTTTTCCTTCTCTTAGCCGCATGAGAACCCCTCTCCTGCGAGCCGCATGGGTCCTTAGTTCCCCCGACCCGCATGAATCTCTCCCCAGCCGCATGAACCCGACTCCTTTCCAGCCGCATGGGCTTCTACTAGACTGCATGTGCCTGACCCTATTGGCCGCATGGGCTGTTCTCCTCTCAGCCGCATGTGGTCACTTCCTGGCCGCATATGCCTGAGCAGCATGACTTTCTAATAGCCCAGTGAGCTATTATTTATCACTATTTGCCCATGTTTTGTCATGAACTTGATAATCACGAATTTATTTGATATGTATAGAAATGGTAATTGAGCATGACCTGACAGTGACCCGTAGTGGTGCACTCCTGACATGACTAACATGACATGATAGTGGCCCGTCGTGGCGCACTCCTGACAAGTACACCTGACATAATTATCTTGAATAACTGTTGCGACGGCTACCTGACATGACATGACCTGTATAATTAATCTGGACACCGTGGGCGATTGTGCTTGTACAAATAATCCAGTCCTGTCTTGCATCATGTCTAGGAGGGGACTCCTGAGTACCACGGTCAGGAGTACCCACTAAAATAGACTAAGGCTAAATAACTAGATTAATACTTTAGTCATAAAGAGATCTCCCAGCTACAGGCAATCCCGTTACCTGGGCACGCCTTGGGATCTGTAGCCTGCCGTCGAGTAGGGCACATTTCCAGCACACTGTCATGTGTTGCACCCTTCAAGCTACCTAAGGGTACATTCGTTTCCTGGACGATGTACCCACCTGAATTCAACTCTAAATCTCTTAACCCGGGTAACCTGGATGGTCTGCAGGGCTTGTGGCTGTGGAATAATCTCACTGCATCTTGTTAGTGGCTTGTGACAACCCTAGTTAGTTAAAATATCAAGCCGTAATTCTTGCTTGGCCGTGAAGTGATTGGATGGAGTCTAACCAGTCTAGTCTTGCCCTGATCCTGATTACTGCATGACCAGAATGCTTGTATTTATTCTATCGATAAATGGTGAGAATTCCAAGTTCTGTTCAGACGAAGGGTTACAACCCCGGTCCTTGTTTGGTTTACGGGTTATAACCTGGATATCTGAATAGTCCCATGGTTATCTCGTCGTATATCATCCTGATGTATTTTTTTTATTTCCAGTTCTTACTTTATTTATACTCTTGTGTTGATTGCTGGTTTTAGTTCCTAAGTGAAGCTTCCTTTGTGGCACTTGCTCTTTCTGGGGTCTGACCCAGCTGGTTTTGTGTGGCCAGATTTCAGAGCAGCTCCAGAGGATCTACCGACCTTCCAGCCAGATGGTGGCCACTAGACGGAACCCTGGCAACGAGTGGGTTTATTTTTGATCTCCCACTTTATTGTAAAAATATTCTTTTGAGGCGTTTAGCCGACGAGCACCTGTTTAGCTCGATTGCACTTACTTACTGTCTGCCGAAGGGCTGTAACATGATTGACAGATCCTAGGGTTGATCATGTATGACTGAACTCTTGCTAGTCCTAACATTTTGTAACGACTAGCTTCATGATCAGCTGAATATGTAATGTTTGGGATGCCTTACTATTGTATATTTAATGATCATACTTCTTGTAACCTTTTACTTACTTGCTTATGATTGAGACACTAGGCTTGTTCATGACCTTAAGAGACTGTTGGCTTGTAGATAAACCCTCATGTATCTAGACAGCCGTGACCGTATAGCGAGATGGATCTCATTTCATATACGTAGCTGGCTATGTCTGCCCCCGCTCTCCAGTATTTTGGTTCTGGGGCGTGACACCAAGACAGTCTCAGGATTTACACATTGGCATGATCTCAGATTCATGTGTCTGAGATCATGATGTCAGGATTTACACATTGGCATGATCTCAGATTCATGATCTCAGAATTCGAGACAGTATCCAGTGTAGATGTGTGTACCTGAATTTGAAGAACAGGTAATGTGAGAGTATTTAAGTGTCTCAGGAAAACCAAGGTGATAGTGAACATCAGTGCCTGTGTGTGAATATGTGTGATCTCAGGTTCATAACTCACTGAATCATTAATAGGAAGAGCCAAACAGTGTACAGAATTTACATTCACACATTCGAATCCAATGCTTCACACAATTTCAATTGGTATGATTTAATCATTCACACACATATAGGTAATTTAATAAATCATTAATACAAATCGGATGAAATTAACCCAGGAAATAAATTCAGTCAATGTGTAGATTAAAACCTGTGTGACAGGGTTTAGGAAGCAATTTCCACATTTGAATCCATATCAATCAATCTTAATACAAATAAATCCTAACATGATACCTAATGTTCAGACCAATTAAACCACAACAAAATACATGAATTAAATCATTAACATAAATCGAAATGGAGAACAGTGTTCATAACACTGATACTTTGACAGTATCAGTCAATGGGAAAAATCCTATTCGACATTAAATTAACAATTAATTAATAGGAATTAGGTTGGTAATTAATAGCAATCATGTGTTCGTGTCATAAACTTACTATTGTGTCCAAAAATAGGACACAGAAGTGTCCAAACATTTCTCAAACCAGTGTACACTAAACAGTTCAGTGGCTGTGCTCCCCGTGTCCAGTGCGGGTCAGAATCCTCACTCGACACAAAACCAAGGGACACGAGACTTGGGGAGTATCGTGTCAGACACTGCCCCGAGCTCCAAGTCAAAGGACACGTGCCCACGTGCCCTAGATAGCTCGTACGAGCCTGCTGGTAGCAGGGCAGTGTAGCTCGCACGCGCGCGGGCGTGTACACAGGTACGACACGACACCAACACGACACGAGACACGCTCAGTCACTTAGAAACTCCTAGGCGACACTAAAACCTACTTTCCTATTCAATTACTTCTTTAAAAATCGATTGAAATGCCCATTGTGGCAATTTGTCGAACACCTGCGACTGTCCACTGATACGTGTCCGATTCGGATACGTAAAGGACACGAGAGGGTACAAAACCTATCCCTACAGTACGAGGACACCTAGGGCTTGGTGTTCATGAAAAGAAACCAAAATTTTATGGAGGGAAATAGGATTTACCTATGTGTGTTCCTTCACAAGAAAAGCTCCCAAAAGTGAGATCTCCTCAAGCTAGCCAATGGCTCCAAATTGTATCAAACCTGAGAATGGCCTCCACCAACAGTAGGGGACACTAATTAGGTTATAATGGAAGAAGTTTCAATGAAAATGGACTAATATTGAATAAACTATGAAGAAATTTCAATGGAGAACAAACGTTTCCTTAGAAAATAAAGGGATGAATAAAGAGGGGGCGCAAACTTTGAGAGAGACTTTATAGTGTTGGGGGGATCCCTAGGCTGGTCATAAATGCTAGGATTAGGGTTTTGGAATGAATCTAATGGCTCTCATTCCATCTAGCCTATTCAATGGCCTAGAATCTAGGTTTCCCTTCTAGTCAAGTTGCAACCTATTCATTCTAACTAATCATGACTTAACCCAACTAACCAATACTAACTAATATTTACCATGGCTAACTAGACTAGCTATGACTAATCTAGGTTAGGTCCAAACTAGGTTAGGGCTAATCACAATCACATGGCAATCCATTTAATGATATTAAATCACACCATTCCTAAAAATCATATTAAATTCCAAATAAATATATAATAAATTCAATTAATTCAAAATGACCAAAATACCCTCAAGCTAAAAATGATAAATGAAATACCCTAATCACATGGCTAGGCTCTAGGTCAAACTATCTCTAGGGTTACACTTAACAAAATACCAAATCACAAGTCATGATTTTAAATAGTTTAAAAATAATTAAAAATCACCAAAAATTATAATATGAAATAAATATCAATAAATAATAATTATAATTACAAATTTCAAAATTACCCTCATCTGGAAAACTGGGTGTTACACTCATTGCCGGCACCCAGTTAGCAGCGACCGGGAACATATTGGCAAAGGCTCGATCGTACCGTTCGCCAGAGGTGGGTTATCGAGGTACCCCTGCCGTATCCACGGAGGGTCAGGCAGAGCCCTCGGCCGATCAACCGAAAAGATGTGCTAATACAGAGGCTGGCTCTTCTGCACCAAAGAGGCAGAAGAAGGCATTGTCACCGGCAGTGTCAACAGACTCAGCTCCTGCGGAGGTAAGGATGTCCCATATAGTTTGGTTAGGTTCCACATTTCTGGTGACCTATGCTTTCTTTTTGTAGGAGCCACTAAAAAGGAGACCCTCGTACTCTAAAATCTGGTGCCAACAGACCAAAGGAGGTGGCGGGCTCATCTGAAGAGCGCATTCCGCCGATTGTGATATCTCCCGTGGAGGAGAACCCGGACGATGTCGTTGTTATGGAGATTCCAGTATCTCCAGATTATGTTGGAAGGGAAGCTGAGGTTGAAGCAGTTCCCGGGAGGGTTTAAGCCGCCGTGGGGGCCTCTGACATTGAGGACCCAGCCGATACGGGACTTCTAGATAATAAAGTGGGGTGGAGTTCGTCGTCTTCGGATGACGTTCCTCCAGAGATGAGTGGGCCTGTTGCGGGAGCAACAGACATGATTGAAACAGAGAAGAGGGTTGATTTCCCTCCTTGTCATGTTGAGGGGAGGTCGACTGCAGCGTTGCCGAGCCCTACCCCAGACTCAGCAGCGGAGGCTAAGGTGGCTGCCGACCGGGAGGTAGCGACAGATTCTATCCCCGCAGAGGGATTTTATGATGAAAATGAGTCTCGTCCGCCGATCCTGACTCCAAGGGAGCCGAGTCAGGAAACAAGTGCTAATTTCGCTGCTCTGTAGGAGGGAGAATGTCCCGTACGGCCTGCTGATAGTGTGTTGGGGACGGATGAGGTAGCCCTGACGCCGGTGGTCCCTACGAGCTTGAGAAGGGTAAGGTTTGCTGGAACCCTCTGTTGCTCCTTCTACTTGGGGTACGATATCGACGCCTCTCTCGGCTCCTACTGTTCTTTTGGCTTCTCGGGCTAGTAGAAAAATTCAAGCCCTTGTTGAGGAAAGGTCCGTCGATGCTGAGGTTTCAACCTCGCAGGTTGAAGCCGGCGGGCCTTCTTCCGGTCCGCCGTCTAGAGCAGCTCCTCCAACTGCTGCTATGACGCCGCAAGTGCTGGCGGATACAGATGAGTATGTGAAGTTTATTATTGAGGCGGTGTACAAGAAGCTGCAGAGGGGCGTATCGGCAGTGATGGATGCCAATGGGAGTTTCGTGACGGCAAAAAACCCTAGCACTCCCCCATATCAGTCTGATACGTTTCCACCAGGGCCATGATCATATGGCCGAGATCCTGGAGGCCTCGGTGGCCGAGTTGGACTAGCTGCTTTCCGAGTTTCAGTGTATCCAGCGAAATGATCTCTCCGCCCTGATAGACGCAGAAAAGAAGAAGTTGATCGTTGAGACTGAGTCCTCTTATCAGGCCACTGTGGGTGTCTGGGAACGCAAGGTGGCTGAAACTGAGGCTGCGGTGGAGAGGCTATCTCAGTCCACGCAGGAGAAGGTGGAGTTACGAGCCATGTTGGATGCTAGTATAGCGGAGGTTAATGCCAAGATTCGCCTCCTTGAAGACCAGCGGGCCCAACTCTTGTTAGATGCTGAGCGAGTCCAGGCTGAACATATAGCATCTAAGGAGGAGGAAGCGGCTTTCACCCGCCAGGCTCTTTCCCTGGCTCAGCAGCGGCAATAGTTGGACGAGAAGCATGAGGATGACACTTCTCCTGAGGCCATAGAAATGATGCGTCAAGAAGCCGAACACCGAGTCCTGGCGACCGCAGAGACTCGGGCGGCAGACTTAAAGCGTCGGATCGAAGAGCTTTCAGCCAATCCCGGTGATGCTTAGGGATTGTAGCCTCTTCTTTTTTTTGTTATTTTATGTAATTTGTAACTCTTGCTGGGATGTATTTCTTTACTTTTAAATAAAGAATGAAGAGTTTTGTGGTGTATTCATTTTTGCTGTTATGAACTTGATGATTTGTGTGGACCTATTATCTTTTGCGCACCTTGGTTGTTAGGTACAGATAATAAGTTTGAGAGAACCTGACATATTTGCTCAGAGGTGATATAGATATGGCAAATATGGGGTTCAAATGATGGAATCTTCCTACTCAGAAGTGTTATGGACGTGGTAGGAATGACTCAGGAGGGATACACGGAACTACTCAGAGGTAATGTGGACGTAGAAGTTATGCGATCAATGTACGACAACGCAGGGGTTGTCTGTACGGGATGTTTACCCAGAGGTAATGTGGACGTGGTAAACATGATGGGTAGCGTAGTCTTATGGAGCGTAAGATTCCGCTTTGTAGGGTATAGGAGAACAACTCAGAGGTAATGTGGACGCGGTTGTCCTTCTACTGGAGGATAGAACGCCACGGAACAGCTGGGTTCCGGAAGCGTAAGATTTTGTGGAAGGGAATTATACGTGAGCCCCGATGATTGGGTCCATAAACTCCCTTGTTGGGTGAAGATAGAAGTACATGTCTGAAGGATGTCAAGAGTAGTACTTCTTTAGGAACTTGCCGTTGATGGACATCATGAACAAGTTCCCATTGGGTTGGCGAGGCGGTAAGCACCGTTTGAGTATATCGTCTCTATGATGAAAGGCCCCTCCCACTTGGGCTCGAACTTTTCTGGTGTCTTGTGAGTCAACACCATCGGCCTCCTGACAGCCAAAACCAGGTCGCCTACTTGGAAAGTCCTCTGCTTGACCTTCTTGTTTGTGAAACCCAATTTTGTAGTAAGATTTATTATTATAATAATATTATTATTATCATTATTAGTATTATTTATGGGTTTTAAAATTTATTTCAAAAATATTAAAAAATATGGTTTTGAGTGCTGATCTGACTAGAGCCCGGTCCAGATCCCCAACCCAGACCCCAACCTGAACCCCCTCCCTTCTTTTAAAATCTGTTTTTAAAAATATATATATATATATTTTTCTTGAACTGGTCCACGTTGGACCAGCACCCCCGCAGTTCCCCACTCCTTATTTTCCCTCCAGCAACTCATGTTCCTCCACACACACTTCTCTATTTCTCCTCTAACTCCTCCTTCTTTCTCTCCCACCTCTCCTTATAACTCCCCACTAGGAGCAAGGAACCACCATTCCTCACTCTCTCTATTTTCCCTCTCACTCACAAGCACTTCCCTCTCCCTCAAAACCCTCCTTCCAGAGCAACCTCGGCCCAACCCCCGGCGCCCATCGCCGCCGAGCTCCCATCGGCCTGTCCTCCGGCCTCCAGCGCGCCCGACCCCCCTTTGCCGGCCTCCCGCGGCGCCTCCAGCGCCGAACCCCCTTCGCCGACCTCCCGCGGCGCCTCCGCGCCCGACCTCCGTCGGCCGCGCGCCTCCCTGCGCCCGCGCGCGAACCACCTCCGCCCGTGGCCGCCCCTCCCGGCCAGAGCCGAGCCAGCAGCCGCCCGCAGGTCACTCGACCCCGGCGCAGCACCGCCCAGCGAACCACCCCGTCTTCTCCCCGGTTTTCCCGAGTTTGGGCGTGCCCTAGTCGAACTCCAAGTCTGTCCCACTTTTCGGTCACTCGCAGTTCCGCGGATCCGAGTCCAACGCTGTCCCGAGCTTTTCCAGCTCCTGTCCAGCAGATTCTCGGGTTTTCCGTTGCAGTTCGGATCCCTTTATTTCTATAATTTTGTATCTGAGAGCTCTAGCCGAGCAACCCAAGGTATAACCCCCTGTCCTGTCCCATTTTTTATTTTGTCTGTGATGAGATTGGTCCCCAATTCCCTTCCGGGAATTCGGTTTTTAGCGACGTCGTAGTTTCGGAACTTTCGGAAATGGATTTCTGGATAAATTAGTTTTCGGATCTTTCCGATTTTATGCTGTGATGTTTTAGGGTTGGTTTCGGATTCCCGAATTCGTTTCGGGTCGTTCCGAATTAATTTTGGAAATGGTTGTGGTTATTTTGATATATATATTTTAGGATTCCCTGGTTTAGGATTTTGTAGGAAAATATTGGCACACTTTCCCAGTTTTTGGGTTGACCAAAAATAGAGGAAATGTTGCCAGATTTTTCATAAAATTTAATTATATTTTAAAAATGATTTTAAAATGGATTTCGGAAAAATATTAATATTTTGGATTTTGGGCGACGACCGTATTGGTCAATGGGGCCCGACTAAGTGCAAACGAAACCGGCTTCGCCCGGACGTTGAGGCATTAGCCAATATGACGATTGGACCATATCTGAGACTCATTAAATATTAATTTATTTTTATTATTTAATTTATTCATAATTAAATTGTAGGAAGATTTTAGAACTAACGACCGTTTCGTCTTATTTCAATTTATGTAAATAAATTGTAATGGGCATAAGCCCAGCTGGTTGTTGGCTTTGTGACCTGTAATTTGGTAGCGTAGGATTTTTCTGTTGTTTTTCTGGTTTTGCGAGTTCTTTTAGCGTACGCGTAAATCAAATAGATAATTATTTTGATATAAAAATTAATAAAGTTTTCTCACATTAAAATTTACAAGTTTTAATATTTAACAACGATCATATTTTCTCATTAAAATAAGAAATTTAGTTTTATATGTATAATTACGAAAATACAAAGTTTAAATCAAATTAATTTGGTAACGACGAGCTTTTCCAAAATACAAGGTTAAATGATCTTTCCCTCGTTATTAATTTTAACGCACCAATAATCATGTTTTTGTTCGTGTTTAATAACAAAGATTAAAATTGATTAGGACGCAATTAGAGATTTCAACTAGCATAGTTAGCTTGGTAACCCTGGATTCTGAGTCAATTTCTCGAATGTAGGAATTCGAGGACGATCCTAATTCCCATCTCGAAGTATTCAATCTTTCCAGTCCAGTCCATTTTGAGGCAAGTACAGTTTGTGTTAGTTTACAGTTATTTTAATAATCGCTATACTGTAAGTTTAAACCACGATGCAAACACGAAACTCTCTCTGAGAGCACTGACTGATTGACTATTGGGTACTGGGGGAATAGAGTAATGTTTATGACCACATCCACTGTTAACTTAGAACTGTATTAGCTTACCCCTCTCTCACACGGGGATAAGTCATATCGTATCAATAGGATACTACTGTACAACCCAAGCCGGTCATATTCATTGCCTATTCAAAATTACGCTGTTTTACTGCTAGAAAACTGTTTATTTTAAACTGTTTAAAAGTGCATGATTCTATTATTTATTTTAACTGTTTAAATTAGCATGAATTGTACTTTGCTCCCTCCTGAGTGGAGATACATTTTTAGGGGATATTGAGGATGCTGTGCTGTTAATCAGCAGTTATTATGACCCGGTTCTGTACCCAGTGGTGCTGCCAGAGTCCCCTTTGGAGGACGCAGGGACTGAGGCCGATGAGCCAAATGTTTAGATAGATTTTCTTTTCCAGTTTTGATGTTCTTTGAAAAATCTGTTTAATTGAATTCAGTATTTATTTCAGTACTTTTTAAATCCCAGTTGTATTTATTTCAAATATTTAATAAAGTTTTAATTCCCGAATATTGAGTTGCGATAAATATAGATATTGTTGTTTTGGTTACCTGCTAATGGAACAGCTTACTGTCGCCGTCTCAACAACGGTGCAGGCTGGGCATGATCCGGTTCGACCCAATTATTTGGGATCGGGTCGTAACATGTTTTTAGGGGTGGCCCATGCAGGTCGTAAACAACAACTTAGGAAAACATACCTAGAAACAATTAGAACACTAGAACATTGATTTGTCACAACATAGGTCCGAATTATATTTAAATAAATATTTTTGTTTGATTATAGACCGGTAGGACACCTTGCTTATGTTTTTATCCTAAACCTTCCAGAATATGACCAAGAAAAAGACCACCCCTGCTGGCGATGAGGTATCATCATCCGAACACACCCCATCTCCCCCAGCACGTCCAGACCCTTCACCGTTGCAGCTGACCGACCGTCCGTATCAATCTCCAGCACTCCGCGGCGCTTACGCCACTACTTCTCAAGCGGCGAACCCTACACCTCCCCGGGCTGAGCCGCAGATCCCTGTGGTAGTATCCGTACCAGCTGCCCCACCAGTGCCCGTGGATCCCACTGATCTAGTGGACATGCTACATGGAGTGCTCGAAACCCAGAGAGCCCAAGCAGAAGCTCATCGAGAACAGACTGCAGCCCAAGCTGCAGCCCATCGCGAGTAGACCACGATCATGAGAGAAGGCATGGAGAATGCCCATAATGTGGCTATGGCTGCCCTCAAGAGAGGAGCAACAACTTCATTGGAGCCACGACCTGCCAAGGTAAGCATAATTCAGGAGTTAAGATTTAAATCATTAAGGCCATTCTTTTGATTAGAGGCGTATTATTACATGAAGGTCGGAGATATAGAGAGCTTTAAGAAGCAAGGCCCTCGACCTTTCAAAGGAACCGAGGGTATCATCTACGTCGATGAATGGCTAGATAGCATGGAGCGTCTCTTGAGCGTCGTTCGACTCCCAGAGGACCTCAAGACCGAAGCAGTAGGACTCCAGCTGCAAGATGTGGCGAGCACCTGGTATCGGAATGAACCCCGATTCCAGGACAAGCAGGTCGACTAGGACACCTTCAAGAGGCTGTTCCGCAGGAAGTTCTTCCCAACATCAGAGATACGGGAGATGGAAAGGCAATTCTAGGACCTGAAGCAAGGGAACATGACGGTCAAAGAATATGCGACAGAGTTCGGCCGACTTAGCCGCTTTGCCCAGAACCTGGTTGTTGACCCCAAGGATCGTGATGAACGATTCAGGTATGGATTAAGAGAAGAGATTCGCACCCCTGTGATCGCAGGTGGCGCCAAGACTTATGAGAGGATCCTGATACGAGCTCAGGACGTGGAGAAGAGCCAGCCTTCTCGATCCAAGAGGGAGTATCCTGGAACTAGCAACTTCCAGGGTAACCAGAAGAGGCCCAACAACAAGAACAACAGGCCTTCGTACCACCAGCAGTAGCACCATCAGGCAAGGACTAATGACAAGGCACCTCAGAGGCAGATCCCTGTCTGCGATTATTGCAAGAGGCCAGGACACCAGTCGAATATATGCAGGAAGAGGCTAGGACACTGCCTAGTCTGTGGGTCTGCCACCCACCAAGTGAGGGACTGCCCCTCGTCAGTCCACCGAACCGGAACAACTCAGCAAAGAGCTCCCATACCCACTCAGCAACAATGGTTCGAACAACACCAGCAGAAGACCGGGCGAGCTTTTGCCCTAGCAGCTGATGAACAAGAACCAGAGCAGAAACCCACCGCTGATGTCATCACAGGTTCCATTTATGTGTTTTCACATCCTGCTCTAGCATTATTTGATTCGGGTGCATCATATAGTTTCATATCATCAGAATTTATTTCTGTTCACCACCTAGATACGGGACTTAGCAGGGTGATTAGTAGAGTTATGACTGGTGGTGGACCTATACCCATCACCGAGGCTTGTAACTGTCCCATCACTATCTCAGGCCATCAATTCCTAACACCCTTACTAGTGATGCCCGTGCCCAATTATGATGTAGTCCTAGGGATGGACTGGTTAAGTGAACAGCATACGCTGATAGATTGTCACCGAGGATGTGTAATCTTCAGCCCACCCGGAGAACCGGAGTTTAAAATCTCTCGAGCTCTGGAAGACATGAAGAGTGTTACCTACTCCTCAATCACCGAAGAATCCGGGCCTCCTCACCCTATTATAGCAGAATTCATGGATGTCTTTCCGGATAGTCTTCCAGGATTGCCGCCAGATCGAGGTATGGAATTTACCATTGATCTAGTACCCGGCTCTTCCCCTATTTCTCCGGGATGCTAAAGAGTCAACCCCAAGGAGGCAAAGGAGATGAAGGATCAGATTGACGAGCTGAAGGCACAAGGATTTATCAGAGATGGGGCTTCACCCTGGGGAGCACCAGTTTTGTTCGTGCCCAAGAAGGATAGAATCGTGCGGATGTGCATTGACTATCGGGCGCTGAACAACATCACCATCAAGAACAAGTACCCTCTGCCCCGGATCGACGACCTGTTTGATTAACTGAGTGGAGCCAAGGTATTTTCGAAGATAGATCTCAGATCAGGCTACCATCAAATCAAGGTCAGAAAGGAGGATATTCCTAAGACGGCGTTCAACACCAAGTATGGGCAGTTTGAATTCTTGGTCATGCCGTTTGGACTGACAAATGCTTCCGCGGTATTCATGAACCTCATGAACAAGGTTTTCCATGAATACCTGGATCAGTTTGTTGTTGTCTTCATCGACGACATACTGATCTACTCAAAGACTGAAGAAGAACATGAAGAGCACCTGAGAAAAGTGCTGAGTACTTGAGGAAGGAGAAGCTCTATGGTAAGCTATCCAAATACGAATTATTTTTAGACAAAGTGGAATTTTTGGGCCATGTTGTCACGGGAAAAGGAATTTCAGTGGATCCAAAGAAGATAGCTACTATTGAGAAGTGGACTGCACCAAGCTCGGTTGCAGAAATCAGAAGCTTTTTGGGTTTGGCTGGCTACTATCAGAAGTTCGTAAAGGATTTCTCCAAGATTGCTGAACCAATGACGAACCTTACCAGAAAGAACGAGGAATTCATTTGGTCGAAAGCTTGCCAGTCAGCTTCTGAGGAACTGAAGAAGAGGCTTACAACTGTGTTGATACTTGCGCTACCCGCAGGTACCGGCGGTTTCTTAATCTATAGTGATGCTTCCGATAAAGGATTGGGCTGCGTTCTTCAACAACACGGGAAAGTAATTGCTTACGTATCTAGGTAATTACGGACTCATGAGAAGAACTATCCCACACATGATTTGGAGCTTGCAGCAGTGATATTTGCATTGAAGCTATGGAAGCACTACCTTTATGGAGAAAGAGTGGAAATATTTACAGACCATAAAAGTCTGAAATATGTTTTCACTCAGAAGGAGATGAACATAAGACAGAGACGATGGCTGGAGCTGATGAAGGATTTCGACATCAACCTGCAGTATCATCCGGGTAAGGCTAATGTTGTTGCAGATGCACTTAGTCGATACCCGATGGCAATGTTCTTGACCAAGGAGCGTCATTTGCTGGAGGACATGGAGAAGCTTGGATTAGAGATTGTACTGCCTGAAGAAGAGATGAAAAAACTGGGAAGAGAAGCCATCATACCAGGAGCTGAATCATCATTGATGCAGTTGCAAGTGCATTCAAGTCTGATGGACAGAGTCAAGGAGGCACAATTCCAAGACGAGACGCTTTACAAACTCAGAGATCAAGTGCTGGCAGGAACACTTGAAGGATTCTCAATCGCCAGCGACGGAGCACTGAAGAATGGTACGAGGCTTTGCGTACCAACTGGCGAACTGAGGAACGAGCTGATGCAAGAAGCGCACCAGTCGCAGTATTCCATACATCCTGGAGCCAACAAAATGTATCAGGATATGCGTACAATATTGTGGTGGTACAGAATGAAGAAAGATGTATCCAGGTATATGGCTAGATATTTAATTTGTCAGTAAGTAAAAGCTAGCAGACAGAGACCAGCAGGACTATTGCAGCCGCTCGACATCCCAGAGTGGAAATGGGAGCACATAACAATGGATTTCGTGTCGGGACTGCCTCGATCCCAAGGAGGGAAGGATGCCATTTGGGTTATCGTGGACCGACTGACGAAGTCAGCTCACTTTATTCCCTTCAAGGTTGGTCTATCCACCGAGAAGTTGGCAGCACTGTACATGCGGCACATCTACCGGATTCATGGAGTTCCGGTAAGTATCGTATCTGACAGAGATACTAGATTTATCTCTCACTTTTGGAAGAGTTTGCATGACAATTTGGGAACACAACTGAAGTTCAGCACCGCCTACCACCCCCAGACTGACGGGCAATCGGAGAGAACAATCCAGACGCTAGAAGATATGCTGAGATCCTACGTCTTAGAATTTGGAGGGTCATGGGAAGACCATTTGCACTTGGTAGAGTTCTCTTACAACAACAGCTACCAAGCTAGCATCGGTATGACATCGTTCGAGGCACTCTATGGACGTCGTTGCCGTACTCCACTTGCTTGGGACGATGTCCGAGAACGAGTGTTGCTTGGACCTGATATGGTGACCGATGCAGCAGAGAATGTAAGAATGATCAGGGACAAGCTCAGGATTGCCCAGGACAGACAGAAGCATTGGGCGGATAGCAGCCGACGGCCTTTGGAGTTTGAAGAAGGCGACAGTGTATTTGTGAAGATCTCTCCTACCAGAGGAACCATTCGTTTCGGCAGAGCAGAAAAGTTAAGCCCCAGGTATATTGGTCCTTTTGAAGTACTCAGCAGGATTGGAGAAGTGGCTTATCGGGTGGCTCTATCCCCAAGTCTTGAAGGCATCCACAACGTCTTCCATGTTTCGCAGCTGAGATGCTACATTCCGGACCCGAGCCACATCTTGGACCATTCGGAGCTGGAGATTGGATCCAGCCTTACAGTGCCGGAGAAGCCAGTGACAATTTTGGACAAAGGCGAGAAGAGAACCAGGAACTCTATGACGCCGATAGTCAGAGTCATGTGGCGGCACAACTCACTAGGCGAGTCGACCTAGGAGCGAGAAGACCAGATGCGAGAGCAGTACCCGTACCTGTTTGAGAGTTAAGGTAACCCCTAACCCTGCCTTTAATTTCGAGGACGAAATTTTCTAAGGAGGGAAGATTATGAAACCCAGTTTTGTAGTGAGATTTATTATTATTATTTTAATATTATTATTATCATTATTAGTATTATTTATGGGTTTTAAAATTTATTTCAAAAATATTTAAAAAAATATGGTTTTGAGTGCTGATCTGACTAGAGCCCGGTCCAGATCCCCAACCCAGACCGTAACCTGAACCCCCTCCCTTCTTTTAAAATCTATTTTTTAAAAAATATATATATATATTTTTCTTGAACTGGTCCACGTTGGACCAGCACCCCCGTAATTCCCCACTCCTTATTTTCCCTCCAGCAACTCACATTCCTCCACACACACTTCTCTATTTCTCCTCCAACTCCTCCTTCTTTCTCTCCCACATCTCCTTATAACTCCCCACCAGGAGCAAGGAACCACCATTCCTCACTCTCTCTATTTTCCCTTTCACTCACAAGCACTTCCCTCTCCCTCAAAACCCCGCTTCCAGAGCAACCTCGGTCCAACCCCCGGCGCCCATCGCCGCCGAGCTCCCGTCGGCCTGACCCCCGGCCTCCAGCGTGCCCGACCCCCTTTCGTCGGCCTCCCGCGGTGCCTCCAGCGCCGAACCCCCTTCGCCGGCCTCCCGCGGCGCCTCCGTCGGCCGCGCGCCTCCCCGCGCCCCCGCGCGCGCGTCTTTCGGCGGGCCACCTCCGTCCGTGGCCGCCCCTCCCGACCAGCGCCGAGCCTCGCCGAGCCAGCAGCCACCCGTCGGTCACTCGACCCCGGCGCAGCACCGCCCAGCGAACCACCCCGCCTTCTCCCCGGTTTTCCCGAGTTTGGGCGTGCCCTAGTCGAACTCCAAGTATGTTCCGCTTTCCGGTGACCCGCAGTTCCGCGAATCCGAGTCCAGCGCTGTCCTGAGCTTTTCCAGCTCCTGTCCAGCAGTGTCTCGGGTTTTCCGTTGCAGTTTGGATCCCTTTATTTCTATAATTTTGCATCTGAGAGCTCT
The DNA here is from genome assembly GCA_029216955.1 of Iris pallida. Lineage (NCBI taxonomy): Eukaryota > Viridiplantae > Streptophyta > Magnoliopsida > Asparagales > Iridaceae > Iris > Iris pallida. The sequence continues at coordinate 13,344,240 of JANAVB010026199.1, forward strand.
AGCCGAGCAACCTAAGGTATAATCCCCTGTCCCGTCCCATTTTTCATTTTGTCTGTGATGAGATTGGTCTCCGATTCCCTTCCGGGAATTCAGTTTTTAGCGACGTCGTAGTTTCGGAACTTTCGAAAATGGATTTCTGGATAAATTAGTTTTCGGATCTTTCCGATTTTGTGTTGTGATGTTTTAGGGTTGGTTTCGGATTCCCAAATTTATTTCGGGTCGTTCCGAATTAATTTTGGAAATGGTTGTGGTTATTTTGATATATATATTTTAGGATTCCCTGGTTTAGGATTTTGCAGAAAAATATTGGCACACTTTCCTAGTTTTTGGGTTGACCAAAAATAGAGGAAATGCTGCCAGATTTTCCGTAAAATTTAATTATATTTTAAAAATGATTTTAAAATGGATTTCGGAAAAATATTAATATTTTGGAATTTGGGCGACGACCGTATTGGTCAATGGGCCCCGGCAGTGCAAACGAAACCGGCTTCGCCCGGACGTTGAGGCATTAGCCAATATGACGATTGGACCATATCTGAGACTCATTAAATATTAATTTATTTTTATTATTTAATTTATTCATAATTAAATTGTAGGAAGATTTTAGAACTAACGACCGTTTCGTCTTATTTCAATTTATGTAAATAAATTGTAATGGGCATAAGCCCAGCTGGTTGTTGGCTCTGTGACCTGTAATTTGGTAGCGTAGGATTTTTCTGTTGTTTTTCTGGTTTTACGAGTTCTTTTAGCGTACGCGTAAATCAAATAGATAATTATTTTGATATAAAAATTAATAAAGTTTTCTCACATTAAAATTTACAAGTTTTAATATTTAACAACGATCATGTTTTCTCATTAAAATAAGAAATTTAGTTTTATATGTATAATTACGAAAATACAAAGTTTTAATCAAATTAATTTGGTAACGACGAGTTTTTCCAAAATACAAGGTTAAATGATCTTTTCCTCGTTATTAATTTTAACGCACCAATAATCGTGTTTTTGTTCGTGTTTAATAACAAAGATTAAAATTGATTAGGACGCAATTAGAGATTTCAACTAGCATAGTTAGCTTGGTAACCCTGGATTCTGAGTCAATTTCTCGAATGTAGGAATTCGAGGACGATCCTAATTTCTATCTCGAAGTCTTCAATCTTTCCAGTCCAGTCCATTTTGAGGCAAGTACAGTTTGTGTTAGTTTACAGTTATTTTAATAATCGCTTTACTGCAAGTTTAAACCATGATGCAAACACGAAACTCTCTCTGAGAGCACTGACTGATTGACTGTTGGGTACTGGGGGAATAGAGTAATGTTTATGACCACATCCACTGTTAACTTAGAACTGTATTAGCTTACCCCTCTCTCACACGGGGATAAGCTATATCGTATCGATAGGATACTACTGTACAACCCAAGCCGGTCATATTCATTGTTTATTCAAAATCACGCTGTTTTACTGCTAGAAAACTGTTTATTTCAAACTGTTTAAAAGTATATGATTCTATTATTTATTTTAACTATTTAAATTAGATGAATTGTACTTTGCTCCCTCCTGACTGGTGATACATTTTTAGGGGATATTGAGGATGCTGAGCTGTTAATCAGTAGTTATTACGACCCGGTTCTGTACCCAGTGGTGCTGCCAGAGTCCCCTTTGGAGGACACAGGGACTGAGGCCGATGAGCCAAATGTTTAGATAGATTTTCTTTTCCAGTTTTGATGTTCTTTGAAAAATCTGTTTAATTGAATTCAGTATTTATTTCAGTACTTTTTAAATTCCAGTTGTATTTATTTTAAATGTTTAATAAAGTTTCAATTCCCAAATATTGAGTTGTGACAAATATAGATATTGTTGTTGTGGTTACATGCTAATGGAACAGCTTACTGTCGCCGTCTCAACAATGGTACAGGCTGGGCTTGATCCGGTTCGACCCAATTATTTGGGATCGGGTCGTGACATTGTTGAAAGCATGTGATATACGGGCTTGATAGAGTTCGATGCGCTGTTGAGCTAGGAGACGTTTTTCGTCAAGTGTCTCTAATTCTCGCAGACGACGACGTTGATTGTCTTCCTATGTTAGTTGATTTGTGATCGCTACACGGAGTGAGGATATCTGGATCTCGAGAGGCAGTACCGCTTCGCTCCCGTAGACCAGGAAGAATGGTGTGTTGCCCGTCGGGGTCCATACCATTGTGCGGTAGGCCCAAAGGCATTCGCCGAGCTTTTTGTCCCAGTCGCGTTTGTTGGATGACACGACCTTTTGAGTAGTCTGACGATAGTCTTGTTGAATGCCTCGGCCAATCCGTTTGCTGTCGGATTGTAGGCGGTTGATGCCACATTTTGAATGCGATTCTTGTCAAAGAATCTGCTGAAAACATGGCTGATGAACTGAGGACCGTTATCGTGGATAATCCTCCGAGGTACCCCGAAACGATAGATGACATGGTGCTTGATGAAGCTGACCACCCTGGAGCTCTTCACTTCCACCAGTAGAACTGCTTCTGCCCATTTGGAGAAGTAGTCGGTGATGGCTAGGATGAAGCGGTGTCCCCTTAATGAAGGAGGGGTGATCAGTCCTACAATGTCCATACCCCATGCTTCAAAGGGCCAGGAGGCGACCGTAGGATGTAGTGGTTCTGACGGTGTATGGATGAAGTCAGCGTGAAGCTGGCACGTATGGCACTTTTTAGCATAGTCGACAGCGTCGGCTGCCATGGTTGGCCAGTAGTAGCCCATGCGTCGCAGTCGATCCTGTAACTTAGGGCCAGGTTGATGGGCCCTGCAGGTTCCGTTGTGAGCTTTCGAAGGGCTTCAGATGCTTCTTCGTTGGATAAACATCGAAGGAGAAGTCCATCGTAGGAGCGTCGGTATAGCATTTTAGTAGCTGCATCGTAATAGAATCGAAGGGAACGCCTCCTGACCGAGACGGCTTCTTTCGGGTCCTCTGGGAGAATTCTGTAGACAGTGAAGTCGATGAACGGGAACCTCCAGTCTCGGACATTAACACTAGCACTTGTTGACATGGCATGGGCCATTTGTGAGTATAGGTTTTTTTTAGGACAGACTAAGTCTCGACCAACTACCGTGACGTAGTGTTGAGTCCCGAGGGTTGCTGCCAATGAGGCTGTGAGGCCAGCCAGAGCGTCAGCCTCCAGATTTTGTAAATGAGGTACATATTCGATGAAGAACTTGGTGAAGGTTGAAATGATGTTCAATGCAACTTCATGGTAAGGAATCAGATCTTTATGGCGAACTTCGTATTGCCCTCTGATCTGGTTAACGATGAGTTTTGAATCGCCGTAGGCTTCCAGATGATTCACCCCTAGCTGTTGTGGCAGCTGGAGTCCCATGATAAGCGCGTTGTACTCGATAACATTGTTGGAGCACGGCTTCGAAAGGGAGTAGGCACGCTGGATGACCAGCTGATCGGGGGAGACTAAGACTACCCCCATTCCTGCGATGATTTGGCCTTTGGGGCCTGTTCTTGAAGCGCCATCGAGAAACATCCGCCAGACGGAGCTTTCTTCGATGACGTTTGATTCTTAAACCTCATCCGGGATGTCTTCATAGAGTCTGGAGGACTCTGGGATAGGGTGTGCAGCTAAAAAGTCGGCCAGAGCCTGACCCTTGACGGCTTTTGTTGGAACGAACACCATGTTGTATAGCGTTAGCAGGATTGCCCATGTAGCTAGCCGGGAGTTCAATGACCCTGGCTTCGTCATGAGAACTCTGAGTGGATTGACTCGGGAGATGACATGAATTGTCTGGCCCGAGACATAATGGCGAGTCTTCTGGATGGCAAATACCAAAGCCAAACACTCTTTTTCAACAGGGTTGTACCGGTGTTCGGCCCCGATCAGTGTTCTACTGAGGTAGTAGATAGCTTACTCATAGCCTGTATCGCTATTCTGAGCCAGCAGAGTGCTGAGGGAATGATCCATGGCACAGACGTAGATGAGAAATGGATTACCGACGACGGGTGCCACCAGGACTGGCGGGCTCGTCAAGTAAGCCTTGATATTGTCGAAAGCTTTTTGGCATTCCTCTGTCCAGACATAAGAGACTCCCTTCTTCATGAGCTAGGTGAAGGGTTGACATTTTCCGGAAAGGTTTGCTATAAACCTCAGGATATATGCCAGACGCCCCTGCAGGCCTCGAAGTTCTCGGAGGTTCTTCGGAAGGTCCATATCAAGAATGGCTTTGGTCTTCTCGGGATCGACATGAATGCCTTTTATCGTGATAATGAAGCCCAAGAACTTTTTGCTAGAAACCCCTAGGAAGGATTTAGCGGGGTTCATCTTGAGTTGATGCGCTCGCATGAGATTGAAGACTGTCTTAAGGTCTTGTAGGTGATCTCCTTTGAGATGGCTCTTGACTGCGATGTCATCAACATAGCATTCGACTGTCTTGCGAAGATGCTGACAAAAGATGGTGCTCATAGCTCGTTGGTATGTCGCACCAGCGTTCTTCAAGCCGAAGGGCATCACTTTATAGCAGAAAACCCCCTTCGGAGTCCTAAATAACGTGTGTTTTGTGTCATCGAGGAACATCTTGATCTGGTTGTATCCCGAATATCCGTCCATGAAAGACATGCGTTCGAAGCCACATGTGTTATCGATCATCACGTCGGTGATTGGAAGCGGGAATTCGTCCTTCGGACAAGCAGTATTGAGATCCCTGAAGTCGATACAGACTCGTATCTTCCCATTCTTCTTGGTGACTGGGATGACGTTGGCCACCCAATCCGGGTGTTGTTCTTCACAAATAAATCTACTGGTCAGAAGTTTGTCTACTTCCTGATCGATAGCGTTCATGATGTCAGGACGAAAATGTCGCTGTTGTTGTTTTATAGGCTTGGCATCAGGTAAAATGTTAAGCCTATGCATCGCGATCTGGGGATCAAGTCCCGGCATATCTTCGTAGCTCCAGGCGAAGACATCGATATATTCTTTAGCCAGTTGGATTAAAGATTCCCGGTCTTCTCCTTTTAGACTTTTGCTGATGAAGATGGGTTTGGAAGAAGATCCATCCCCAAGGTCGATCTGCTCGACATCGTCTTCGGTAGGGGGTTCGCGTAATTCAAAATGAGACTCCCACTGTTCTCCTAGGCGTTGAGCCCAGGGTACTTCTTCGAAGAATTCTGGCATTTGATCTTCGCCTTTATTTTCTTGAGATTGTACAGATGTCATGTTGGCTAATAGCACTTTCTTGAAGACTGATCCGATACTGGTATCGGAATCGCAAGTTGATGCTTCATATGAATGAGAATGTTCTACTTCTTCTGCCTCCGAACTCTCTGGGGTTGACGGCAGCGTGACATAGCCTACCCCCCGTCGAGTTCGATGATAGTAGTCCTGTGGCTTCCCTTTAGGTATTGGGAGCCGAAGAGAAAGACGTCGACCCTTGTCGTAGTTCAGGCCTTTGTTACTTTTTAGATCGTACCCCATCTTTTGGATGAGGTACTTTGCCTTATCTGTGTACCGATAGACTTGTATTCTGCCGGTATCTGGTTCTTGCTCGAGTGGCGGAAGGTCTTGATGACTCTCGACTTTGTCGAAGATGATGGATTCTTCGTCTCGATTTTGCGGTGGAACTACAAAACAGACCCCTTGGGACGGGACTACTCGATTTACATAATGGACGGTCGTTATTTGTGTTTGCAACGACCGTAGAGCGTTATCTAATGTATACATGGCATTCCAATGTAGAAGACTAGAATAATTAAAAGACACTCTATTATTGATGAAACACGAGATTTTGTCCTGCGGGATTATATTGTCCAGAGAAGGTGTATCTACATCAGCAGAGATATATTCCACTAGCTCTTCATCTGTGAGTACTGGGGTTGGATCGGAAGAATCTACCGCAGCTTTGATCTTGGGGTCTGAGAGGGCTATGTGGGCCTTCTCTGGCAGCTTGGATGAGACGAATGATTGCGGAGGCTTGCCTTTAAGACGCACCTTCAGAGGTGCCTCAACTGCGCCTTCAGTGGCTGGTGTCTTCCCCTGTAGTTTTGCCACAAGGGGAGCCGATGTTTGAGACGGCTTTCCCTTGAGCCGTATCTTCAAGGGAGCTTTAGTAGGTGTTCTACCTAGAGCAGTTGGTGCTTTTCCAGGTAGCTTGATAGTCATAGGAGGCAGTATCTGAGGCGGTTTCCCCTTGAGTCGGATCTTCAAAGGAGCGTCGGAAATCATCTCTGGCTCCATGTCCGGCTCTGCCACTTTTTCTGCTTCATCATCAGCGTCGTTGGCTTTCCCTTCGTCGAGTGACTTGTATAGGGTAGCATCAGTGAAGTAGGCTTCGACCCCTTTGAAAGGGTCAATGTCTGCGAACTCCGTCCGGATGATGTCGTTGGTGGACACGTACTTCATACATTGGTAGAGTGTAGATGGCACCACCATGTACTTATGCAGCCACGAACGACCCAGTAGGAGGTTGTAGTTGACGTCAGCGTCCACGACATAGAAACTCACCTCGGTTTTGAGGTTACCAATATGATACTTCAGCCGTATTTTACCAAGCGGCTCGCTTTTGCTAGTATTGAAGCCACTGATTGTTGTGTTGGAAGGCGCCAGTCGGTACATTAGGATCCCCATTGTTGAGAGCAGCGTCTTCGGGATGATACTGAGGGAAGACCCCAGATCGATCTGAATCCACTTCACCTTGATGGAACCGACATACCCTGTATAATACAGTGGCCTGTTGTGTCGGTTATATTTGAGCAGCATGTCTTGTTGGGTGAAGGTTATATTAGGGATAACTTCATTCGCACAATGACAGTGCGCACACGTAGTCGGAGTATCCTCCGGCTGCTTGACCTGACTGATGAAGGACTCAACATCCTTCAGGGCTTCCCAGAGAGCTTCACGAGTGTCCTTGGAAAGACGAAGGAGCTCAAATAGAGATAGGCCGGCAGGAGTACTGGCAATTTGTGCCAGTATGTCGAAGTTGTGGGGCTTGGCTAGCCCCGAAGCATTCTCCTTTTGCAGAGGCTTGTCGAAACGGGCCTCTATATGCTTCTGCTTATTGGCTGCTGGAGGCCTAGATGAGCCCTCTTCCTGGGCAGCAGGGACGGTGCAAGGAGGCACCACCTCGACGGCAGCTTCGTCAGGTTGGGCATTCTGATGTGAACGCGTCTATATAGGAAGTGCCTCTTTCGCAGAGGAAGAGACCATGCGGCAAGACTTGATCTTCCTGTCCTTAGTTTTGGAGGCAGAGCGTACCTCCGGTTGAGTAACCTCGGAGACGAGATCAGGGTGAACCCATAAGACCTCTCCCCGAGATATGGTGAGTGGGATGAGTCCACTCACGTTGTCACTTATAGGTGGTAAATTGACCACCTCCATTGTCGCCTTAGGGATGGAGACAACGCCATCTTGTGTTGTGGTTGGCGGCAAGGTGCCAAATTGGAGTGACACCGGGTTGGCCGAGACCGTTTTCTTCTCGTAGTCGACGGAGATAACATCCGTATTGATCATGCACTGGATGTAGTTTTTGAGGACGTAGTAGTCCTTAGTTGGATGTCCAACAAACCGATGGTAGTGACAATACCTCGGATTGTCCACTTTTCCAACCTCGTCGGGACGTTTCGGGTCCGGTAACTTGATCTTGTCACCCTGCTTCAGTATCTTGAAGAGTTGCAGGGTATCTTCATCGTTGAAAGAATAAACCTCCTTTGGCCTTGGTGCAAGTAGAGGCTTCTGGGTAGGTGCTGATGTACCTTTAGAGGCATTGACAGTCAATGCCTGTTTCCCCTTCGTCTCTCGTCCAGGGTTGTTGGCTGCAGGTCGTTTTCCCTTGTCCTCAAAGGCAGGGAAACTAACTCCCAGAAGACGAGCATTGGACGCCTTCTTTTCTGCTGCTTCAGCTTCGTTGATCAAGGAACTCCAGTCGGTAGGAGGAGTAGAGTTGAGCCAGAGTTTGATCGCATGCAGCATGTTCATGCTACAGGAGGAGAGGAGTGCATGTTCTGGCATGCCCGGGGGCAGTCTGAATCAGGCCTATCGGAAGCGTTCAATGAATACTCGAACTGTTTCCTTCTCCTTCTGACGTATCTCTATGAGGGACGCCATTGTCATGTCCTTTCCGCCGTCGTAGAAACGGTCGAGAAAGAGATGTGTCAAGTCGTCGAAGGAAGATATGGAGTTATCGGGGAGACTGTAGTACCAGTCGTACGCCACTCCCTTCAGTGCCCCGACAAATATGCTAGTGAGTAGTGCGTCCTCCTTCGGGAGAAGTCCCGTTTGAGACTGGAAGTACGTCAGATAGCGACGCGGAGAGTCCTTCCCGTCGTATGGCGTCAATGTTTGTGGTTTATACTTAGAAAGATAAACCACTTTGTTCCATTCGAGGGGGTATGGTTGGGGGATCCCCATCTTTTGGCACTCCTCTTGTCTATTCTTGGACTCAAAGCACTCGCGCAAGTCCTTGATCATTTCGACCACGTCTTTCGTGGAGCTGGGAGTCGGGGAAGGTGGTACCGCCTAGAGTTGAGCATTTGAAGGCTCCGACGTACGTGGTGCTTCGCAGCGATCTGTATCCAAGGATACCCATTGAAGGGGAACACTTGATTCTTCATTGGCCCCTGGGTCAGGACCGGTAGAAGGCGCTCTGGCCAAAGCAGACCGTATTTCAAACACTGCTTGAGTCAGTGTTTGCATGGTGGCAGAGAGGCTTTTGAGTCCTCCCTCCAGGGTATCTATGCGCTGGACGAGGTCTGCTGGCGGCGCACCTGGCTCGGTATCACCCCCAGTCATGTATACTGCCATGACACGGCTGGAGTCGGATGGATCAGTTGAGGCTTCGCTTTCGGCCTCGCTCTCTTGTAGAAGAGAAACTTCCCCCGGAGCCTCGTCTTGGCTACCCCCAGCTATATTCTGGAGGACATCCTCGTCTTCAGGAGCATCCGCAAGGGCCTAATTACCCCCAGTTCTGTCTTGGAGGACTTCCTCGTCTTTGAGACGTAGATCTACAGGGGCCAGACTACCCCCAGCTACGTCCGGGAGGCTGACTTCGTCTCCAGGATGAAGATCCACCCCAGCAGTGCTCCGGAGGACATCTTCGTCTTCAGAAGGAGGATCAACAGGGGCTTGACTACCCCAAGCTTCCTCCAAGATCTTCTTTCTTCCCCGAGTGCCTTCAAACACTCCGAAGGACAGGACAGTTATCTTGGTTTTCCTCGGCTGGCTCTTGGACGATGACGAGGAATTGCCAGTCGTCTTTTGGATTGACGAGGAGTTAGAGATTATATTGCATTAAGCAAACTTTAGTCCTAGCTCCTCTTTTATTGACACCTTCTTCCCGAGGCGACATCGGAGGGGTGTTGATGATTGCAGCAGCTAGAATACCGACTGCCTTGGTGGTGGGACTGCAGTTTTGCAACAACAGTTGATGGTGACTACAGCACAGGTGTGCCCTATGAGGGGCGCATTATGCTTGTCAATCGACTCTCCTGATCGGCGTTTGTGAGTGATCACGTTACGCAGATCGTTGGAGGAGAGTGCCACCTTCGTACCCCCATCAGGCGCATGGCAAGGCCAAGCGCCGGGGTGGTCAAGTAAATGCTGCGCCCCCTGATCCAACACCAAACAGGAGCTCAGATCAGTAATGGGGGAACAACATTTACAGTGACTTGAATGAACCTCAGACGCACAACCAGTAGAGGCACGGGAGTTCAAGACCACACGGTTTGCCTTGCTCGACTTGGTTGCAAACGCAACAGATGCGCCCAAGTGAGATAAGTGTTAGCCCAATGATTATATCATGTTTTTGAATATGGCTAATCAATTAAGTTTAACATAATGACATCACTAATATTCATGTAATCACTATCATGTTGTTACTTAAACTTAGCATTGTCTAATATTAGCATTGTCCTAAATGGTCTATATCATATTGCTATGCTTGTATCATATTGGTTTTGTTTGTCTAACATGTATTTGTAGACATGCTGTAAGCATGATCAAACATGATCAAACCAGGACATATGCAATGGGCCAAAGACGGCGTCATACAAGAAGATTTCTCTGAACCGCCTAACGACCTATCCGGGGCCTCGCATCGGGGGTTTCGCGGCATTTGGTTGGCTTATTGGATGGGATCAGAATATTGGACCATGACTTATATTAGAAATGAGAAGAATTGAGACTGATGCAGTCTATCTTAGCTGGCTAGACGGAATGGGTATTGGAACGTAGCTCGCTGGTGGAGCTACGCTTAGTAGAATTTTGGGTGAGTGGAACTGTCCTCCCTCCTCCTTACTCCTTCATGCTTAATAAATGAAGTATTGAAATGCTATGAACTGTCCCTGAATGTCCCATATGTTAGTTGCTGACTAATAGAGATGCCTATGTTTAGAATTATTGAAATATACAACATATTGAACTGCTAATGTGATTCGATGCCTGAGATTGAATTGATAACCTTGTTCCTTATGCTTAATGCTGCTGAAACGACAAAACACTTAAATAATGAGATGCCTTGTGAATGATAGAATAAGAAATAAACTGGCTGTACTATCGACCCAATGAACTGAATGAAACACTAGAATCATGTACTCTCTCTATAACTGTTACAAGAATATGAAATGCTACCTGTCCCTTATAAGAAATGAATGTATGTTAAGTTCCTCTTAAGAAAGGAATGATATGAGATACATTGCAATGAAGCAATGAATGAGATATGATAAAGCTGGGATCGTTGAGATCACCAAATGAAATGATGGTAATGACGAAATGAATAAGTCATTGAATATGACTAATGATGCACTGTTGCCTTTACTTTCCTTAATATATTTTACCATGCGATTTTGTTCACAATCGAGTCGGACACGCATTCGCATGGTCATGGACAACTTGTATACAAGGTTTGAGTAATAATTTCCTCGAACGGTTCCTAGGGCCCTGGGGACCGATTCGGCCTAGGAGGAAATAATGATGAGTGCTATGGGAGCACGGATAAGGCGGGGTGGCATAGAGGCTCGCCACCTACTATGCTGACCGCATTATCTTAAAATGAAATGAAATGAGAAGAGTCCATATGGTTTAACAACACCAGTGACCATGTAGTCAGGATGCATGCTAATGAATGTTTTGTACAGGCAGAGTAAGTATATCAAATAACCTGTAATTGATACAGGTACGAGGAGTCGGCTATCGGTAAGAAATCACATAATTGTGATATTATATAAGTTGGTTTAACTTACCTGCTTAACATGTTCCATTTAGTATGCTAGAAAGATGCCTTGCTATAATCATTGCTCAAACACAACATACATGCTAAGTGATGCTTGAAGTGAGAACTATTATAACATGTTTAAAATGTTAATGTTAACGATGCCGCAATGATGCCTTTGCATGATAACACCTAGTATGCCTCAATGATGCCTTTGCATGATAACACCAAGAATGATAAATGATATGTCCACATGAATGCTACTAAGAATATGTTTACATGCTTCACTCTGATTATTGCCCATGAACTGTAAACTGATGTTAGGCCCCAAGTAGAAAGATCACTCTAAGAAATGCTTGCTTAAATGATCACTTTAATATTGGTTTATGCGAGTGGGTTGGATTCTGCTCGCCAGTACATAGATGATGTGCTGACCCACATTTTGTGGGCAGGTGCTCGTGTTTGGAATGTTCTACACACGAAGATTGGCTTGATTGGTCCCGCGGCATCGAAGATTTGTTGGGCATACAGAAGCTCTCCTTGTACAAGATGATGTCTTCTGTTTATAAAGGACATAATGTATGGAACATTGTAATCAGTTGTATCAGTGAGATTGTAAGCCAAGTCCGTATATCGAGTGGTAATCCAATATATCCAAATATCAAATATAAGCTGTATAGCATTGTTCAGTTGGTTTCCAATGTAAAGTGAGATGTGCTGTAATCATTGTACTTCAATACAAGTCTTGTACTCTTCTTCAATTATCAATAAAGAGAATAAAGTTCTACATATCTCTGTGTGGCTTCAAGTTACTCTTTTTCTCCGCTGCTATAAAGAAGTGATGTACTTCTATTCAATAAGAAAGATTGTCCTCATTAAATTCAATTTATCTGCTTCTGCCGCTGCGATGTGTTCCTATTTGAAGAATAATCGATTATGTACCATCTTTGCCTTGTACAAGTGCAATACCAGACTTGTACGGCATCACGCCCAAGCGAGGACGATCGATTCCAAGAGATAAAATATATGAATAAATGACTCTATGAATCGGGGCGTGACACATAGGATTTCTGGTCTTGAAATTCCATGCTTCTACAGATTGTCCAATTCATCATTCGTCGGGACGAACTCCTCGTATAGGATATTCCCCATCAGCAGATTAGAGATGTGTTTCATCTCATGCAAGGCTAAGCCGATTTCCCCGTGCGTTGTCATGAAGGTACCGGTTCTGTAATTATATCTTTCCGCCAATGCAAGGAATAAATATAGATTAGGGGAAAACCCATAGACAGTGGCATACAATGCATGATACAGATCAATGTCTCTGAGCTGACTCTCAAACTGGACCAATATCCAATTGGCCACGCAACTCCATCTTTTATTCTCTGGGTTAACAAGACCTGACAACCGCAGGTCATGGTCTGGATATCTCCCTTCCACTTTTGCAAACTCATTTGCAAATATTGGGGTCCTCACTGGCAACAACAGAGAAGAATCCTCCGGTGGGATACTACCAGGTTTTAGTCCTCGGAGCAAAGAACTATGTCGTTCCGAAGAGCTGTAGCATACATCTTTATTTTCTGGCCCTTTCTTGACATAGATGTTGCCTACTCGGGCCTGTTGCAGTGGAGTTATGTCCCACTCCATCTTTCTAGGATAACTCACAAAAGCGTATCTGGACAGAGGAAGACATCTTGAGATCTCTCTCAGATATATTGTTTTCTCGCCCCTTCGGAAGATTCTCTCCTCCATACGAGGCATCGGCTGTGAGTTTTTATCAAAAGCTTCACCAAACAAAAACAGGGGTTTCTTGTGTATGACAGTATCAGCAGTCTGTAGAGGTTGCCCGTTCATCAGACATAATAGAGTCTCATTATCTTGTGCAATCAAGACAGCCTGTCGAAATGATGGCAAAGCGTACTGTAGGCCTCGGCTGTGAGTTCTTATCAAAAACTTTGACTCGGATAGAGTTCCAGAAAAAAATCTCGTAGTTGGAATCTTCTCTGATGTCAACTATATCAATAGAGGACAAAAAATTAGTATGCTTGGAAAAAATTGGGCAAGAGAATCAGTTCTTACACTAAGTTTTACAAAGATCAAATGAATTGCGCTACATATCTGCACAAATCATCCGATTGTGCCAGCAACAGCTTGGATACACAAAACAGCAGACTGCGCTAACATTGCTGTCAGCGCACTCTGTCCGATTGCACAGCAAGAGTCGAGACACAATCTTCATAAAAATAAAAAATTTGTACAAGTATGCTGCCAAAACCCTAAAGAGGGTGGCGCAACAGGGCTTGAATGCTATCAATTCTAAAAAGAGAGATGCACAGTAATTTAAAATTATCAAAAACACTAAAAAGGGGTTTTGATTGCTGTTCATTCTCACCATGAAGAGTGGGATGACCGCTTGCATGTCGAGACACTTGGGCCGATGTGCGAGTCGATGAGTCGACAACAGCCTTTCCTTTATCCGCTACAGATCTCTTAGGGGCCATGTCGACGACGATGATGAATGGAAAAGGAAGTCGGAGAAGAAGGGTTGAAGATGCTCGAAAGAAAATTTCTCTTAGAAAATCGAAACAAGTAAAGGTTCACAGACAGAAAGAAGAAGGCTATTTATAGCTTTCCAAAGAAGTCTAACGGACATCACTGATTGCACCTGAATGATCGGAACAGATTCCTTGGATTGCGCAAACTTAGCGCAACTTGATTTAAAATTTTGAAAATTCAAAGTATTTCGAAATTTTGAACATTTTCAAAATTTGAAAACTTTGAAAGGGGTCGTGTAGAACCTAAAAATCAAGTTGCACCCACAAATCAGATACACAGAAATCAAACTGCGTAGCATTTGTTGGATTACGCACACATGGATTGTGCACACATGGACAGCGCCATCAGCAGACAGTGCCCAAATCTGATGTGGCATTATCATGATTGCCTGATAATAAATATCAAATATCCTGACAACTGACAGCACAAAAGACAAGGAATCCGTTTGTATCCCGAGCAGCACGGCGCTCGAGAACAGCTGTACAGTCCAGTGCAGTCTGCCAGTCCAACCTGAGCGCGGTCTGCCAGATCCTCCTTAGCGCAGTTTGACCAAGTCCAGTCTCCAGTGCAATGCGATGACAGTTTTTCCTTGGCGCGATCCATCGATTTTTTTGAAGATAACTAACATTTGTTACGTGGTGCACATGCCATCAATTGTTCGACACGTGGCAGCTGCTCTGTACACGACCAAGCGCATCTTAATCAAACGATGCCACATGTCTAAATACAGTTAGCCTATGATCAAATAACTGCATGAAGGTCGGCGCAACTTGAAGCCTGCGCAGTCCAATGCTAGCGCAATCCAATGTGCGCAGTCCAGAATAACTACAAAACAGTTATTTCCATAACTCTATAAATAGAGTTTCACATCCTTCATCAAGGGGGGATCATATCAAGAGATCAGGAGTTCTTGCCCAAGTGCTGCTGCATTCTTCAAAGGCTAAAGTCTTCAAAGTTCACATAGTCCAAGGGATAAAGCGATCGTCTTCTGATTGGATTCCTAAAGTTGTACTTTCCCAAAATTCATTTGTAATCTTCTTTCAAAGTTTGTAAATAAATATTTATTTTTGCAAACAACGGTCACACGAAAATGGGGTCTATCGTGGAGTTGCATCCCTGATTATGGCCCTAAGGCAAACACGACTTTATAGGTTAATGTTGTTGGCACAAGAAGGGGTCTAGAGGCAGAGTATGAGTTAACGTTGTTGTTGCAAGCACGAGATGGTACTCAGACACAAGTATGCCAAGGCGTCTATCATAAACTCGATCCTAAGGCAAGACTAGGAAGACAATCGTAAAGGGACTTGTATTGCACAAAGTAAAATAAACGTGTCAGTTTTGTATGGGTGGGCGAGAAGCTCACTCCACCAGTACAGTTGAGTACTGACACCCACATAGTTTTCATGTGCAGGCGCAGGTAGAAGCTCGTGGTGCGGAGCTCGCTTGGATGCGTTGAGGCATGGAGTTCCATGGCGATTCAAAGCGTACGGTCGCGTGAAGTCAAGACGTATACGGGACATAATATGTGGACATCGCCTTCCGAAGCTTCCGCTGGCTCAAGCATTGTATCGAGAGATGAGAGAGAGCAGAGTGACTTGTAAAATGAAAAAAAAGTGAGCACGAGAGACTTGTAATCATGGCTTGTGTATATTGTAATCTAATTGTTCAATATCAATAAAGAGTTCTTTTGAATAACTTGTGTTTTGATTTTAAATTCTGCTGCATGTTCAATATTTCTGCTTGGGACTTCTGTACGACGACCCTGTCGCCGCCAATGTAATCGGCATCACGCCTTAGCGAGGACGATCGCTCCTATAGCAGCGGGGCGTGACACTATATAACAGACTCCTTCGTACAAGATGACTCGATTTACATGATTAACAGTTGTTATTTGTGTTTGCAACGACCGTAGAGCATTATCTATAGTATACATGGCATTCCAATGTGAAAGACTAGAATAATTGAAAGACACCCTTTTATTGATAAATATAGGATCTTATCCCGAGGGATTACATCATCAAAGGACGGTGGATCCATATTGGCGGATATGTAGTCCCTCTGTTCTTCGTCAGTGAGTATTGTAGCAGCCTGAGGTGGTTCGGAAGAACAAATTGGGAGCTTAGACTTTGTCGGCTTTGGTGCCGATCGAGATATATGGGCCTTCTCTTGAAGCTTAAGAGGGGCTGAAGACTGAGGAGATCTGTATTTAAGCCGCACCTTGAGAGGTGCCTTTGTTGGTGTTCCGGTGACTGGTGTCTTCCCACATAGTTTTGCTACGAGAGGAGCCGTCACTTGGGGAGACTTTCCCTTGAGTCGTATCTTCAAAGGGGCTTCAGTGTTTGTATGGACCTGAGAAGTTGGTGCTCTCCCGCGAAGTTTGCCACTAAAGGAGAGGTGTTTGAGGTGGCTTCCCTTTGAGTCGCACTTTCAGGGAGCATCGATTATCATTTCTGCCTCCAAATCAGCTTCGAATTTAGCTTCGGCTTCGGCTTCATCATCGGCGTCGTTGGCTTCATCTTCAAGGTGAATCGACTTGTATAGGTCAGAGTCGGTGAAGAAGGCCTCATTCCCCCAGAAGGGTTTGACATCAGCAAACTCTGTTCTGACTATGTCGTTGGTGGATACGTACTTCATACATTGATGGAGAGAAGATGGCACCACCATGTATTCATGTAGCCATGGCCGTCCCAACAGGATGCTGTAGTTGACGTCCGTATCCACGACATAACAAGTCACCTCGGTCTGGAGATAACCGATATGACACTTCAGTTGGATCTTGCCCATCGGCTCACTCTTGCTGGCGTTGAAGCCTGTAAAACTCCTAAATTTCTACTATAAAATTTTTATTAAAATTTGCACGCATTTAAAATTTTTGTATTGTATGTCGCGTAGTCGTATTGTACGTCGCGCACAAAATTTTATTTTTCGTAATTGCTCGACGAGTGCGAATATGTGCGAGCGTACATATTTTTAGAAAAACATTTTTTCTATTTTTATAGTTTCAAGATAATATGTATAATAATTATTTTTGCCATTATACCAAATTTCTAAGTTTATTATTTTAAGCCTTTCTTTCTAATATTATTAATAATAAATTATATTTCATTGTATACTAGAAAAGCATAATTTTGTATAAATAATTATGCATACATATCTCATAATTAATTATTAGTTTATTTTTAAGGTATTTTCGAAATTATTATAATAGCATTTTTGGAAAACATATTTTGAAAATATTGTGGCAATTTAAATCTTGATTTGGTTTTTGGATTTATTTAAATAGCTAAATTAATATCTATAATTAAAATTTGATTTATTTGATTTGATTCTAAACTAAAGGGATATAATTTAAATAGGATTTGCATTTGGATTTGGATTTGAATTAAATAGATTGAATTATCTAATTGGGGTTTAAATCTATTTCTAATCCTATCTAATTGGGAATTCCCACATCCTATAAATAGGTAGGTACTCCTCCATTATTTTCTCCATATTATTCCTCCATAAATTCTCCACCACAAAAGTGAGTGCACCATGTCTATGACCGTGTCAACCATCTTTCTTCCACTATATTCTTTTACAATTACATTTTCCTTCTCGTGTTCGATACACCGGACATAAATTTCTAACTCATCTTCGTGTCGGACACACCCCGACATGAACAACAAATAAATTTTCTAATCCTAGTCCTAGCCTAGTCTTCGCTCCTGCCTCCTGTCGACCGTCATCACCACCTTCGCCTCCATCACCCTCTCGCCGTCGGCTTCACGACAACCAGCCCCTTGTCCCCGACGTGAACAGCACCACCCCCGTCGTCATCATCACCACCCGAACTCACCTCCCCCGACTAGCCAACAACCCAGTCGTCGTCCCAACATAGCCGGCCACCAAGTCTACGTACTGCCACCTCCGCCACCGCCGATCGCGGCTGCGGAAACCCGACCCCATAACTCCGACATGATAAATCCCCGACACTGACCGAAGTCCCATATTCGACCACGACAGCCTGGCCAAGACCAGCCCGCTCCTTCCTTTTCCCAGCCGCCTCGAACCCAGCCACCACCGCCACGCCATCAACAGCCGAGACCTCCGCCCCCAACCCAGCCATTATCGGCACCACCGCCACCTCCTAGACCCAATCCCAACCAAGTCGTCAACACCCCCAATTACCACCACCGTCATCGCGGCCATCCCGGCGAACGCCACCACCACAGACCACCAAAATTTCCAAAAATAAAAGAAAAAAAATAAATCAAACACCACCACTGCCACCGCCTTACCTTCGCCGGAGTGGCGCGCAACCTCCCGTCCGGCCTCCTCCTTGTGCCGCGACCGCCGCCGATGACCGCCGCAACCTCCGCCTAGCCGTTCGCCCCCAAATCCTACTCCTCTCCTCCGCGAGCGGCGCGCCGCCGCATGACGCAAGCCCTCGGCCACCTCTTCTCCTACTCCCCAAACCCTCCGCCGTATCCCCGCGAGCCACACCCGTCCCGGCGACAGACCCTACACCGCCGACGAGCCTCCTGCGAGCGTGCCCCATGGCTGCGGCGCCGGCCACCGCGCGAGACCGACCGCACCTTCCTCTCTTCCTTCCTCTCTTCACCCTCCGCCCGACCGAACCCGCCTCGACGCCGCCCTGCGTCAGCTCCCGCACGCCGCCTCCCTCCGCGCACCCACTGGCAGACCGGACCCCAGCGAACCGTCGCCGCTCTCCCTCTCTTTCCTTCCTCTCTCTCCCACCAACTCTCTCACTTCCTCTCTCTGCTCCTCCCTCTCTTATTTGACTGTGATTGGGTGCTTTCTTTTTGGTGAAGAGATTTTTTTTGTGTTTTCACTCTTGATGCTAACTGATGTTATTTTTATTAATATATTTATTATTATTATTATTATTATTATTATTATTATTATTATTATTATTATTATTATTATTATTATTATTATTATTGTTGTTGTTAATATTATTATTATTATTATTATCATTATTAATGTGGTCACTGTTGATGTTGCTGTTGTTCTTATTTTAGGTATTTCTCTATTAATATTATTAATATCCTAGTCATACAATATGTAATAGTGATTTAAGTAATACTCTAAATATTATCTTTATGTTTATTAATGTTTTAGTACTAGTACGAATTATTATTCTAATTACTTTAGATAATTTCTTAAAAACTATTTTCGTAAACTAAATATTGTTGGCTATGATATTACTGTAAAAAAAAATTTCTATCTATTAAAGTAAGATTATTTTAGAAAATTATAGTTTTACAAAATATGGGATTTAGCCTTAAATAATTTTCTAGAATTATTTTGTTTCACTTAAAATATTTTTTGATTTATAAAAATATAGTTTTCAGCCAAAAATATCCTTTTAAAACTTGGAGTTTTTGCCCTAAAAAGGATTTCTAGAGTTTAAGTATTTAATTAAATTATTTTAACTAAATAAAACCCTATTTTCAAAGTATTATAGATCGTTTTCTAAATTAGTATATATATCATTTATATAATTCCCTTCGATTATCCTCATGTCCATGATCAATCCTAATCTTCTATTCCTTTGCCAATTCCTTCCTTCCACCTATTGACCCTAACTAATTTGACCCTTCTGGACCCAATGGAACTGACCGCGTCACCATCCGTGGTCATCTTGCATAGTTGTTGCACTGAAGTCGCAGTTTATGTTACCTTGATCATTGCAGCACACCAGGCGTCCTACCAGGCAAGACACCTTGCCATTTGCTGTTTGTTTATTTTAGCTCATATTTCATGCATTATTTATTTTCTTTATGCAAAATAAACTGTGATACATGGCATAACCTGTTAGAACTTACTGCTATGTATTATTTTTCTCACACATTAAACCTAGATTTAAGGGACCACCTTGTGTGTTGCATTCATTGGCCTTGACACGTTATAACACGAAGTTGTGTGTCGTATGTAGAACACGGACATGCGTGACTGGTTGGCCACCGGTGCGTATAAGCCGTGCGATAGGAATAACCGCTAATAGAGATTGCATGCTAGTTTCACTTAGCGGTTATAGAGGTTTATGTTATGGATACAACATAGTAGTCATTGGACGGGGAGGACAATTCCTTAGCGTATGGGCTTCGATGCACTTTCCCTTGTGACCCGGACTCTCCGCTGGAGATACGGGGTTGATGACCCATGATTACTGACGGCCACTGACGATTCTGCAGAACGTCATGCTCTTACTGATGGGGCCTCTGGTGCCCCAAGGGGGGACCATGCCGATCCTATTCAGCCAGGGCCCATACGAAAGAAGGATTGTTCTTAACTACATTTCACTTAGAATGGATAGGCACCTTTATCCGTTAGTACGAGTACTTTTGGTTTGGGTACTTGTATCTGACCGTTGCTTGGAACAATAACTTGTCGCAGATTAGTTTGTCACATCTTGTCCTTGTTTGGTTGTAGGTGTGACTTACTACTTCGATGAGAAGGTATTAAACCTTGTTGGGGTCCGGATACCATATTGGATTCATAGCATGGAAAAATACGTCACCGTGAATTAGTTTACCATCTCCTGTCCTTATTTGATTGGAGGGATGGTACGCTCGTTCAATAGGTGTGTATTGGACCATGTTATAATTCAATTGACTTATTTATTTGAGCAATATTTATTCAGTTTATATGGCATAATATTATGTGTCTTGTTACGTCCCTCTGAGGACCTGGTTATCTCCCCAGGTGTGTGCTCTTGTCTTTCGCAGGTGTTCTAGCTCTAGCCGTGATTATTGCTATTTTCTTCAAGGATGATTGCACTTGGATCGTCTTCGCTTCGCTCGCTAAACTCAATTCATTTTCCATGTATTTTTTTCTTATTTTGTTGGTAGTAGATTTGTCTCCGCCCAACATATTGTATCAAGATAATTCTTTATCATTATATATCTTTTATTCATTTATTTGTGTGGATGAGATTAGTTATGGTTCTACTGTATTTTACAGCTTATGTATCCATACGAAGCCTATGTACGACGTATGAATACAGCTGGCATGTCTACGTTCCTAGTCCTACGTATTTTGGGACTGGGGCATTACATGTTTTTGTGGTGGCCCATACAGGTCATGATAAATTGTTTGGTTACTTTACCGTACCAAGCAAGCCTGCGTATAGGATTAGAAGTCTAGGATCTCATCCACATACTTGACCCCTTTCCTAGATTTTATCTACCGTTTGACTCATCAATTGCATCTTGCTTGATTCCTTCCATCCATATTCTTATCTTCCCTTCGTGCTTGCTAGAGATTGACCCTACTAGTTAGATATCCCAAACATCCTTAGCTTAATTCTTTAAGTTGGGTAGAATACCCCACGACTTGACACACCCTTGACCATTAAGGAAATACCAATAGTACTATCTAGACCATAGAGACTAGAGAAATTTAACCCATTTGGTCAACCAAGCCTTGGTCAATAAAACCGTAGAATGACGATATAGGAATAAACAAAACTTAGATCCTTATGACTCTTAGACTATTCATATTTGTTCTTTATTTCAATCTTAATCTCGTGCCTATATTTTTACCACCTTGACTAATATTGCTACTATAATCTAGTTTTGCAAACTCATCCATTTATCGAGTTTGTTCATGACTTATGCTATTAAGCGCGCTCACTAACATATTGTCTAATCAGAACCGGTGCATGATGGTCTGATCAACCGAGTGCACTTTTGTTCGCTTTTATCAATCATTCTACGTGGATGAGGACATAGTTAAACTTGCCCTCTAGAGTCTCATCCACGACTGCCTTGAAAATTCTTTTGAAATTATTCGGTCGCCTTTGAACCACGTATTCGTATTCAATACCATCGTCTTTGAACTCCTTATTGCTTTCGCCTTCACCAGTTTTAGAACGACGAAGGCGTTGTACTATAACTTCTCTAGCCTTCCTATCGATTATAACCATACCGTATTATTTTCTATGATCTAGATTGCGATTTCTTACGACATGATTTTGTGAAAATATTGTCATCGTTTGATCCCCATCGATACCCCCTTGTGTCTTCTCACCCCTACTAATTCTTAATTTCGAGGACGAAATTCTTTTAAGTTGGGTAGGATGTAAAACCCCTAAATTTTTACTATAAAATTTTTATTAAAATTTGCACGGATTTAAAATTTTTGTATTGTATGTCGCGTAGTCGTATTGTACGTCGCGCACGAAATTTTATTTTTCGTAATGCGAATATGTGTGAGCGTACATATTTTAGAAAAATATTTTTTCTATTTTTATAGTTTCAAGATAATATATATATAATAATTATTTTTGCCATTATACCAAATTTCTAAGTTGGTTATTTTAAGCCTTTCTTTCTAATATTTATTAATAATAAATTATATTTCATTGTATACTAGAAAAGCATAATTTTGTGTAAATAATTATGCATACATATCTCATAATTAATTATTAGTTTATTTTTAAGGTATTTTTGAAATTATTATAATAGCATTTTTGGAAAACATATTTTGAAAATATTGTGGCAATTTAAATCTTGATTTGATTTTTGGATTTATTTAAATAGCTAAATTAATATCTATAATAGAAATTTGATTTATTTGATTTGATTCTAAACTAAAGGGATATAATTTAAATAGGATTTGTATTTGGATTTGGATTTGAATTAAATAGATTGAATTATCTAATTGGGGTTTAAATCTATTTCTAATCCTATCCAATTGGGAATTCCCACATCCTATAAATAGGCAGGTACTCCTCCATTATTTTCTCCACATTATTCCTCCACAAATTCTCCACCACAAAAGTGAGTGCACCGTGTCTATGATCGTGTCAACCATCTTTCTTCCACTATATTCTTTTACAATTACATTTTCCTTCTCGTGTTCGACACACCGGACATGAATTTCTAACTCATCTTCGTGTCGGACACACTCCGACATGAACAACAAATAAAATTTCTAATCCTAGCCCTAGCCTAGTCTCCGCTCCTGCCTCCTGTCGACCGTCATCACCACTTTCGCCCCCATCACCCTCTCGCCGTCGGCTTCACGACAACCAGCCCCTTGTCCCCGACTTGAACAGCACCACCCCCGTCGTCATCATCACCACCCGAACTCACCTCCCCCGACTAGCCAACAACCCAGTCGCCGTCCCAACATAGCCGGCCACCAAGTCCACGTCCTGCCACCTCCGCCACCGCCGATCGCGGCTGCGGAAACCCGACCCCATAATTCCGACATGACAAATCCCTGACACTAACCGAAGTCCCATATTCAGCCACGACAGCCTGGCTAAGACCATCCCGCTCCTTCCCTTTCCCAGCCGCCTCGAACCCAGCCACCACCGCCACGCCATCAACAGCCGAGACCTCCGCCCCCAATCCAGCCATTATCGGCACCACCGCCACCTCCTAGACCCAATCCCAACCAAGTCGTCAACACCCCCAATCACCACCACCGTCATCGCGGCCATCTCGGCGAACGCCACCACCACAGACCACCAAAATTTCTAGAAAAAAAATAAATCAAACACCACCACTGCCACCGTCATACCTTCGCCGGGGTCGCGCGCAACCTCCCGTCCGGCCGCCTCCTTGTGCCGCGACCGCCGCCGATAACCGCCGTAACCTCCGCCTAGCCGTTCGCCCCCAAATCCCACTCCTCTCCTCCGCGAGCGGCGCGCCGCTGCAAGTCGCCAGCCCTCGGCCACCTCTTCTCCGACTCCCCAAACCCTCCGTCGTATCCCCGCGAGCCACACCCGTCTCGGTGACAGACCCTACGCCGCCGACGAGCCTCCTGCGAGCGCGTCCCATGGCTGCGGCGCCGGCCACCGCGCGAGACCGACCGCACCTTCCTCTCTTCCTCCCTCTCTTCACCCTCCGCCCGACCGAACCCGTCTCGACGCCGTCCTGCGTCAGCCCCCGCACGTCGCCTCCCTCCGCGCACCCATTAGCAGACCGGACCCCGGCGAATCGTCGCCGCTCTCCCTCTCTTCCCTTTCTCTCTCTCCCACCAACTCTCTCACTTCCTCTCTCTGCTCCTCTCTCTCTTATTTGACTATGACTGGGTGCTTTCTTTTTTGTGAAGAGATTTTTTTTGTGTTTTCACTCTTGATGCTAACTGATGTTATTTTTATTAATATATTTATTATTATTATTATTATTATTATTATTATTATTATTATTATTATTATTATTATTGTTAATATTATTATTATTATTATTATTATTATTATTATCATTATTAATGTGGTCACTGTTGATGTTGCTGTTTTTCTTATTTTAGGTATTTCTCTATTAATATTATTAATATCCTAGTCATATAATATGTAATAGTGATTTGAGTAATACTCTAAATATTATCTTTATGTTTATTAATGTTTTACTACTAGTACGAATTATTATTCTAATTACTTTAGATAATTTCTTAAAAACTATTTTCGTAAACTAAATATTGTTGGCTATGATATTACTGTAAAAAAAATTCTATCTATTAAAGTAAGATTATTTTAGAAAATTATAGTTTGACAAAATATGGGATTTAGCCTTAAATAATTTTCTAGAATTATTTTGTTTCACTTAAAATATTTTTTGATTTATAAAAATATAGTTTTCAGCCTAAAATATCCTTTTAAAACTTGGAGTTTTTGCCCTAAAAAGGATTTCTAGATTTTAAGTATTTAATTAAATTATTTTAACTAAATAAAACCCTATTTTCAAAGTATTATAGATCGTTTTCTAAATTAGTATATATATCATTTGTATAATTTCCTTCGATTATCCTCATGTCCTTGATCAATCCCAATCTTCTATTCCTTTGTCAATTCCTTCCTTCCACCTATTGACCCTAACTAATTTGACCCTTCTGGATCCAATAGAACTGACCGTGTCACCATCCGTGGTCACCTTGCATAGTTGTTGCACTGAAGTCGCAGTTCATGCCACCTTGATCATTGCAGCACACCAGGCGTCCTACCAGGTAAGACACCTTGCCATTTGCTGTTTATTTATTTTAACTCATATTTCATGCATTATTTATTTTCTTTATGCAAAATAAACTGTGATACATGGCATAACCTATTAGAACTTACTGCTATGTATTATTTTTCTCATACATTAAACCTAGATTTAAGGGACCGCCTTGTGAGTTGCATTCATTGGCCTTAACACGTTGTAATACGAAGTTGTGTGTCGCATGTAGAACACGGACATACGTGACTGGCTGGCCACCAGTGCGTATAAGCCGTGCGATAGGAATAACCGCTAATAGAGATTGCATGCTAGTTTGACTTAGCGGTTATAGAGGTTTATGTTGTGGATACAACAAGTAGGCATTGGACGGGGAGGACAATTCCTTAGCGTATGGTCTTCGATGCACTTTCCCTTGTGACCCAGACTCTCCGCTGGAGATACGGGGTTGATGACCCATGATTACTGACGGCCACTGACGATTCTGCGGAACGTCATGCTCTTACTGATGGGGCCTCTGGTGCCCCAAGGGGGGACCATGCCGATCCTATTCAGCCAGGGCCCATGCGTAGGAAGGATTGTTCTTAACTACATTTCACTTAGAATGGATAGGCATCTTTATCCGTTAGGTACGAGTACTTTTGGTTTGGGTACTTGTATCTGACAGTGGCTTGGAACAATAACTTGTCGCGGATTAGTTTGTCACATCTTGTCCTTGTTTGGTTGTAGGTGTGACTTACTACTTCGATGAGAAGGTATTGAACCTTGTTGGGGTCCGGATACCATATTGAATTCATAGCATAGAAAGATATGTCATGGTGAATTAGTTTACCATCTCCTGTCCTTGTTTGGTTGGGGGGATGGTATGCTCGTTCAATAGGTGTGTATTGGACCATGTTATAATTCAATTGACTTATTTATTTGAGCAATATTTATTCAGTTTATATGGCATGATATTATGTGTCTTGTTACGTCCCTCTGAAGACCTGGTTATCTCCCCAGGTGTGTGCTCTTCTCTTTTGCAGGTATTCTAGCTCTAGCCGTGATTATCGTTATTTTCTTCGAGGATGATTGCACTTGGATCGTCTTCGCTTCGCTCGCTAAACTCAATTTATTTTTTAAGTATTTTTTTCTTATTTTGTTGGTAGTGGATTTGTCTCCGCCCAACATATTGTATCAAGACAATTCATTATCATTATATATCTTTTATTCATTTATTTGTGTGGATGAGATTAGTTATGGTTCTACTGTATTTTACAGCTTATGTATCCATACGAAACCTATGTACGACGTATGAATACCGCTGGCATGTCTACGTTCCTAGTCCTACGTATTTTGGGACTGGGGCTTTACAAAGCCACTGATTATAGTGTGAGACACTGTCAGACGATGCATTATGATTCCCAACGTTTAAAGCAGAGTCCGGGGGATGATGCTGAGAGAAGACCTCGGGTCGATCTGCATCCGATCCACCTTGATGGCCCCATGTAACGCCCCAGTCCCAAAATACTTAGGACTAGGTACGTATCCATGCCAGCTGTATACATACGAAGTCTACTCCAATATATGGAAACTCGTATGTATACATAAGCTGTAAAATACAGTAAACCAAGAGTAATCTAATCTCGTCCACAAATGAAGAATAAAAGATATCATATAATCAACTGTAATAAGTCTTTGTACAATACATTGGGCGGAGATAAATCCACTACCAACAAGTAAGGAAAAATATACATGAAAACGAAAAGGATTTGGCGGGAGTAGCAAAGAAAGATCCAATACATGTCATCTCTGAATGAATAGAGAAGATCGCAACCTCGACTAGAACACCTGCAATATCACAAAAGTACACACCTGGAGAGATAACCAGGTCCTCAGAGGGACGTAACAAGATACAGGAAGAACATGCCATAAATACTGAATACAAAATATACAACAAAGAAAATAAGTGACAAGACAATAATAAGGTAATCTAACCATACTATGGTGTTTATACAGTTAAGAACAAACCTCCAACGCATGGGTATCTGGCTCAGTAGCAGTAACTCAGGCATGGTCCCATCAGGATACCAGGGACCTCAAAGCATAACATTCCTCGAATGTCAGAGGCCAGCAGTATCAGTAATAGGAAAGTGCATAAGGACCCATACGTTAAGGAACTGTTCTTCCCACCCAATGCCTAACAGAGTCACATCCATGTCTCGTATACCTCTACTAACTGCTAAGTCTCCTAACATGCCTCTATTAGCAGTTAGCCCCAACGCATGCACATGGGAGATCAGCCAACACGCAAGGACCTCTACATGATACTCGTCTCACACATCCTCCTGGTACAACTGTGTCGAGGCATATGCAATACACTACAAATGGTAGTCCCCTAACTCTAAGTTCATATGCAATCAAAGGATAGTAACAAAGTAACTAATAATCACTGAGCATGTAGTAAATCAAGAACTGTAATAACTGGAAATAATGAACAGTGATATGTAAATAAATACATACTGAATGTAAACAGTATAATGGCAAGGTATCTTGCCTGATTCCGTGCTGTAAATATGAAACGTCGCTCCCGAGTCCACGCCTCCGGAACCCGACGCTCCTAGATAATTAATTAACTAAATTAAGTCACTACTTATGAAACTTAAGATACAACTT
Source organism: Iris pallida (assembly GCA_029216955.1). Lineage (NCBI taxonomy): Eukaryota > Viridiplantae > Streptophyta > Magnoliopsida > Asparagales > Iridaceae > Iris > Iris pallida. The sequence goes on from JANAVB010026199.1 coordinate 13,371,577, forward strand.
AATTAGTCAAAGTAATGTGTTAAAATTATATTCAATCTCTTGTGGAACCATTTAGATCCATACAATCACATACAGGTTCTACGAGACATCGAAACACAGTTTTAGGGTTTCTAACTTTTAATTAGTCGGTTATGCCCCTACTTCAATAACATACTTAAAAATCATATAAAAATCATAAAAATAATATTTACACTAATTTTCTACAAATTTATCTCTGAAATTCCAGAATTAATATTTCTAAAGACATTTACGACTGGTTGATTACTAAGTCAGTTAATCTACCCGAAACTCGCCCGGAACATAGTTAATGACTCAAAATTGCTAAAATAACCAAAAATATATTTTAAACAGCAATAAAATAATTTATTTTATAGAATAATATCAGCGGTATAAGGGTTGAGTTATACTACAAGTTTGGGACATTCTAGGTCAGCCGGTTACCCGAAATTAGCTAGTTTTGACCTACAATTTTTTTGACCAGTTTGAGTTGCTAAAATCATGGAAAAATACTTAAAAATCCTAATTTATGTATATGAACACACATAAAATTCAGTTTCGAAAATAGGCACCAATAACTCATAGTTCCTTCACAATGGGGTTAATTTTGATCCTACCGACACATGAATATTATGCCTATATTTTATGAAATCTTTATGGATGATTATTCCTAACAAAAGTCATCAAAATATGATTTTTATAGAATTAATAACATACTTTCTACAGAATTTTAGCAAATGTTTTTAGAAGAAAAGATTAGGGTTCTTACCAAAGATCCTTGCTAGAAAGGGTGATGATGACTTCTCTTCACCAAAGCTCCAATATTTTCCGCTATCCTCGCTTGCTAATCCTCTCTTGGTGAGTATGGGAGAGTTTATAATGGCTATAGAGGATTGGATGGAGGAGATGGAGTTTTTAGGGTTTGTTTTGAGGGGTTTCGGGGATGCATGGTGGAGGAGATAAGTTTTTGTGAAGGATGGAGAGATGTACAATGGAGGAGATGATGTATGGAGGCTATGGGGAGTTTGTTGCTGCCAAAATTATGGAGAGGGAGAGGGTTTTGGTCGGCCAAAGGTGAGGGAGAGAAAGATTAGGATTTGGTTAAGATTTGGAATAAGTTGGTATATTTAAACGTATCCTTAAATAAATTTTAAGCAATCTAGGATTTAAATCCTATTTAATTTGATGCATTCGGTCATGGGGGGTTGCTTGGCCGAAATTATCATGGTGGGTGTCCACTTGGCATGATTTGGTTGTTTGGTGAGTTGGCAAGTTGATTGGATTGAGGATTTAAAAAGGGGTTTCCTAATATAGAACTATTTAATTATATCTATATAATTACACTACAAAATCTGAATTAAATACAAATAAATGTAATTATTAATATTTATTAATGCCCAACATGCCTATATAGGGTTGGATTTGGCTTGGAAGAGATTTTGGAATGTTTGGTGCAACCGGGTCTCCTAAAAAGTCATAAAGGCTTTCTTAACTAATTAATTAAATAAAAATATAACTTGTGCCATAATTTGAATGATTAACATGCAAGAGATTACAATATGACCATGGCATTCCTAACATGGCTAGCATACTAGTTAAAGTACCCGACTACGCTAGACATGCCATACTTTCTAGTCGTCTTACATATTCAAACTCAACTATGGCTATAGTCCTTTTATATAATATAAATAAGATAAAAATAAATTAGAATTAAATAAAATCCAAAAATAATTTAAATATTCCTTTAAATTATAAGGGATTTTACATCCTATCCAACTTATGACAATTTCATCCTCAAAATTAAAAATAATCATAATATCAAGAATTGTGAGATTTTGTACGGTGGGAGAGTAGGTACGTCAAATTGTAGCTCATTTTTTTTGAAATGATGGAGGGGTGGTTGTCATAGAAATCCCAATTGACCTCATATTCTACAAGATGGGGTATGCTTCCTTACAGACTCTACCCAACTTATAAAAGTTGGCCACCCGTAAAGATCGTCGTCATTACAAGACTTTGAGGAGGACAATTTCTAGGGAGGGGCACAAGAATAATGGACACTTTTCACCATAGTCTTTGATTCTAAGTGAGCCTCGATAACACCGTGACATTCTTGGTCAATAACAACTATAAGAAAGTTATTACGATCAAACATTGTCACTCTAGGCGTCATGCTTTTGACAAGCTGGTAGCGACCTCTTGTTTGAATATACTAAGGTGTGTCGGTTCAGAAGGATTCATTCTACGTCTAACATGGGAAACAAAGAAGTGAGCTTAAAAACTTAGGAAAGAAAAAATTATGGCCAAGTGATGAGAATTAATGATAATTAAAGAACCCAGGCTATAGAATATGATTAGGCAAGCATTTTGAAAACTCTAAGTCATAACGACAAATATGTATGGGCTGATGTTTGGTGTTGTGTAGGAGGCATGCGCTTGCTTGTTGGAAGGCATACGTCATAGGTGTGCTACGTCTTGCACAGATCTTGAGTATTCAGTTTAGTTAAGGGAATGGGTCAATATTTGCATGGATGAAATCGAATAGATCGAATTTGGGTCTCTATGGTTTGTTTTGAGGAAACAATATGTCATACACGCGGTATAATTTAAATAGAGCACTGGAAAGTTCGTTTGTGTGGGACCTGTATGTCATGTGAGTAGTATGACTAGTCTAGTTCATGAGTGTGAACTTTGTCGAAAGGAAAAAAGGCTAGTATTATGCTTCAACTATCAAAATCACGGTCGAGGGTATCAAATGATACGAATATGGGTCGACATTATGAACCATTGAATTATTAGTCTAATTGGAACTAATCATTTCCAACCACTTGCTAATTCCAAAATCTTATGTTTCTTAGAGAGGCTTGGGATCTATTTGTCTCAGAAATTTTGCTCTTGATTCAAACAAAAATGATTCTATGACTGACTTGAAAATTTTAGGTTGCAATCTGTTACCATAGTTATCTTAACGCACGAGCAAAAGGATATAAAATACAAAATAAAAGATTATTTCATAAATTTCATACAGACGGAAGAACGGACACGATTGTAATCCCATTCTGAGAGGTAGAGTATAATAAGTTCAATGTTCTGTCCAACTTATAGAAGTTGGTTAATCGGAGAAAGCACCGTAATAGGGCTATTCTAAGAAGGTCAAATTTCAAGTAGGTATATGAAATTATGAGGTATTTCCAATCATAGTCACGAACCCTATAGGAAGTCTAGGTATTATCTATTTAATATGGTCCATATATTAATTATGTTTGGTCAAGACAGTATGAGAGGTCTTGGTCAAGTATATCCAGAAGCATGTTGGTACCGAGAGATGCATAACATAGGCTACGAAGAGATGCAGTTATGAAATCTATGGAAGGAGAATTAGTGAGCTAAGAGGTAGGACCTACATAATAGGGGTGAGGGCCTATTTCATCAAATTTGGTTTTATAGTCCCAATATGGAGATGGGCTATGATAGGTTTAACTGAGTCTCAATAGGTTCCCTAATTGGACTTCAATCTTTGATTGCATGAACTTTAGATTTTAATCTATATATAGTGGCTGGACAAAATTTCATGGAATTTTAAACCATCCCTGTTAGGTTAGGGTAATGTAGAATAGGTTCAAATTCAAGTGATTGGGCAAATTTTCCATCGGGTTGGTAGAATAGGTTCTGTAAGTCGTGAGATGCGCCTTCCGTGACTTTTGTGTTTAAGTAGCACACAAGGCCTCTATTGAGTGGCACACTAGTGGCATGTGCGTAGAGCTTTGAGTAGATCACAACCATATATTGGGCCAAAAGATTTGAGTTAAGGTTGGATCTCTAACTGCAGTCCGAAAATACATCGGTGTTATGGTAAGGGTTATCGCTAGTCCCATGTGACCTGAAAGTCGTATCATAATAATAGAGTCCAAGGAGATGTGTTTGTGTGGGACATGATATGTCTACTTGAAGGTGGACTCGTTTAAGTTTTGTATATAAATTTTGTTGGAAGATAACAGCTAGTATTACACTTCAAATATCAAAGTCACGGTAAGGGACACCAAAAGTCTAAAAAGAAATTGGGAGTTCACGAGTCACTAATTTATCATCCTAGTGAGAACCAATTTACCTCAATTAATCAGTGATCCCCAAATTCCTAAAAGTAAGAATGGCTTACAATCTATTCACTCTAGAGACTAGGATATGGTTTTAGGAATAAAGAGGTTAGGAATATTTGAGTCGCGATATCGTACCCTGACATTTAGTAATAATAAGTCACGATGTGATCGATAACATGATAGGGTAGTTGTAAATCAGTTTCGAGGATTATACCCCGAGTCCTAATAAATGGAAATGATCGCATACAGTGGTACCTGAGTCGATAAGATGGAATGACCTGCTTGTCCATGGTATACGAGAGTCTATCGGTGTGTCACCCCCAGTTTTCAGAAACAGGGGTATTTTTGTCATTTTGCATTTTTGAATATTTTTAAAATTTATTTTATTATTTATGATATTATTTTGGGGTTGAAATTTATTTTATTATTTATGATATTGTTTTGGGGTTATTTGAGTCGGGTTCGAATTTCAACTCAATCCGACTTGAAAGGGGACCCGGGGGGTAGTTTGACTCTAGTGGGACCCACACACTAGTTAGACATGGCCCACATGATATTAATTTTAGTCCATATGATATTAATTTTAGTTAGTAGTTAGACTAATTATTTATGGATAGGTCTAGTTTAATTAGAGACTTAAAACTAGACTAAATTGACCTCAACCTTTAACCCATTCCTAATTTAAATCAAATAGATTAGTTGAGGGCATTTTGGACATTCAAAATGGGGACACCTCACCCTTTTTGGACAGCCACCTATGGGGGGGATAAGGAGTGAGTCACCATCTCTTCCATTTTATTTTATCCATCCATTTTCTCTCTCTTGTTCTTCCCCAAATTTCTAGAGAACAACTCCATTGATTTTATCTCCAAATCCACCATTTCTTCCACCAAATCTTCTTCTCTTCTCCTCTACTCTATAGTTAGAGTGAGCTAGCCAAGTTTGGGAGGATTCGGAGCTCGTTCGTGTCCTTTTGGAATCTCTACGTGTCGGTGTCGAGTCGGAAGGCTTTTTCCTTTGAAACTCTCTCCCGGAAGGTATAATATCTCCTCTAATCCATCCCTACATGCATATAGGAATATTTTGAACCCATAGGAATGACCTCCATGGTTGTATCTCCATTTGTGTCCATTTCGTGTCCATTTGGAGGTCATAGGAGTGTCCTTTGTGTTGTGGTTGTGTCCTAGTGGGGAAAACTCCTATTTTGGACACTTGTATGCATATATATATTGTAGGATGATTAATTAGTGTTTTAATCTCAAATTTATATTTTTAGAGAGTGGATTGATCTTATTTATGATGGTTAGAATATGTTTTATTTAGATAGATATGTTGGTATCCAAGTATTTTGGCCTACATGTGTTTTTTGTCCAAACAACCCAAATTCGTCATAATTTTTATCCACGTTTTTAGTAGCTAGAGCAAATTAGAAATGTCATAACTTTTAGCTCATAACTCCAATTAACCTTTCGATTTTTTCAAAAGAAGAGTATCGAAGTTAGCTTTCCAAATATATATTTTAATAGCCAAATTCGTTTTATAACATTCTGTAGAATTGTTTGAGTGTCAGCTGTACGAAAGATGAACGCGTTTCGGTATTTTTGTGATTCCGGGAGCTTTCGGACACGAAAATACGATCCGTTTGAAGTTTCAGAAAGCTAACACGAAGAGCTATAACATACTTTAATCCTAGAATTTTGTGAAGGCCAAATTGGTACAGTATTGATTTTAAGTAGAAGAGTGACTATACGACGTAGGCATTTTGTATAACCTATGAGCCTAGTATAGATATCATGTGAATGTAGGTATCATAGATTGTCAAGAATATGTATGATATAGTACATATATGTATATATATATATATATATATATATATATATATATATATATATATATATATATATTATTATTATGTAATATATGTTAGTATAGTGTGTGTGTTTGAATGAGATAAGGATGTGTGTGGTTAGTGGAGAGAAGTGAGATTGATAGAGGATATGTGCTAGTGAGTGTTTGATGTTGTATAGATAGTAGTGTAGTGTGTGTGTTGTGAAGGTGAGAGAGTTGGAAGGATCATGCCATCCTATTTGACTTGAGGCTAGTGTAGTTTGTTGAGTGATTTGTGTTTTGATTGAGTGGTAGTGTGTTTGTATATAGATGTGTGTAGGTGTGTTAGAAGAGAAGGGTGGTAAATTTGGTATATGTGTTTATGTGTGTGGTTAGATGGTTAGAGAGTGAGAGAATGAGCAGGAAAAAGCAGTAAGCAGTAAGCAATAAGCAGTAAGCAGGAAAAAGCAGTAAGCAGAAGCAGTGCAGGATGGTTTTTTGGGGTTTTTGTCGTCTCGAAACATCCCCTTTTGACCCACCTTAGCCCCAAATACCTATCCACACTTGTCAACCACATTAAGTACTACGAAACCCCTAAGTTAGGGAGTGTTTTTAGTGTGTTAGGTGGTTAGTATGGTAGTGTTTATAGTGGAGAAAATAAGGTTTGTCAATGTTAGAAAGTATGCCATGGTATGTTATCTTGAGGGTAGTGGTAGATGTTTGAGTTAGTTTTTGAGAAGTTATTTTAGAAGTAGCATTCTAAGTTAGATGGAGGTTAGATAGATGATGTTTGCGAGGGAGAGTGAGTGTGGTTTAAAAGAATGAGTTATGTTAGATGTGGTATCTTGATACCTCAATATTACCTTAAGGTAATGTGTAGGAGAGTAACATATTAGAAAAAAATAGTTTTGATGCCCAAGAACCCTAGATCTCTTGGTTGGTAAACCCTAGATAGGATAGTATCTAGCTACCCTAAGGAGCCTAGGCTAGTATCTTGAGTATTAGCGGGGTTTCCTTTGTAATGGGCAAGGTATCGGGATTACCTTGGTAAGGGTAAATGTTGGTAATAGGGTATAGTTAAGATATTGAGTTTAACTTCTAAGATAAAGTTAGAATTAGGTTCTCTTGGTTGGTAATGGTTAGGATTAGTGTCCTTAGACTAGTTTTGACCTCGGTTGACCATTTTGACCAAAAGTCAACAAAAGTCAACCGAAAGTCAAACTTAGCCTATAAGTGACTAGAATTGACCGAAACCAAACCAGAGTTGACCAGTTGACTGAAAGTCAATAGTTAGTCAACATTTGACTAGTTTGACCTAGGATTGACCCAGGGTTGACTAGAGTTGACAAGAGTTGACCAGGGTTGACTAGTTGACCAAAAGTCAACTGTAAGTCAACCTTTGACCCCGTTTGACCTAGTTTGACTTGGATTGACTCCCCGTGACCTAGTATGAACCAGTATGACCCAATATGACCTAGTTTGACCTAGTACGACTCAGTTTGACCTAAATTGACCTAGTTTTGACTTAGACTTGCATTCATGACTTAAATTAGTTTTATTTTTCAGTATAAAACCCTGTTTAACTCATAGTATCTCATTTTAGGTCTGTGATTTACTCTGAGCGTCTGTTCACCTTATCAGCTCAGGACCACAGGTGAGTACATTTACTGATAGTTTTTATTGTCTTGATATCTACTATATCCGATTCAGTTGTAGTATCTTACATGATTCCCGACACGACGGTTCACGGACTAGTATACGTTGGATCCTGTCATGAGATGTTATTCCTGGATTTTCCTTGGTATATTGGTATATGATATCCATATTCATGTACTTATATAGACATCGATTTGGGAGTGGGCTGATCACCTGCTTTCGAATCCGTGTCATAATGTGCCATATCTGGATCCATGATACTATTCGGGAATGGGAGAATTATTAGGGGTTATGTGATCAACGCCTTCCTGTCACTATTTTGCTAGCGCCACCCTTACCTCACGTAGGGTGTAGCAGATACCCCATGCCAGGTTATCCAGGTTGGCCGGTATGACTCTCCGTTGAGGTTACCGCGGATTGCCGGGCCAAGTGGATAACCCCACCATGACTCCCTAGCCGATCACATATCGCTCTAATAATTCAAATCATATTTTACATTTATTGTCGTATCTTATATTCTAGTTCAGCTTTACTTTCTGTACTTCTCACCATGCTATAATTCTATTACTCACATGCTCTACTTGCTTTTATACAGTACCATGATTTGAGACTAAGTTATGTTTGAAAGAAGGGTTACAACCCCGGTCCTTGTTTGGTTCAAGGGTTGTAACTCGGCTTTCAAATGGTTCCCAAGTCGCCTATATCTTTATCTTGTATTTCATTATACTGTCTCTTATAGTATTTGTCAATTCATATGGAACTGCTGTTGATGTTTGTACTTGTTCATTTTCTTGACAGGATACCGTTGACATATTACAGATGATTCTGGGGCAGATTGCCCGACCTATTATGGGGTCGAGTCTGATAGAGTAGACCCGGGCTGTGGTTTGTTAGTAGAGACACTAAACTTTGCTCACCCTGAGTAGTGTAACTTAGTTAGATTTGCCTGGCCTATGAGCCAGCTAGTACTTTTTAGACTGTAGTAGTTTTTTATATATTATGTGATTCTCTGGGTTGTTTGTGTATAGCTCTGGACTTGTGTGGATCTTGGACTTATTTCCTGTTCTCATCATTCGTATTTTCCTTTCCATACTATCTACCTTAGTTTTACATTTGTGACTGAGACTGTATTGTTATGTCACCTCTATTCGGAGTGTATACTGTACAGGTACATTTATCTGTTTAGTTGTAGTATTTATAGTTGCCCTAGACAACGTTCTACCGTCGATGCTGTGGCGTAGGCTGGACGTAACCACATACTCTTGCCCCTAATCAGGGTGCGGGTCGTGACATATTTTTGTGGTGGCCCATGCAGGTCAGAGTCGCAATTAGTGCGATCTCGTAATGGTGTTCGACTTAGAGTACTAATTACGAGCCTGCGATTAGGACATAGGATCTAGGGTATGATAGGAGTTACTCAATCACATTTTAGGAAAATTCTGATCTTTTGATTACCATGACAACTCTTCTTGCATTTGAATTCAATTGTCCTCCTTTGATAATATCTTATCTTGTGCCATGTTGATCTCTTGGGTTCAATTCATCTTCAGGATGACAGTGACTTGTTTTCAGGTAGTAGTAGAGCAGATAGCAGGTTCCAATCTTTCGATCTCATTTCCGTATTTGCTTTCTTATAAACTATCTTGAAATTCAATTCCATCTGCTCCTTGATCGTTGGATAAAATTTTGTTCTTGTGATGTGATATTCTTCTGAGATAAGTCGTATGGGCTAGGTCATCTTGATTATGAGATTTTAGAATCCTCTAGGGTCATGCTAGCAGGCATAGTGAGGACATATAGTCGGATTATGGTCGTATTTCTCGGGTGTGGGAATTTAAGATTTTCGCTGCCAAGCATGCGGCAATGCGAAAACTTTAAATACCATAATTCTAGAGGTATATACCATAGTCAAGGACTCTGTGATTATCGTAGCCTTGCTCACTGGCATGACGGAGATTCTGAGTATCATGATTTTGGACAGACGCATACGATTATCGAATTGCATGATTTTTTCTGTAGTTACTTTGTTTTAATTTTTAAGGATGATTCCTTTAAGGTGGATAGACTTGTAGCACCTAGTTTCTATTTGAGTATAATTTTAAAATGCTATAATTTTAGTCATTTAATTAATGTCATTTAATTCATGCTTTAATTTTGGAGATTTTAATCATTTTAAATTTTTAAGCCATGACTTGTGATTTTGATGTTTTACTAGTGAAATCCTAGGGACTGTTTGACCTGGAGCCTAACCATGTGATTAGGATACTTTCAGTGTTATTTCTGGCCCAAGGGTATTTTGGTCATTGGACCTCTTTGATTTATTTTGATATTTTGCATTGGTGATTGCTTGGTTTTAATTTCGAGAACGAAATTTTTTTAAGGTGGATAGATTTGTCACCCCCAGTTTTCAGAAACAGGAGTATTTTTGTCATTTTGCATTTTTGAATATTTTTAAAATTTATTTTATTATTTATGATATTATTTTGGGGTTGAAATTTATTTTATTATTTATGATATTGTTTTGGGGTTATTTGAGTCGGGTTCGAATTTCAACTCAATCCGACTTGAAACGGGGACCTGGGGGGTAGTTTGACTCTAGTGGGAGCCACACACTAGTTAGACATGGCCCACATGATATTAATTTTGGTCCACATGATATTAATTTTAGTTAGTAGTTAGACTAATTATTTATGGATAGGTTTAGTTTAATTAGAGACTTAAAACTAGACTAAATTGACCTCAACCTTTAATCCATTCCTAATTTAAATCAAATAGATTAGTGGAGAACATTTTGGACATTCAAAATGGAGACACCTCACCCTTTTTGGGTAGCCACCTATGGGGGGGATAAGGAGTGAGTCACCATCTCTTCAATTTTATTTTATTCATCCATTTTCTCTCTCTTGTTCTTTCCCAAATTTCTAGAGAACAACTCCATTGATTTTATCTCCAAATCCACCATTTCTTCCACCAAATCTTCTTCTCTTCTCCTCTACTCCATAGTTAGAGTGAGCTAGCCAAGTTTGGGAGGATTCGGAGCTCGTTCGTGTCCTTTTGGAATCTCTACGTGTCGGTGTCGAGTCGGAAGGCTTTTTCCTTTGAAACTCTCTCCCGGAAGGTATAATCTCTCCTCTAATCCATCCCTACATGCATATAGGAATATTTTGAACCCATAGGAATGACCCCCATGGTTGTATCTCCATTTGTGTCCATTTCGTGTCCATTTGGAGGTCATAGGAGTGTCCTTTGTGTTGTGGTTGTATCATAGTGGGAAAAACTCCTATTTTGGACACTTGTATGCATATATATATTGTAGGAATGATTAATTAGTGTTTTAATCTCAGATTTATATTTTTAGAGAGTGGATTGATCTTATTTATGATGGTTAAAATATGTTTTATTTAGATAGCTATGTTGGTATCCAAGTATTTTGGCCTACATGTGTTTTTTGTCCAAACAACCCAAATTCGTCATAATTTTTATCCACGTTTTTAGTACCTAGAGCAAATTAGAAATATCATAACTTTTAGCTCATAACTCCAATTAACCTCTCGTTTTTTTAAAAGAAGCGTATCGAAGTTAGCTTTCCAAATATATATTTTAATAAGCCAAATTCGTTCTATAACTTTCTGTAGAATTGTTTGAGTGTCAGCTGTATGAAAGATGAACGCGTTTCGGTGTTTTTGCGATTCCGGGAGCTTCCGGACACGAAAATGCGATCCGTTTGAAGTTTCGAAAAGCTAACACAAAGAGCTATAACATACTTTAATCCTAGAATTTTGTGAAGGCCAAATTGGTAAAGTATTGGTTTTAAGTAGAAGAGTGACTATGCGACCTAGGCATTTTGTGTAACCTAAGAGCCTAGTATAGATATCATGTGAATGTAGGTATCATAGATTGTCAAGAATATGTATGATATAGTACATATATGTAAATATATATATATATATATATATATATATATATATATATATATATATATATATATATATATATATATATTATGTAATATATGTTAGTATAGTGTGTGTGTTTGAATGAGATAAGGATGTGTGTGGTTAGTGAAGAGAAGTGAGATTGATAGAGGATATGTGCTAGTGAGTGTTTGATGTTGTATAGATGGTAGTGTAGTGTGTGTGTTGTGAAGGTGAGAGAGTTGGATGGATCATGCCATCCTATTTGACTTGAGGCTAGTGTAGTTTGTTGAGTGATTTGTGTTTTGATTGAGTGGTAGTGTGTTTGTATATAGATGTGTGTAGGTGTGTTAGAAGAGAAGGGTGGTGGATTTGGTATATGTGTTTGTGTGTGTAGTTAGATGGTTAGAGAGTGAGAGAATGAGCAGGAAAGCAGCAGAAAAAAGCAGTAAGCAATAAGCAGTTAGCAGAAAAAAGCAGTAAGCAGAAGCAGTGCAGGATGGTTTTTTGGGGTTTTTGTGGTCTCGAAACATCCCCTTTTGACCCACCTTAGCCCCGAATACCTACCCACACTTGTCAACCACATTTAGTACTACGAAACCCCTAAGTTAGGGAGTGTTTTTAGTGTGTTAGGTGGATAGTATGGTAGTATTTATAGTGGTAGAAAAGAAGGTTTGTCAATGTTAGAAAGTATGACATGTTATGTTATCTTGAGGATAGTGGTAGATGTTTGAGTTAGTTTTTGAGAAGTTATTTTAGAAGTAGCATTATAAGTTAGATGGGGGTTAGATAGATGATGTTTGTGAGGGAGAGTGAGTGTGGTTTAGAAGAACGAGTTATGTTAGATGTGGTATCTTGATACCTCAATATTACCTTAAGGTAATGTGTAGGAGAGTAACATATTAGAAAAAAATAGTTTTGATGCCCAAGAACCCTAGATCTCTTGGTTGGTAAACCCTAGATAGGATAGTATCTAGCTACCCTAAGGAGCCTAGGCTAGTATCTTGAGTATTAGCGGGGTTTCCTTTGTAATGGGCAAGGTATCGGGATTACCTTGGTAAGGGTAAATGTAGGTAATAGGGTATAGTTAAGATATTGAGTTTAACTTCTAAGATATAGTTAGAATTAGGTTCTCTTGGTTGGTAATGGTTAGGATTAGTGTCCTTAGACTAGTTTTGACCTCGGTTGACCATTTTGACCAAAAGTCAACAAAAGTCAACCGAAAGTCAAACTTAGCCTATAAGTGACTAGAATTGACCGAAACCAAACCAGAGTTGACCAGTTGACTGAAAGTCAACAGTTAGTCAACATTTGACTAGTTTGACCTAGGGTTGACCCAAGGTTGACTAGAATTGACAAGAGTTGACCAGGGTTGACCAGTTAACCAAAAGTCAACTGTAAGTCAACCTTTGACCCCGTCTGACCTAGTTTGACTTGGATTGACTCCCCGTGACCTAGTATGAACCAGTATGACCCAATATGACCTAGTTTGACCTAGTACGACTCAGTTTGACCTAGATTGATCTAGTTTTGACTTAGACTTGCATTCATGACTTAAATTAGTTTCCTTTTTCAGTATAAAACCCTGTTTAACTCATAGTATCTCATTTTAGGTCTGTGATTTACTCTGAGTGTCTGTTTGCCTTATCAGCTCAGGACCACAGGCGAGTATATTCACTGATAGTTTTTATTGTCTTGATATCTACTATATCCAATTCAGTTGTAGTGTCTTACATGATTCCCGACACGACGGTTCACGGACTAGTATACGTTGGATCCTGTCATGAGATGTTATTCCCAGATTTTTCTTGGTATGTTGGTATGTGATATCCATATTCATGTACTTATATAGACATCGATTTGGGAGTGGGCTGATCACCTGCTTTCGAATCCGTGTCATGATGTGCCATGTCCGGATCCATGATACTATTCGGGGATGGGGGAATTATTAGGGGTTATGTGATCAAAGCCTCCCTGTCACTATTTTGCTAGCGCCACCCTCACCTCACGTAGGATGTAGCAGATACCCTATGCCAGGTTATCTAGGTTGGCCGGCATGACTCTCCGTTGAGGTTACCGCGGATTGTCGGGCCAAGTGGATAACCCCACCATGACTCCCTAGCCGATCACATATCGCTCTAATAATTCAAATCACATTTTTCATTTATTGTCGTATCTTATATTCCAGTTCAGCTTTACTTTCTGTACTTTTTACCATGCTATGATTCCATTACTCACATGCTCTACTTGCTTTTTTACAGTACCATGATTTGAGACTAAGTTCTGTTTGAAAGAAGGGTTACAACCCCGGTCCTTGTTTGGTTCAAGGGTTATAACTCGGCTTTCAAATGGTTCCCAAGTCGCCTATATCTTTATCTTGTATTTCATTATACTGTCTCTTATAGTATTTGTTAATTTATATGGAACTGTTGTTGGTGTTTGTACTTGTTCATTTTCCTGACAGGATACCGTTGATATATTACAGATGATTCTGGGGCAGATTGCTCGACCTATTATGGGGTCGAGTCTGATGGAGTAGACCCGGGCTGTGGTTTGTTAGTAGAGACACTAGACTTTGCTCACCCTGAGTAGTGTAGCTTAGTTAGATTTGCCTGGCCTACGAGCCAGCTAGTACTTTTTAGACTGTAGTAGTTTTTTATATATTATGTGATTCTCTGGGTTGTTTGTGTATAGCTCTGGACTTGTGTGGATTTTGGACTTATTTCCTGTTCTCATCATTCGTATTTTCCTTTCCATACTATCTACCTTAATTTTACATTTGTGATTGAGACTGTATTGCTATGTCACCTCCATTCGGAGTGTATATACTGTACAGGTACATTTATCTGTTTACTTGTAGTATTTATAGATGACCTAGACAGCGTTCTACCGCCGATGCTGCGGCGTAGGCTAGACGTAACCACGTACTCGTGCCCCTAATCAGGGTACAGGTCGTGACACGGTGGAATAACGAACTCTAAAGCACGTCATGGGAAAGATCCTTAACTACTAACTTGTGAATTTTCTATTTGTGCCAAACTTGCCAGACTATAGTCACAAGCATTTTAGAGATATTAAATGTAGTGCTCATGCATCACTTGTTGATTACTAATACAACATAATGACGGGGCGTCATGTTACAGATTTTGGCTAAGCTGGTGAATGTGTTGTTCTAATATTATGTCACTTCTTTGATAATAGAATTTTGTACCTAGAGTAACATCTGCTGAATCTCTAATCTTGGAATGGGTGTCTATCATGGTCCTTACAATGCTTGTCCTTGTTTTGGTCTATTCTTCTCTGTCTAAATATGGGGGCCTAGTCAAGTAAGGTTTGAGTTAAGGCATACGGGTTGCTAGTTAAGCCAAGAATCAAGATGAATATTTGGAGACTCACAATAAATGATTTCTAGAGATTAGAAGGTCTCATTGGTTTGTGGTTTACCCAAGGGTAAGATCTTACTCATCTTTCAAGCTCAAATGACTAGAAGGTCACGATATTACTATTAGGATCGAGGGAAGGACGAGCAACTTTAGACAAGGTTGTAGTTATATGGCTTGGCCGATGGTTGCTATACTTGTGCATATAACTACCATGGCTATGGAGATACTTTGTATTTATCTATCAAATACGAGTGTTCGTCTTTCCAATCAGTGAATGGCAAAAGCAATAAAGAGTTCAAGAAAGATGTCATTGAATACAATTACATAATTCAAAGACGAATGTGTAACTCAAGAGTAATTGTCAATGCAGTCGCGGATGAGATCCTAGATACCTCTATATCTCAATCCACATGGGATAATCATATGAATAGCGAACCAAGTGCACTATGGTTGATCAGACCATAATACGTTGATTCTAATTAGACAATATGCTTGTGGGCGTCCCCAGTATACATATGTCCTGAACAAGCTCGACAAAGAATAAGCTTGCAAAACTAGGCTATAAATAGCGTCGTCATTCATGGTAGTTTAAAGTATAAGTATGGGAGAATACGTTGAAAGCAGTAATAAATAGTTCGAGTTTCACAAGGATCTAAGTCTTATCCGGTGTGCTTGCGTATACTGTCGTCCTACTGGTTCTTGTATCAGGCCTTAGTTGACCAATGTGTATGGGCTACGAAATCTATATATTCTAGGTAAATATCTCTCCTACACTAGCATATAATCATTATCACTCTGTTATACTTTAATACTATGTTAAAAGGATACGGGTGGTAGGTTGTAGTCATACGACTCAACTTTCAACTAATAGAGTAATTGAGGAATATAACACGTATACTCGTATGAGTTATCTCCTAACCTCCCTATTTAGCACGAAAGAAGATAAGATTTACAGTAAAAGGAATCAAGCAGAAGGAAGTCAAGATAATCGAACGAGAGTTCGAGATTTGGAATTGAGGGACGAAGTCAAGCTTGTGGATGAGATTCCTATATCCTAATCCTATATGCAGGTTCACATCGGTACAATAACGTAACCGATGTGACAAACTCGGCCTGCATGGGCCACCACAAAAACATGTAACGCTCCAGTCCCAACATACTTAGGACAAGGTACGTATCCATGCCAGATGTATACATACGAAGTCTACTCTAATATATGGAAACTCGTATGTATACATAAGCTGTAAAATGTAGTAAACTAAGAGTAATCTAATCTCGTCCACAAATAAAGAATAAAAGATATCATATAATCAACTGTAATAAGTCTTTGTACAATACATTGGGCGGAGACAAATCCACTACCAACAAGTAAAGAAAAATATACATGGAAACGGAAAGGATTTGGCGGGAGTAGCAAAGAAATATCCAAGACACGTCATCTCTGAATGAATAGAGAAGATCGCGACCTCGACTAGAGCACCTGCAATATCACAAAAGTACACACCTGGAGAGATAACCAGGTCCTCAGAGGGACGTAACAAGATACAGAAAGAACATGCCATAAATACTGAATACAAAATATGCCACAAAGAAAATAAGTGACAAGACAACAATAAGGTAATCTAACCGTACTACGATGTTTATACAGTTAAGAACAAACCTCCAACGCATGGGTATCTGGCTCAGTAGCAGTAACTCAGGCATGGTCCCATCAGGATACCAGGGACCTCAAAGCATAACATTCCTCGAATGTCAGAGGCCAGCAGTATCAGTAATAGGAAAGTGCATAAGGACCCATACGTTAAGGAACTGTTCTTCCCACCCAATGCCTAACAGAGTCACATCCATGTCTCGTATACCTCTACTAACTGCTAAGTCTCCTAACATGCCTCTATTAGCAGTTAGCCCTAACGCATGCACATGGAAGATCAGCCCACACGCAAGGACCTCTACATGCTACTCGTCTCACACATCCTCGTGGTACAACTGTGTCGAGGCATATGCAATACACTACAAACGGTAGTCCCCTAACTCTAAGTTCATGTACAATCAAAGGATAGTAACAAAGTAACTAATAATCACTGAGCATGTAGTAAATCAAAAACTGTAATAACTGGAAATAATAAACAGTGAAATGTAAATAAATGCATACTGAATGTAAACAGTATAATGGCAAGGTATCTTGCCTGATTCCGTGCTGTAAATATGAAACGTCGCTCTCGCGTCCACGCCTCCGGAACCCGACGCTCCTAGATAATTAATTAACTAAATTAAGTCACTACTTATGAAACTTAAGATACAACTTAATTAGTCAAAGTAATGTGTTAAAAATTATATTCAATCTCTCGTGGAACCATTTAGATCCATACAATCACACACAGGTTCTACGAGACATCGAAACACAGTTTTAGGGTTTCTAACTTTTAATTAGTCGGTTATGCTCCTACTTCAATAACATACTTAAAAATCATATAAAAATCATAAAAATAATATTTACACTAATTTTCTACAGATTTATCTCTGAAATTCCAGAATTAATATTTCTAAAGACATTTACGACTGGTTGATTACTAAGCCAGTTAATCTACCCGAAACTCGCCCGAAACATAGTTAATGACTCAAAATTGCTAAAATAACCAAAAATATATTTTAAACAGCAATAAAATAATTTATTTTATAGAATAATATCAGCGGTATAAGGGTTGAGTTATACTACAAGTTTGGGACATTCTAGGTCAGCCGGTTACCTGAAATTAGCTAGTTTTGACCTACAATTTTTCCGACCAGTTTGAGTTGCTAAAATCATGAAAAAATACTTAAAAATCCTAATTTATGTATATAAACACACATAAAATTCAGTTTCGAAAATAGGCACCAATAACTCATAGTTCCTTCACAATGGGGTTAATTTTGATCCTACCGACACATGAATATTATGCCTTATTTTATGAAATCTTTATGGATGATTATTCCTAACAAAAGCCATCAAAATATAATTTTTACAGAATTAATAACATATTTTCTACAGAATTTTAGCAAATATTTTTAGAAGAAAAGATTAGGGTTCTTACCAAAGATCCTTGCTAGAAAGGGTGATGATGACTTCTCTTCACCAAAGCTCCAATCTTTTCTGCTATTCTCGCTTGCTAATCCTCTCTTGGTGGGTATGAGAGAGTTTATAATGGCTATAGAGGATTGGATGGAGGAGATAGAGTTTTTAGGGTTTGTTTTGAGGGGTTTCGGGGATGCATGGTGGGGAAGATGAGTTTTTGTGAAGGATGGAGAGATGTACAATGGAGGAGATGATGTATGGAGGCTATGAGGAGTTTGTTGCTGCCAAAATTATGGAGAGGGAGAGGGTTTTGGTCGGCCAAAGGTGAGGGAGAGAAAGATTCGGATTTGGTTAAGATTTGGGATAAGTTGGTATATTTAAACGTATCCTTAAATGAATTTTAAGCAATCTAGGATTTAAATCCTATTTAATTTGATGCATTCGGCCAAGGGGGTTGCTTGGCCAAAATTATCATGGTGGGGGTCCACTTGGCATGATTTGGTTGTTTGGTGAGTTGGCAAGTTGATTGGATTGAGGATTTAAAAAGGGGTTTCCTAATATAGAACTATTTAATTATATCTATATAATTACACTACAAAATCTGAATTAAATACAAATAAATATAATTATTAATATTTATTAATGCCCAACATGCCTACATAGGGTTGGATTTGGCTTGGAAGAGATTTGGGAATGTTTGGTGCAACCGGGTCTCCTAAAAAGTCATGAAGGCTTTCTTAACTAATTAATTAAATAAAAATATAACTTGTGCCATAATTTGAATGATTAACATGCAAGAGATTACAATATGACCATGCCATTCCTAACATGGCTAGCATACTAGTTAAAGTACCCGACTACGCTAGGCATGCCATACTTTCTAGTCGTCTTGCATATTCAAACTCAACTATGGCTATAGTCCTTTTATATAATATAAATAAGATAAAAATAAATTAGAATTAAATAAAATCCAAAAATAATTTAAATATTCCTTTAAATTATAAGGGATTTTATACCCCAACATACTCTATGTAATACAGCGGTCTGTTGTGTCGGTTATTTTTCACTAGCATATCTTGGTGAGTGAATGTGATGTTGGGGATAATCTTCCCCATACTATGGCAGTGTGGACATGCTGCTGGATCGTCCTCAGGCTGCTTGACCTGGCTGATGAAAGACACAGCCTCCTTCAGGACTTCGTAAAAAGCCTTCCGAATATCTTTAGATTTGTCACTTCGTAGAGGCCTATCGAATAGGACTGTCGAAGACGGGTTTGGTTAACCCCGAAGCGTTGTCACTTCGTAGAGGCATGTCGAAGAGGGCCTCCTTATGCTTTTGTTTGTCATTTACTGGAAGTTTGGAAAGGACCTTCACCTTGAGCAGTCG
This sequence comes from Iris pallida, assembly GCA_029216955.1. NCBI lineage: Eukaryota > Viridiplantae > Streptophyta > Magnoliopsida > Asparagales > Iridaceae > Iris > Iris pallida. The sequence goes on from JANAVB010026199.1 coordinate 13,390,889, forward strand.
AGGTAGTGACGGGAGGTGCCACTTCGACATGGGCTTCCTTAGGCTGAACGTTCTGCTGTGAACGTGTTTGTACCGGAAGTGCCTCCTCGGGGGAAGAGGTAACCATTCGGCAAGACTTGGTCATCTTGTCTTTAGCTTTGGAGGTAGAATGTACCCCCGGTTGAGTCAATTTTGGAGCGAGATCTGGGTGAACCCACGTGATCTCTCTCGAGATGTAGTGAATGGAATCAGTCCAATCGCGTTGTCACGAGTCGGTGGAAGGTTGACCAATTCCAATGTTGCCTTTGGGATGGGGACAACACCATCTTGAGTTTTCGTAGGTGGTAGGGTGCCAAACTGGAGCGACACCATGTTGGACGGGATTGTCTTCTCCTCGTAATCGATTGAGATAACATTCGCATTGATCATATGTTGTATGTAGTTCTTGAGGATGTAGCAGTCTTTAGTTGGATGTCCAACGAACCGATGGTAGTGACATTACCACAGGTCGCCCACTCTGCCTACCTCGTCGGGATGCTTTGGATCAGGCAACTTGATCATGTCGCACTGTTTTAGCATCTCGAAGAGTTGTAAGGTGTCCTCGTCATTGAAGGAGTAGACGTCCTTAGGCCTCAATGCAGGTGAAGGCTTCTGAGCGGCCCCCTGTGTGCTCTTTGAAGTGTTGACAATCAATGCATGCTTCCCTTTCGCCTCACGCCCAATGTTGCTGGTAGCAGGCTGTTTCCCTTTGTCATCAAAGGTGGGGAAGTTAACCTCCAGAAGGCGAGCATTACGTGCCTCTTCTCAGCAGCTTCGACCCCGATGATTAATGAACTCCAATAGGAAGGTTTAGTGGAGTCAAGCCAGAGCTTGATTATAGGAGTTATGTTCATACAGCAGGAATCGATCAGCGCATGTTCTGGCATACCCAGAGGCAACCTAAAGCATGCTTGTCGAAAACGTTCAATGAAGGCTCGAACAGTTTCTTTCTCTATCTGGCGCACTTCTATAAAAGATGACATAGTCATGTCCTTCCCACCGTGGTAAAATCGTTCGAGAAAGAGACATGTCAAGTCATCGAAGGATGATATGGAGTCGTCAGGGAGACTGTAGTACCAGTCGTAAGTGACACCCTTTAATGCCCCAGCAAACAGGCTTGTGAGTAAGGCATCTTCCATCGAAAGATGAGCCGTTTGAGACTAGAAGTAGTTCAGATGCCGACGAGGGGAGTCCTTCCCATTGTATACTTAGAAGGGTAAACCACCTTGTTACATTCAAGAGGGTAGGGTTGCGGGATTCCCATCTTCAGACGTTCTTTCTACTTGTTTTGTTCCTTAAAGCGCTCGCGCAGATCTCTAATCATGTCAACCAGCTCTTCTGTAGAACTGGGAGCCGGTTTGGGCGGTAAGGTGTGAAGCTCGACATTTGAAGAAGCCGACGTGCGAGGTACAGTGTGATCATCTGCACCCGAGGATAGCCGTAGGGGGTATACTTAATTCTCTATTGGCCCTTGGATCGAGGCTGGTGAAAACAGGTACCCTTGCTAGTGGTTGGGATGCCAGAGTGGTCTGAATCTCAAATACCATCTGAGTCAAGGATTGCATGGTGGTAGAGAGGGTTTTGAGGCCCCTTTCCACGGTGTCCATGCGCTACATGAGGCCCGGGGCTGGAGTGTATGGTTCCTCTTCATCACCACCCCCTGCCATGTAGGCTGGAATGACATGGGCAGAGGTGGATGGATTGGTTGAGGCTTCGCTTTCTATCACACTCTCTTGTGGGAGAGTTTCCTCTTCTGAGGCCTCGTACTGGCTATCCCCAGCTATTTCGGGGTCGGTTCCTTAGAGAACATCCTCACCTTCAAGTGGAGGGTTGTCATGGATAGCAAGAGTTTGATCCCTCATAGCTGATGCTTCTGCAGGAACCTTCTTCCTTGACTGGGTTCACCCAAACACCCCTAAGGACAGGACTATCGTTTTGCTTCTCCTCGGCTGACTTTTAGACGGTGCTGCTGAGGTCGAGGTATTGGTGGTTGTCTTTCTCCCCGATAACTGGTAGTTGGAAACAATATGGCAAGAAGCTTCCTTCAGCTATGACTCATCTTTAATTGGCACATTCTTTTCGAGACGACGTCGGATGGGTGCAACAGATTCCAGTCGCTGGAACACAGACTGCCTGGATGATGGAGTCGTTGTTTTGCAACTGCAGCAGTTGATGGTAACCATGGCACAAGTATGCCCCACGAGGGGTGCATCGTGCTTAATGGTTAGCACTCGTGATCTGCATTTGCAAGTGATCACATTACACAAATCAAGAGGGGAGAGTTTCACTTTCATACCCCCTTCAGGCGCATGGCAAGACCAAGCACCAGGGTAGTCATGTGAATGTTGTGCCCCCTGATCTAGTGCCAGTGCATGAGATATGCCTAAATCATTGGTGGGGGAGCAACATGTACTGCGACTTGAACCTATTTCATGCGCACAACCCACGTGGGCGTTGTAGACACTTACAAAAAAGAGAAGAATCACTGTCTTTTCTTATTAGTGCAAAGCACTACCAATCGAGTACACCTGAGAGATCCTGCACTGAGAATCCCCAAGTATAAAAAGAATTTTGGAAAATGGGACGATGGAGATCGAGCGACAATTACTCCTTTACTCCGTTGACACTCTGATTTACAAAAGTGGAAGAAAACCTAAGAAAATTGCTAACTCTTGGCTTACTGGCAAGAAGGGTAGAAATTTGGCTCTGAAATGCTCTCTGTTCTGTCCATTTGAAGAGGCATATGTCCACTATTTATAGTCATTTTACACTGAAATGACAGTTATGCGCATACAGGTAGAAAATATACTGATTTCACTGTGGGCGCATAGTATCCCTTTGGGTGCATAAGGTGTAGGTGCATAAAGACTGTAAGATCGTTGGTGGATCGTAGGTAGATCATGGCCGTATGCTTCGATGTATGACTGCTCATGGAGACTGATGTGGCCGCATGCCTCGGCCCATGATTAATCATGGATGTTGACCGGGTCGTAGGGTCATTTCTGTCTTGGGTGCATAGTGTTGGGAGTAAACTATGCACCCACACTTGGGTACATGATTTACTGCATAGAGAAAATGTTGTGGGCACATAACATCTTCTTTATGTGGGCACATAGTCCTGTATTTTTATGCTTCTACAAGATCCTTTCAAAGTTTTTGATACTCGAACGAGTTCAAAATACTTTGAAAGAAGCATAGGAGACTGTCTTCAATAGCTTTATGGGCGCATGACAGATCATCTCCTTGGGCGCATAAATGTTGCCAGGCTGTCAAATATGGCTGATTGAGATCTTCCTTGAAAATCTGAAACGACATATTCGTTGGAACGGAATTTGAAGACGTCCACTCTTTATGCGATGTCTATGTGTAGCCTACGTCAGTAAAATGTAGGCGCATAATATGCAAATATTGGATCTTGTGGGGGCGCATAGCCCTATTGGCGCATAGTACCATGTTTTGCCTATAAATAGGCCCGAGGAGAGGGAAAATTCATTCTCTCCTCTTTTCAGAAATTTCCAAGAGTTTTTCTTTTTCTCTTTCTCGTGAAATCATGTCTCCCAAGGCTACTTCGACTCCCAAGAGGTCCACGAAGGGTAAGGAGGCTGCAGCGAGTAGTTCTCCTCCATCGACAACGTCTTCACTGGTCCAAGACCCCATTCTGGGTGAGACGATGTCCTTAAAACAAAGTTTAGAGCGTTAATTTGCAACGCTCAGACTGATCTCTGCTTGGGCGCATAGCTATTGATATGCGCCCAAAGCAACCTTCCTCTGTCTAGTATTTTTATGCGCCCGCAGAGTCATGCGCACACATACTTGTTGCTTTTGACTGCAACCTGTTATGCTCCCACACAGAAACTTTCTGTGTTCAAGAAGGAATATTATGCGCCCAAAGCCACTGTGGATGCATAGCTCATAGGCGCATAGAATATTTTTCCAAGACTTAGTCATTTTTTGACTTTTTATTCTGTTTTTGCAGTTGACATGGTTGTCCCGGCTCTTGGTGGGATTCCTCTCAGCTCTGCCCGCCAGGCTCTAAATTCAAGCCTCGTCACCGCCATGATCAGGAACATTCAAGCTAAGATCAGCCAAAACCAGCCTTTGGTGCGGATGATCGCTATGCTTGAACAGGACAAGGCGTTCCTGAAGTAGATGATAAACAATGAGAAGTTCATGCTCGGAGGGACGCGGAGCTTCAAGAGACCGTACTTTCTATTCGGTGACAGCCTAGAGTTGAGGATGATAAACCAAAACGTCTAAGGGACCCTCTGGTGGTCGGATTGAATGACCTGAGGATATGGTTGTCGACTATGGATCGCCAATACCCTCTGTCGGCGTTTACCGATTTAGTTGTCCGGAGACAGATGAAATGGGATCTGACCCCTGAACTTCATGGAGTTGTCTTTGGCATTATCCAATTTAACTCTGGTGTTCAGAAGAAAGACACCTTCAAGTATGTTAAGGGCCCCATATCTTATTCCATGAGGGGGCTGCACCCTGGGGCTATAATAAATGACGTTTCGACTGATCTTCATCCTTATGCTGCCGAGACCCTCAACAATCAGATGATATCAAAGAAGGAGTCGTATCCGGGAGGGAAGCTGCGGATGGAAGGTTGGAGATACCCCGTCTCATTCTGGAGTAACCTCAGGGGATGGGTGCTCTCGACCTACGAGGACACCCTAAAAGTTGTCGGCCTATTTTATGCCGTTAGAGCCACCCAATATAGCATAAAAGTAAATTGGCCTATGTTTATCGCATTGGTGGAGTTGTATAATAATTACACCTGTACTTTCTTCACTCTAGGCAGGAAGATGGGTTTGGATCTACATGAGATGCAGGCAATATCAAAGCTGCCCTAGGGAACGGAGGCGTACGAGGAATACGTTCCTTGTGATGAATAGCTTTTAGACCTAGAGAAGGAAAACCCCGAGATGGTAGGAGTGTACAAAGAGTTACTCTATCACTTCCTCTTCTGTCATTGGATCACGAAGAAGGGCAAGACCGAGGGGGCCATTCCCCATACGAGGTCTTAGACTAACTACGTCTTCATTATAAAAAAAAAGACGGCCCGATCTTCTTCTCAATTCGTAAGCCCTCAATGAAATCTGAGATAGAGCAACCGATGACAGATCACGGGGCAACAGACACCGATAACAGCAATGATCCGAGGGAAAGTCGTCGATTTATTACTTCTTCCAGCAAGCTGAGTTCAAGTTGTCGGAGAAGGCTGTGATGGCCGCTTTTCTGATGACGTGGCTCCGTAACTGTGTAGTCCCTGGTAGTTCAGGGTTTATCGAGAGGATGAGCCAAGGTATGATTTTTTTAGCTGTAAGGCTGGTGTTCGAATACCGGCTCGCCCTGCTTCCTGCAATGGTCTATGCCATCCAACGAGGTTTGTGGGACTTTACTGCAAGCGCGGTGACGCCTGATGGAAGAAGGGACTTTGGCAGGACTGAACTTCCCTTTTATTACTTGATGGGATGGCTGGTGCTGCACTGTCCCAGATTAATGAATGCAGGGCTGATGGCTAACTTTTAGGCAGGGGATGCCTTTCTTCAGAGGTTCAATAACGTAGACCGGGCCGTCATCGGGGTACCTGCTTATAGGAGGGCTTTGAGCTTCCTACAGAATTATAAGTTCTTTAGAGTGTCCCCTCCATCTGGCAGTGGCCGCGCAGGTGATACTTAAGTAGATGAGGGAGCACTCACTACGAGTTTGACTCCTGGAGCATTTCGTTGGCTCCAGTCTATCAGGCCTTCTCATCTAGTGCTCAGGGATAGGAACCACACTTTTCTGGAACCTTACTTGCTAAGTCATTTTGTACGGCAATTTGGGTATGGCCAGCTTCTTCTGGGCAACCTTAGCCCTCATCTTTAGTCGATAGGAAGACTAATTGATGGAGTGTGTGCATGGGGCTATTACAATGCCGGATGCATAGGGGAATTTTTACTTTGCCAGAAGATAAACTTGAAACTCACCTACTCTTTACTGCTGCAAAGTTTTATACTCAGGTCAATACCCTTAATCCTCAGTATGACCGCAAGCAGAGTTTAGTATCGGGGACTAGGCTTGCCCCCACTCTTGCCGATATAGGACAAGCCCGAGCAATGAGGGGCCACAGAAGGGAAGGTGCCGCACCTGCAGCAGAGCCGGCTACAGCACTACCACGGAGGGCAGCTCTTGAAGAGCCGGCTGCTACAGCACTGCAAAGGAAAGATATTAAAGAGGACACATATCACCCTGATCTTCCTCAAAAATGAAAACCTTCGACTGAACTGGCTCAACAGTCGACTTTTAAAAGGAAGAAGAAATTTGTTGTAAAACGTGTAAAAAAGGTCAAGGATGTGGGTGCCGGCTTACCTCTTCCAAGAAGATCGTCCCGACAAACTCAAAGGAGTGAAACGGCATCACGGGCCGTTACTATCCCAGAGGTAGATCCCTTTCTGGATTCCATAGCCATTTTGGTAAAACCAATACTCGTGCTTTCTTCAAATAATGCTATCTTACCCTTGTGTTTGTCCTTTGCATAGGACGTTGATGTCGTGACCGAGGCAGATGCCTCTTCGTCTGAAGAGATGGACGTGACGACGATGTCCCCCATTCGTCCTCAACCGACGGATGAAGCCAGTCCCTCTTATAATATCTCTTTAAGAGATATGTTTGAGCTTGGGGCTCTAATAAAGGAGTTGGACGAGAATCAAGTCCAATCAGCTCACCCTCCCGTGGGTACGTTATTCTTGCACCGTACTTCGGATAAGATTTTTTGACTTTAATTTTGCATACTTCTCATGAGGCTGACTTCCGTCGTGTATTCCCTTGTAAACGAGAAGAGGGGACAAAGTAAGAGGATACCCCAGACACTAGGGCAAGATAGGAAGTTGCCCCTGGTTCTTCCGACGTAGTTGGTGCATAAGGTTTTTTTAGTAAACTGGCATCAGTTACGGAAGAAGTATTTGAACGGCGCGTTGAGACGGCCGCTATTGAATCCGATGCAGGTCCAGCTGGGGCCTTTATTTCTGAATCGATTTTTGTGAGTCGGTATCGGTAGCTGAAGAAGTTGATCAGCGCACCGAGGCAGCTGTTACCGAATCTGCTCCAGGTCCAGCTGGGGCCGTAGAAGACAAGCAACATGCATCTGTTTCAGCTGAAGTTGACATTGAATGACCTGGGTCTACTCTTGTTTCCCTAGCTCAAGTTGACATTGAGTAGGCAGGAGGTATGAAATTACAACTCTTTCACACTCTTCAAGTTTTTCTTCCTGTTACTGATATGTATATTGCTTTATTGTCAGGTTCGACTTCTTTCCAAGTATCCCTTCCTGGGCGGAAGATCCCCATCAAGCTCCCTCTCTAACGACTTCCTCTGAAGATGATGAAATGGCTCAAAAAGTCATAAAAGATTTCTACTCTATCCTGAAAGGGAAGCTTCCTGGAGTCTCAAAATGGAATGCCGCCTTCGGGCCTGTAAAGGCTATTTCTGAATGCCAGGTGGCGGTTCTTGAAAGCATTGCTGGTTACGAGGAGCGAGCAAATGCTTTAAGGAAAGTCCTAGCTGACTTGGAAGACCAAGTGGCCAGATTCTGTGAAGCCAGTCGACGAAGCCCAACCTCAATGTTTCTTGAAGAAGATGCGGCTTTGTTGCGACTATAGAAGAGGAGGCTACTTTCCAAACAAGAAAGGAAGCCCTGGCTAAAGAGATTAGGGAGCTTGCTGATCAATATGAACAGTTCAATGCTGCAAGCCAAGCTCGTCTTTCTTCGAAGAACAAGCTGGGCGCCCAGGTCACCAAAAAGTAGAATCAGATTGTACGGCTTCATAAGGAGATTGCCCAGCTAGAGACCAACTTAAGAGCGGTTGTGTCAGAGCTGGAGGACTATACAGCTCAGGATGTTATGACTGTCACAACTTTAGACTAATTGAAAGAGCAGCTGGTAAAGTTGGAGGAGGAGCATGGGAGACTAGTTTCCTTCAGGAATGAGACTACTCGGTAGAAAGAAGCGCATTGTCGTGCTCTTGTCAAGTCACAAGCTGAAGTCATGACTTTGAGGGATAGCATCAATCAATTATGTATCCCTTAAGTCTTCTTATTTGTAATTGGCTCATTTAGCCATAAAACTCTTGTATCCTGCTTTTTTTAGAACAATTCAATGGAGAATCTTTTGGCTTTCTGAACTCATAAATGTGGTTTGTGAAATATCAGAACTAGAGGTAATATGGACGTAGTAGAGATATTTTTGGTAGGTATTCTACTGGGGAATCGGATGTGGACTCATTATCCGTTTTATATTCAAGGTTCTTGAATATAGATCATAAGTTGAAAGAAGCTGCTAATAGAGATGGACATAATAGTAGAGAATGTTTTACATCTCGACAAGAGGTAATATGGATGTGGACGGGTATATAACATTTAAGTAGAAGTCAGTAAATAATTCAGAGGTAATATGGACGTGATTATCTTTGAAAATTATTTTGCTCAGAGGTTATATAAACGTGGCAAAACATTTCTTAATTATCCTACTGGGAAATCATTATCGAAAAACAGTTCAGAGGTAATATGGACGTGACCATTCCACTGAGGATTCTTTTTAAAGTACCTATTATCCAGGGCATATTCAAGACACTTGAAATACGGATAATAGTTTAGATGATTTTTTGAATCACATAAACATTACACTATACATTTACATAATTAAAGTAGGGTATCTGTGAACGCTGCAGGTTACACATAATATTTTTTTAGGAAATTGCCGTTGATCAGCATCATAAGCAAGTCACCATCAGGCTTGATTAGTCGATACGTACCGTTAGAATACATCGATTCTATAAAAAAAAGGACCTTCTTATTTAGGCTGGAATTTTCCTTTTGTCTTGTGCGTCATGACCATTGATCTTCTCACTCCTAAAACCAGATCACCAACTTGAAAGAATCTTTCCTTCACCTTCTTATTAAAGGCTCTAGAAATGTGTGCTTGATATAGCTCAATACGCTATTGAGCTAATAAGTGTTTTTCATCTAGCACTTCCAACTCTTGTAGTCCCAGACGGTAACTTTCTTTGGCAGTCAACTCACTGGCTAAGGCTACTCGAAGAGAGGGAATCTAGATTTTTAGGGGAAGAACAGCTTCACTCCCATAAACCAGAGAGAATGGTGTACTGCCTATTGGAGTCCGAACCGTTGTGTGGTAAGCCCAGAGACATTCGCCGAGCTTTTCATTCCAATCACGCTTATTTGAATTCACGAATTTCTTAAGAAGTTTGATGATAGTCTTATTGAAAGCTTCTGCTAATCCATTAGCTGTTGGATTATAAGCGGTAGAGGCTACATTCTAGATTCGATTCTTATCGCAGAACCGATAGAATGCATGGCTCACAAATTATGGACCGTTATCATGAATGATCCTGCGAGGTAGGGCGAAGCGGTAGATGACGTGATGTTTGACAAAATTGATCAGGTTTGATGTCTTTACTTCGATTAGCTGTATAGCTTCCGTCCATTTGGAGAAGTAATCGGTTATAGCCAGGATAAACCCATGTCCTCTGGAGTATGGCGGGCTAATTGGGCTGATGACGTCTATACCTCAGGCTTCAAAAGGCCAAGATGTCGCCATCAGGTGTAGAAACTCCAAAGGTTGATAAATGAAATCAGCATAGAATTGACAAGTCCTACACTTTTTTGTATATTCAACAGCATCTGCTGTCATTGTAGGCCAATAATAACCCATTCGTCTGAGGCGATCTCACAATTTGGGGCATGGTTGGTGTATACCACAAATACCGTCGTGAGCCTCATGTAGTGCATGTTTGGCTTCTGTGTCTGATAAATATCATAACATTAGTCCATCATAAGAACGTCGATACAGCATTTTGGTAGATATATCATAGTAAAATCTGAGGGATCGCCATTGGATAAACACTGCTTCCTTCGGGTCATCAGGAAGGATTCTGTAGACAGCGTAGTCTATGAAAGGAAATCTCTAGTCTTTGATATCGACGTTTGTCTTTGCTGCGTAGCTATGATGAATATACAAGGCATCTTTCGTATGGAATAACTCTCAACCAGACATTGTGATCAAATGCGGAGTATTGATAGGAACGATCAAGGAAGCAGCCAGACTGGCTAAAGTATCTGCTTTTATATTCTGTAATCAAGGTACGTACTCGATGAAGAATCGAGCGACGGTAGAAGCCAACTCGATCATCGCTTTGTAATATGGGATGAGATCTTCATGACGAACTTCAAAATCCCCTCGAACCTGACTAACTATTATCTTAAAATCACCATAAGCTTCAAGATAGTCAACTCCCAGTTGTTTTGCCAGTTGAAGGCCAATTAGTAGGGCATTATATTTAGCCACATTGTTGGTACAAGGCTTCACGAGAGAATATGCACGGTGTATAACCAGATGATCGGATGAAACAAGTATGATCCCTACTCAGGCCATAATATTTCTTTTAGGTCATGTTCTTGACGCACCATCAAAGAACATTCGCCAAATGGGGATTTCCTCAGTTGCAGTATTAGACTCAACCACTTCATCTGGGATTTCATCATAGAGTTTGGAAGATTCTGGCACTGGATGAGCTGCTAAGAAGTCAGCTAATGCTTGGCCTTTTACTGTCTCCTAAGGAACGAACAACATATCATATGGAGTCAACAGCATTGCCCATGTAGCTAAATGGGAATTAAGAGAACCCAGTTTAGTCATAAGTATTCTGAGAGGATTAACTCTAGATATGATATGGATAATCTGTCCAGACACATAGTGACGTATCTTCTAGATAATAAATACCTTTACGAGATATTCCTTTTCCACAGGTGTATATATGTGTTCGACACCAACCATCGTGCGGCTGAGGTAATAGATTGCCTGTTTATGACCGCCTTCATTCTTCTGAGCTAATAGTACACCAAGAGAATGATCCATAGTGCGAACATATAACAAGAAAGGCTTTCTGACTATCAGAGCCACCAACACTGGGGGGCTTGTGAGATATTTCTTGATATCGTCAAATATGTGTTGACATTGTTTAGTCCAGACGAAAGATACTCCATTCTTCATGAGCTGAGTAAACAGTTTACACCTTCTAGAAAGATTTAAAATGAATCGTCTGATGTTGGCTAACCTTCCTTGGAGTCCGCGTAGCCCTTTGAGATTTCTTGGAGGATGCATATCGAGGGTACCTTTAACCTTCTCCGGGTCAAGGGGTATATCCTTTGAAGTGATAACAAAACCAAGAAACTTGCCGCTGGAGACACCCAAAAAAGACTTGGTTGGATTCATCTTGAGTTGGTGTGTACGCATCAGTTCGAACACCGTTCTCAAGTCTTGGAGATGGTTGCCCTTGAGACGACTTTTAATTGCAATATCATCTACATAGCATTCCACTATTTTACACAAATAATCACAAAAAATTGAGTTCACAGCTCGGTGGTATATCGTACCCGCATTTTTCAATCCGAAGGGCATCACCGTATAGCAGTATACCTTCAACGGTGTTCGAAAAGATGTGTGTTTCTCATCATCGGAGAACATCTTGATATGGTTGTAGCCTGAGAACCCATCCATGAAGGACATTCGCTGAAAGCCACAAGTATTATCGATCATTACGTCAGTGATCGGTAGAAGGAACTCATCTTTTGGGCATATAGAGTTCAAATAATGGTAATCGATACAGACTCAAACTTTACCATTCTTTTTTATGACCGGAACAATGTTAGCGACCTAGTTAGGATGTTGTTCTTAACAAATGAAACCACTTGAAATAAGCTTTTTGACTTCACTTTCGATGGCCTCCATGATATCTGGTCGGAACCGTCGTTGCTGCTGCTTCACTGGCTTAGCTTTAGACGAGATATTTAGGCGGTGCATAACAACTTTAGGGTCTATGTCTGGCATGTTTTCATAGCTCCATGCAAAGACGTCGATATATTCTCTTATAAACTGTATAAGAGATTGTCATTCTTCACCAGATAGACTTTTGTTGATAATGATTGGTTTAAGAGATGATTCATCTCCTAAATTAACTTGGACTACTTCGTCTTCAGTAGGTGGTTCACGTTGTTTGAAACTCAACTCCCACCTGGTGTCCATCTTTTGAGCCCATTATTCGAGCTCGATTGATTGGACATCTTCTACAATTTGGTCAACTGACACCATGTTGACGGATAGAGTTACTCTGAACATGTCTCCAATGTTGGAGTCTGAATCCCAGAGGCAGGAATCAGAAGAATAAGAACAATGATCAACTTCAATGTCTGATCCTTCAGGAGTTGTTGGAGGAGTAACATAACCCAAATAAACACCGTTTCGTTGATAATAGTTCTCGGGTTTGCCGAAAGGAGCAAAGTGACGTATTGGAAATCGTCGTCCTTTACCGTGGTTTAGTCCCTGGTCGCTTTTTATATCATATCCTATGTTCTGGATGATATTCTTGGCCTGCCAACTATATCGATAAAGCTGCACTGTACCTGAATCATAGTCAGCTTCGGTGTTGTAATTGGGAGTAGTAAAGTCCTGAACGAACTTTCTTTCGCCAATTATTCTACCAAAGATGATTAGTTCTTCACCCTTCTTTCTCGCTGGAACGATGAAGTAGTAGATATACTCTGGCCAGACTGTTTTCCGCAGACGGGGTATCATGACCGGCATACAAATATGTGGTCTTATGCCATGCTCTAAGGCATACAATGTATTTATGTACTGGTTTACAGACTAGTAGACATCAGATTAATTCAAAGATAAACCTTTACTCAGAAAATATGCAAGTTTTTCTTCAGAGATAACATAATACACTGAAGGTACATTATTTTGAGTATTGATATACTTATTAAGGGCGTCATCATCCGGGATAGGAGTCACAGACTTGGTCAAGTTCACAATGTAGGGTAACTCATCAGGATTGGGAGGATGGGCTTCAGCATGTTTCACTCTAGTTGTTTTGCGGAGAGTGATGGTCAATGGTGCGGCAACATCAGGACACTTTTTTTGACCCGAATTGTGAGAGGCTTTGAAGTACTTTATGGAGTAGTACGTCCTTTGACTCGGATAACCAAGGGACCGTCACTTGCGAATGAATTAACTTCAGCTTTATCGTCAGCTTCGTTGTCGTCATTCTTGGAAGGCTGAGATTGATAGAGTACCGAATCTCCATAGTAAGCTTCAATACCCTTGAAAGGATCGACATCGACAAATTCTGTATTCACGATGCCATCACTATTGACGTACTTAAAGTACTGGTGAAGGGTAGAAGGAACAATCATGTTCTCGTGTATCCACGGATGTCCTAACAAGACGTTGTAGGACGCATTGGCATCGATTATATAGCAAGCAACCTCTGTCTGGTGATCACCAATCTGGCACTTGAGACGGATCTTGCCCAGAGGGTGACTTCTCCCAGCATTGAAAGCCATGATAGTTGTATTGGTTGCAGACAACTTGTGCAAAAGGATCCCTAGAATATGGAGTAAACTTCTAGGGATGATGTTGAGGGAGGAACCTGGATCGATATGCATCCGATCTACCTTAATCGCACCGATATACCCTGTATAGTACAGAGGTCTATTATGACAATTATTTTTTAGTAACATGTCCTCTTTTGAAAAAATAATATTGGAAAGCACTTCCATAGTGCTATGGCAATGAGGATAAGAGACCGGATCTTCAGCGGGAGCTTTGACTTCAGCGAGATAAGAGTCAGCATATAGTAATACCTAATTTAAAGCTTTATGCATCTCTTTGGAGAGCCGCAATAGATCGAACAATGACAATCTGGTAGGTGTATTGGCCAGTTGCTCCAGTATGTCAAAGTTGTAAGGTCGATCCATGCCTTCGGGAGCGGGTGACTTCAGATATTTGTTAAATCGTGTCTCCTTCTGCTTAGCTTTGTCGGCAGTTGAGGACTTAGACGAACCAGCTTCTGAACTTGTGGAGGTAGCAGGAGCTTGAGAAGGCATTACGTCCTCTTGTGCGGGGTCACAAGTCTGCAGGTAAGTCTTGTCGGATCGTGTCTTACCAGATAGGACTTTATAAATATGAGAAGACACCATATGGCATGGCTTATATTTCTTGCCCCTCTTTGCTTTGGTAGATACTACCCCATGCTTCATTTCTTGTACAAGGTTGGGGTGGACCCACATAATCTTACCACGCTCCTTCGTGAGTGGCACCAGAGTTGATGTTGAATCATGAGCTGGCAGCAGGTTGACAACTTCCATTATTGCCTTGGGAATTGGAACTAAGCCTTCTGGAACTTCTGAGAAGAGAAAGTTACCAAATTAAAGAGAGATCATGTTAGAAGACACGACCTTGTCCTCAGCTTTGAGGTTGATAACTTAGCTACCGATGAGCTGTTGTATCTTCCTTTTCAAGACGATGCAATCCTTGGTAGAATGGTACACGTACTGATGATAGAGACAGTACTTAGGGTCACTAAGTCGGCTTGTCTCTTCAAGACATCGTGGTAGAGGCAATACCAGTTTATTACCCTTCATTAACGTGTTAAAAATGGTAATAACATCATCCTCCTCAAAGGAGAAAGTCTCATTGGGTCTATCTGGATCACTCTGGGAATTGGGAGCTCCCTTGGAAGTATCAACCTTCAAGACTTCTTTTCTATTAGCCCATAGATAGGGATAGTTTGGCGGTGCTTACCTTTATCCTCGGATTTGGGTGTCTTCAACCCTAGTAGTTCCAGATTAGGAACGTCATTTTCAGCAGCATCAGCGGCCCCGATGAAAGCGGGCCATGTATCATACTTATGTATACCCAGACAGAACTTTACTATAGGAAGGATGTTATACCGACAAGTATCCATAAGCTCCGAGTCTGGTATACCGAAGGGCATCTTCAAGGCTAGTCACCTGAAGCGTTCGATAAAAGCAATAACAGTCTCACTTTTCCTCTGTTTGGTCTCGATGAGGGTGGACATACTAACATGCATGCCACTCTCGTAAAACCTATTGAGGAATAGCCTCTCCAAGTCTATGACGGAGTTAATGCAATCGTCAGACAGACTACAGAACTATTAAAAAGCTACTCCCTACAAGGTGCTCATAAATAGCTTTGACAAGAACGCATCGTCTCTTGGTAAGTGCAGTATTTGTGTGTTGAAGTATGTCATGTGTTGGCGAGGAGAAGTCATCCTATCAAATGAATTTAGCGTCAATAGCTTGTAGTTAAGAGGACAAGTGGCATTCTTCCATTCAGGAGGATAAGGATGAGATATCCCCATCTTCTGAAGCTCATCTTTGTGTGAGATGGTATCGAGATGGGCAATAAGAAAATTAATTACATCCTGCTGATTGACCAGATATTGAGAAATGGCTGATGTATGGTTGTCAAGTACTGTCGGCAAAGGACCACCCCCAGTATTTACGGGATTTGGAGGAGGTGCAATGGAATGGTACTCCCTTTGTAGTGAGGGAGAGTTGTTGCTACGAACTAGACTAGTGTGTACTGAGATGTTTGGTTGAAGTGGGGAAACAACTCCAGCAGTTTGGACAGCCATGATGCTGGTAAGCAAGTCAGTGATCTTGGCGAATGCTATTTCAAGATTCTCCAGCCGTTTGTTGGTTTGATTACTGGCTTCTTTAGGTCTCTCTCCAGCCATCAAGTATGCTGATAGCACGCAAGGATGAACAGTACAATTGGTGTTGATACTGTTTGTATTATAGTTAAGGAGACCTTTATCTTTGGACAGGGAAGGTAGATAATCACTGTTGGACTCGAAGAGATCATCGTCATCTGGAAGGCTGCCCCCGGCGTGGAGGTCATCTACTTCAGATTCTGAGGGAGTACTACCCCCAGTTTGAGATTCTGAGGGAACACCACCCCAGTTTGAGAGTCTTCGCCATCTATAAGGGATCTCGTCCTTGACCGAGTACCCATATAGACTCCTTCAGATGTAACGCTCGATGGTTGTTTGCTGGCAGACTTCTTCTTCTTCTGTTCGCAGAACTAGAAAAAAAGGTTGGATTAGTGATCCACCTTCTTTGATTGGGGCTTCCATAGGGAGGACCCCACGAAGCCATGTTAGCTGAAACACATAGTGGCATTTCATCATCAGAACATTGCAGTCGTCGAAACACGGACTGCCTTGGAGGAACTTTCGTTCTTTTAGAGCAATAACAGTTAATGACAACACTAATGCACGGGTGCTCCGGTAGAGGCACCTCATGAGTAGTAATGATCTTCCTCGCTTTATGCTTGTGATTTATCATGTCGCATAAATCGACAGAAGGGAGCTTTGCCTTAGAACCCATTTCACATGCATTGCCAAGCTTTGTATATGGGTTTGTAAGGGAAGTTGGCACATCCGGACATAGTTCATGTGTAGGGGCAACCCCAAACCTAAGTTTCGTGATGACCTTGAAGACAGCCTCGTGCTATATTCTTTGGGGTCTACCTTTTTGCTGTAGGCGTATAGGCCCTGGGGCATGCCTTTGGGCGCATGCTTCCTAAGTGATCTGATAGCACGCTTGGCCTTCCTAGCTGTGGGTACATAGAAGGGGTCAGCAGAGCCTGGGCGCATTGGTGCAGAAAGTCTATGGAAGACAGAAGCCATCTGACCAAAACCATGCTCCCACATACTCCTTTGGGTGCATGGCACTGGTCGGGTACTTTAGGAAACGTCGATGTTTTTATCCAGTTTTACCTTCTTCGTTTTCAAGCTTCGCTGAGTTTGCCCAGAGTGTCGAGCACTTCGATTCTTGGCATCATAGTATTTTCCTTTGCCAAGTCTCGAGTGTTGAACACTCTGTCGTTGGTTGTTCAGGAGAGGAGTCGTTGGGCTAGTAGAGCCATGAACAACATGTACCTTTTTTGCATCAGAAGCCTCTGTGGCAGAGCTATGCGCCCACAGTGGAGCTCCATGCACCCATATGGAAGGCCTACGTGCCCACGTGACATAGTTCTTTGGTTGCACATCTTTTACAACACTGGTAGGATATGCTGCACGAGCCTTCGGAAGCCAAGTCTTGCGAGACTTGTTTTGCTTTACTGATTTTGAGGGAGTAGAGCCATCCTTCGAGAGCATCTCTTCGAACACTTGTTGATCGAACTTCACGATCAACATCTTCTGAGTGCTCCCCACTTTAGCGGTATCGGATTGCGTCACCACCTTCTCGTCAGAGGAAAAGGTAGTCCCCAGCATAGTCGCCATTTTTGTAGACACTTACAAAAAAGAGAAGAATCACTGTCTTTTTTTATTAGTGCAAAGCACTACAAATCGAGTACACCTGAGAGATCCTGCACTGAAAATTCTTGAGTACAAAAAGAATTCTAGGAAATAGGATGATAGAGATCGAGCGACAATTGCTTATTTACTCCGTTGACACTTCAATTTACAAAAGTGGGAGAAAACCTAAGAAAATTGCTAACTCTCGGCTCACCAGCAAGAAGGGTAGCAATTTGGCTCTGAAATGCTCTTTGTTCTGTCCATTTGAAGAGGCATTTGTCCTCTATTTATAGTCGTTTTGTACTGAAATGACTGTTATGCGCATACAGGTAGAAAATATACTAATTTCACTGTGGGCACATAGTATCCCTTTGGGCGCATAGGGTGTAGGCGCATAAAGATTGCAAGATCGTGGGTGGATCGTGGGTAGATCGTGGATGTATGCTTCGATGCACGACTTCTCATGGAGACTGACGTGGCCGTATTCCTCGGTCTATGATTGATCGTGGATGTTGACCGGGTCGTATGGTCGTTTTTGTCTTGGGCGTATAGTGCTGGGAGCAAACTATGTGCCCATACTTGGGTGCATGATTTACTGCATAAAGAAAATGCTGTGGGTGCATAGCCCTTTGGCCATGTGGGCGCATAACATCTTCTTCATGTGGGCGCATAGTCCTGTATTTTCATGCTTCTACAAGCGTATCGGTTCAATGTCATAAGTTTTGCCTCGCACGACTTGGTTTTAAGCGCAGAAGATGCGCCCAAGCAAAATGGGGACTTTGAGAGTCGGCTCGTATCTAGTACAAACGTACCTGAGTCGACTCTGGACAGTTTATTATCGACAGTGCACATGATTTTGAGCACGCATCTCCGGTTCACTGCAGGCGTAGCACATTTGGGGCACATGGCCCGTGCTGCCTTAGATTTCTTTGTACCAGCCCACGAAGGCGCATAGTACTCAGAATCCAACTCATCCTCGCCATGACAGTGAGCTATTCTATTAAAGACAGTAGTCCTTTCCTGTATGCCAAAGTTCATGCCAGGGAAGTTGGATGTGCCTTTGTTTCGTTAGCACATCTTCTTCGACTGGGAAAAGGACAACTGGGGAATGCAGTCAACTCGGTGTTTCCCTTGCAGATGTGCTGCACTGGCAGGTGCATCTTGCTTGCTGAAAACGTCAGCAGGATGGGTGGGCTGCGGTGGCACGTCCCCTTCACTGGTGGTGCTCGGCGCATCTTTTTTGTGCACCCAGACTTGGTGAGTCTTCTTCGGCTTTGGCAGCCGCTTTGAAGGACTTGTACTGCTTTCAGAGATGAACTCCTCATATGCCTATTGATTGAGGCGCACCACGAGTATCTTGTGGGAGGAGCCGAGCTTGATGTCATCGGATTGAGACACGACTTTCTCGTCAGAAGAGAAAGAAGTCCCCAACATAGTCTCCAGCTTATTCGCCATCGAAAATACGACAAGGTCTTTTTGATTGATAAACCTTGGTATTTCAATTACAAACAAAACAGTATACAGTGTAGGACTTAGACGTAGTCCTAGGAGTGCACTTTTGTTTTTATCTGGGAACAGTATCGGTGGAGCGAGTGGTAATGCGTTGACTCCGTTGACGATCTGACGATAATCTTGGACTCTCTAAATGTCTGGGTTGCTCTGGATGTCGGAGCGTTTTAAGGAGAAGGAGACGTTAAGTGTCTCTTTTTTCGTTTCTATCTGTAGATATGATCTTTATTTTTTTGGAGAATGAATGATCCTTCTATTTATAGGCTGCAGACTGGTCTGCTCATGCGCACATATGTAGAATACGCCTGTACGTGGGAATGCCATATAGTTGATGTTGTGGGGTGTATGGATGAGGTGCCCTGAGTCGGAGCTGAAATGCTGAACTGCTTTGTTGGGCTGCGGTGGAGCTGACACTTGGCAGTCGCGAAGATTCGTCTGTTGCTGAGATCTTGGGTGGTTAGCACCCATTCTTGAGCAGAACTGAGTCAAAAGACACGTGGCGCAGTTTGTGGCTCAAAGATCTCAAATTTTGTGGGGGGAAAGATCTGTCAGGATGCGCCTAGGATCTGGCGCATAGAACGACTCGATCGATGACTTTTAGTGGTCACAGATAAGTCTGGGCGCATGGCTTCTGATGTACATGTAGAGATTTTGGTGCATGGCTATGGAGGCACATGCAGAGACTTGGGTTCTGTCTTTTGGGATCAGAAGTAAGTCGGGGGCGCATGGCTTTTGAGGCGCATGCAGATTTTTGGGTGCATGGCTGTGGAGGAGCATACAGATGATCGGTCGACCACGTGGCAAAGCTGTAACCGACAAAAGCAAGTAATGATGATGCTGACATCGGCGGCTCTTTGTTTTTTGTAAAAGTTGGCAATTGCTCAGTCGTGCTATTAACTATGTCACATAACATTAAATGCTTGCTGGGTGACGAGCTTCGTGTGGACAGATTAATCTGTGCTCCACTAGGCACATGGGTCTATGTCCTATTGGGCACATTTGGTACGGTCTGCATAGTGCTGGCGGTGCATCTGCCACATGGCATATTTTCTTTGGCCCGTCTGTTGATTTCTTCAAGGTATTTGATGGTTGTTTGACTTTGCTGAATTTGAAGAGGCATATTCATCGATATTAATGCAGATTCATTACACAGAATATGTGGAGACTGCCTCTTGGCGTATGGGCGAAGGTTGCCCCGGCTTATAAATAACTTTGTGAAGAGTTTTGTTTCTTATTTCACTTAGCTTTCCTTCATAGAGACGAACTCGATCGGTCCTCTGCCTTAGCGAGTTCATGATAAACTCAATCCGAAGACGAAGATGTGCCGGGTTGGTATTTTCACCATTGGCCATGTTTTTGTCCAAGACTGTGAAAGTGCCTGTTGCATCCAAATATCGGGATCGTCGTGTCCCGACACAGCCTAAAGGTGCCTGTTGCAGTCAAAGGTCGGGGCAGTCGTGTCCCAATTTTTGTTATGCTGGAAGAGCCGCAGGTCGGGGCTGTCATGCCCTGATTTGGTTAGGCTAGAAGAGCCACTCCTCCTGCTAGAGTGCCCTCATGCTGACGAGGAAGTGATTCGCTCTGACTATGCACAGGGATGCGCCTAAGCTAAGATGCTGGAATGAAGCACCTGGCTGTTGCATCAGAGTGATGCGCCTGGCTGTAGCTTTTAGGCTTTTTTCTTTCTAATAGAATTTTCTTTGTAAAAGAGTTTTGGACATATAATAGACTTTAATATGAAATAAAAGCCTAACTTTAATGTCTCTACTTCTTTGTTGTTTTCTGTTGTGCCAAGTGTTCTGTTGAGTTTTCTAGCGCATGTTGATTTTGGGGGCACATAAGAGTTAGGGCGCATAGGAATTCTGGCCTGAGATGTGCCTGAAATTCCATGCTTCTACAGGGGGTAGCAAGACAGCACTGCCCAGTACAAGTGTGTTCCAAGGTACGCGCTCTAAATCAGGAACATTGGCATAATGAGGTGATATTACGGATGCAACATTAGATGGGTGGCCAACCCTTCACCATACATGATAATCCCGCCTTCCAATCCAATGAAGGACTGTATGACACAGATACCTCCGCAAGTGCAGGTAGCAAAAAAGTTGGGGGTAGCAATTACAATGAGTCTGAGGATGATTACAATCTACCAGTTTATCCTCAAGACGACGGGACTCAGGCATTTGAGCCAGAGAGCGAAAGATCCAGCATCCCTTCTACCCATCCACAAATGATGTTAATGTTCATGGCCGAAGGCGACAACATAGACAGCAGCGAAGGATCCAGTCAACAAAAATGTATAAAGCCCTTAAGATGGGCCTAAATACATTGAACGATACTCTGAAGTCCTTGGCTTCCGTCGCCTTGGAGATCAAGAAGAAATTGACACCCACTGTCTCCGCTCCTGTAAAGTAAGACCCAGGGACTAACGGCAGGTCCAATGTGCCTCACATCCTGAGCCAAGCAACGCCTCCATCATCTACTCCATCAATAACAGGACCTGCAATGTCGAGTAAAGTATAGCATGCCCTCAAAGAGTTGTACACTCTCCACAGTGCCAGAGAAAAACGAGAATCACAACAAAAGATGGGGATTCGGCAACCATATCCTGTCGAATGGGATAATGTGATCTATCCTCCTAAATACAATCAGCAGATGCTCATGTCGTTCGATGCGAAGGAGTCTCCCCGTCGATACTTGAGGTACTTTACCTCAGTATCTGGGCATCTACCAAAATACGACGCTCTCCATACCAACATATTCGTAGGAGCACTGCAGGGGTGCCCTACGAATGGTTTTGTAGCCTCCCGGACAACTGTATTTTGTCGTTCGAAGACTTGAAGTGCCTATTCCTCAATCGATTCTACGAAGGGAGAATGAACATGGCAAAGTCGACTCTCATGGACATCGTCCAGTAGGAGATAGAGCCTGTACGTGTATACATTGAGCACTTCTGACAGGCCGCTCTAAGATTACCCTCTGGTATCCCAGACCCCATGCGTATGGACTCCTGCCGCAAAAATATACTTCCCGCAACCAAATTGTGGCACAGTGCTCCTTGTATAGAGTGGACGCCCTTCATTACAGAGGCAGACGTGGCGGAAAGAAAAGCTCGAGATGCGCAGCTATTGGGACTGAGTTTTCCATCGCTAGAAGTCAAAGAAAGGCTTTCCGACTATCAGAGCCACCAACACTGGGGGGCTTATAAGATACTTCTTGATGTCGTCAAATACACGCTGACATTGTTCAGTCCAGACGAAAGATACTCCTTTCTTCATGAGCTGAGTAAACGGTTGACACCTTCCAGAAAAATTTAAAATAAATCGTCTGATGTATGCTAACCTTTCTTGGAGTCCTTATAGCTCTTTAAGATTTCTTGGAGGACGCATATCGAGGATAGCTTTACCTTCTTCGGGTCAAGATGTATACCCTTTGAAGTGATAACAAAACCAAGGAACTTGTCGTTGGAGACTCCCAGAAAAGACTTGGTTGGATTCATATTGCGTTGGTGTGTACGCATCAGTTCAAACACCGTTCTCAAGTCTTGGATGTGGTTGTCCTTGAGACGACTTTTAACTGCAATATCATCTACATAGAACTTGTGAAACCCATAATTTTTAGAATTAATGGATTGTTGAACCATAGGGTAATTTTGGTTTATTATTATTATTAATATTATATTATCATTATTATCATCATCATTATTATTATTATTATTATTATTATTATTATTATTATTATTTATTAGTCAAAATTAGGAAAAAAAATATTTTTAAAATTATCGTTGATTTTTTATTGTGGCCCTGTCCCTGATCCCGAGTCCGGACTCCGACCCCGAGTCCGAACACCAGATTTCGATTTTCGAACACAGTTTTCGTTTTCAGTCCCGAATCGGTCCTAAAATCTTTTTATTAAATATTGGCTTTAGATATACATGAAAACTTATATTTTGGTTATAAAAAAAAACTCACGTTGGTGCTGGTCACCCACGACCAGCACTCACCCCTACCCATTCTCCAGCACTCCCCTTATTTTTCTCCTCAGCTTTCTCCTCTCCTCCACATATTCACTTCACTACTTCACAATTAAACAAACCCCCACCACCAACACATTCACCAGCACCTATTAATCCCACCATCACTTTCTTCCTCTCTCCCCATTCTAATACCTCTCCCTCTCATTCTCCTCTTCCCTCCAGAAGCTAACCCGACCCCCCACTTCCGTCTCCTCCTGGCCGACCTCCGGCAACTCCGCCCGCGGCCGCCTTCCAAGGCCGTACGCCACCCAGCCCGGCCACCCGTGTGCGACCCCGACCTCCCGGCGCCACCTCCGGCCGCCCTTCCGTGCGCCCCAACCCGCGCGAGCCTCCCGGCCGCCCCGTGCCGGCCGATCCCGTCCGCGCCTCCACCGAGCGCTCCCGGCGCTGTTTCCCGGCCGCAAACACCCTTCTACGCGGCTTCCGATCTCTGCCCGACGATCTTCCGCGTCGGTGTCGTCGTGCCCTAGTCTCGCCGGCCACCTTCCGCGCCGGCCAGGGCCTCGCGTGCTCCCCGCTGTCCCAACAGCGTTTTCCAGCGCTGTTCCGGTGTCTTTTCCGCTGTTGTCCGCAAGTGGACTTTCCCGAGTCCGCGGGAACATGGTTTCTATCTCTATTATTGAATCTGAGAGCTTTAGCTGAGCACCCGAGGTATATTTTCGTATTCTCGTGTCCCTTTCCAGTATGTCGGTGATGATTCTGGTCCCCGATCCCGTTACGGGATTCGGTTTATACGATTTCGATTTCGAAAATTCTGAAGTTCGTTTCGGTAGTACTTTTGTGCTGTGATTGGTTTTGGTTTTAAGCTTTGTGACTTCTCGAAAATTCTGAGTTAGTTCGGCAAATGCTCTGCGACTTTCGGACTTAGTTCTGTGGTTTGGAATCTTTTGTTAGTTTCGGAATTTCTGAACTATTATGTGGGTTCTGTGATATTTTCGAGTTTTTTGAATTTCTTTTGGAAATGTTCTGTGTTGGGTTTATATATTTATTTTGTTGTGGAAATAAATTCATGGGTTATTTTCCTGGTTTGGGATATTATTTGTGTGGTTGGCATAATTTTCAGTATTGGGTTATCCCAGATATAGAGGAAATGCTGCCCAATTTTTCGTAAAACTATATATATATATATATATATATGATTTTCAAAACTGGTTTTCCAAAAAGGGTTATTAAATGGATTTTTTTGGGCGACGGCCGTACCGGTCAATGGGCCCTAGCGAAATGCAAACGAAACCAGTCATTCTGGACGTTGAGGCATTAGCTAAGAATGATAATTGGACCAATCTGAGACTTTCTCTATTTTTTTCATAAAAACTTCAAGTTATTATTTTTTTTTAGAACTTGCTACTAGCCGAATAGCACTTTGTTCAGGGCTCTGACTCCTGATGGAATCGTGCATAGCAATCAAAGTTCGTCTATACTTCTAAAATCATTTATGTAAATAATTGTAAGGGCATAAGCCCAGTTTTCTATTTTCTTTGCTGCGACCCTTATAGCGTACAATAGATTTTATTTATTTCCTGGTTTGTTGGTTTGACGTAAACACGTAAAATAATAAATAACTAATTATTTTATAGAAAATTAATATCATTTTCTCACAATAAATAATTAGGAAAATTACAATTTTATTATTTAAACAAATTCATGTTCTTCTCATTTAAAGAAAAATATTAGTTTTATATATAATATAACAAAATACTAAGTTTGCCAAATAATCAGAAAATGCAATTTTTTCAATAAATGTTAAATGGATTTTTCCTTCGTAAATTAATAACTAATAAATCACATCGATAAACGTGTTCTGGTAGAATTTGTAAATAACATAAAACTAAATTAGGACCAATTCTAAAGATTGTAACTAGCACACCTAGAATAGTTTTATATTGGTTCTAAGCAAAGATTCTCAACTGTAGGATCTCGAAGACGAACCTGACATCCTCCTCGGTACCGTCTTTCCCAATCCAGTCAAACTAAACAGAGTCAAGTTACGGTTATGTTTTCCTGTATTTTATTTAGTAATTGTCTAGCTGCATGTTTAAACCACATTGCTATATGGAACCCTCTCCTAGGATTCAGATATTTATTGATATTGATTATAGGAATTGGGGGAATAGTGTAACGTTTATGGCCAATACCCCTCATATTGCATATTGTGCGAGCTTACCCTCTTACAAACGGGGATAAGCTGTATCGCGACCCAAGCCGGTCATAGACGATTACACATTCAAATCACATTGTTTTCAATTATAGAATGCTGAAAAATATTGTTTAAACTGTTTAGCCTGCACTTTTCCATTATTACTTAAAATATGAGATGCATATTCGTACTTGCTCCCTCCTGACTGGAGACAACATTTTTAGGTGATATTGAGGATGCTGAGCTATTGTACAATAGCTATTATGACCCGGTTCTGTACCCTGTGGTGTTGCCAGAGTCCCCCTTGGAGGACGCAGGACCTGAGGTCGACGAGCCGACCACTTAGCTAGTTATTTCCAGTTTCCAGTTTTATTATTTTGGAATTTTGGTTAATTTGAATTCAGCATTTTATTCCAGTTCTTTTATTTCCAGTTGTACTTTTCAGATGTTGAATAAAAGTTTTAAAATTTTTGTATATTGAGTTGTGACAAATGTATAGATGTTGTTGTGAATACATGCATATAGAACAGCTTACTGCCGTCGTCTCACAACGGTGCAGGCTGGACATGATCCGGTTCGACCAATTATTTGGGATCGGGTCGTGACATATTTTTAGTGGTGTCCCATGCAGGTCCAAAACAATAACATAGGAAAACATACCTAGAAACAATTAGAACACTAGAACATTAATTTGTCACAACATAGGTCTGAATTATATATATATAAATATTTTTGTTTGATTATAGACGGATAGGATACCTTGCTTATGTTTGCATCCTAAACCTTCCAGAGAATGGCCAAAAGGAAGACCACCCGTTCCGGCCCTGCTGAAGATGAGGTGTCATCTACCAATCACACCCCACCTCCTCAAGCACGCCGGGACCCACCTCCCTTGCAGCTGACTGACCATCCCCATGCTGCACCAGCACCCCACCCCGTTTACGCTACTATAGCGTAAATGACAGAACCGGTGCTTCCCCAGACTGAGCCGCAGTCCCCTGTGGTAGTACCCGCACCAGCTGCTCTACCAGTGCCCGTAGATCCCACCGATCTTGTGTGCATGCTACGAGGAGTGCTTGAAGCCCAAAGAGCCCAAGTAGAAGCTCATCGTGAACAGACTGCAGCCTAAGCTGAAGCCCATCGCGAGCAGACCGCGATCATGAGAGAAGGCATGGAGAATGCCCACAACGTGGCTATGGCTGCCCTCGAGAGAGGAGGAACAGCTCAATCGGAGCCACGACCTGCCAAGGTAAACATAAATCTAGGAGTTAAGTTACGTATCATTAAGGCCATTCTTTGATAAGAGGCGTATTATTATGTGAAGGTCGGAGATATAGAGAGTTTCAAGAAGCAGGGCCCTCGACCTTTCAATGGAATCGAGGGTATCATCTACGCCGACGAATGGCTAGACAGCATGGAGCGTCTCTTGAGCGTCGCTCGACTCCCAGAGG
Organism: Iris pallida; assembly: GCA_029216955.1. Lineage (NCBI taxonomy): Eukaryota > Viridiplantae > Streptophyta > Magnoliopsida > Asparagales > Iridaceae > Iris > Iris pallida. The sequence goes on from JANAVB010026199.1 coordinate 13,417,211, forward strand.
ACCTCAAGACCGAAGCAGTAGGACTCCAGCTGCAAGATGTGGCATGCACCTGGTACCGGAATGAACCCCGACTCCAGGACAAACAGCTTGACTGGGACACCTTCAAGAGGCAGTTCCGCAGGAAGTTCTTCCCAACATCTGAGTTGCGGGAGATGGAAAGACAGTTCCAGGATCTGAAGCAAGGGAGCATGACGGTTGGAGAGTATGCGACAGAGTTCGGCCGACTTAGCCATTTTGCCAAGAAATTGGTTGCTGAACCCAAGGATCGTGCTGAAAGATTCAGGTATGGACTAAGGAAAGAAATTTGCACCCCTGTGATCGCAGGCGGCACCAAGACATACGAGAAGATTCTGATACGAGCTCAGGACATAGAGAAGAGCCAGCCTTCTCATTCAAAAAGGGAGTATCCTGGAACTAGCAACTTCCAGGGTAACCGAAAGAGGCCCAACAACAACAACAGGCCTTCGCACCACCACTAGCAGCACCATCAGGCAAGAACCAGTGATAGAACGCCTCAGAAGCAGATCCCTGTCTGCGACTACTGCAAGAGGCCAGGACACCATGCGAACATCTGCAGGAAGAAACTGGGATACTGCCTAGTTTTTGGATCTGCCACCCACCAAGTGAGGGACTCCCACAGCATTCAACCGGACCGGAGCAACTCAGCAAAGAGCTCCTCTATCCACTCAGCAACAACGGTTCGGACAACATCAGCAGAAGACCGGGCGAGCTTTTGTCCTAGCAGCAGACGAGCAAGAACCAGAGCAGGAACCTACCGCTGATGTCATCACAGGTTCCATTTATGTATTTTCACATCCTGCTCTAGCATTATTTGATTCGGGTGCATCACATAGTTTCATATCATCAAAGTTTATATCTGTACACTACCTAGATATGGGACATAGCAAGATGATTAGTAGAGTTATGACCGGTGGTGGATCCATACCCATTATCGAGGCTTGTAACTGTCCCATAACTATCTCACGCCACAAATTCTTAACACCCTTACTTGTGATGACCTTGCCCAACTATGATGTAGTCCTAGGGATGGACTGGTTAAGTGAGCAGCATGCACTGATAGATTATCACAGAGGATGTGTAATCTTCAGCCCACCAGGAGAACCGGAGTTTGAAATCTCTCGAGCTCCGGAAGACATGAAGAGTGTTACCTACTCCTCTATCACCGAAGAACCCGAGCCTCCTCACCCTATCCTAGCAAAATTCATGGATGTCTTTCCAGATAGTCTTCCAGGATTGCCGCCAGATCGAGGTGTGGAATTTACTATCGACCTAGTACCCGGCTCTTTCCCTATTTCTCGGGGATGCTACAGAGTCAACCCCAAAGAGGCAAAGGAGATGAAGGACTAGATTGACGAACTGAAGGCACAAGGATTTATCAGAGACGGGGCTTCACCCTGGGGAGCACCAGTTTTATTCGTATCCAAGAAAGATGGAACCGTGCGGATGTGCATTGATTATCGAGCGCTGAACAACATCACCATCAAGAACAAGTACCCTCTGCCCCGGATCGACGACCTGTTTGATCAACTGAGTTGAGCTAAGGTATTTTCGAAGATAGATCTCAGGTCTGGCTACCATCAAATCAGGGTCAGAAAAGAGGATATTCCCAAGACGGCATTCAACACCAAATATGGTCAGTATAAATTTTTTGTCATGCCGTTTGGACTGACGAATGCCCCTGCAGTATTCATGAACCTTATGAACAAGGTCTTTCATGAATATCTGGATCAGTTTGTTGTTGTCTTCATCGACGACATTCTGATCTACTCGAAGACTGAAGAAGAGCACGAAGAGCACCTGAGGAAAGTTCTGGGAACTTTAAGGAAGGAGAAGCTCTATGTTAAGCTATCTAAATGCGAATTCTTCTTAAACAAAGTGGATTTTTCTTGGCCATGTTGTCACAGGAGAAGGAATTTTGGTAGATCCAATGAAGATAGCTGCTATTGAGAAGTGGACTACACCAAGTTCAGTTGCAGAAATCAGAAGTTTTTTGGGTTTAGCTGGCTACTACCGGAAGTTTATGAAGGATTTCTCCAGGATTGCTGAGCCGATGAAGAAGCTCACCAGGAAGAATGAAGAATTTGTTTGGTCGGAAGCTTGCCAGTCAGCTTTTGAGGAACTGAAGAAGAGGCTTACAACGGCGCCGATACTTGCGCTACCCTCAGGTACCTGCAGCTTCTCAATTTATAGTGATGCTTCCGGTAAGGGATTGGGCTGTGTTCTTCAACAACATGGGAAAGTAATTGCTTACACATCTAGGCAATTACGGACTCATGAAAAGAACTATCCCACGCATGATTTGGAGCTTACAGCGGTGATATTTGTATTAAAGCTATGGAAGCACTACCTTTATGGAGAGAGAGTGGAAATATTTACAGACCACAAAAGTCTTAAATATGTTTTCACTCAGAAGGAGCTGAACATGCGACAGAGATGATGGCTGGAGCTGATGAAGGATTTCGACATCAACCTGCAGTATCATCCGGGTAAGGCTAATATTGTTGCAGCTGCACTTAGTCGATACCTGATGGCAATGTTCTTGACCAAGGAGCGTCATTTGCTGGAGGACATGGAAAAGCTTGGACTGGAGATTGTACTGCCCGAAGAAGAAATAAAGAAACTGGGAAGAAAAGCCATTGTACCAGGAGCTGATTCAACAATGATGCAGTTGCAAGTGCGTTCAAGTCTAATGGACAGAGTCAATGAGGCATAATTCCAGGACGAGATGCTTTACAAACTCAGAGATCAAGTGCTGGCGGGAACACTTGAAGAATTCTCAATCGCCAGCGACGGAGCACTGAAGCATGGTACAAGGCTGTGCGTACCAACTGACGAACTGAGGAACGAGCTGATGCAAGAAGAGCACCAGTCGCAGTATTCCATACATCCAGGAGCCAACAAAATGTATCGGGATATGTGCACTATAGTGTGGTGGTATGGAATGAAGAAGGACGTATCCAGGTATGTATCTAGATAATTAATTTGTCAACAAGTGAAAGCTAGCAGACAGAGAACAGCAGGACTGTTGCAGCCGCTAGATATCCCAGAGTGGAAATGGGAGCACATAACGATGGACTTTGTGTCGGAACTACCTCGATCCCAAGGAGGGAAGGATGCCATTTGGGTTATCGTGGACTGACTGACGAAGTCAGCTCACTTTATCCCCTTCAAGGTTGGTCTATCCACCGAGAAGTTGGCAGCACTGTACATGTGGCACATCTACCGGATTTATGGAGTTCCGATAAGTATTGTGTCTGACAGGAATACCAGGTTTACCTCTCACTTCTGGAAGAGCTTGCATGACAGTTTGGGAATGCAACTGAAGTTCAGCACTGCCTATCATCCCCAGACTGACGGACAATCAGAGAGAACAATTCAGACGCTAGAAGACATATTGAGATCCTGCGTCTTGGAATTTGGAGGGTCTTGGGAAGACCATTTGCACTTGGTAGAGTTCTCCTACAACAACAGCTACCAAGCTAGCATCGGTATGACACCGTTCGAGGCACTCTATGGACGTCGTTGTCGCACTTCACTTGCTTGGGACGACATAGGAGAACGAGTATTGCTTGGACCTGAGATGGTGATCGATGCAGCAGAGAAGGTAAAGATGATTAGGGACAAGCTCAGGATTGCCCAGGACAGACAGAAGCATTGGGCCGATAGCAGCCGACGGCCGTTGGAGTTTGAAGAAGGTGACAGTGTGTTCGTGAAGATCTCCCCTACCAGAGGAACCATCCATTTTAGCAGAGCAGGGAAGCTAAGCCCCAGGTATATTGGTCCTTTTAAAGTACTTAACAGGATTGGAGAAGTGGCTTATCGGGTGGCTCTACCCTCAAGTCTCGAAGGCGTCCACAACGTCTTCCACGTTTCGCAGCTGAGACGTTACATCCCAGACCCGAACCACATATTGGACCATTCGGAGCTGGAAATTGGACCCAGCCTCACAGTGCCAGAGAAGCCAGTTGTAATATTGGACAGAGGAGAGAAGAGAACCAAAAACTCTGTGACGCCGATAGTCAGAGTTATGTGGCGTCACAACTCACCAGGCGAGTCTACCTGGGAGTGAGAAGACAAGATGCGGGAGCAGTATCCGTATCTGTTTGAGAATTGAGGTAACCCCTAACCCTGTCTTTAATTTCGAGGACAAAATTTTCTAAGGAGGGAAGATTGTGAAACCCATAACTTTTAGAATTAATGGATTATTGAACCGTAGTATAATTTTGGTTTATTATCATTATTAATATTATTATTATTATTATTATTTATTAGTCGAAATTAGGAAAAAAATAATATTTTTAAAATTATCGTTGATTTTTTATTGTGGCCCTGTCCCCGATCCCGAGTCCGGACCCCGACCCCGAGTCCGAACACCAGATTTCGGTTTCTGAACCCAGTTTTCATTTTCAGTCCCGAATCTGTCCTAAAAATTTTTATTAAATATTGGCTTTAGATATATATGAAAACTTATATTTTGGTTATAAAAAAAAACTCACGTTGGTGCTGGTCACCCACGACCAGCACTCACCCCCTACCCATTCTCCAGCACTCCCCTTATTTTTCTCCTCAGCTTTTCCCTCTCCTCCACATATTCACTTCACTACTTCACAATTAAACAAACCCCCACCACCAACACATTCACCAGCACCTATTAATCCCACCATCACTTTCTTCCTCTCTCCCTATTCTAATACCTCTCCCTCTCATTCTCCTCTTCCCTCCAGAAGCTAACCCGACCCGCCACTTCTGTCTCGTCCCGGCCGACCTCCGGCAACTCCGCCTGCGGCCGCCTCAAAAGGCCGCACGCCACCCAGCTCGGCCACCCGTGCGCGACCCCGACCTCCCGGTGCCACCTCCGGCCGCCCTTCTGCGCGCCCCAACCCGCGCGCGCCTCCCGGCCGCCCCGTGCCGGCCGATCCCGTCCGCACCTCCACCCAGCGCTCCCGGCGCTGTTTCCCGGTCGTAAACCCCCTTCTCCGCGGCTTCCGATCTCTGCCCGGCGGCCTCCCGCGCTGGTGCCGTCGTGCCCTAGTCTCGTCGGCCGCCTTCCTCGTCGGCCAGAGCCCCGCGTGCTCCCCGCTGTTCTAACAGCGCTGTCCAGCGTTGTTCCGGTATTTTTTCCGCTGTTGTCCGCAAGTGGACTTTCCCGAGTCCGCAGGAACGTGGTTTCTATCTCTATTATTGAATCTAAGAGCTCTAGCCGAGCACCCGAGGTATATTTTCGTATTTCCGTGTCCCTTCCCAGTATGTCGATGATGATTCTGGTCCCCGATCCCATTACGGGATTCGGTTTAGACGATTTCGATTTTGAAAATTCCGAAACTAACAGAAGATCCCAAACCACATAACTAAGTCCGAAAGTAGCAGAGCATTTGCCGAACTAACAATGGTGCTTCCCAGGGTGAAGCCTCGTCTCTGATAAATCCTTGTGCCTTCAGTTCGTCAATCTGTTCCTTCATCTCCTTTGCCTCCTTGGGGTTGACTCTGTAGCATCCTCGAGAAATAGGGGAAGAGCCGGGTACTAGGTCGATGGTGAATTCTACACCTCGATCTGGCAGCAATCCTAGAAGACTATCTGGAAAGACATCCATAAATTCCGCTATGATAGGGTGAGGAGGCCCGGGTTCTTCGGTGATAGAGGAGTAGGTAACACTCTTCATATCTTCCGGAGCTCGAGAGATTTCAAACTCCGGTTCTCCTGGTGGGCTGAAGATTACATATCCTCTGTGACAATCTATCAGCGCATGCTACTCACTTAACCAGTCCATCCCTAAGACTACATCATAGTTGGACAAGGGCATCACAAGTAAGGGTGTTAAGAATTTGTGGCCTGAGATAGTTATGGAACAGTTACAAGCCTCGGTGATGGGTATGGGTCCACCACCGGTCATAACTCTAATAATCATCTTACTAAGTCCCGTATCTAGGTGGTATGCAAAAATAAACTTTGATGATATGAAACTGTGTGAAGCACCCGAATCAAATAATACTAGAGTAGAATGTGAAAACACATAAATAGAACCTGTGATGACATCAGCGGTGGGTTCCTGTTCTGGTTCTTGCTCGTCTGCTGCTAGACAAAAGCTCGCCCGGTCTTCTGCTGATATTGTCCGAACCGTTGTTGCTGAGTGGGTAGAGCAGCTCTTTGCTGAGTTGCTCCGGTCCGGTTGAATGCTGTAGGGCAGTCCCTCACTTGGTGGGTGGCAGACCCACAAACTAGACAGTGTCCCAGTTTCTTCCTGCAGATGTTTGCCTGGTGTCCTGGCATCTTGCAGTAGTCGCAGACAGGGATCTGCTTCTGAGGCGTTCTGTCACTGGTTCTTACCCGATGGTGCTGCTGCTGGTGGTACGAAGGCATGTTGTTGTTGTTGTTGGGCCTCTTCTGGTTACCCTGGAAGTTGCTAGTTCCAGGATACTCCCTTTTTGAACGAGAAGGCTGGCTCTTCTCTACATCCTAAGCTCATATCAGAATCTTCTCGTATGTCTTGGCACCGCCTGCGATCACAGGGGTACAAATTTATTCCCTTAGTCCATACCTGAATCTTTCAGCACGATCCTTGGGGTCAGCAACCAAGTTCTTGGCAAAACGGCTAAGTCGGCCGAACTCTGCCGCATACTCTCCAACCGTCATGTTCCCTTGCTTCAGGTCCTGGAACTGTCTTTCCATCTCCCGCAACTCTGATGTTGGGAAGAACTTCCTGCGAAACAGCCTCTTGAAGGTGTCCCAGTCAAGCTGCTTGTCCTGGAGTCGGGGTTCATTCCGGTACCAGGTGCTTGCCACATCTTGCAGCTGGAGTCCTACTGCTTCAGTCTTGAGGTCCTCTGGGAGTTGAGCGATGCTCAAGAGACGCTCCATGCTGTCGAGCCATTCGTCGGCGTAGATGATTCCCTCGGTTCCTTTGAAAGGTCGAGGGCCCTGCTTCTTGAAACTCTCTATATCTCCGACCTTCACATAATAATATGCCTCTTATCAAATGAATGGCCTTAATGATACATAAATTAACTCTTGGATTTATGTTTACCTTGGCAGGCCTTAGATCCGATTGAGTTGTTCCTCCTCTCTCGAGGGCAGCCATAGCCACATTGTGGGCATTCTCCATGCCTTCTCTCATGATCGCGGTCTGCTCACGATGGGCTTCAGCTTGGGCTGCAGTCTGTTCACGATAAGCTTCTGCTTAGGCTCTTTGGGCTTCAAGCACTCCTCGTAGAATGCCCACAAGATCGGTAGGATCCACGGGTCACTGGTGGGGCAGCTGGTGCGAGTACTACCGCAGAGGACTGCGGCTCAGTCCGGGGAAGCACCGGTTCTGCCGTTTGTGCTGTAGTAGCGTAAACGGGATGGGGTGCTGGTGCAGCATGGGGACGGTCAGTCAGCTGCAAGGGAGGTGGGTCTCGACGTGCTTGAGGAGGTGGGGTGTGATTGGTAGATGACACCTCATCTTCAGCAGGGCCAGAACGGGTGGTCTTCCCTTTGGCCATACTCTGGAAGGTTTAGGATACAAACATAAGCAAGGTAGGAACCAGTCTATAATCAAACAAAAATATTTATATATATAATTCGGACCTATGTTTAGACAAATCAATGTTCTAGTGTTCTAATTGTTTCTAGGTATGTTTTCCTAAGTTGTTGTTTTGGACCTGCATGGGCCACCACTAAAAATATGTCACGACCCGATCCCAAATAATTGGGTCTAACCGGATCATGCCCTGCCTGCACCGTTGTGAGACGGTAGCAGTAAGCTATTCTATATGCAGGTATTCATAACAACATCTATACATTTGTCACAACTCAATATACAAAAATTTTAAAACTTTTATTCAACATCTGAAAAGTACAACTGGAAATAAAAGAACTGGAATAAAATGCTGAATTCAAATTAACCAAAATTCCAAAACAATAAAACTGGAAACTGGAAATAACTAGCTAAGTGGTCGGCTCGTCGGCCTCAGGTCCTGCGTCCTCCAAGGGGGACTCTGGCAACACTACAGGGTACAGAACCGGGTCATAATAGCTATTGTACAATAGCTCAGCATCCTCAATATCACCTAAAAATATTGTCTCCAGTCAGGAAGGAGCAAGTACGAATATGCATCTCATATTTTAAGTAATAATGGAAAAGTGCAGGCTAAACAGTTTAAACAATATTTTCCAGCATTCTATAATTGAAAACAATATGATTTGAATGTGTAATCGTCTATGACCGGCTTGGGTTATACAATAGCATCCTAGCGACGCGATACGGCTTATCCCCGTGTGTAAGAGGGGTAAGCTCGCACAATATGCAATATGAGGGGTATTGGCCATAAACGTTACACTATTCCTCCAATCCCCACAATCTATATCAATCAATATCTGAACCCTAGGAGAGGGTTCCATGTAGCAATGTGGTTTAAACATGCAGCTAGACAATTACTAAATAAAATACAGGAAAACATAACCGTAACTTGTCTCTGTTTAGTTTGGCTGGATTGGGAAAGACGGTACCGAGGAGGATGTTAGGTTCGTCTCCGAGATCCTACAGTTGAGAATCTTGGGTTAGAACCAAATGAAACCATTCTAGGTGTGCTAGTTACAATCTCTAGAATTGGTCCTAATTCAGTTTTATATTATTTATAAATTCTACCAGAACACGTTTATCGATGTGATTTATTAGTTATTAATTTACGAAGGAAAAATCCATTTAACATTTATTAAAAAAATCACATTTTCTGATTATTTGGCAAAACTTAGTATTTTGTTATATTATATATAAAACTAATATTTTTCTTTAAATGAGAAGAACGTGAATTTGTTTAAATAACAAACTTATAATTTTCCTAATTATTTATTGTGAGAAAATGATATTAATTTTCTATAAAATAATTAGTTATTTATTATTTTACGTGTTTACGTCAAACCAACAAACCAGGAAATAAATAAAATCTATTCTACGTAATACAGGGTTGCAGCAAAGAAAATAGAAAACTGGGCTTATGCCCTTACAATTATTTACATAAATGATTTTAGAAGTATAGACGAACTTTGATTGCTATGCACGATCCCATCAGGAGTCAGAGCCCTGCACAAAGTGCTATTCGGCCAGAAGCAAGTTCTAAGAAAAATAATAACTTGAAGTTTTTATGAAAAATAGAGAAAGTCTCAGATTGGTCCAATTATCATTCTTAGCTAATGCCTCAACGTCCAGAATGACTGGTTTCGTTTGCATTTCGCTAGGGCCCAATGACCGGTACGGTCATCGTCCGAAAAAATCTATTTAATAACCTTTTTTGGAAAACCAATTTTGAAAATCATATATATATATATATATATATATATATATATATATATATATATATATATATAAAATTGGGCAGCATTTCCTCTATATCTGGGATAACCCAATACTGGGAAATTGTGCCAACAACACGGGAAAGTAATTGCTTATGCATCTAGGCAATTACGGACTCATGAGAAGAACTATCCCATGCAAGATTTGGAGCTTGCAGCGGTGATATTTACATTGAAGCTATGGAAGCACTACCTTTATGAAGATATTTTTAAAATTATCGTTGATTTTTGATTGTGGCCCTGTCCCCGATCTCGAGTCCGGACTCCGTCCCCGAGTCCGAACACCAGATTTCGGTTTCCAAACCCAATTTTTGTTTTCAGTCCCGAATCTGTCATAAAATCTTTTTATTAAATATTGGCTTTAGATATATATGAAAACTTATATTTTGGTTATAAAAAAAACTCACGTTGGTGCTGGTCACCCACGACCAGCACTCACGCCTACACATTCTCCAGCACTCTCCTTATTTTTCTCCTCAGCTTTTCCCTCTCCTCCACATATTCACTTCACTACTTCACAATTAAACAAACCCCCAACACCAACACATTCACCAGCACCTATTAATCCCACCATCACTTTATTCCTCTCTCCCCATTCTAATACCTCTCCCTCTCATTGTCCTCTTCCCTCCAGAAGCTAACCCGACCCCACACTTCCGTCTCCTCCCGGCCGACCTCCGGCAACTCCGTCCACAGCCACCTCCCAAGGCCGTATGCCACCCAGCCCGGCCACCCGCATGCGACCCTGACCTCCCGGTGCCACCTCCGGCCGCCCTTCTGCGTGCCCCAACCCGTGCGCGCCTCTCGGCTGCCCCGTGCCGGCCGATCCCGTCCGCGCCTCCACCCAGCGCTCCCGGCACTGTTTTTTCGGCCGCAAACCCCCTTCTCCGCGGCTTCGGATCTCTGCCCGGCGACCTCCCACGCCGGTGCCGCCGTGCCCTAGGCTCGCCGGCCGTCTTCCGCGCCGGTCAGAGCCCCGCGTGCTCTCCGTTGTTCCAACAGCGCTGTTTCAGTGTTTTTTTCGCTGTTGTCCGCAAGTGGACTTTCCCGAGTCCGCGGGAACGTGGTTTCTATCTCTATTATTGAATCTGAGAGCTCTAGCCGAGCATCCGAGGTATATTTCCGTACTCCCGTGTCCCTTCCCAGTATGTCGATGATGATTCTGGTCCCCGATCCCGTTACGGGATTCGGTTTAGACGATTTCTATTTCAGAAATTTCGAAGTTCGTTTCGGTAGTACTTTTTTGCTGTGATTGGTTTTTGTTTTAAGCTTTGTGACTTCTCGGAAATTCCGAGTTAGTTCGGCAAATGCTCTGCGACTTTCGGACTTAGTTCTGTTGTTTGGGATCTTCTGTTAGTTTCGGAATTTATGAACTATTATGTGGGTTCTGTGATATTTTCGGGTTTTCCGAATTTCTTTTGGAAATGTTCTGTGTTGGGTTTATATATTTATTTTAGGGTGGAAATAAATTCATGGGTTATTTTCCTGGTTTGGGATATTATTTGTGTGGTTGGCACAATTTTCCAGTATTGGGTTATCCCAGATATAGAGGAAATGCTGCCCAATTTTTCATAAAACTATATATATATATATATATATATATATGATTTTCAAAACTGGTTTTCCAAAAAGGATTATTAAATAGATTTTTTTGGGCGACGACCGTACCGGACAATGGACCCTAGCGAAATGCAAACGAAACCAGTCATTCTGGACGTTGAGGCATTAGCTAAGAATGATAATTGGACCAATCTGAGACTTTCTCTATTTTTTCATAAAAACTTCAAGTTATTTTTTTTAGATCTTGCTATTGGCCGAATAGCACTTTTGTGCAGGGCTCTGACTCCTGATGGGATCGTGCATAGCAATCAAAGTTCGTCTATACTTCTAAAATCATTTATGTAAATAATTGTAAGGGCATAAGCCCAGTTTTCTATTTTCTTTGCTGCGACCCTGTATTGCGTAGAATAGATTTTATTTATTTCCTGGTTTATTGGTTTGACGTAAACACGTAAAATAATAAATAACTAATTATTTTATAGAAAATTAATATCATTTTCTCACAATAAATAATTAGGAAAATTACAAGTTTGTTATTTAAACAAATTCACGTTCTTCTCATTTAAAGAAAAAAATTTAGTTTTATATATAATATAACAAAATACTAAGTTTTGCCAAATAATCAGAAAATGTAATTTTTCAATAAATGTTAAATAGATTTTTCCTTCATAAATTAATAACTAATAAATTACATCGATAAACGTGTTCTGGTAGAATTTATAAATAACATAAAACTGAATTAGGACCAATTATAGAGATTGTAACTAGCACACCTAGAATGGTTTCATATTGGTTCTAAGCCAAAATTCTCAACTGTAGGATCTCGGAGACGAACCTGACTTTCTCCTCGGTACCGTCTTTCCCAATCCAGTCAAACTAAACAGAGGCAAGTTACGGTTATGTTTTCCTGTATTTTATTTAGTAATTGTCTAGCTGCATGTTTAAACCACATTGCTACACGGAACCCTCTCCTAGGGTTCAGATATTGATTGATATTGATTGTAGGGATTAGGGGAATAGTGTAACGTTTATGGCCAATACCCCTCATATTGCATATTGTGCGAGCTTACCCCTTTTACACACGGGGATAAGCCGTATCGCATCGCTAGGACGCTATTGTATAACCCAAGCCGGTCATAGACGATTACACATTCAAATCATATTATTTTCAGTTGTAGAATGCTGGAAAATATTGTTTAAACTGTTTAGCCTGCACTTTTCCATTATTACTTAAAATATGAGATGCATATTCGTACTTGCTCCCTCCTGACTGGAGACAACATTTTTAGGTGATATTGAGGATGCTGAGCTATTGTACAATCGCTATTATGACCCGGTTCTGTACCCTGTGGTGTTGCCAGAGTCCCCCTTGGAGGACGCAGGACCTGAGGCCGACGAGCCGACCACTTAGCTAGTTATTTTCAGTTTCCAGTTTTATTGTTTTAGAATTTTGGTTAATTTGAATTCAGCATTTTATTCCAGTTCTTTTATTTCTAATTGTACTTTTCAAATGTTGAATAAAAGTTAAAATTTCTGTATATTGAGTTGTGACAAATGTATAGATGTTGTTGTGAATACCTGTATATAGAACAGCTTACTGCCGCCATCTCACAACGGTGCAGGCTGGGCATGATCCGGTTCGACCCAATTATTTGGGATCGGGTCGTGACAGAATTCTACTATTTTTTGCAAATGATCGCAAAAAATTGTGTTCATAGATCGCTTGTATGTCGCACCCATATTTTTTAATCCGAAGGGCATCACCATATAGCAGTATACCCCCAATGATGTCCGAAAAGATGTGTGTTTCTTATCATCGAGGAATATATTGATCTGGTTATAGCGTGAGAACCCATCCATGAAGAAAATTCACTGAAAGCCACAAGTATTGTTGATCATTATGTCGGTGATCGGTAGAGAAAACTCATCTTTTGGGCATGCAGAGTTAAAATCACGGTAATCGATACAGACTCAAACTTTATCATTTTTTTTATGACCGGAACAATATTAACCACCCAGTCAGGGTATTGTTCTTCGCGAATGAAAATACTTGAAATAAGCTTTTTGACTTCACTTTCAATGGCTTCCATGATATCTGGTCGGAACCGCCGTTACTGCTACTTCACTGGCTTAGCTGTAGATGAGATATTTAGACGGTGCATAACAACTTTAGGGTCTAAGCGAGGCATGTCTTCATAGCGCCATGCAAAGACGTCGATATATTCTTTTATAAGCTGTATAAAAGATTATCGTTCTTCACCAGACAGACTTTTGCTGATAAAGATTGGTTTAGGAGATTATTCATCTCCTAAATTAACTTGGACGACTTCGTCTTCAGTAGGTAGTTCACGTTGTTCGAAACGTAACTCCCACCTAGTGTCTATTTTTTGAGCCCATTGTTCGAGCTCGATTGATTGGACATCTTCTACAACTTTGTCAATTGACACCATGTTGACGGATAGAGTTGCTTTGAGCATGTCTCCAATGTTAGAGTTTGAATCCCAGAGGCAGAAATCAGAAGAATAAGAACAATGATCAAGTTCAATGTCTGATCCTTCAGGAGTTGTTGGAGGAGTAACATAACCCAAGCCAACACCATTTCGTTGATAATAGTTTTCGGGTTTACTGGGAGGAGCAAAGTGATGTAATGGCAATCGTCATCCTGTACCGTGGTTTAGTCCCTAGTCGCTTTTTATATCATATCCCATGTTTTGGATGATATTCTTGGCCTGCCAACTATATCGGTGAAGCTGCATTGTACCTGAATCATAGTCGGCTTTGGCGTTGTAATTGGGAGTAGTAAAGTCTTGAACGAACTTTCTTTCGCCAATTATTCGACCAAAGATGATTAGTTCTTTATCCTTCTTTCTCGTTGAACGATGTAGTGGTGGATATCTTCTGGCCAGACTTTTTCTGCAGACGAGGCATCGTTACCAGCATACAGAGATGTGGTCCTATGCCGTGCTCTAGGGCGTACAACGTATCTATATACTGGTTTACAGATTGGTAGACATCAGAGTAATTCAAAGATAAACCTTTACTCAGAAAATATATAAGTTCTTCTTCAGGGATAATATCATCCACTGAAGGTACATTATTTTGAGTATTAATATACTCATTGAGGGCATCGTTGTCCGGAACAGGAGTCACAGACTTGGTCAAGTTCACCACGTAGGGTAACTCATCAGGATTGCGAGGATGGACTTCAGCAGGTTCCACCCGAGTCATTTTGTGGAGAGTGATGGTCACTGGTTTGACAATATCAGGACTCTTCTTTTTGATCCAGATTGTGAGAGACTTTGGAATACTTTTTGGAGTAGTACGTCCTTTGACTCGGATGACCAGGGGACCGTCACTAGCAGATGAATTGACTTCACCTTCATCGTCAGCTTCGTTGTCGTCATCTTTGGGAGTCTGAGATTGGTAAAGTACCAAATCTCCATAGTAGGCTTCAATACCCTTGAAAGGATCGACATCGGAAAACTCCATCTTTACGATGCCATATTGTTGACGTACTTAAAGCACTGGTGAAGGATAGAAGGAACAATCATATTCTCGTGTATCCACGGACTTCCCAACAAGACGTTGTAGGACACATTGGCATAAATGATATAGCAAGCAACTTATGTCCAAAGATCATCGATCTGGCACTTGAGACGGATCTTGCACAGAGGATGACTTCTCGGCATTGAAGGCTATGATAGTTGTAGTAGTTGTAGACAGCTTGTGCAGAGGGATCCCTAGAATTTGGAGTAAACTTCTAGGGATGATGCTGAGGGGGAACCTGGATCGATATGCATCTGATCCACATTAATCACCCCGATATACCCTGTATAGTACATAGGTCTATCATGACGATTGTTTTTTAGCAGCATGTCCTCTTGTGAAAAGGTAATATTGGGAACCACTTCCATAGTGCTATGGCAGTGAGGACAGGAGACTGCTTCTTCAGCAAGGGCTTTGACTTCAGCGAGATAAGAGTCGGCATGTCGTAATGCCTCGCTTAAAGCTTTATGCGTCTCTTTGGAGAGCCGCAGTAGGTCGAACAATAACGATCTGGCAGGTGTATTGGCCAGTTGTGCCAGTATGTCAATGTTATAAGGCCAATCCATGCCTTCGAGAGTTGGTTTCTTTAGAGACTTGTCAAATCGTGTCTCCTTCTGCTTAGCTTTGTCGGCGGTTGAGGACTTATACGGACCAGATTCTGAACTTGTAGGAGCAGCAGGAGCTTGGAAAGGTACTACATCTTCTTGTGCGGGGTCATAAGTCCGCAGGTAAGTCTTCCCGGATCGCGTCTCGCCAGATAGAACTTCATAAATGGGAGAAGACACCACGTGGCATGACATGTTTTTCTTGTCCCTCTTTGCTTTGGAAGATACTACCCCCTGCGTCATTTCCTGCACAAGGTCTGGATGAACCCACATGATCTCACCCTGTTCTGTCGTGAGTGGCACCAACATTGATGTTGAGTCGCGAGCTGGCAGCAGGTTGACAACTTTCATTATTGCCTTGGGGATTGGGATTACGCCGTCTGGAACTTCTGTAGGAGGAAAGTCACCAAATTGAAGAGAGATCATGTTAGAAAAAATAACCTTGTCTTCAGCTTCGAGGTTGATAACTTGGCTGTCGATAAGCTGTTGTATCTTCTTCTTCAGAATGATGCAATCCTTAGTGGAATGATGCACGTACTGGTGATAAAGACAGTACTAGGGGTCGTTGAGTTGGTTTGCCTCCGCAGGACGTCGTGGTGGAGGCAATACCAGTCTATTACCCTTTATCAATGTGTGAAAATGGTAATAACATCATCTTCGTCAAAGGAGAAAGTCTTCTTGGATCTGTCAGGAGCGCCTTGAGAATTGGAAGCTCCCTTGAAAGTGTCGACCTTCAAGACTTCTTTCCCTTTACCCCCATGGATAAGGATAGTTTAGGGGTGCTTTGTAGCTCCCCTTCCCGAAAATTAGAAATATTTTATTATTATTTATTTTATTCGAATGGTTATTTTCAGATTTTATAAATAATAGAAATATACGTAGTGATATATTATATAGATAATTATAGATATAGATATATATATATGCGTATATAAATATATTGTGTATGCGTGTGTATATATAAATATATATATTATACATGTATATGTGTATATGTATGTATACGTAAATATATTATACGTGTATATATATATATTAGATATTGAATACATAAGAATAAGAAAAAGGGATAGAAAAAGGAAAAGAATTAGACAGGAAAGCAGCAGTATTAACTGAAAGAAGCAATAGCAGGCCCAGAGCCAAGCCCAAACCCGAGCTCACCCTCCCCCCGCGCTCTGTACAACCGAACATATGGATCGAGAGAAACAAAACCGCACACCTTATAAAATCGAGAGTTTCCTTGACGTAAACCCTAACGCCGACCTTTCCCCGCGAGCGCGCGCCACCCTGGACCACCGCGCGCGGCCGTGCGGGTCGCCGGAGGCGCTGATACGCGTGCGCGTGCGCGTGAAACCGAACGGCAGGGCAGTAGCAGCCATCACGAGGCCGACTTTGCGTCGTGCGTTCTTGACGCACGCTCAATCGTTTGTCGATCCGCGACTTCAGGTACGTTCACAACCCATAGGACTGTAAACCCCTTCACATAGATTCTTTTAACTCGCACTGTGCACGACGAGAACCGAGTTCCAAAACCGAGAAAAATCTCGATTTCCAGGATATAGAAACTGCCCCAACGTCCGATGTTTGCGGTCGATTTGTGACCAGAACATCGCGAGTTTTAGAAAACCGCTTGAACAGCCTTTTAGACAATATAACCGAGATGGAAACCTAATTTTTAGTTTTATTTCTAGTTGATTAAACAGAAAGATAAATCGGTTTAAATATCAGGAAAAACCTGTTTAAAACAGTTTAGAAAACTTGAAAAATCGCTCCACACGACGTGCGTCCCGCCATTTCGGGCGACGTGGTCGCGAACCAAAAGGATCGAAAGCTGCGTAACGGCTTCGTGGTCGTGTGGGCTTTGACGAAATTCAAATTGGTCGCGTGTGCGCGACGAATTTGATGCGTATCCGTCGAAATTCACCGTATCGTACACGTTGCAAATTCACCAATTACTTTGTGCACGCTCGTCAGATCGAGACGAAACTTGCGCCAACAGAACCGTATCGTTTTTTTGGTCCTGTATGCCAAGTTTGGTCCGATTCTGAGACCGTTGATAAAATCACCGTTTTGTGGGCCCTACGGTCCCACTCAACGGGCGATTTTGTGTACGGCCCGCCAAAATCCAACTTTGGACATACGGTTGGATTTGTATCGAAAAACTGGATACGTAGACATGTAGTTTGACGACTATATAGACCGTTGACTCTGGCACGCTTTTTGGTGCAAAACGGGTCCAACGGCGGACATCATTTTTGCCCAAAATTATCGTTTTGCCCCTGTGTCCAGAATTGGACTTAAGGACAGGCAATCCTAGATAATTTGACTATTCTGAGAACGTTGGTACTATTTATTTTAGCATCCGGAGACTTCTGCAAGTGTTGGTTGATTGTGGCTCATTGAGTGGTATAGTGTTATTGGTTTCTCCAGCTAAGGACCTCAGGCAAGTGCACTTTCTGTTTGCTTTCCGATTTATAGTAGTCTTTTCATTTCATGTCTATACATATATCTTGCTGCTTGTTGACACGCTCGTCACACGGAGTTGTCGGGAGGGGAAATATCTTAGTATACATGTGGACTATCCAGAAATATCCCAATATGTCTAATCTTGCACGATAGCAGCTGCACATGACACGTGCAGTGAGCCGTATTTTACCCCCTAGCCGTTCACATATAGAAACAGATATTTCACACCACCTAGATAGATGTCTTTTATTAGTTTTTCCTTGTTTACTTCTCTATCGTGCTATGTCATCAGTTTTCTTACTAGCGTTCATATTCCATATGCTATTTTCATGTCTTGTTAATTCTATTGTGTTTTGCATTGCCGTCGGTTTGTGTACTTGTTCCAATCCTGACTGGATAACCAATATTTTTCAGGTTTAGCCGCTATCACTCTTAGCACTGGGGAAGACTTGGGTATGCTGAAGACAACCTAGAAATAGAAAGCAATTGTATCAATTTCATTAATTGTAATTCTTGCATTTTCTTTAATTATAAATCATGTAAATGTTGTAACAAATTTAGAATTATGAATGAGCAGCAAATATTATATTTTACGATTTTGAGCATTTATTTCTTGCGGGCTTGACAGCGTTCTACCGCCGACTCTGCGGCGTAGGCTGGCTTGGACACGTCTCGTATCCGGAAAAGCGGGTGCGGATCGTGACAAGTTTTTGTGGTGGCCCATGCAGGTCAGTTTTCGCAAAAGTTACGAACTCGTGATGGTACGTTAGTCGTACTATTGCGAGCCTGCACCCAGGAAATGCTCATTCACAACTAGGATTAAAATGATTTAAGATAATGACTAGGACTAGGAGTCCCTTGTTCAAATTAACTGTTGGGTAGTTAAGGTTATTAGATAGGCCATGCTATTTAGGAATTATTGAATTCGGATAGCTTGCTAGATACCTTATTGCTTTTGATATGACGATATGCTTCAATGTTAGTCTATTATTCACTTGATTAGTTAGGCTTACCTAGAATTAAGACTTTTGGTCTTGATGAACTATTTAATTTTCTGTTGCTTTAATTAGATATAAATCTTATATCATAAGTTAGAACAGTCTATTTAAATTCTCTTTTGCTATAAGTAATTAGTTTATAATTTTCGATTCTGTTATTCATGTATAAATTCCGAGTTAGATTTGATTCAAAGTTTTCCCTCAATCATTTGAAATATATATGAGATAAATGTTAGGAGATTCTTATTTTTCCTGTCTTCAGTTATTTTCTCCCCAGTCAACTTTTTTTTACTTTAAGGATTGAGACTCATAGGTAGATGGTTACGCTCTATCATAATCCACTAGCTTGAAACTCTAGCAGCTCCTTGAAGTCCTTAGGAATATAGTTAGAGTAATTAAATGACCGCGATGACTAGACAGTAGCGCACTGTCGCCAATTGTTTGAGAATGGATAGTGTGGATTCACTGCAGCCAGCAGCGCACTGGCGAGGCACAACCCATAGAATCGAAATCCTTTCGAAAAATTGTAGGTTATGGATCATTGCTAAAACTATGTCCTAGTTGACCTCTTTAGATCCTAGATACCCTTGTGCCAATATAGAGTAGAGTACCTGATAGCTTATCACACCTGAATCACGGAACCACGGGTTTGTCACAGCCAGAGTATATAGGCGAGGCATAAATTCTCGGTGAAATGACTTCAAACATGATTACAAGTTTAGGATACTATAGAGGATAGGGACTGCCCTGTATGACCCAAGCCAAAACTAGTGAAAGTTCTGCCAGTTGAATAGCGTGTCTCCCAACCTGGTCTTCCGTGGTCCTTGTGATCCATTGACGAGGTAACTGACTGATACTAATCGGTTTACCAAGATTATAGAATTCAGAAATCCACAACCCATTAGTTGACCCAGGCTTTAAGGACCAGAAGATAATAGGTTGACTGTATAAACAATAACACCAGGTAAGGATTTGACTTTCTCAAAACTCGAACTATTGTGCCTCCTTTCCAAAAATCTCACATATTTATATTTTGACTATCTTGACCAATGCTGCTATTACAGCCTAGTTTTTGCAAGCTTACTCTTTTATCGAGCTTGCTTCAAGACATATGTTTATTGGGGATGCCCGCTAACATATTGTCTAATCAGAATCATTGTATCACGGTTTGATCAGCCATGATGCAATTGGTTCGCTCTTCATCTAATTACCTTACGTGGATTAAAGTGTAGATGTCTCTAGGATCCCATCCACGATTGCTTTGACAAGTCCTCTTGAATTATGTATTCGCCTTTTGAATCACGAAATTGTACTCAATGACATCTCTCTTGAACTCTTTAATTGTTTTGTCTTTCACCGATTAGAAAGACGAAAGCTTGTAATTGATAGATAGATACAGAGTATTCCCATGGCTATGATACTCGTATACGCAAGTGTAGCTACCATCGGCCAGCCCTGTGACAGGAACCTTGCCTTGAGTTACTCATTCTCCTCTCGACCTTCAAGCTACTATTGGGACCTTCTAGCCATCTGAATTTGAGGAACGATTCTTGGCTTGACTTATATCTACCGTATTCCGCTACGCTGTGCTTTGTTCTTTATTGACCAGAGTCGAGGTACAATATTCAGACTTTGAAATCCTTCTAATCTCATTATTCCTAAAACGATGTCTTAGTTTCTAAGGTGGGTAGACTGTAGGCCTTCTAATCTTGGAATATACGAGGATTACCGATTGATTGGAATAATTTTCCTATTAGAATGATAGTTAGTGCCCCATGGACTCCCACTCTTCATTTAGATCATTTTGTGCCCCGGCCGTGTCATTAATATTCGGAGCACGAGACCAACTATTACCTTCCAACAAATTTCATATGTAAGATCTAGACGAGTCCACTTTCACCCAGGCATATCATGTCCCACTCAAACCCGTCTCCTTGTACTCTATCTTTACGGTATGATTTTTAGGTTAAAAGGACTAGTTATAAACCTTACCGTAATACCGGTACACTTCCCGACTCCCATTAGAGCCGCAATTTCGACTTAATTCCTTCGACCCAATATATGGTGGTGATCTACTCGAAGCCCACTACGCACATGTCACCAGTGGGCCTCTCGATAGAGGCCTCTTGTGCTACTTAAACACAAAAGTCACCAAGGAAACATTTTGAACTTTAGAAACTTAGCTAACCAATCTGACGGGCAACTAGCTCAACCCTTAGATAGAAACCTATTCTAGGATACCCTAACCTAATAGGAATAGTTTTATCAGTGGGATCTTGTCCAGTCCATATAGGTTGAACCCAATGTTCGTTCAACCAACGAGTGATGACCAATTAGAGAACCCATTAAGACCCAGTAGAACCCATCCAAGAATACCGCCAAATTTGGATTACAAAACCAAACTATTTCAAATAGGTCCCTGTACCCAATAAGAAATCTCTACCCCTTAGAGTGCGATGTCCTTCGTAACCCTTATACCATCTACCTGGGAGTCGCGATATGATCTTGTATTGTAATTGTACCCCTTGCTCGTGTGTTTAAATAACCACAAAAAAAGATCAAAATCTCGATTTCCCAAATTCCGTTCTATTTTAGGAACCTTGCTTAGATTAAATTCGAGAACGGATTTTCCACAGTCCATGGATTGCAAGCCCCTCTAAGAAGCGAAGGTTTTTCTATTGGGTCAATGACTAGACTAGAGTAGCCCAATCTAGCGAATAAGACTATAGGTTCATAAACACTCTTTCTATTTGTATCCTTGGATACTTTCCACCGCCCTTGAAATTTTATATTTATTGATTATTTTATTTTCATGACCTTCATATTCCAGAGTGACGTATAGTCATATTTCCTTAAGCTACTTGTGTAAAATTGTTGTTTGTTAATTTCGGGTTACTTGATAGATACGGGAGGATTATAGATACCATATGCCTAGGTATTTGTTGGTAGGTTGTTAGCAACCAGTTAGAAGATTTTGATATTTTAGTTGTGAGGAGTAGTGTGACCAAAGGTGGGTAGAAGTCTTCGAGGATTCGTAGTTACGAAATGACTAGAGAAGGCCATAAAATATTTTTAGAAATTAAAGGAGATTGTGGTAATAGTGGACTTATTATTATTATTATTTTGTTCGAATTTTAGGCATATTTATAAATTAGAATTTCGAGGACGAAATTATTTTTAAGGTGGGTAGATTTGTAGCTCCCCTTCCCGAAAATTAGAAATATTTTATTATTATTTATTTTATTCGAATGGTTATTTTCAGATTTTATAAATAATAGAAATATACGTAGTGATATATTATATAGATAATTATAGATATAGATATATATATATATGCGTATATAAATATATTGTGTATGCGTGTGTATATATAAATATATATATTATACATGTATATGTGTATATGTATGTATACGTAAATATATTATACGTGTATATATATATATATATTAGATATTGAATACATAAGAATAAGAAAAAGGGATAGAAAAAGGAAAAGAATTAGACAGGGAAGCAGCAGTATTAAATGAAAGAAGCAATAGCAGGCCCAGAGCCAAGCCCGAACCCGAGCTCACCCTCCCCCCGCGCTCTGTACAACCGAACATATGGATCGAGAGAAACAAAACCGCACACCTTATAAAACCGAGAGTTTTCTTGACGTAAACCCTAACACCGACCTTTTCTCGCGAGCGTGTTCCGCCCTGGACCACCGCGCGCGGCCGCACGGGTCGCCGGAGGCGCGGATACGCGTGCGTGCGCGCTTGAAACCAAACGGCAGGGCAGTAGCAGCCTTCACGAGGCCGACTTCGCGTCGTGCGTTCTCGACGCACGCTCAATCGTTTGTCGATCCGCGACTTCAGGTACGTTCACAACCCATAGGGCTGTAAACCCCTTCACATAGATTCTTTTAACTCGCACTGTGCACGACGAGAACCGAGTTCCAAAACTGAGAAAAATCTCGATTTCCAGGATATAGAAACTGCCCCAACGTCCGATGTTTGCGGTCGATTTGTGACCAAAACATCGCGAGTTTTAGAAAACCGCTTGAACAGCCTTTTAGACAACATAACCGAGATGGAAACCTAATTTTCAGTTTTATTTCTAGTTGATTAAATAGAAAGATAAATCGGTTTAAATATCAGGAAAAACCTGTTTAAAACAGTTTAGAAAACTTGAAAAATCGCTCCACACGACGTGCGTCCCGCCATTTCGGGCGACGTGGTCGCGAACCGAAAGGATCGAAAGCTGCGTAACGGCTTCGTGGTCGTGTGGGCTTTGACGGAATTCAAATTGGTCGCGTGTGCGCGACGAATTTGATGCGTATCCGTCAAAATTCACCGTATCGTGCACGTTGCAAATTCTCCAATTACTTTGTGCACGCTCGTCAGATCGAGACAAAACTTGTGCCAACAGAACCGTATCATTTTTCTGGTCCTGTATGCCAAGTTTGGTCTGATTCTGAGACCGTTGATAAAATCACCGTTTTGTGGGCCCCCGGTCCCACTCAACAGGCGATTTTGTGTACGGTCCGCCGAAATCCAACTTTGGACATACGGTTAGGTTCGTATCGAAAAACTGGATCCGTAGACATGTAGTTTGATGACTATAGAGACCATTGACTCTGGCACGCTTTTCGGTGCAAAACGGGTCCAACGGCGGACATCGTTTTTGCCCGAAATTACCGTTTTGCCCCTATGTCCAGAATTGGACTTAAGGACAGGCAATCCTAGCTAATTTGACTATTCTTAGAACGTTGGTACTATTTATTTCAGCATCCGGAGACTTATGCATGTGTTGGTTGATTGTGGCTCATTGAGTGGTATAGTGTTATTGGTTTCTCCAGCTAAGGACCTCAGGCAAGTACACTTTCTGATTGCTTTTCGATTCATAGTAGTCTTATCATTTCATGTCTATACATATATCTTGCTGCTTGTTGACATGCTCGTCACACGGAGTTGTCGGGAGGGGAAATATCTTAGTATACATGTGGACTATCCAGAAATATCCCAATATGTCTAATCTTGCACGATAGCAGCTGCACATAACACGTGCAGTGAGCCGTATTTTACCCCCTAGCCGTTCACATATAGAAACAGATATTTCACACCACCTAGATATATGTCTTTTATTAGTTTTTTCTTGTTTACTTCTCTATCGTGCTATGTCATCAGTTTTCTTACTAGCGTTCATATTCCATATGCTATTTTCATGTCTTGTTAATTCTATTATATTTTGCATTGCCGTCGGTTTGTGTACTTGTTCCAATCCTGACTGGATAACCAACATTTTTCAGGTTTTGCCGCTATCACTCTTAGCACTGGGGAAGACTTGGGTATGCTGAAGACAACCTAGAAATAGAAAGCAATTGTATCAATTTCATTAATTGTAAATCTTGCATTTTCTTTAATTATAAATCATATAAATGTTGTAACAAATTTAGAATTGTGAATGAGCAGCAAATATTATATTTTGCAATTTTTAGCATTTATTTCTTGCGGGCTTGACAGCGTTCTACCGTCGACTCTGCGGCGTAGGCTGGCTTGGACACGTCTCGTATCCGGAAAAGCGGGTGCAGGTCGTGACATACTTGCTTTTGTCTTCAGATTTAGGTGTCTTCAACCCTAGTAGTTCCAGATTATGAACATCATTTTTAGCAGCATCAGCAGCCCCGATAAAAGTGGACCATATATCATACTTATGTATATCCAGACAGAAATTCACTGTAGGAAGGAAGTTATGCCGACAAGTATCCATAAGCTCTGAGTCTGGTATACCGAAGGGTGTCTTCAATGCTAGTCGTCTGAAGCGTTCGATGAAAGCAATAACAAACTCACTCCTCCTCTGCTTGGTCACGATGAGGGTGGACATACTAACATGCATGCCACTCTCATAAAACCTGTTGAGGAATAACCTCTCCAAGTCTTTAAAGGAGTTAATGCAACCATCAGGCAGACTGCAGAACCATTCAAAAGCTACCCCCTGCAAGGTGCTGATAAATAGCTTTGACAAGAACGCATCGTCTCTTGGTAAGTACAGAGTCTACATATTGAAGTATGTCATGTATTGGCGAGGAGAAGTTATTCCGTCAAACAAATTTAGCGTCAATGGCTTGTAGTTAGGAGGGTAAGTGGTATTCTCCTATTCAGAAGGAAAAGGTTGAGATATCCCCACCTTCTAAAGCTCGTCTTTGTGTGAGATGATACCGAGATGGGCAACAAGAAAATTAATTGCATCCTGCGAGCTGAACAGATGTCGAGAAACGACTGTCGTACGATTCTCAATTACCATCGGCGAAGGACCACCCCCAGTATTTACGGGATTTGGAGGAGGTGCAACGGAATGGTACTCCCTTTGTAGTGAAGAAGGGTTGTTACTATGAGCTGGACTAGCGTGTGCGAAGACATTCGGTTGAGGTGGAGGAACAACCCCAGCAGTTTTGACCACTATGATGTTGGTAAGCATATCAGTGATCTTGGCAAATGCTATTTCAAGACTCTCCAGCCGCTTGTTGGTCTGATAATTAGCTTCTTCAGGTCTCTCTCCTTCTGCCATGTATGCCGATAGCATGGGAGGATGAACAGTACAGTTGGTGCTGATATTTTCTGTCTCAGAGTTGAGGAGGCCTTTATTTTCGGGGAGGGAAGGAAGATAGTCACCGTCGGACTCAAAGAGATTATCGTCATCTGGAAGGCTACCCCCGACGTGGAGGTCGTCTGCTTCAAATTCTGAGGGAGTACTACCCCCAGTTTAAGATTCTGAGGGAACACCACCCCCAGCTTGAGAGTCCTCGCCATCTATAAGGGATCTCGTCCTTGACCGAGTACCCATATAGACGTATTCAAGTGAAACAACTCGCTGGCTGTTTGCTAGCAGACTTATTCTTCTCCTGTTTGTAGAACTAGAAGAAAAGGTTGGATTAGTGATCCACCTTCTTTGATTGGGGCTTCCATAGGAAGGACCCCACGAAGCCAGGTTAGATGAAACACAGAGTGGCATTTTATTATCAGAATATTGCAGTCGTCGAAACAAGGACTGTCTTGGAGGAACTTTCGTTGTTTTGGAGCAACGACAGTTGATAACAATACTAGTGCACGGGTGCTCCGGTAGAGGCACCTCATGAGTAGTAATGATCTCCTTCACTTTAGGCTTGTGAGTTATCATGTCGCATAAATCGACAGAAGGGAGCTTCGCCTTAGAACCCAAGTCATATGCATTGTCGAGCTTTGCATATGGGTTTGTAAGGGAAGTTGGCACATCCGAACTTAGTTCATGTACAGGGGCAACCCCCATACCTAAGTTTCGTGACGACCTTGAAGACAACCCCATGCTATACGTGTTGGGGCCTGTCTTTTTGCTGTGGGCGCATAGACCCTAGGGCATGCCTTTGGGCGCATGTTTTCCTGAAGTCCTGGCAGCATGCCTGGTCTTCCTGGATGTTGGCGCATAGAATGGGTCATCAGAGCCTGGGCACATAGCCATGGGCACATGGCCCTGGACGCATAGCCTATTGAAGACAAAAGTCCTCTGGCCAGAGTTATGCGCCCACATACTGCCTTAGGCGCATGCTTTGGGAAACAGTGCTGCTTTTTCCTTGTTTTGCCTTCTTCATTTGCGAGGCTCGCTGAGTTTGCCTAGAGTGTCGAACACCTCGATTCTTGGTATTATAGTGTTTTCCTTTGCCAAGTCTCGGGCGTTGAACACTCTGGTATTGATTGCAAAAGAGAGAAGTCGCTGGGCTAGTAGAGCCCTGAACAGTATACGCCTTCTTCACATTATGAGCTCATGTGGAAGGGTTATGCACCCACGTGACAGAGTTCCCCTTCGGTTGCACAACTTCTATGACACTGGCAGGATATGCAATGCGAGCCTTCAGAAGCCAAGTCTTGCGAGACTTGTTTCGCTTTACTGATTTTGAGGGAGTAGAGCTAACCCTCGAGAGCATCTCTTCGAACGCCTGTTGATCAAACTTCACAAGCAATATCTTCTAACTGCTCCCCACTTTATCGGTATCGGATTGCCTCATCACCTTCTCGTCAGAGGAAAAGGTAGTCCCCAGCAAAGTCGCCATTTTTTAGGATATATACAAAAAAGAGAAGAATCGTCGTCTTTTCTTATTATTGCAAAGCACTACAAATTGAGTACACCTGAGAGATCCTGTACAGATAATCCTCGAGTACAAAAAAATTCTAGGAAATGGGACGATGGAGATCGAGTGACAGTTGCTCCTTTACTCCCTTGACACTCCGATTTACCAAAGTGGAAGAAAACCTAAGAGAATTGCTAACTCTTGGCTCACTGGCAAGAAGGGCACCAATTTGGCTCTGAAATGCTCTCTGTTCTCTCCTTTTGAAGAGGTATATGTCCTCTATTTATAGTCGTTTTGTACTGAAATGACTATTATGCGCACACAGGTAGAAAATACACTAATTTCCATGTGGGCGCATAGGATGTAGGTGCATAAAGACTGGATAATCATGGACAGGTCGTGGGGTTGACGTGGCTGCATGCTTCGGTGCACGACTGCTCGTGGAGACTGACGTGGCTGCATGCTTCGGTGCACGACTGATCGTGGATGTTGACCGAGTCGTGGAGCTATCCTGACTTGGGAGCATAGTATGGGAACAGGGCTATGCGCCTCCTTCTGGAGGAGCCATGTGGGCGCATAGGGATTTTACATATGGGTGCATAGGATTTGCATTGTGGATATCTGCCACTCTCTGACTTGGGCGTATAGAATTCCCTGACTTAGGCGCATAGCTACTTCCTAACTTGGGCGTATAGTATTTGATATTTGCATGCTTCTACAACTAGCTTCATGATCATCTAAATATGTAATGTTTGGGATGCCTTACTTTGTATGTCTGATGATCTAACATCTTGTACATTATTTGCTTGCTTGATATTGAGACACTAGGCTTCTTCTTGACCATAGAGACTGATGGCTTGTAGTTTAACCCTCATGCATCTAGACTGTCGTGACCGTATTGCGAGGTGGGTTACACTTTAATGTACATAGCTAGCTGTGTCTGTCCCCCGCTCTCCAGTATTCTGGTTCTGGGGCGTGACACGGTTTAAGTGATGGCCCATGCAGGTCTTATAAATCAAGATGTGCGAGGGTTTACTGAGTAGATGTCTCAATCAGCATTCTTCCTTGATCTCTACTCGTGTTTTCTAATCCTTCCGAAACCTGACCTGATAAGGTGCTTCTATCCTTGATCAATCTTGGTCCTTCCTTATTGTTCCTTATGTCATTTTCTTCAGTGGTATTGTTCCTGGTCCAACCGATCAGCCGGATGGAGCACCTCCAGTAAACCAGCAATAACCTAGGGACCAAGCCCAACACTCTAGAGTAGCATTCCGGGGATCCAGAGCCACCAGTTCAACCAGCCTCACTTGCAGAGCCTGGCAATAAGACCCTGATGGGACTCATTTGGGACTTGCTGGCATCACAAGATCGTCGGGGCGATAGCCTGCACCAGACAGTACAAGATGCCATGGGCAGAGTTGGTTACCAAGGAAACAATGCAGCCAACAGCTTCAAGCGCCTGAACCCTCCCTTCTTTTATGGCAGTGAAGATGCTATTGCTGTCGATGCTTGGCTACAGGATATAGAGGTTGTTCTGGAGGCAGCTCGGATTCCAGAGGAAGAGAAGGTGGTTGTTGTGCGCCTACAGTTATTAGACTTAGCCCGTAGCTGGTTGGCGATATTAGCAGTTGGTTTGGTAACGCCTGTCATGTGGGCGGTATTCAGTGACAAGTTACAGACGAAGTATTTTGATGCAGTAGTCCGGTATGATCTACAGACCAGATTCAGTAATCTCAAGCAGATGGGAAGGACGGTCGATGGATATACGGCCGAGTTTTCGAGGCTTAGTCGATTTGCTCCCACCTTGGTGGCGACCGAATTGGACCGAGCGCAGCGATTCCAATAGGGACTCCACCTAGAGATCATTCTAGCAGTGGAGAAGTTTGAGCACCAAACCTTTGATACTATTTTGAGAGCAGCTATGAGGCATGAATATACCTCCCAAAGGATAGTAAATCGAACTAGAGGACGGAAGAGGTCTTATGGACAGTTGTCCCAGTCATGAACACCAGCCCGACAGCTAGGGCTTTGACCATTGGAGCTCCTGGGCGACCAAAATTTTGTCGGTTCAGCACTCGACACCGACGTACCCTCAGCAACAGAGGCAGAAGCAGTCTTCCGCAATCGGCTGCACTCATTGTGGGAATCCTGGGCACATAGTTTCTGAGTGTCGCGGAGCAGAGGGGTTGTGCTTGGCCTATGGGGCACCGAATCACATGATAGGGTCCTGCCCGTATAGAGCCAGTTCATCTTCGTCTATCCTAACTAGTCCATCGGTTAGGGGTCCAGCACTAGTCCAGCAGCAGCAGCAATACCAATTTCTGAGGCTATTGCCACCTCAGGCACAAGCATTCCAATAGCAGAGACCGCAACAGTATATCCAAGCCCAAGCTCAAGTTCAGAACAGGCAGAGAGGTCACCAGCAGAGGGGACCAGCACCAAGGGGACAGGGTCAAGCTATATATGGCTCTGACGGTAGCAAAAGAATTAGCATCAGGTGAGGTGGTGGTAGGGACCATTCTCGTCAACTCTTTTTCAGCATCAGTATTATTTGATTCGATCGCATTCATTTATGTCTGCACGATTCGCGACATGAATAGGACTGGAGCCTGAGTCATTATCAGTAAAGCTCAATATACTTACTGGTAACGGTCTTGTAGGAGTAGATTGAGTCTTTTTCTCGTATCGAATCGTAGTTAGAAGTAGAGAGTTTCCTGCTAGATTGATAGAATTTTCGATGGCCGACTATGATATGGTCCTAGGAAGGGATTGGATGAAGGATCAATACGCAAGCATAGATTGCCATATTAGCAAGTTTATTTTTGGTATTCCCAAAGAAGAAAAGTTTTCATTTTCCAGAGGCGAAGTAGAACCTTCTCTACCAGTCGTGCGGATGGCAGTAGCAGAAGTAGTTCAGTTTCCCAGAGTAGTAGATGAGTTTCCTGACGTATTTTTCAAAGAGCTTCCAGGCATGCCTCCAGAGAGAGATTGAGTTCACCATTGATTTGATTCTAGGGATGGCACCAGTATCAGAAAGAGTCTATAGAATGGCACCATCAGAGTTGGAGATCCTGTACAAGATGATTGAAGAACTCAGGACCAAGAGATTCATTCGTGCTAGTGGATTGCCTTGGGGAGCCCCGATGCTTCTTGTGAAGAAGAATGATGGTACGTCAAGATTATGTGTTGATTATCATACCTTAAATTCTGTAACAATCAAGAACAGATATCTCCTACCAAGGATAGATGACTTATTCGATCAACTCAGTGGGGCAGCAATATTTTTGAAGATTAACTTGCGATCGGGTACCATCAGATCAGAGTTAGAGAGCAATACATCTCGAAGACAGCATTCAGATATAGATATATACATTGGGAGTTTCTCGTTATGCCAATCGGGGCGACCAATATGCCAGCAGTATTCATGGATCTCATAAATCGTATATTTATGCCCTATTTGTATCAGTTTGTGATAGTTTTCATAGATGACATCTTAGTCTATAACAAGAATGAAACAGAGCATGAGCAGCATCTATGAGTAGTCCTTCAGATTCTCAGAGAGCACCAGTTGTACACTAAGTTCAGTAAGTGCGAATTTTGGCTTGATCAAATTTGTACTTAGGTCATATCATCACCAGAGGTGGAGTGGAAGTGGACCCCCAAAAGATAGTAGCTATAGAGACATAGCCAGTACCCAGTACCGTCGCAGAAGTTTACAGTTTTCTAAGATTGGTCGGCTATTACCGGCGATTTGTACCAGATTTTGCTCAGATTTTAGCACCCATGACGAAATTGACCCGTAAAGATGTGCAGTTTACTTGGACAGCAGAGTGTCAGAGTTCATTTGAGAAGTTGAAAAAAGGATTGATGACGGCACCCATTCTCACGCTTCCAGATGGGACTGGAGGATTTTCAGTTTATTATGATGCTTCAGGCAGAGGATTGGGATGCGTCTTAATGCAACATGGCAAGGTAGTTGTCACGCCCCGGTCCCGTAGGACCGATCGTCCTCGCTAAGGCATGATGCCGCACGAGCCTAGGTTGCGTTCGTGCAAGGCGGGTTCCATAACGGCCAATTACATCGGCTTGCGACGGGGCTGTTGCACAGAAGTCCCAAGCAGAAACATGAATAAAAAGGTAACTCAAGCATTGAACAAAATCAGAGTCTTTATTGATATGAATATAGATTACAAAGGCGCGTAGCCAAGATTACAAATCGCTCAAGCTCAATTTTCTCTCATTTTACAACTCACTCAGCTCTCTCTCATCTTTTAATACACTTTGACGAACCAACGGGTGCTTCAGATAGGCGATATCCATACATTATATTCCGTATAAGTCCAGACTCCATGCGGTCGCACGCCTCAAAATGCTAAGGAACTCTGTGCCTTGACACATCCAAGCGAGCTCTGCGCCAACGAGCTTCTACCTGTGCCTGCACATAAAAACTGTGTGGGCGTCAGTACTCAACTGTACTGGTGGAGTGAGCTCCTTGCCCACTCATACAAAACCAATACTTTCATTTACTTTGTGCAACATAATCCCTTATAATTGTCTTTCTATTCTTGCCTTATGGTCGATTTTAGGACAAGGACTCCTGGTCTATTTGTGTCTCAGACTATTCCCGTGCTATTGCACCGTGGACTTCCTTATCCTTGCCTCTAGACCATTCTCGTGCTTGCAACATTAACGTTCTGACTCGTGTTTGCCTTATGGCACCATACTTTGGGATGCAATAACATGATTCGTGTCATTGACTTGGCTCGTGCTTCAACATCGAGGCCGTGCCTCGCAACGTAGCATGACTTAACTAAACTTGCCTTACGTTTTTTACTTAACTCAAAATGACTCAAGTCTGACTTATGCAACTCTATGCCAATGACTTAATAATCGATGCCGCATCTCGTGCCGAAGCATGTATCTTTGCTATAGCCAAATCTTAGGCTTCTTAAGACTTGTATTGCAATCGTGCATACCATCTTTATCCCATTTGTGTCGAACTTGCACTTTCTTATATTCGACCGACACCGTGCATGCGGATTGTCGCTTAGCACGCCAACTTATCTATATGAAAGGTCACTGGCAATTTAAGCCACCTTGGACATGTAGGTGGTGCAAGACGAGGCCCTTGCAGCTAAGGGTAGCTAGCCCTGCTAAAGTCCTCGAATCATCGGCGGCGTGTTCTTGCCTAACTACCTTGCTCCCCTCCTAGGCCAATACAGTCCTGTGGCCCCAGGTTTCTGAATTGAGGGTGCAAAACCTTGTCGACAAGTTGTCCATGACCACGCACCTACGAGAACTACTAGAATCAACGTAAATGCATGGCCTAACCGTCACAACTTAGCTTCCTTAGCTTTACTTCTTTTACTTATCATACTTCTTTTGCAGAGCCCAAACCAGGGTAGCCTTGGCGACTGACCTACAGTCCCAACATGTTTCCTTCTCGATGACTGACCTATAGTCCCGACTCTTGGCGATTGACCTACAGTCCCGACATATTTTTAGTGTTTCATACTCTTATTGACTTAACTCATGAATGGCTAATTCATAGCCTTCAAGCATAACTTGTACCAAAATGCGTTCTTTATGTGCCAATAGACCATGGCTAACTTTCCACTGAACCAACCGTAGCTTGTGCCTTAAACCGACTTACGTTCTGTGCAACACTATCGCCCAAGTCATACTTTATAATGAGCCTTGAGATCGTGGGACTAAGTGACTTTGACAACTGCAGAAAGAGCGGGACAGTGCTTGGAATGACGTCGATCGACCGGCATAACTTGTCTAACTTAATTGTGCAACAAATTGACGCGTAAAGACTGCGTCAAGCTTTGCCTCAAGGGAATGTGACGTGCATGCGTTTGACATGAACAACCAAGTAGTTGGGTGCCTAGACTTATGACACAAGCTGTGCAATGCAGCTTAACCCGTGAGGCGAGCAAATGTTATGCCAAGCCTTGGATGATGGGATCGT
>JANAVB010026199.1:13456104-13543604 GCA_029216955.1 Iris pallida
AACATTCAAAGAAAATCTATTCTCAGCTTTTAAAGAAAGAACTGGGATTAATACTCAAACAAACAGTGATCCATTGACAGTTTTCATATCAATCTCAAATTCGAATTCCTTTCTAACAACATCTACCCCATCACATATATCCTTAACAGTGAACTAACTAACTACATTGAATCAACAGCTAATAATCATTTAAAAATCAGATTAAAAATAAGAATTAATGTTTATGATTTGAAATATCAATGTAGTATCAGTCACATTCAACCCAAGGTTCGAAATTCCTTTTCCATGGCATAAACTCTATTCTAGTTGTAAATTCGAACTAACAGAGATTATTAAACATGTCCTTGAATCAAAATGACAATTTAATCATAATTTAAACAAATTAAACTAGGAATTTAAACATAGGAAATATAGAACTGAACACAGGAAAACAGTATCTCGTGCACGTGTTCATTGGGCTCGTGCACGTGACACGACACGACACAAACCCTAAGCTTGTGTCCCAGTGTCGAGTGTGTCTAGGTCTAGGATCTTGACACCCTGATTTGGGTCTATGACACGTGTGTCAGTGACGCGACACACGTATCAGTCGCCCAAATCGGTTGAACCTGATTCAGCGCGTGACTAATGTACACACGAATGCGTGTCCGACACAATACGAGGACTCACAAAACTTAGGGAGCCTCATGTCAGTGTCAGCCCGACCTATGTGTCAAATTTCCCGTGTCCACGTGGCGTGTCCAGTGAGTTATGGCCCCGAGTAGCAGGGGACTGCTACTCGCGTGTTGTGCGCGTGGTAACAGCATGTTCACGTGTCCATTCAGACACGACACGACACAATGGTCACCCCAATCTACTGGAAATCGATAAGCGAGAATAAACCCTAATTTTCTATTCAAACAAAAATAGAAAATGAGGACGAAATGCCCACTGTGACATTTCGTCGAACACTTAGACATGCCCACTGATACGTGTCCGATATGGACACGTATTGGACACAAAACCTAAAAATACCTATACCAATAGTTAGGGTACTCCTAGGGCTTCCTATTCATGCATTGAAACTGAAATTTTATGGTAGGAATAAGAAATTACCTAGATGTGTGAAAAAGCCCAAAAAGCTTCAAAGAGGGGTTGTTCTTCTTACTACCCAACTCCTCCAAATTGTTCTTCCACTGAAATTTCTTACCATGGTCAGGAAATACACAGAGATTAGATCCTATTGTAAGAAATTTGAAGGAAAAAGGAGTTGAAATGGAAAAGATAGGGATTGGGGAAGAATGGGGTTTACCTCTATTTTTCCAACTTGATAATTTCCTAAAGGAGGCTAGCCCTAGATGGAAGAGGCATTAAATAGGATATGGAACCCAAGGTGGCTGGCCATAAATGCTAGGGTTAGGGTTTTGGGGTGATCAATGGCTATAAATCAATCTAACTAATTTAATGGTTCACAAGCCTAGGTTTCATACTAGTCAAGTTGTGACCTAGTTGTTCCATCTAGTCATGACTTAACCAAGGCTAACAAATTCTAACTAACACTAACCATGGTTAGCTAAGACTAGCTATGACTGATCTAGGTTAGGTCAAATCTAGTCTAGGGCTAAACACACTACAAGGCAATGAATTAAATAATATTAAAATTACACCATTCTTAATAATATATTAAATTCCAAATATTATATATTAAATTCAATTAAATTCAAAATGACAAAAATACTCTCAAACTGGAAATGATAAATGAAACACCCTAATCACATGGCTAGGCTCTAGGTCAAGCTGTCTCTAGTGTTACACTAGCAAAATACAAAAATTACAAGTCATGGTTTAAATAGTTTAAAAATGATTAAAAATCACCAAAAATTATAATATAAAATACATATCAATAAATAATAATTATAATTTCAAAATTACAAAATTACCCTCATTTGGAAAACTGGGTGTTACAGATTGAGCTCCTTGTCCACCCATACGAAACCAACAAATTTATTTACTTTGTGTAACATAATCCCTTATGATTGTCTTTCTATTCTTGCCTTAGAGTTAATTTTAGGACAAGGACTCTTGGTCTATTTGTGTCTTAGACTATTCCCGTGCTATTGCACCATGGACTTCCTTATCCTTGTCGCTAGACCATTCCCGTGCTTGTAACATCAACGTACCGACTCGTGCTTGCCTTATGGCCCATACTTTGGGACCCAACAACATGATTCGTGTCATCGACTTGGCTCGTGCTTTAACATCGAGGTCGTGCCTCGCAACGTAGCGTGACTTAACCAAACTTGCCTTACGACCCTTCTTGACTTAACTCGAAATAACTCAAGTCTGACTTATGCAACTCTATGCCAACGACTTAATACTTGACACCGCATCTCGTGCCGAAGCACGTGTCTTTGCTATAGACAAATCTTAGGCTTCTTAAGACTTGTATTGCAACTGTGCATACCATCTTTATCCTATTTGTGTCGTGCTTGCACTTTCTTATATTCGACCGACACCATACATGCGGATTACCGCTTAGCACGCCAACATATTTATATGAAAGGTCACTAGCAATTCAAGCCATCTTGGACATGTAGATGGTACAAGATGAGGCCCTTGCAGCTAAAGGTAGCTAGTCGCGGTGTGTTCTTGCCTAACTACCTTGCTCCCCTCCTAGGTCGATACGGTCCTGTGGCCCCAAGTTTCCGAATCGAGGGTACAAAACCTTGCCGACAAGTTGTCTATGACCACGCACCTACGAGAACTCCTAGACTCAACGTAAATGTATGACCTAACTGTCACAACTTAGCTTACTTAGCTTTACTTCTTTTACTTATCATACTTTTTTGTAGAGCCCAAATCAGGGTTGCCTCGACGACTGACCTACAGTTCCGACATGTTTTCTTCTCGGCGACTGACCTACAGTCCCGACATATTTCAGTGTTTCCATACTCTTAATGACTTAACTCATGAATGGCTAATTCATAGCCTTCAAGCATAACTTGCACCAAAACGCGTTCTTTATGTGCCAATAGACCATGGCTAACTTTCCACTGAACCAACCGTGGCTCGTGCCTTAAACCGACTTACGTTCTGTGCAACTCTATCGCCCAAGTTATACTTTATATGACGAGCCTTGAGATCGTGGGACTAAGTGACTTTGACAACCGCAGAAAGAGCGGGACAATACTTGGAATGACTTTGATCGACCGGCATAACTTGTCTAACTTAATATACAACAACTTGATGAGCAAAGGCTGCGTCAAGCTTTGCCTCGAGGGAACGTGTCGTGCACGCGTTCGACTTGAACAACCAAGTTAGTTGGGTACCTAGACTTATGCCATAAGCTGTGTAATGCAGCTTAACCCGTAGGGTGAGCAAAGGCTATGCCAAGTCTTGGACGATGGGACCGTGCTTGCTTTATCAAGCATCTATACGTGCGACGCCTATGACTTAGGCTAAGTTCATAACTTTGTGGCGACTTAGACCAACTTTCTTTCTTCCAAGCTACGGGATAAAGGACCGAGTGTTATTTTGAAAGCACACCGTGCATACTTCTAAGCCGACTGTGGGATCTTTTTCCATGGTCTAACTCAGTCTGACCCAAGTTGGGATTATTCCCTTAGCTATGTGGATGCGTCGATTTTATTATCAAGCTACTTGTGTATTTAAAAACTTTTGTTTTATTAGTGTGAAGGCCAAGCTGAGGCAAGTTCACCGAAGCCACCCACCTGAGCGAGGAGTCGCCTCGACCGAACGGGTCTTCGAGCAGCCGTTGCATGGATAAGTTCGAACGTCGTTGGCATTTCGATTCCTCCGATTGAGCTGAATGGGACGGGGCATTACAGTAGTTGCTTATGCGTCACGTCAGCTTCGTGATCATGAGAGGAATTACCTAACCCATGACATGGAGTTAGCAGCGGTAGTTTTGTACTTAAGTTGTGGAGGCATTACTTGTATGGAGATCGAGTAGAGATTTTCACCAACCACAAGAGTCTTAAGTATGTGTTTATCCAGAAGGATCTTAATATACGTCATAGTAGAAGGCTGGAGTTACTGGTGGATTATGACATCAACCTGCAGTATCATCCTGGGAAGGCCAACATTATTGCAGATACATTGAGTATAAGAGCAGGAGCTTATTTTCTAACAGCACAACCCGAGTTATTAGCAGATCTATAGAAGATGGGAATAAAGATTATTCTTCCTACCAATATGGCATTGATGGCAAGTATGCAAGTTCAGTCCATTATAGTTGAGAGGATTAAGACAGCTCAATCAACGGATTCTAAGCTTCAGCGGCTTAGGGCAAAATGTGAAGCAGATGAAGAGCAGAGTTATGCATTCACGAAGACGACACGCTCCGGCATAGAAGGTATCTTTGTGTACCCAGTGGTGATATCAGGCAAGAGATCATGGCAGAGGCTCACAGTTCACAGTATTCAATTCATCCTGGTAGCATGAAGATGTATCGTGATATCCGTCAGCATTTCTGGTGGAATGGCATGAAGAGGGAGATAGCTCGGTTTGTCTCTCGTTGTTTAGTTTACCAACAAGTTAAAGTTGAACATCAGAGAACAGATGGACTTCTTCAACCTTTACCAATCCTAGAAGGGAAGTGGGAGTAAGAAGTGGGAGTACATTACCATGGATATTATAACTGGGTTACCTAAATTCCCAACTGGGATAGATGCTATATGGGTTATAGTTGACCGACTCACCAAGATAGCTCGTTTTCTCCCTTTCAAGATTGGTCAGTCGACGGATCAGCTAGCAGAGATGTATCTCAGGCAAATAGTCAGATTGTATGGAGTGCCAGTCAGTATTATATCAGACAGAGATTCAAGGTATACATCGCACTTTTGGCAGAGCCTTTAAAAGAGTTTGGGAACTCGTCTCAAGTTTAGTTCAGCTTATCATTCGCAGACAGATGGTCAGTCAGAGCGCACAATTCAAACTCTTGAAGATATGTTACGTTCCTGTACACTTGACTTTGGTGGTCGTGTGGCCCATTCCATGGTCACACCCAATTTTAATAATCGACATAAACTTAAGTCAATACACAAAATATACAAACTGCTGCTAATCATTTCAGGTCTTATGAAATCAATATCAACAAGCGTACTACTGCATCATCAAGCACGTAAATCATCAGTCTAAGCTTACTTTCATTAGAATCTAGTTCGAGTCATTTTATAATTTATTATGTATTTTATCTTTATTGAGTCTAGGATATAAATTGTAAGATCGACTGGGTAATACTGGCTTAGGTTAATCTTAGTCCACTTTCCTATACAGCCTACATATCCATATTCCAGCTACTTCTATTGTGCAAATATACGTTGATGATATTATATTCGGTTCTACTAATGAAAACTTTGTCAAGAGGTTTCTAAGTGTATGCAGAGTGAATTTGAGATAAGTATGATGGGAGAGCTAAACTTCTTCCTAGGACTCCAGATCAAACAACACTCAAAAGGAACATTCATCAATCAAGCCAAGTATACGAAGGACATACTGAAAAAGTACGACTTCGACAATATAAAGCCTATCGGAACTCCAATGGCTATATCTACAAAGCTTGACACTGATGAAAGTGGCAAACCTGTCGACCAGCGTAAGTATCGAGGTATGATTGGTAGCTTATTATATTTAACTGCTAGTCGCCCTGATATTATGTTCAGTATTTGCATCTGTGCACGATACTAGGCAAATCCTAAGGAATCACACCTAAGTGCCATTAAGCGTATCTTCCGATAACTTAAAGGAACTTCTACAGTCGGCTTGTGGTATCCTAAAACAAAATCCTTTGACCTGATCTGTTACTCGGATACAAATTTTACAGGATGCAAAGTAGACCGTAAAAGTACCAGCGGTACGTGTCATTTCTAGGAAAGGCCTTAGTCTCATGGTTTAGCAAGAAACAAAATTCTGTAGCATTATCAACTACTGAGGCTGATATATCGCAGGATGTTGCTGTGCTCAAATTTTATGGATGAAGCAAACCCTAGAAGACTACAATCTGCACTACACTAAGATTCCTATTTATTGTGATAACACTAGCACTATAAACCTGACTAAGAATCCTGTATGTCACTCACGTACAAAACATATTGAGATTCGTCATTACTTTTTACGTGATCACCAAAAATACGGAGACATCTGCCTAGATTTATTGACACAGATCATCAACTAGCAGACATTTTCACAAAACCACTAACTGAAGACCGATTTAACATTATGAGGCGAGAGCTCGACATACTTGAATTTTCTGATTCATAATGTAGTATGTTTATTAAATTTATTTTTATAACTCATAACTTCGTAATTTATTTAACAAAAATTATTTTGGATACAAGCCGAAAGGGTCCTTCTGTCATACAGGTGTAAATAGCCTGAAACGACACGGTGCACTAGTCTTCGGACTACCGCTAGTTAGGATCTGGCCCCTACAGCTAACCCAAAGTAATAGAAGTTATTAGATGAAGAAGTCAACAGCTATGAATTCAAATTTTTAAACAATACTGCATTTATGGCATTAGAAATACAAGAAGCCGAACTCGGACCGAACTTTGACCGAGTTCAGACCGAGTTCGGACCGAGTTCGATCGGTGATGTTCAGATTCCAGAACCGAACAGCCGGCCCTAACTCTATTTAAACTCCCTCTTCCTTCCACTTTTTCTCATCACCCAACCGAGAAAAACCCTCATTTACCCAAGAGCTCTTCCTCCTCCTTCCTTTCAAGCATCTCAGGAGTCTAGTGGGTTGTTCCTCTCCATCTTCTTCCTCCTTTATAAGGTATTTCATTATCTCCTTCTTTTCATCTATGGCACCCAAGAACCAAAAGAGAAAGGTTGATTCCTCACATGCAGGATCTTCCTCTTCTGACAATGTTTCCACTAATGTCTTTAGTCCAGCTAGACCTATAGGATCCGATGATTTTGACTCTGGTCTCTTTCCCGACAAGGAATTTTCGGACCTTTGGTTTGACTATTTTTCTGGTCGTAGAATTTGTGCTGGAGTACGTGTAAACTTTAATATCTTTTCTGAATATGCTCCCACGTTCGACCGTCTCGACTTTCGTGACTTTTTGAAGTAGCTGAGAATATTTATGATAATGTTGTCCGTATGTTTTACTGCAACCTGCAAGTAAAAGTTAACGAAAACTTCTATTCTTGCGTTGTTGGGCAAGAACTAGAATTCAGCGCCATCGACATCAGTAAATACTTCCATGTTCCTGATGTAGGTGAAACTTTAGTGGATATCCATCACATCCAATTCCCTGAAGGTGTCACTCTTGATTCCTTCAAAGAACTTTTGTGCCATCCCAAACCTGTTCCTAGAAGAGTTTACTCTAAATATCTCAACCAAAACTTCTTTGAACTCCAAAGGTTTGTATTCTTTTTTCTTCTTCCGAAGAAGGGATCCTCTAATGAGATTACCTTCCTGGAGTTGTCAGCCATGTACCACATTCACTTTGGCATTCCATTCTCTGTTCCTAAGTCTATGATGGCTTGGATGCTCAACTGCAGAAATGCAGGACGCAACCTCGTCTATCCTATACATTTGGCCTCTATCTTTAGAAGGTTTAAATCGATCTTCAAACATATTCTTATTCCTCCACTGCCATAGAGCTTAGTAGGTCTAGGTTATACCCTACTCCTATGCCTCCTGGTGTTGAGCCTGTTCCAGATGCTGACCCGAGGCTCCTCCTGCTGCTGCTCCAGCCCCTGCTCCGGGTTTTGACCCTGGCTTCTATCAGCATTTTGATGATTTTGTTGCCCTTTCTGTGCAACGTCATCATGGCTATCTTGACTCAGAGTTCTGCCATATCACCCAGTCTCAGGTGTTGCAAAACAGCATTGCTGATCTTTACTGGAGTCTCTTCCATGACCCATCACATCCAGTTACCATACTTACTCACCCCAGCTTCCCTGGACCTAGGTTCGACGATGAGGTGATATTTCCTCACTTCGATCCTACTGCTATATTTTCCACCAGATGCTCCTGGAGGTGACGACAGTCTGATGTGATGAGGACTTGAGCTAGTGGATTTTTTTGGATAGGTCTGATAGACGATGATCTATGATGTAGTTTTTTATGTCTAAACTTTTCAGTTAGACATTTATTAGCACTTTGTGGTTGTATCTTTTCAGTTAGACATTTTGGTTGTATCTTTCTATTATGTATGACATTTTCAGTATTTTCAGTACTAGTGATTTCTTTTATGCACTTTATGAGACTATTGTTATTTAGTTATCTCTCTAGTATTACTTTGTCTGTTTGATGAACATTGTTGGCTTCACACATTACGGGGGAGCCAAAACCATTTTTTCATTGACAAAGGGGAAGAAAGAGTGCAAATACCAAAATCAACAATCAAAGAAAGACTACCAAAAACATTTTTTTAGGAAATTTTATTTGTTCTATTTAGATATTTTGGTATTGACTCAAGTTTGTCAATTATCAAAATGGGGGAGATTGTTGGCCCATTCCATGGTCACACCGATTTTAATAATCAACATAAACTTAAGTCAATGCACAAAATATACGAGCTGCTGCTAATCATTTCAGGTCTTGTGAAATCAATATCAACAAGCATCATCAAGCACGTAAATCATCAGTCTGAAGCTTACTTTTATTAGAATCTAGTCCGAGTCATTTTATAATTTATTATGTATTTTATCTTTATTGAGTCTAGGATATAAATTGTAAGATCGACTGGGTAATACTGGCTTAGGTTAATCTTAGTCCACTTTTCTATACAGCCTACCTATCCATATTCCATCTACCAAAAAGTTTTATTCTATTCTGCAAAAATATTTTACAAATATTTAACATTTTTACCTAGACAGAACTCAAACCGAGTTCGGCCCGAGTTCGGTCAGTTTAAATTTAGATATTTGTTGTCTCCAAATCTGCATGCAACGTTCATATGCGAAATCTTTGCATCAGAACTCTGCCAGAACTCTGCCCGAGTTCGGTCCCAGAAAACACCTATAAATAGAAGAGAATTTCTCATTCCAAATCACTCAATCATTTTTATCTTCTCTTCTCTATTCCATAAGTGTTTTCATCTGATCAAAAAATTTCATATTACACCTATACTCCTCTTAGCCAAAAGCCAGTAATATCTATTTCGATCTAGAGTCTTTTGGTTTTTAAGAGTTGTAAAGAGGTTGTTCAAAGTACAGAAATTATCTCTGTTGTGGAGCCGGTCGTGCGCTTGTCATCAAGCACGGTGTTGTGAAGTCGGTCGTGCACTTGTCACCAAGCACGGTGTTGTAAGAGACTGCAAGCTCTCAATTAGCTTGTGCCTTAGTGGATTAACATCGAGCAAGAGTACTCGAGACTGGATTAGTCCTCTCAGAGGGATACCAGTATACAATGCTGTGTCACTGAGTTTGATCTCTCTATCTCTTGCTTTATTTATTTATTGTCTCTTATTTACTGCCATAGTTATCTGTTTATAATTTTTAATTGGTGATTATTTTTTACTGCACTCGCACTCACTCTATTCACCCCCCAGAGGTGCTCAACGGTCCTACAGTTCATGGGAAGATCACATATACTTGGTAGAGTTCTCCTACAATAACAGTTTTCAGGCCAGTATCCAGATGGCACCATTTGAGGTAATGTATGGTAGGAAGTGCAGATCACCTTTAGCCTGGGATTATATAGGCGAGAGGCAGATGCTTGGTCCAGAGATGGTTACGCAGACTATCGAGGTGGTCAGACAAGTCAGAGATTATCATCGAGTTGCATAAGATCGTCAGCGCCATTGGGCCGATTCTCATCGGCGTCCTCTTGAATTTTCTATCAGCGACCACGTATTCCTTAGGATCTTATCTACCCATGACTTCATTCAATTCGGCGTATGGAAAAAGCTTAGTCCTAGGTATATAGGGCAGTTTGATATTCTCGAACGAGTAGGTGATGTGTCCTATCGTCTCGCTCTTCTACCGTCATTACATGAGGTACATGACGTATTCCATGTATCCCAATTACGATGGTACATCCCGAATCTGAGCCATATCCTTGATCATTCATAATTGGTTGTTGGTACCAACCTTTCGTATGAGGAAAGGCCCGTATCCATATTGGACCGAAGAGAGAAGGTACTAAAGAATAATACTATTAGTTTAGTCCGTATTGCTTGGGGT
The DNA here is from genome assembly GCA_029216955.1 of Iris pallida. Taxonomy (NCBI): domain Eukaryota; kingdom Viridiplantae; phylum Streptophyta; class Magnoliopsida; order Asparagales; family Iridaceae; genus Iris; species Iris pallida. Next base: position 13,466,248 of record JANAVB010026199.1, read on the forward strand.
CATCACTCTTTGGGTGAATCAACTTGGAAATGTGAGGATGATATCCGATCACGATATCGACACATGTTTGACTCATAAGGTATAATGTCTTCCTTATACCTTATGCTTTTACTTTCTTGCTTGCATGAATGATTGTTTGATAGACTGTTAGTCGTAGATTGCCAGTGTTAGTATAACTTGTCCCGATACCTCTAGCCTCTTGATTAAATTTTAAGGACAAAATTTTTCTAAGGTGGGTAGATTTGTCACTCTCGTTTCCAGTTATACGTATTTTCTGTATACGTGTACGAATTTCTAGCAATAGTCAGGTGGACCGTCGTTAGACTTGTCTTGCTTAGCTTGATCTTGGTTTAAACTTGCCTTGGTTTATTAGGTTCGATTCAACTTGACTTGGCTTGGCTTGGCTTGGCTTGGTTTGGTTTGGTTCATTTTGGTTTGAGATGAGAATAGTTGATATATAAGTCAACTCTCCTCTCTCTCTCTCTCTCTCTCTCTCTCTCTCTCTCTCTCTTCATTACTTTCATTTATTTCTTCTTCTTCTCCATTACTCCTCTCCACCTACACCCAAGAAACCCTAGACAAGTGCAACTTGCTTCATGATGGATCTTAAGTTTCTTTGTTCCATTCTCTTCCTTACTTGATTCTAAGCCTCTTTAGAACTTGGCATTTTTTTGTTTTATTGGATATATTTTTTTAGATTTAAGTTTTGATTTTTTTTTCTTGTTTTCTTGGTTTTGATCTATTTAAAACTTGGAATTTCCTAAAACCAATTGTCCCAGGCTGTAGGAAATCTCTTTCTACCCAGTTTAGACCCTTGGAAGTTCCAATTTTGACTTGTTTTGAGGAAGTTATGGCCATTTTAGTTCATGGGTTCCTTTATGTCATTTTCAGTATGTTAGGGAAGATGAGCAGTGGGCGTGCGCCTTTTGGCGCAGACCTATCTGCCTTAGCGCGTGCATCGCTTGGAGCAGCGCCATTCATGCTCTGGCGTCTATTGGCCCAGGCGCACTTTGGCTCTGGCGCCTATTGGCCCAGGGGCACTTTCGCCCTGGCGCCTATTGGATCAGGCGTACTTTAGCCCTGGCACATATTGGACCAGGCGTACTTTGGCCATGGCACCTATTGGCCCAAGCGCACTCGGTCCTTGGCGCCTATTGGCCCGGGCGCACCTTCCATGGTGCCACTTAACTAGTCGCCACCTGTTACCTTCCTGGCGCCACCTGACCAGCTCCACTTGGTTGCCTTAATACCCCCTTGCCCTTACCCTTATGCATGTTCTCCTAGTTCTTATTGTAAATGCTTGTGATCTTGCATATATCTTGTACTCGTCCTAACTTGCAATGACCCCACTTGATAACTTGTTGAGCATGAGTATGACTTGCTAGTATTGATCTTGACTTGAACATGATAACATGACCCCATCTCGACGTAACATGATAGTGGCCCGTCGAGGCGCACTCTTGACAAGTAATAAGTAAACTTGATATGGCATGAATAATCTTGATAGTGGCCCGTCGAGACGCACTCTTGACAAGTACTCTTGACATGACAAGTAACCTAACATGACATGTATAATCTTGAAGCGCTGTTGCGACAGCTACCCTGACTTGCTAAGTAACTCTTCTCTTAACACCATGGTTGATTCTCTTGATTGTGCTTGTATAATCAACCTGTCTCGTCTTGCATCATGTCTAGGACATGAATTTCTGGTTACCACGGTCAGGAATTCATAATGAATCTGACTAGGTTAATGACTAGATTGATCAAGTAGTCCATATAGAGAGATTTTCTCAGTTACCGGCGATCCCGTTATCCCGGTCACACCTGAGGGACTTGTAGCCTGCCGACAAGCAGAGCACATTTCCAGCTCACTGTCATGTGGGGCACTTCTTGAAAACGTAAGTACTGAAAGTACCCCAGTAATCTTGATAACTCTTATAAATCACCTCGCCTGGATAACCTGGATAGTCTATAGGACTTGTGACTGCAGGAACATCTTATTGCATCTTGCTAGTAACTAGGCCTGTGATAACCCTACTTAGATAATGATAGCAAGCCGTAGGACTTGATTGGCCGTGCATGAATGCTTATATCGTGATTAGCATAGGAATTATATTTCGCCTCTTATTTTCCTAATGCAAGCTATCATTTTATTCTAATTATGTCTTCATGTTACTTAATCATGTTCATTTATGTATTCTTCTATTTAATTATCTGTTGGTTTTAGTTCCTTAATAAAGCCTCCCTTATGGCACTTGCACTTCTAGGTTCTGACCCAGCTGGTTTTGTATGGCCAGATTTTGGAGTAGCACCCGATGATCTTCCTGTCTTCCAGCCAGATGGTGAACACCAAACGTAATCCTGGCGACGAGTAGGTTTCTTATTTTGCTCTCCCACTCTATTGTAAATTATTCTTTTGAGGCGTTTAGCCATCGAGCAAGTGTTAGCTCGTGTTGAAACTTAATTTATGTTTGCCTAAGGCTGTAACATGATTGACAAATCCTAGGGTTGATCATGTATGACTTAACTCTTGCTAGTCTCGTATTTTGTATGACTAGCTTCATGATCATCTGAATATGTAATATTTAGGACGCCTTACTTTGTATGTCTGATGATCTAACATCTTGTACATTATTTGCTTGCTTGATATTGAGACACTAGGCTTGTTCTTGACCATAGAGACTGATGGATTGTAGTTTAACCCTCATGCATCTAGACTGCCGTGGCCGTATTGCGAGGTGTGTTGCACTTCAATGTACGTAGTTGGCTGTGTCTGTCCTCGCTCTCTATTATTCTGGCTCTGGAGCGTGACAATTGGTATGAGTGGTCCATGAGTATGTTACTATATGGTAGATGTGTATAACTAAAGGGTATATAGACATGATTAGGAATGCACCTATATGTCATGAGTATAGGTTAATTTCCTGGATATTGAGTATTGTGAAGCTATAGAGGGTTAGCTTGTGTGGTACCATGTTGGCCAAGCCAAGGATCCACTTGGTATTAGTTTAGCTACGATACTATATATATTATATTTGTATATCCTAAATAGTAATCTCATATATAGTATCTTATGATATAGTATAATATTGTTGCTCTAGTATCCTGTTAGGGCTAGTATGGCCTAGGTACATAGTATATGGACTCCTGCAACCTGGAAATACTAGTTTAACTTTCTATGACCTAGAAAAGGCCTAGAAGCATGTAACTAGTACAACTAAATTCATTGTTACTCTAGAACACCAAATAACCCTGTATATCTTATATATAGGTTTGTGTGACACCACTTTGGGCATCAATCCCCATCAATTGCTCTGGACCGCAAGCGAGTACATTCTCTGATAGTCTTCATTTACTTGATGATTATTATGATTCATCTTCTAGTATAGTTCTATTTGATTCTCTGACACAATACGGATTGGTATTCTGGATTCATTCACTTGCGACACATGAACCTGTCTAGCCCCTTCTTCTGGAACCACTCACTGGAATAACCTACTGAAACACCTACTGGCACCACTAACTTTCTGACTAGACTTGTACTATATTCATGTGTCGGGATATGGATTCATTTGTACTAGTCGGGGTGGGAAAATACTCGAGTAGACATATAAACATTTCCAATCGTACTGGAACCACTCCTAATGGTCTAATCTGAAAAGATAGTCGTCGCATGCTTGCCAAGCATGTGATGTGCCATATTTACCCCTAGCCATTTACATGTCGAAAGCGGTATTTCAAAACACCCTAGATTAGTGTCTTGTACTAGATTCACATTTAAGTCATGTTATACTGTCTGGACTCACATCACCTCTATTCTAGTTATCTCTATTTACAGTCTCTATTACCATGCTCTTTTGATTCACTCTATTTACTCTCTTGTACTTTATTTAACTGTTGTTCTATTTCAATTCTTGTCTCCTTCTATCATGTTCATCAAGTATTACTGTCTATAATTGTTTTATAGTCTTTGTCATTTATTTGGAACTACTAGAGGAGATGTGCTCGTTTATCCTGACTGGATATATTTTTCAGATGTTTGCTCAGAGGATTTGTGTCCCACTTGTTACGGATCGATGAAAGGATAGCTACCATGGGTCCGAAATCTCAGGAGTGACCGAGAGACTTAGTTCTATATTTAACTTGTTTTAGATTCTCTGTTAGAACTTTTGACTTGTAATATTGGAGATTTGTTATTTAAATTTGAGACTTGGATTTTGATTTTGTACTAGAAGTTGTTGTTGTTGAGATTTTGTAGTATTTAGACTTCTTTGATATCTTATCGTGCTGTAGACTGTGATTGAGTATTTACAATATCATTATACTTGTTCTCCATTCAGAGTTGAGATCTATGACAGGTTCATTATATTATTGTGTGAGATTGTTAGTTAGCAACCTAGACAGCGTTCTACCATCGATGCTGTGGCATAGGCTGGGCGCTGTTACGCACTCATGCTCCTATACCGAGTGCGGGTCTTGACAATCTTCCTTCTCAAAGACTCGTACAAGCGTTTCCAACTCGATTAGCTAGAATACTAAGGAAATACAGAAGAGTGGAGCAAATGGAACTCATAAGAACTTCTTTTATTTCTTGGAAAATGCTTACAAGTTTTGGTGGTAAGGAACAAATGAGGCCTCCCCCTTATTTATAGTGTCCAGAGGGCTTACATAGAAATCTCAAAAAACTTTTGGAATCAATATATTCCAGGGATTATTCTCTAAGAGATAAGAACAAAGAAAACTTCTAGTACATCTAGAAAGATCATGATACATCAAGAAGGATCTGGAGTCTTCTAGAAGATTCTCGGGTCCTCTGGAAGATTCTGGGGCCTTCTGGAAAGTTCTATTATCTTCTAGGATGTTCTGGAAGCTTCTCGCATAACCTTGGTCCGCGGAAAGGTTATGCAACTTAGCCTCGGGTGGGATGCAACATTTGGGGGCGTTACACGTTGTACTATGTAGGCGTAAAATTTGACAATATTTCGTGGATGACCGATGGATCTTCCAATCGCTGAAAGAAAATTGCAATTCTGCTCTTTCTTTTGCTTTGGTTATAAATAGCCTTGAACCCCTTCATTCAAAATTGATGCTTTGAGCCTAAAATTTTTATATCTACCAAAGCTTATCCACAAATGACTCTACTAAAGTTTTCACTTGCCTATCCACAAATTGTTTATAGTGTTCTTGATTTGTAAAGGTGAGATCTTCAACTACGTTGTGAGAAGATCAAAACCATTCTGTAAAGAGGTTGAAGTGTACAAGCATTCGGATCAAAGCTTGTGTGAAGTCGGGCAGCCTTCGGATCAAAGCTCTTGTGTATTAAAGTCGGAGAGTCATCATATCAAAGCTCTTATGTAAGAAGTTTGTGAACCTTCGGATCAAATCTCATGTTGTAACTATTTGTGATAATAGTAGATTAAAGCCGGAGAGAGTTTCGGGACTGGAGTGCCTCACGGAGGATACCAGGATATATCGGGTGTCGGTATTCTTATTTTTTTTCTCTTACACTCTTAACTTTTAAATTTTCCATTAGCAATCATATTGTGCTTGATTAGTAAGCTTGACCCTGTCATGACCCGCTTCCAATTTTCAGAATACGAGTACGTAGATAAGTCCAGCCTACGCCATAGCATCGGCAGTAGTACGTTGTTTAGACCTCAATATCAATTTCAAATACAACAAAATCATATCTATTTGCTCATTTATAATAATTATTTTATTTACGAATCCAATAATACATCAAAATGACATTCGGAAACAAACCCGCTAATTATTTAAATGCAAGAAGAATCTGATATATCTAGAATTTAAGGTCGGCCTCCAAAATGTTCTACCGCTCCAGAAAGGTCCAAAGTGCATAAGATAACAAGTTGCCTGCAACGATCCAGTCAGAAAAGGAGCAAAGTACAACCTTAATGCAATAATATAACTTAATACAAATAAGCTAGACAAGTAGAGACACAGTAGAAAATAAAGGAAATATGCAAACATGTACAAGAAACCACTAACAAGAATAGGTATGGCAAGACAACTAGCAATGAACATGTACAAGTAAAACAGACAGTCGTTTGATACTTTTCAACATGTGAATGGTTGGGCTAATACGGCACATCATATAGATGGCTATCCATATTATAAGGTACGGCTAACCCATACGTGAGGTGTATGACTTAGCTATCCACATTAACATTCATTAGGGTTTGTTCACATACCTATTTAGCATTTACCCTCCCGACTCACTAACACAACAATAACGAGCAATGATACAACAAGTCCTATCGTGTCAGAATCGTGTCTCAACTGGATACCAATAAAAACACAATGATGAATAGCATTATAATGTACTAAGTACATAAAGCAATAGTGTATTTGTCTCGAATACTTTAGAGTTGACGTATGTGACACAATGTAACTCCACCTTCCTATTTTGACAAATATTTTAAATCATTTCAAATAATAATAAGTTGTTGATTGAAGTTTCAAATATGAAGTTTTGTTTTTAAATAATAAATATGGTGATCTATTTTTGGAGGAAATAAATTAGGAGCAGAAATTCAAATTTGAAAGTTTGTTGTAATAAACTTGGGGCCCACCACTTACTCTTCTAACTGAATTATTGATTTCTGTGCAATAATGAAAAGGCAAGGGGGTTTTGTGAAACTAATCTTTTAATAAAAAGCTTCATTGATAAATTGTTTGGGCGGAGGGACTAGATTGTAAAATTGGCCGGGTGTATTATTTAGGGAGAGGGACCATTATTTTTTTCAGTCAGTTCTCTTTCTCTCTCCTTCGAAGCTCCAGAGCTTTCCCCAATTTTTTTCGATCTTTTGCTCCGGCGAGTCCGACGACGATGGTGATGACGACAATTCCGGTGGCAAGTCCCCACCCCCACGGCTACAGCGTCTAGGCGGCCTTCTTTTCCATCTACGGCGACCAACTCCCGAGCGACAGCGTTGGAGTTTCCATCTCCGGCGACCAATTCCCCTTTCCTCGAAGCGTGCGGATCGACGACAACGACGACGACGACGATGGCGAAGGCGGTCTCCTCCTGATCGACGATCCCCTAGCGCAGCGCCATCTCAACCTATTCTCCGGCGATCATCGTAAGTTCAGTCTCGACCTGTTCTCCATCCTGTAGTGTTTGATTCAATTCTCCTACATTTATTCTCATCTCTATTCCGATCAACTTCAGCTCGGAGAGGTCGATCTAGAGACTGCGGGCTATTGCAGAACTTTTCATTTTTTTCGATCAAATTGAAACTCGGGTGAGTATCAAGTTCAGTTGTCGATTTATTGGTTGAATATTTTGTAGCCAGACTTGAGATCAATCCCTAGGTTTAATTATTCTATTATCTAATTTTTTGTGATCAATTTGTGTTCGGAGAACAGAATTTTTGCGATCGGACAAGTACAAGGATCGTGTCCAAATTTAGAGTATCTTCGATTCTTTTTTTATTGTAAGTATTATTTCTTTATCCTGGTGAAACTCTGTTGGAGAATTCGATTGTTCTCTAATAGTTGCTCTTTCTCCATGTCCCTTTCTGTTTGATCTGTGTCGCAGTATTTAGTTAAGCTCAATTAGTTCGTGTCTGTGTCTATCATTGAGGGCGTGGCTACCCCTGGATTGTCTCTTACAACGGTTCGAATTGTTCAGGTAATTCTTCTTAAACTCTTTTACTCAGTATACTTTGGATGCTCGATTATAATTCTATGTGGCGTGTGTTCCTTTCATGCATCGTAATCGTTGGGCGTACGTTCGAGTCTTCTTCTGGATGAAGGTCTGATCGTGTCCAGAGTTCGTATTCCCGAGACTGTGTCGGGTTGTGTGGGACCATTTGTGTTGCAGTGGTGTAGCTGTGTCCAGGCAGAGATCGTGTCCGGGACGTGTGTACGTGTCAGGGCCGGATTAACAAGGGGAGCAAGAGTCTTATTTTAATTTGGTAATTTTGAATGTATATTTCAGTATTGGGGTCGTATGCATGAGTATTGATCGGGCTGGGATTTGAACTTGGTTTTGCACGGGTGTGCAGCAACAAGAGTAGCAGAGAGTGACCTATTTTGAATACAGATTAATTTTGTTTGAGTTTTGCTAACTTGGGTTTTGCTGAGTTTGGATTACAAATTTCTAGTGTGCAAATGGTTTGATGAGTTTTCTTTATTATGTTGTCTATTGAACTGTTACTTCTTTGCATCTTGAAGCTGGACAATTATTTTTGATCTTATGAATCTCTGGTTTTGGTAATAGTTATGAGTTGATGGGATGGCATGTAGAGTAGTAGCTGGATTGGATTATGGGAAACCTGTGTAATAACATATATTGAAAGAGGCTTGTGAATGGCTTGAAGGACTCATGTGTGCACCTGTTGACAATTTTTGGTGTGTTTAGTTGTTGGAGTTGTACGATTCAACAAAGATTTGTTTGGGTATTGTATTTGAGCTTGGCATGTTGGTGAGCTTGTCAGAATGCTGATGTGGGTAGCTTTGATTTGGAGTTCAATGTGAACATTAAGTGGTGTTCTTCCTTTGGCTATTGGAGTCGAGTTTTGTTTGAGGGTTTACTAGTATTGAGCCAATTCCTTATTTTGTTCATTGAACATACAAATTCTAGGTTATCTTGGTCCTGGAGAACTATTGCAATTTAATTGTTCAATACATATAGAATATAAATGTCGGCCTAAAATAATAAATATGTTACTAATAGATATTCATTTTGCTAAAATCTATAAACTATTTTACTATATAGATTCTAACTCTTTCTCCTATAATATTTTTACTGATGAAGCTTTAACTAAGTAAAAATTAAGTATAGTGATAGACAAAAAATGAATTGCTAGTATAAATATTAGAGCTTAACCAACTTGTACCCTATATAACAGGAGGACATCCAGCTCCATTCATTACCCGTACTTTCCCGGAGCAAGGCAAGTACTTTTCTACGGTTTTGTACACTTATCATGTCTTGTACTTCAAGATTATAGTTTCATTCCTGTACATTACATTTCCTGTACTTTACATTTCATGTACTTTATATTCCTGTACTGTAGTTCCTATACTTTATTTCCTGTACTATTTTTCTGTACTTTTCTGTTCATTTTTGTATTTTATTTTCATGTACTCATGTACTCATTTCCATATCATGTTCTTGTTCTTTACCTAGAACTGTACTTTGCTCCGCTCCTAACTAGGATATGTTGCAGGTGAGTTGGAGGCTCTTTGAGACACATATTATGGCCGAGAGCCAGTAGATGCAGGAGAGCTAGCTGGAGTTGCTCTTGACTTAGAGGCTGCAGAAGCCTAGAGCTTTACCTTAGTATTTCCATATTTTCCTTGTATTGAGACTATCAGACTTATTCTAGCTGGATGAATGTAATAACTTGTAGACCGGTACTTTACTTTTATTCTGGGATATGTTTATAGATGCTGTAATTTGTACTTGTCTTGATTATCTAGTTAGATTTTCCTAGATTGGTACAGTTTATTTCATCGTGTCTAACGACGAAGGCTGGGCATGTCCGACTCGTGTCCGATTATTCGGGAGCGGGTCGTGACATGTTTTTAGTGGTGGCCCATGGAGGTTTATCCTAATAGTACCTAGGTATTAACTATTGGGGGACTTGATTTAAACTAGGGAAACTTGATCACAGCATAGGAAATTGGGTATATATGGATATTATATAAATATTTACATTTTTCTGGTAGGTTAGGTTTTTATCAATCACGAAGTTTTTTTTGTTGCAGGATGGTCGCTACAAGGAAGACCGCTGATCAGTCAGGAGTTGCAGGCAGCTCGGACCAGCCTGCACCAGATGCTCCAATAGATCAGCATCCACCACCGCCTCCTATCTTTCCTCCGCTGCCCCCGACGATGACTTTTGACGACGCTCAGGTGATGGCTATGTTTCAGCAGTTTATGGAGGCCCATAACCACCAGGCAGCGCAGTTTCGGACGACAATTGTAGATGCACTCAGGACCAGAGAGCCGACAGCACCAGCTCCAGCAGTACCTGTAGCACCAGCAGCATCGAGAATAGGGACGGCCAGGGACTACCAGAACCTCTGCCAGATGGACTTTTGGGGCAACGAGGGGATCGTTTATGCGGACGAGTGGCTGGAGAATGCGAAGAGGACCTTGAAGATGGCACGGATCCCGGATGACCTGAAGGTGGAGGTGGCGAGCATGTGACTCTTCGATTTGGCCAGAGCTTGGTACCGGGAGGAGCCCTAGTTGGCGGAGCACCAGGTCGCTTGGACAGATTTCAAAACTCTGTTCAAGGAGAAGTTTTTCCCAGATGTGGAGCGGGATGAGCTGAAGATGCAGTTTGAGACGCTGCAGCATGGGACTATGACGGTTGCGAAGTACACTTCAGAGTTTACTAGACTCAGCAGGTTCGCGGAGATCCTAGTCAGAGCACCGGAGGACAGAGCTTGAAGATTCAAGAAGGGTCTCACCAGGGAGCTGCGACACGCGGTGGCGATTAGTCAGGCGGCGACGTATGCGAGCATCCTAAAGATTGCTCAGGCTGTAGAGAAGGAGGCAGATCCGAAGCTAAAGAGGGACCGGGATATCGGCAGCAGCAGTTTCCAGGCACCATCGAAGAGGGTCCAGACTCAGATTCAGGCGAGGCCACAGCAGCCAGTACAGCAGCATCACCGTCCAGCCAGAGCTCTTGTCCATCAGCCGCAGAGACAGCAGTAGGCAGTTACTTACGTATTCTGTTATCGGCCGGGACACCGCTTCGACGAGTGCCATAAGAGGCTCGGGCTCTGCTTATTCTGCAGATCAGACGCACACCAGATGAGGGACTGTCCACATGCTGTAGCTCGACTGACTGGGGGACCTAGAGGAGCTGGAGGACCACCACCTGCACCACCCAGAGCTCTATCAGCTGCACCGCAGAGTGTTCAGGCCTTACCTACTCAGCAGCAGCATTTTACACAGCACTAGCAGCAGAGGGGACCACCACAGCAGGGACGTGCTTACATCATGGCTGCAATTGAGGAGGATGAGGCAGTGCCAGATGTGATCACAGGTTCTATACATTTATATTCTTTTTCTGCCATTGCATTGTTTGATTCTGGAGCCACACAAAGCTTTGTATCATATGAGTTTTTGCATAGACACGGCTTCACACCCAAGTCCACTAAGAGGAACTTTCGGATTATGACAGGAGGAGGGGTAGTGTCAGTGAGTAAGATGATAGATTGCCCTATCACTATAGCAGGAAGGAAGATTAGGGCTCGACTTTTAGTGATGCCCTTGCCCGGATTTGATATAGTCCTCGGCATCGACTGGATGAGCGAGCAGCTTGCCGTAATAGACTGCCACGAGAGAAAGGTGACTTTTAGTCCGTCAGGAGTTCCATCATTCGAGACCAGCAGACGGATTACAGAGAGGCCAGAGGGAGTCTACTTCGGAGCAGTTGCAGAAGACCAGGAGTTGCCGCATCCGCTGATTACGGAGTTTCTCGACATCTTCCCCGAGGAGTTGCCAGGATTGCTGCCAGATCGAGATATAGAGTTCAGCATCGACCTCGTGCCCAGATCAGCACCGAAGTCCCAGCATTGCTACAAGATCAACCCGAAGGAAACTGCAGAGTTGAAGGCTCAGACTGATGAGTTGGAGGGCAAGGGTTTTATTCGGTCCAGTGCTTCACCCTGGGGAGTACCGGTACTCTTCGTGCCCAAGAAGGATGGGACTGTAAGGATGTATATCGATTATCGTGCACTCAATAACATCACCATCAAGAATAAATACCCTTTGCCATGGATTAATGAGCTGTTTGATCAGCTGAGTAGAGTGAAGGTCGTTTCCAAGATTGACTTTCGATCGGGATATCATCAAATGAAGGTTCGGGAGCAGGATATTCCGAAGACAACTTTTAACACCCGATACGGCCAGTATGAGTTCCCAGTGATGCCGTTCGGACTCACCAATGCCCCAGCAGTGTTTATGAACTTGATGAATAAAGTTTTTCACAAGTATTTGGACAAGTTTGTCATAGTCTTCATTGACGACATTTTGATCTATTCGAAGACCGAGGAGGAGCATGTGGAGCACCTGCAGATTGTATTAGAGATTTTGCGGAAGGAGAAGCTATACGGGAAACTCTCGAAATATGAGTTTTTCTTGGATAGAGTGGAGTTCTTAGGGCATGTGGTGACTGGAGAGGGGATTTATGTGGATCCCAAGAAGATTGAAGCAGTGGAAGCATGGGCACCTTCCAAGTTAGTAGCAGAGATTCGTAGTTTCCTGGGTCTAGCAGAATACTACAGGAAGTTCGTGAAGGATTTCGCCAAGATTGCGGAGCCGATGACCAAGCTTACGTGGAAAGACGAGGAGTTCATCTGGAGCAACGCCTGCTAGTCAGCATTTGAAGAATTGAAGAGAAGACTCACGACAGCACCAGTTCTAGCTTTGCCATTAGGATCGAAAGGATTCGTTATCTACAGTGATGCTTCAGGGAAGGGCTTGGGATGTATGCTTGAGCAGAACAAGAGGGTCATTGTTTATGCTTCTAGATAGTTGAGGCATCATGAGAAGAATTATCCTACACATGACTTGGAGCTTGCAGCAGTCATTTTTGTTTTGAAACTGTGGAAGCTCTATTTGTATGGAGAGAGAGTGGACATCTTCACGGACCATAAAAGCATAAAGTATGTCTTTACTCAGAAGGAGCTGAATATGAGGCAGCGTAGATGGCTGGAACTCATGAAGGATTTCGACATCAATCTGCAGTACCATCCTGGAAGGTGAATGTGGTATGAGATGCTCTTAGTCGATATCCTATCGCTATGTTTTTCACTATGGATCGGCATCTTCTACAGGATCTCGAGAGTCTGGGGTCGAGATTGTTCTACCAGGAGTAGGAGGACAGCTGATGCACATGCAGATACAGTCAGGACTGTTAGAGAAGATCAAGGAGGCCCCGTTTCTTGATGAGGGGCTCCGATGTCTCAGAGGCCAGGCAGAGGCAGGATTGCTCAACGACTTCACTATTGCAGAGGATGGATCCCTGAGGCACGGGAACCAGTTGTGTGTTCCCAAGGATCTGTGGGAGAAAGTTATGCAGGAGGCCCACCAGTCGCAGTATTCTATTCATCCTGGGTCTACCAAGATGTACAAGGATCTGCGAGAGTATGTTTGGTGGTATGGGATGAAGAGAGAGGTTGCCAGATTTGTTTCCAGATGCCTTGTGTGCCAGCAAGTCAAGACGGAGCGCCAGAGACCAGCGGGATTACTCCAGCCTCTACCTATTCCGGAATGGAAGTGGAAGCACATCACCATGGACTTCGTCTCTGGTTTATCGTGTACGCCCAGTGGCAAGGATGTTATTTGGGTTATCATGGACAGATTGACAAAGTCTGCTTATTTTATTCCGTTCAAGGTTGGGCTGTCGACCGAGAAGCTTAGAGACCTCTACATGCGGCAGATTGTACGAATTTATGGGGTACCGGTGAGCATCATTTCAGACAGGGACAGCCGCTTCACATCACACTTCTGGAGGAGTTTACAGCTGAGCTTGGGGTCATAGTTGAAGTTCAATACCGCTTATAATCCACAGACGGACGGGCAGTCCGAGAGGACCATTCAGACATTGGAGGACATGCTGCGGGTTTGCGCACTCGATTTCGGCGGTTCGTGGGAGGATCACTTGCATCTGGTGGAGTTTGCCTATAATAACAGTTATCAAGCTAGCATCGAGATGACCCCGTTTAAGGCATTGTATGGGCGGAGGTGTCGCACACCTTTATCTTAGGACGATATTGGCGAGAGGGCTCTACTTTGGCCAGAGATGGTGGTAGACTCAACTGAGAAAGTCAGACTGATCAGGAAGCATCTCAGAGTTGCACAGGATTGACAGAAGCACTGGACGGACAGCAGCAGACGGCTACTGGAGTTCACAGTTGGAGATAGAGTGTTCCTGAAGATCTCGTCGACTAGGGGCATTATTCACTTTGGCAGAGGTGGAAAGCTCAGTTCGAGGTACATCGGGCCTTTCGACGTGACAGTACGGATAGGCGAGATGGCATATCGACTAGCACTTCCAGCTAGCTTGGAGGGAGTGTACGACGTTTTCCACGTATCCCAGCTTCGATGCTACATTTCGGACCCGAGCCATATGGTGGACTATTCAGAGCTGGAAGTGGGTTCGAGCTTGACTTACGAGGAGCAGCCAGTGGAGACCCTTAATCGTAGGGAGAAGCGCCTGTAGAACCAGACTATTCCACTTGTTCACGTCATGTGGATGTTTGCCATAAAAATCAACATTATGTATTACAGAACACTGGAATTGATTGTAAACTCGCTTGTACAAAGAAGATCCTAGAAAGATAGCCTAGGAAATAATCTAAGTACAATTGTTTAGTTTTGATTCAGGGGGGTGACGGTGGAGGCTCGGGAAAGTGCTATAAACTCTGCCTTACTCCGTAGACTATCTGATGAAGTCTCTAGCTCGTAAAGATATTGCTTTTCTCTTGAAGGTTGCCAGCCTTTACAGGGGAGTGGCACCTTGCTATTTATAATAGGATAGATTTTGAGCCGCATGGTCGGTTTGCGGCCACGTGACTGTTTGGCACGCAAAGACCCGCTCTCGGGCTGCCATCTGTCAGTTTGTTAGGATTTTGTTACAGCAAATCTGGGTGGTTAAGGAATCGGTCAGATTGCCACGTGTCCCGTTGCGTATGGTATTCTCAGTCTTTGATCTTGTGGGGTTACATGAGACTCATGCGGCTCGGATCACAGTTACATGAAGTTTGGAAACTCTGGGGCCGCATGAGGTTTATACGGCATGGATGACGCTCTTTTGGCCGTATGGAGGCATACGAACCCTGCTTTTGGGTGACGTCTCACGACTTATCTTTCTTGTCAAAGTGTCAGAACTGTCATGTTTTTGCCAATACTTGTCAGCTTTATCAGTCGAACTGCTCCTCCATGGTCGCATATTTTCCTTTCATAGTTGTTCGTCGATGGGCCGCATACGTCTTTGAATAGTTATGCGGCTGTCCTTCATCCAGGCCTGCTTGGCCCGAAGTATCTATGCGACAATTTATAATCCGCATAAACTCTATATTTTTCATGTTTCTACAAGACCCCCTTCAAAGTTTCCAAATTGCAAATTTGGAATACTTTAAATAAGAAGCATAAAAAATATGCCAAGCCATGGGGAGTCTTCAAGTTGCAGGAAGTGATTTTTCGAACTTGAGTTGCAGAGAAATACTGAGCCGCAGGGGGATCCTGAGTCACAGAACAAATCTTGAGTCGCAGAGAAGCTTTGAGCCGCAGAGAGTCTGCCAGTTGGCACTGCTGCTTTTAATCCTCCTGACTCGGTTGTGGATCTATTTTCGAGATGAAGCCGACGGTTACTGGGGATAAAGTTCCCAAACGTCGGCTCTATCTTTAATGATCTTGAAAACCGAAGAGACGCTCGACGATTACTAGGGATAAAGTCCCCAAACGTCGCTTCTATCTTAAATAATCTCGAGAATCGAAGAGTCTCTCTTCAGCAACTCTATAAATAGGAGTCATTCAGATAGAGTTTTTCTTCTTTCACCTTCTCCTCCTTATACTTTCTTCTATGGCTCCAAAAGCTTCTAAGTCGATCGGTGCAGCGGCCAAAGGGGAGAGACTTGCTTCTCCGTCGAGAGCGGTAGACACTCCTTCCATTCATTCCGATGTACAACCTTCTCCCAAGGGTAAGGATGGTGAGCAAATGATGACTGAAATTTCGTGCACGGGGCTATCATACACTGCCTCTACTATAAACTTGGTCGCTGTATGCCCTATCTCGTTTGGACCACACGTGTTCTATACGATAGGGCTGCATAGACTGAGTCGCATAACTGCTGCTTATTCGAACTCGAACTGGCTGAGTGCCGCACGATGAATCTGTATAACCTTTTCACGACCGAGCTGCATAGGTGCCGCATAAGCACTTTATGATTAGGTCGCCTGAATACTGTAAGATTGAGCCTTATGATTGCCTTGTGACTGATTGGGCCACATGAGTTTTTTTATGACTGAGCCGCATGATAATGACTGAGCCGTATAAATGCTGCATGAGTACTTCATGAAGCCGGCCTCATAAGTGTAGACTTTATGAGTTCTATTTTGGTTGGGCCGTCTAACTGGCTAGGCCGCATAACAGAGTTCTTTGTTTTCTCGGTGCTGAATCCCCCTTCTTCTCATATTTTTTGTAGGGGTCTGGCTAGCAAGCTTCTTCAGGACCGATATCGGTGATAGAGTGAAAGTAGAACATTCTGGCGCCTACATCAGAGAGCTCAAAACTTCTTATGCTTCGGAAGAGTTTTTCTACGCCTTTTTGGTATACACATCAAACAACTCAGGACTCTTCATGCTTCGGAAGAGTTTTCACTATATGGTAGGAAGAGCCTTTACACCTCGGAGAGTTGGACGGTGGTCAGGCGTCGTTATGAACGTCGCGCCTTCACGGCTCTCCAGGTAGGCGAAACCACCATCAGGGACCATGTTTTGAAGGTATGGTCCCTTGGGGAAGCGGGGCTAAGGCATCCGCAATATGGAGGGGAGGATAGCATGCTATATTTACCCTCCTTCCGGCAGCTCCTTGGAGATTCAACAGCTTTGTTTGCTTCTCAGCAGTAAAACATGACTTCCTTCGAGGGCCACGAAACTGCTTGAAGACGAAGCGCTGTCAAACCCAACTATGTATTGCCGAATTTTTCCTTTTTTACTGTCGATGTAGTCCTATGAATGTAACTGATCTTGAATGACCAGAGTATGCTCACTCTATTCTATTTATGGTATTTTGTGGTGCTTGTACTAGAGGGTCTAATACAGCATTTGTAAAGGATATCCCACTGGGGGATTTTTGTGGACCTATTGCCCTTTTGTGCATCTGGAAATACGAGCAAATAGATTTGAATGATATTTTGTGGACCTACTACTCTTTGGTACACCAATGGTGTGAGTAATAGATTATAATTTTTTTTTGTGGGCTTATCATCATTTTTGTGTACTGGCGATGCGAGTCCTGGTAATAAGTGGAGAGGAAACCAACGTATTTACTCAGAGGTAATGAGGACGTGGTAAATACGGGTCAAAGCAAAGCCTTCCTACTCCGAGGTAATGAGGAAATGTTAAGGGTAGGCATGGTAGGGATACACAGAACAACTCAGAGGTGCTATCAACATGGAAGTTCTATGCATTGGTTGATTTGTTTGTGATGGACGGGAAAACAACTCAGAGGTAATATGGACATGGTTGCTTTTTTCCGTTGGAGAGTTTTGTAGACCTATTACCTTTTTTGTGCACTGACAGTACGAGTAATAGATTAGGATGAGTTGTATGGACCTATTACCCATCTGCGCACGGGTGGTGCGGGCAATAGATTTTGAGGAAAATTCTTGGCGGTAGAAAAGCTATGACCGGGGGTACATAGACACGACCAAGAGAATTCATTCAGAGTAATCAGAGAGTAAGTTCAGTGGTACCTAAGGGTACATAACTCAACAATCTGGGAGATTTGAAGTCAGAGTGTAAGTTCAGTGATACCTGCGGGTATATAACTCACCATCCGAGAGATAGTTGGAAGGTGTCGTTTAGACATAGTATTTTTTAAGGAACTTGCCGTTGATGGGCATCATGAGCAAGTCTCTATTTTGTTTTGCGAGGCGGTACGCGCCGTTGGAGAATACGGTCTCGATGACGAATAGACCCTCCCACTTAGGCTGGAATTTGCCGGGGGTCTTATGAGTCATGACCATTGGTCTGCGAATGGCCAAGACAAGATCGCCCACTTGGAATATCCTCTGCTTGACTTTCTTGTTGAAAGCCCGAGAGATGCGTGCTTGGTAGAGATCTATGCTTTGTTGAGCTTGTAAACGCTTCTTATTTAATGCTTCTAATTCCTGTAGCCGTCGGCGGTAGTTATCGTCTGCCATTAACCGATAGGTGCGGGCCACTCGAAGTGAGGGGATCTGAGTTTCCAAAGGGAGGACTGCCTCGCTCCCGTAGACCAAGGATAATGGTGTATTTCCTGTAGCCGTCCGAATCATCGTCCGATACGCCCATAGGCACTCACCAAGCTTTTCATTCCAGTCACGTTTGTTTGCAGACACGAATTTTTTAAGGAGCTTGATTATGGTTTTATTGAATGCTTCAGCTAGATCATTGGCCGAGGGGTTATATGCTGTCGAGGCCATATTCTGGATCCAATTCTTATCATAAAATCGATAGAAAGCGTGGCTTGCGAACTGTGGACCATTGTCAGGAATAATCCTCCGGGGTAGTCCAAAACGGTAGATGACGTGATGTTTTATGAAGCTAATCACGTTCGATGTCTTGACCTCTACCAATAGAACAGCTTCTGCCCATTTGGAGAAGTAATCGGTGATTGCAAGTATGAACCGATGCCCTCTAGACAACGGCGGGGTGATTGACCCAATGACGTCCATTCCCTATGCTTCGAATGGCCAAGAGGCCACTGTCGGGTACAAGAATTCAGATGGCAGATATATGAAATCTGTATGAATCTAGCAAGCCTTGTACTTCTTTGCATAATCAACTACATCTGCGACCATCGTGGGCCAGTAATAACCCATCCGACGAAGGCGATCTTATAATTTTGGGCCAGGTTGGTGAGCCCCACAAGTACCGTCATGAGCTTCATGTAGGGCTTCTTTGGCTTCTGCATTTGACAGGCATCTTAGTAGTAGCCCATCATAGGATCGCCGATATAACATTTTCGTCTCTGTATCATAGAAGAATCTGAAGGAGCATCTTCTGATTGAGGTAGCTTCCTTCACATTCTCTGGCAGAATTCCGTAGACCGCAAAGTCGATGAGCGGGCGTCTCCAGTCTTGTATGTCATTGGTTATCTGGGCGGAGCAACTCATACCAGTTGAAGATTGTTCCTAGGGCAGACCAGTTCATGGCCTATTACGTCGACTAGATGATGAGCATTATTTGGGAGTGCCAAGGAAGCGGCGAGACCGGCCAGGGCATCGACTTTGATGTTTTGAAGTCTAGGAACGTGCTCTATAAAGAACCCCTCCAAGGTTGTAATGATGGCCATTGCTGTCTAATAATAGGGAATCAGGTCCTCATTGCGAACCTCGTATGAACCTCGGATTTGGTTAACAACCAATTATGAGTCACCATAAGCTTTCAAGTATCTGATTCCCACTTCTTTCGCGAGTTGGAGTCCAATGACTAGAGCGTTATATTCGGCTACGTTGTTCGAACAGGGTTCTGTAAGAGAATACGCCCGATTGACTACTAGTCCGGAGGAAGAAATTAGTACCATCCCGACTCCAGCGACGATATCACCTTGGGCCCCGTTCTTGAAGCACCGTCGAAGAACATCCGCCAAATGGCATCGTGCGAAGCCATGTTCGAGGCGACGACTTCATCGAGAATTTCTTCGTAAATTTTGGCTGTTTCTGAGCCTGGATGGGCTGCAAGAAAATCAGCCAGGGCTTGACCCTTGATAGCTTTTTGCGAAACAAAAACCATATCATTAGGGGATAGTAGTATCGCCCAGGTGGCTAGACGAGAACTGAGTGCGCCTGGCTTGGTCATGAGAACCCTGAGGGGATTGACTTGCGAAATCACATGGATGGTCTGCCCTGTCACATAGTATCGTATTTTCTGAATAGCGAACACTAGGGCGAGGCACTCCTTCTCTACGGCAGTATACCTATGTTCAGGTCCTTCCATCATTCGGCGGAGATAGTAAATGGCTTGTTTGTGTCCTGTATCATTATTTTGGGCTAGCAGAGCGTTGAGGGAATGTTCCATCGCCCGTATATAGAGCAGGAAGGGCCTTCCGACGACCGGGGCTACGAGAACTGGCGGATTCCTCAGGTACTCCTTAATATCGTCAAAGGCACGCTGACATTCCTCGTTACATACAAAGGAGACACCTTTCCTCATGAGTTGAGTGAAGGGTTGGCATCGCCCCGAGAGGTTAGATGTAAACCTCCTAATATAGGCTAGTCTTCCCTGAAGGCCACGGAGTTTGTGGAGGTTCTTTGGTGGGTTCATCTCCATGATTGCTTTTGTTTTGTCGGGATCTATGTGAATGCCCCGGAAAGTAATGACGAAGCCCAAGAACTTTCCACTAGACACCCCCAGAAAAGATTTGGTAGGATTCATCTTCAAGTTGTGTGCCCGCATGAGGTCGAACACTGTTCTCAAGTCATGTAGATGATCGCTTTTGGAGCGGCTCTTGATGGCGATGTCGTCTACGTAACACTCCATCGTCTTGTGCAAATGATCTCTGAAGATGACACTCATAGCCCGTTGATATGTTGCACCAGCGTTCTTCAGGCCGAAGGGCATGACCGTATAACAATATACGCCGATCGGCGTTCGGAATGATGTGTGCTTCTCATCATCGGGAGCCATCTTGATTTGATTGTATCCCAAAAAGCCATCCATAAAGGACATGCATTCAAAGTCGCACGTATTATCGATCATTATATCGGTGATCGGAAGAGGGAATTCATCCTTAGGGCATGCCGCATTGAGATTGCGGAAATTGATGCAGATTCGGATTTTCTCGTTCTTCTTGGTGACTGGCACCACGTTGGCTACCCAGTCTGGGTGCTGCTCTTCGCGGATGAAACCGCTAGCTATAAGCTTGTTCACTTTCGCCTCGATGGAGTTTATAACATCTGGACGAGATTGCCGCTGTTGTTGCTTGACTGGTTTTGCGTTCGGATAGATGTTGAGCTTATGGAGTGCAATCTCGGGGTTCAGCCCTGGCATGTCTTCATAGCTCCAGGCAAAGACGTCGATGTATTCTCTGACGAGTTATAACAATGACTCCCGCTCATCGTTTGTCAGACTTTTACTGACAAAGATTGGCTTCGAAGAGGATTCATCTCCGAGGTTGACTTACATAACCTCATCTTCAGTGGGAGGATCACGAAGTTCGAAGCGTTTCTCCCATTGTGTATCTAGTTGTTGGACCCACAGCTCCAACTCAAGAGGTTCAAGTAGGTCTTCGTCTTCTTCTTCGACATCAGCGGATGTCAAATTGGCAGATAATGTTTGTCTGAATATGAAGTACTTGGTTTTTGCATGAAGTACTTGGCTTTTGGACTGTATAAGTAGAGCGGTAGTCTTCCAGTTTCGGGTCCGAGGTTGGATTCTTGTGGCGTGAAAGATTGAGGACCTTCTTTTCGGCCAAAGATGATTGTGTGATCCCATTCTCTTCTGTCTGAGACCGGAAAGTAAGCACCTTTCATGGGAGCAAGTCGGTTCGGGGTATGGACAGTTGTCACATGTGTGCGCAAACTAACGTCTAGGCGATCCCATGCGGTATATGTTAGATTAGGCTTGTCATACTCAGAATAGTCTAACGGCAGCCTCTTATTGATAAAATAAGGGATTTTGTCCACCGGGATTACATCATCAGAAAAGGGGCTATCCGTCTGTGTAACCATATATTTGGCGAGTTCTCCGTCTTCCTTGGCTACCCCCTGCGAGCTCAGAATTTGGGCCACTATCTTGGATAACTTATCCACCAAGGGTTCTGCTTGAGGTATTGACCTGCCTGGTGGTATTGGATCAACACTTGGCTGCTGGCTCGTCTTGGGAAGACGGATGACCATAGGCTCGGCGAGGGATTTTGTATCTTCTGGTCGCCTTGGAGCAGATTTTGGCAATCGGATTACCATTGGTGTTACTGTGGGCTTCGCATCTTCCTGTTGCCTTTGATTGGACCTTGGCAGTCGGATCACCATTGGTCCTAAAGCAGGTTTTGGCTCTTGGCTGGATCTCGGGAGACGGATGATCATTGGTTCCGATTGCGTAGGTGTGACAGGAGAATCGAGCACCTCTTTATGTAAGGTTGCGACAAGGGGTGCGGCCTTGCCCGGTTTACGGGATTAGAGACGGATTCTCAAGGGTTCCTCTGGTCCTACAATGGCCTCCGGCTCATCCGTTATGTGTTTCCTGGATTCGTCATATAGACAAGCCTCTGACGAGTAATAAGATTCAACCCCTTTGAAGGGGTCAATGTCGGCGAATTTGGTCTTCACGAAACCGTGTTTACTGACATATTTGAAACACTGGTGAAGGGTGGATGGCAAGATCATATAGTCATGTATCCACGGACGTCCCAGGAGGATGTTGTAGGAGGTGTCTACATCTATGACGTAGCAGGTAACTTTCGTCCTCAGGTCACCAATCTAGCACTTCAACCGGATCTTCCCTAGGGGATAGCTTCTCCCTGAGTTAAACCCGCTAATGGCTGTGTTGGTTACTGCCAGTCGGTGCATAGGGATGCCAAGAAGTTGGAGCAGGCTTTTCGGGATGATGCTTATTGACGATCCCGGGTCGATATACATCCTATCCACCTTGATATCGCCTATGTATCCAGTGTAGTACAAGGGGCGATCATGCAAGTTGGTCTTAATCAACATGTCCTGCGGAGTAAATACGATGTTGGGCATTGCATCTGTGCTACTGCCGTTCTGCAGATCTACTGGCGGATCTTCCCCTGGAGGCTTGACCTGGGCTAAGTAGGCATCAGCATTCTGGAGTGCTTCGCTTAATGCGACACGAAGATCCTTAGAGAGCCTTAGGAGCTCGTATAGCGACAACTTTACTGGCGTATTAGCCGATTGTGCTAATATGTCGAAGTTGTAAGGTCTCTCCAGTCCCTGAGGTATATCATTGCGGAATGGCCTATCGAAACGGGTTTCCTTTGTCTTGGACTTGTCCGCCAGCGGAGGCTGAGATGGCCTTGGAACATCAGAGGGAGGCAACGTTGCTGGATGAGGATCTTCGACTGGACTATCCCGTACAGGCTGGACTTGTGCTCCAGACCGGGTAACAATATCTGCAGCTTCTTCAGCTTTGGCTGAAATTGTGTGGCAGGCTCTAGACTTCCTGCCCTTCTTCTTGTTAGGAGGAGATGACACCCCTTGGGTAACTTCGGGCACCAAATCTGGATGCACCTACATGATCTCTCTTCACGATATAGTGAGAGGTACCAGTCCAGATGTCTGGTTCTGGACAGGTGGAAGATTAGTAACCTCCATCGTTGTCCGGGGGACAGAAATTACCCCGTCTGGAGTGCTTGTTGGAGGAAAGTCGTCGAACTGAATAGATACCATGTTTGCTGCCACGATAACCTCTTCAAAGTCTATCGATAGAGCTTTGGAGTCGATAAGACTCTGGATGTACCGCTTCAATTGGAAGCAATCCTGGGTGGCGTGATGGACATAGCGGTGGAAGTGCCAGTACTTCGAGTCCTCCATTTCTGCTGCTCGGGGCTCGTGCCTTGGTGGCGGGAGCTAGATCCTACCCCCTTGCAAGAGCATATCGAAGATAGGTTTGACATGACTATCTTTGAATGAGTAGTTGATCTTGGGCCACTGACCTTCCGTCTATTTTTGTTCAGGCTTCTGAGTCGCATCAGTGACCATGGCCTGCTTGTCCTTGTTGTCCCGGTTGGTGGTGGTGCCACTGTTGTTGTTACTGGAGGTGGAACCAGGACGTCTGCCCTTATCCTCTCCGTCTGGGATGTGTAACCCCAGCTGGCGAGCCTTCTTCAATTTTGCCTCCGCGTTGGTAGCACTTATGATGAAAGTCGTCCAGTCTCTGAACTGATCGTCCCCCATCTAGAGGCTAATTGCAGGGAGCAGCTTCTTCTGGCATATTTTAATTAGGGAGCTCTCGGGATTGCCCTGAGACAATCTAATCGCGGTTTGGCAAAACCGCTCGATATAGTTCCTCGTCAGTTCCCTCTCTCCCTGAACAACGTCCATGAAAGATGACATCGTGACATCATGCCCCACTTCGTAGAATCTCTCCAGGAACATGTGCTTGAAGCCATCGAAAGAATGGATACAGATGTCGGGGAGGTTGCGGTACCAGTCGAACGCGATCCCCTCCAATGCTCCGATGAATAATCGTGTGAGGATGGCATCACTATGCGACAAGTGGTCAGTTGTGACTTTAAAGTAAGTCATGTACTGACTAGCAGAGGTCTTTCCATCATAAGAATCGATATGGAACGACTTGTACCGTGATGGAAAAGGCACATCTCTCCATGTAACGGGATATGGCTACCGTATTCTGAGATCTTGAGAGGAGTCTCGGGCATTGAACATTGCCCGAAGCTCCTGGACTTCCCTCCTTGCCTCATTGGCTTCATCTGTAGTTGAAGGAACGGATGGTGCTACGGGATCATCACCCAAAGGAGGGGCGGTCGTGTTTGAGTCCGCATTGACTGTAGGTCCCAAGCTTGTTTGTCCGGGCGTCATCGCTGGTTGAGCTTGCAATGCGGCTTTGATCTCGTCTACCGACTTGACTAAGGACAAGAGCATGGCTTCGAGCACTTCTAGCCGTTGTCGACCGGAAGGTGCTTCATGATCGTCGTCAGACATAAAGACTGTTCTCACATGGGTAGAGGTGGAAGGGATTGTGGCAGAGGTACTCTCGGTGGCGTACCCTTGTATAGAGAAATCGTCAGAAAATGTCGAAATATCATCCTCCTCTGACTCGGAAGGGGTGCTACCCCCTGTGCAGGAAACTGCATCGTCTTGGTGAGGGAGGTAGCCCTCAGGGAAATCTGGTTCTGTTACAGAGGTCTGGGGGATCTCTATCCCATGCGTGTGCTCTTGGTGCACCGGGTTGTTACATACATTGAGGGGGCTGCTACCCCCAGCTTCATCTACTCTCAAGGTGGCTGAAGGTGCACCCCCGAGTGCCGAAAGCTTCTTCTTGGATCGAGTGCCTAAATAGATACCCCCTGTGGTTGATGAGAACCCCACAGATGAGGGTTTCCTTATAATACTGGATGAGATAGCCGGGCTGGAAGAGGCTGTCTTCTTTTCTTCCTTGCCTGGGTGAACCTTTTGAGTTGAATTATAG
Organism: Iris pallida; assembly: GCA_029216955.1. Lineage (NCBI taxonomy): Eukaryota > Viridiplantae > Streptophyta > Magnoliopsida > Asparagales > Iridaceae > Iris > Iris pallida. The sequence goes on from JANAVB010026199.1 coordinate 13,491,116, forward strand.
GAGGCGAGAGGAAACTCTTCGTCCCCTGGGATTTGCACCTGTTGGACAGGTGTTGGCTGTTGTAGTCGCTGGAAAACTGACTGCCGATCTTCAGGTGCTGTTGATTTGTTGCAACAGCAGTTGATGATGACTTGGGTGCAACGACGCCCTGAGAGGGACTCACTGTATGCTGACGCTGTCGTCTTGCGCTTGTATGTAATCATGTTACGTAAGTCGGTATCTGCCTTTATACCAAACTTGTGAACTCGGGGATCCCGAGCGTACGAGTGCTTAGGTATCATGTTTGCTCCCTGATCCATGGCTAGTAAGAGCACTTGCTCTGGATCTTTAGAGGGAGACTTTAAAGACCCACCCTGTCCGTTTGCCCTGGGGGACTGGACGCGGGTGATTCTGTACAACTTTCCATCAGAAGCCCGTGTAACAGTTAACGGGGCCCACTGACAGTCAGCAACTTGGACAGTTGACTGGGCTGATTGAGCCCGCACTGTCCTAGACTTTTTTAACTTAGCGCTGAAAGGCACGTAGTAAAAAGAGTCCAGATTGACATATTCCGTATCCTTGGTGGGCCGTATGGCGTCGGGCCCGCATGAGAGGCGGTCGAACACAGAGCTTCTGACAGGGGCCGCATGAGACATCCTGTCTGTGGGAAGGATTGGTGGTCGCATGGCCCATCTTCTTGCGGCTAGAGCTGGTTGCCGCATGGATCATCTTCCTACGGCGAGAGTTGGATGCCACATGAGTTGTCTACCTGCGGCCAGAGTTGGATGTTGCATGGGCAGACTGCTCATCTCCTCTTTGTGGCCTCCTCTTTGTCCGCATGGAGTTCCCTTGTGTCCCCAAAAACTCAACATCGTAGTGTTTTCCTCTGCTGGATTTGGGGACAGTGGGGTCCTCTGCGGTTGGGAACAGAGCCACAAGAGAGTTCTGGTCACCGTCTTGGGCTGCAGAAGGAGCTTCTTCGAAAACTTGGTCGGGGGCAACAGTTTTGCGCACCGACGCCTTGCGAGTCCTCTTCGGTTCGGCTCGCTTCTGAGACGGTCTGGTGCTCCCTTCAGAGAGCAATTCTTCGAAGGCTTGTTGGTCGAAGCGGACCACAAGCATCTGCTGTGTAGAGCCGAGCTTGGACGCGTCAGATTGCGTCACCAACTTCTCATCGGAAGAGAAGGATGTCCCCAGCAGAGTCGCTATCTTGTTTGCCATAAAAATCAACAACATGAATTACAGAATACTGGAATTTATTACAAACTCGCTTGTACAAAGAATAGCCTAGAAAGAAAGCATAGGAAATAATCTAAGTATAATTGTTTAGTTTTGATTATGGAGGATGACGGTGAAGGCTCGGGAAAGTGCTATAAACTCTGCCTTACTCCATGGACTATCTGATGCAGTCTCTAGCTCGTGAAGATATTGCTTTTCTCTTGAAGGTTGCCAGCCTTTGCAGGGGAGTGGCACCCTGCTATTTATAATAGGATGCCACATGGCTGGTTGGCACGCAAAGACCCGCACTCGGGCTGCCATCTGTCAGTTTGTTGGGATTTTGTTACAGCAAATCTGGGTGGTTAAGGAATCGGTTAGATTGCCACGTGTCCCGTTGCATATGGTATTCTCAGTCTTTGATCTTGTGGGGTTGCATGAGACTCATGCGGCTCGGATCACAGTTATATGAAGTTTGGAAACTCTGGGGCCGCATAACCTGGGCCGCATGAGGTTCATGCGGCTTGGATGATGCTCTTTTGGCCGCATGGAGGTGTACGAACCCTGCTTTTGGGCGACGTCTCACGTCTTATCTTTCTTGTCAAAGTGTCAGAACTGTCATGTTTTTGCCAGTACTTGTCAGCTTTACCAGTCGAACTGCTCCTCCTTGGTCGCATATTTTTCTTCCACAGCTGTTCGTCGATGGGCCGTATACGTCTTTGAACAGTTATGCGGCTGTCCTTCATGCGGGCCTGTTTGGACCGAAGTATCTATGCGGCAATTTGTAATCCGCATGAACTCCATATTTTTCATGTTTCTACAGTGGAGACATTACTCTCCGGGAGAGTCCACATGGAAGCGTGAGGACGAGATGCGAGAGCATTATCCTAGTTTGTTTGCTTGATTGTATTCTAGTTTTCAAAAAATTTAAATTCAATAAATGACTTGTGTTCGAACCTCTTTTATGATTTTCTAAGATTTATTTTGTTGATTCTTCGAATTTCGAGGACGAAATTTTTAAGGGGAGAGATTTGTAACTCCACCTCCCTATTTTGACAAATATTTTAAATCATTTCAAATAATAATAAGTTGTTGATTGAAGTTTCAAATAATAAGTTTTGGCTTTAAATAATAAATATGGTGATCTATTTTTGGAGGAAAATAAATTAGGAGCAAAAATTCAAATTTGAAAGTTTGTTGTAACAAACTTGGGGCCCACCACTTACTCTTCTAACTGAATTATTGATTTTTGTGCAATAATGAAAAGGTAAGGGGGTTTTGTGAAACTAATCTTTTAAAAAAAGAGCTTTATTGATAAATTGTTTGGGCGGAGGGACTAGATTGTAAAATTGGTCGGGTGTATTATTTAGGGAGAGGGATCATTATTTTTTTCAGTCAGTTCTCTTTCTCTCTCCTTCGAAGCTCCAGAGCTTTCCCCAATTTTCTTTCCGATCTTTTGCTCTGGCGAGTCCGGCGACGATGGTGATGACGACGATTCCGGCGGCAAGTCCCCACCCCCACGGCTACAGCGTCTAGGCGGCCTTCTTCTCCATCTACGGTGACCAACTCCCGAGCGACGGTGGTGGAGTTTCCATCTCCGACGACCAACTCCCCTTTTCTTGAAGCGTGCAGATCGACGACGACGACGACGATGATGACGACGATGGCGAAGGCGGTTTCCTCCTGATCGACGATCCCCCAGCGCAGCGCCATCTCAACGTATTCTCCGACGATCATCGTAAGTTCAGTCTCGACCTATTCTCCATCCCGTAGTGTTTGATTCAATTCTCCTACATTCATTCTCATCTCTATTCCGATCAACTTCAGCTCGGAGAGGTCGATCCAGAGACTGTGGGCTATTGCAGAACTTTCCATTTTTTTCGATCAAATTGAAACTCGGGTGAGTATCAAGTTCAGTTGTCGATTTATTGGTTGAATATTCTGTAGCCAGACTTGAGATCAATCCCTTGGTTTAATTATTCTATTATCTGATTTTTTGTGATCAATTTGTGTTCGGAGAACAAAATTTTTGAGATCGGACAAGTACGAGGATCGTGTCCGAATTTAGAGTATCTTCGATTCTTTTTCGATTGTAAGCATTATTTCTTTATCCTGGTGAAACTCTGTTGGAGAATTCGATTGTTCTCTAATACTTGCTCTTTCTCCATGTCCCTTTCTATTTGATCTGTATCGCAGTGTTGAGTTAAGCTCAGTTAGTTCGTGTCTGTGTCTATCATTGAGGGCGTGGCTACCCCTGGATTGTCTCTTACAACGGTTCGAATTGTTCAGGTAATTCTCCTCAAACTCTTTTACTCAGTATACTTTGGATGCTCGATTATAATTCTATGTGGCGTGTGTTCCTTTCATGCATCGTAATCGTTGGGCGTATATTCGAGTCTTCTTCTAGATGAAGTTCGAATGGTGTCCAGAGTTCGTGTTCCCGAGACTGTGTCGGGTTGTGTGGGACCATTTGTGTTGCAGTGGTGTAGCTGTGTCCAGGCAGAGATCGTGTCCGGGACGTGTGTACGTGTCAGGGCCGAATTAACAAGGGGAGCAGGAGTCTTATTTTAATTTGGTAATTTTGAATGTATATTTCAGTATTGGGGTCGTATGCATGAGTATTGATCGGGCTGGGATTTGAACTTGGTTTGGCACGGGTGTGCAGCAACAAGAGTAGCAGAGGGAGACCTATTTTGAATACAGATTAATTTTGTTTGAGTTTGCTAACTTGGGTTTTGCTGAGTTTGGATTACAAATTTCTAGTGTGCAAATGGTTTGATGAGTTTTCTTCATTATGTTGTCTATTGAACTGTTACTTCTTTGCATCTTGAAGCTGGACAATTATTTTTGATCTTATGAATCTCTGGTTTTGGTAATACTTATGAGTTGATGGGATGGCATGTAGAGTAATAGCTGGGTTGGATTGTGGGAAACCTGTGTAATAACACATATTGAAAGAGGCTTGTGAATGGCTTGAGGGACTCATGTGTGCACCTGTTGACAATTTTGGGTGTGTTTAGTTGTTGGAGTTGTAGGATTCAACCAAGATTTGTTTGGGTATTGTATTTGAGCTTGGCATGTTGGTGAGCTTGTCAGAATGCTGATGTGGGTAGCTTTGATTTGGAGTTCAATGTGAACATTAAGTGGTGTTGTTCCTTTGGCTATTGGAGTCGAGTCTTGTTTGAGGGTTTACTAGTATTGAGCCAATTCCTTATTTTGTTCATTGAACATACAAATTCTAGGTTATCTTGGTCCTGGAGAACTATTGCAGTTTAATTGTTCAATACATATAGAATATAAATGTCGGCCTAAAATAATAAATATGTTACTAATAGATATTCATTTTGCTAAAATCTATAAACTATTTTACTATATAGATTCTAACTCTTTCTCCTATAATATTTTTACTGATGAAGCTTTAACTAAGTAAAAATTAAGTATAGTGATAGACAAGAAATGAATTGCTAGTATAAATATTAGAGCTTAACCAACTTGTACCCAATATAACAGGAGGACATCCAGCTCCATTCATTACCCGTACTTTCCCGGAGTAAGGCAAGTACTTTTCTACGGTTTTATGCACTTGTCATGTCTTGTACTTCAGGATTATAGTTTCATTCCTGTACATTACATTTCCTGTACTTTACATTTCATGTACTTTATATTCCTGTACTGTAGTTCATGTACTTTATTTCCTGTACTATTTTCCTGTACTTTCCTGTTCATTCCTGTATTTTATTTTCTTGTACTCCTGTACTCATTTCCATATCATGTTCTTGTTCATTACCTAGAACTGTACTTTGCTCCGCTCCTGACTAGGATATGTTGCAGGTGAGTTGGAGGCTCTTTGCGACACATATTATGGCCGAGAGCCAGTAGATGCAGGAGAGCCAGTTGGAGTTGCTCTTGACTTAGAGGCTGCAGAAGCCTAGAGCTTTACCTTAGTATTTCCATATTTTCCTTGTATTGAGACTATCAGACTTATTCTAGTTGGATGAATGTAATAACTTGTAGACCGGTACTTTACTTTTATTTTGGGATACGTTTATAGATGCTGTGATTTGTACTTGTCTTGATTATCTGGTTAGGTTTCCCTAGATTGGTACAGCTTACTTCGTCGTGTCTAACGACGAAGGCTGGACGTGTCCGACTCGTGTCCGATTATTCGGGAGCGGGTCGTGACACACAATCTCGATTTGGTTGAAAGTTGTTGTAATTATAGCTAACCACTATTAATTTGGTGAATCACCAGTCATCTATAGCTTCTACAAATTAAACAAAATAATAAACTATTTATTTAATTCTAGAAAATTAGTATGATATAGATCTATGTGTCAGCTTTCCAAAATATCAAACGGTTTGCAAAACAGAGTTCATGATCTTCCGGAATATCGAAAACAATGCGACATGTCAATTTTTTCGACAACTGGCACTCAAATATTTTTTCAGAAATTCACGTTCATAACTGCAGAAAATAATTTATAGATTTGGAAAGCTAACCTCGATACAGTTCTAACAAAAAATGGAGGTAAAACGGAGTCCGGAGTTGGTCGCAACGGCTTTGGAAGTTGTTATAGTTTCTAAAAAATGAGGCTGAATTTATGATGAATTTTGGGCTATTTTGGACGAAAAGGAGAGAATTCTGAGAATGGAAAAGATGAGAGATGTTCATAAGGGTATATATAATGTGTAGCAATCACTTAATTAGGATTAGAGAATAGGTTGGAAGGATTTTGGTGTTGGCAGAAAATAAGAAAAAGTCTCTCCTTAAATAAATTGAGATTGATACATAATTTCCTAATTTGGAAAGGTCAAAAATCTAATGAATAAATATTTCCATTAAATTCAAATCAATCTCAAAACTATATTGATCAAATCTCAATCCATAATTGGTCATAATAATAATTTAAAATAATATCCATATCAAATAAAACTTAAAGCCTATTTGCATAAATCCAAATATTATAAAAATAATTTAGCAAAATCTTTTTATTGGTCAAAGATAATAATCATTAATTTCAAAACTAAATTAATCAAATCTAAATCTAATATTTGATTGCAATAATAATTCAAAATAATATCTAATATTATCAACTAATATTTAAAACATATTTTATAAACTCAAATATTAAAATAATTTGGCAAATCTTTTGTCATTCAAAAATATTTATAGTTACCTTTTATAGAAATTCAAATAAAAATTTTCTAACACAAAATATTTAAATAAAATAAATAAAATTTTAAAAAAAATTAAGGAACATGGGTTACAAATCTACCCACCTTAAAAAAATTGTACTCGAAATTTTAAATGGTATGACTAGACACGACTAGAAATATAATAAAAAATGATACGATTACTGATTAAAGTCAGTCAGGCATAATTATGAATAGAATCAATACCTAAGATAAGATGCGATTTGGCACGATCAAGAATATAGTCAAAATGGTCTAGTCACGTTTAAAAAAATCGTTTAGGAATGATCAAAATCAAAATTGTTTCGGAACAATAAACTGCTTAACCAAAATCATTTATGTACGATCATAGAATCAAAATCTAGATAATATTATGAATCTGGTGGAATGGAATCAAAATAGGTTAAAATGATTACTAGGAAACCAAATGGCGATTCGAAAATATAAAGATAAGAAATAAAGAAGAGTGCAGAAATTTGTCAACCATGAAAATCAATAGTCATATGCCAAAAGGATATAGTCTATATAGTATCCGAAAATCGTATGTATATCTGAAGTTATTTTACCGAGAATCCATGTTCTGCTAGTGTACACCTGGCTGCAGTAAACTCTTGGTTCCATAACTCAAATAATAATAGATGACCGAATATTCTGTCAACTTTATCCAATATTGACATAACTCAAGATCAAAATGATGCAATTAGGATATAGTTTTAATAATATTCGAAAAATTATGCATACCTGAAACCACTTCAATTTAGGGGTCATGCCTCGCCAGTGCGCTGTTGGCTACAGTGAACACGCAGTCTCCATATTTCAGATAAATGGCTGCAGTGTGCATCTGCCTTGCCATAGTAAGTTTACCGAATATTCTTTTAACTCTGTCCATAAGAATTTTTAAAGGAGTTTCTATAAATTTAAACAAGTTGATCATGATAGGAAAAGTATAAGTATCTATCCTTGAAGTGAAAGTATCAAAAAAAAATTTGAAAATCAAACGATCGATTAAGAAAAATGACCGAAGACAAGAGAAGTAAAAAATTTCCAATTTTTATTTCTCTTCAAGGATCGAGGGAAAAACATATATACCTTGAATTTCAACAAAAGCTGACTCGGAATTGATATATAGATAATTGAATCAGGTTATTCAAAACTCAATGGATAGAAATAGAATATTGGCTCTTAGAAAAAAATAATTACTTATGGTCAATGAAAAATAAATAAGAAATACGGACCTTACATATGATGATAATGTTTAGAAATTGCAGAAAATAAAATTTGAACCAATTATCAAGGCCAAGACTTGAATTCTAGGAAATCCTAATTTATCAAACAAATAGTCTACCCACCTTTGATCCTACAATCATGTCAAAACACAATAGTATATCCTTCTATAAAAATTTCTCAAGTTACCTAATAGGGTTCAGAATTCGATAAGTCCCTACCTAAATTATATGGCCTATGTAACAACCTTAACTATCCAACAGTCAAATTGAATAAGGGCTTCCCTATGGTATACATAGTCCTAACCATTCTTCTAAAATCAAATCAATCATAAGTGTGAATGAGCACTTCTTAATCGCAGGCTCGCAGTAGTATGACCAATATAGGTACTACTACGAGTTCGCAATATTTTTCGAAAACATGCCTGCATGGGCCACCAAAAAAACTTGTCACTCCCGCTTTTCGAAATACGAATACGTAGCCAAGTCCAGCATACATCGCAATATCGACGGTAGTACGCTGTTTAGACCTCAATGTCAATTTCAAATACAAAAAAAAAAATCTATTTGCTCATTCATAATAATTATTTTATTTACAAATCCATTAATATATCAAAATAACATTTGGGAACAAATCCACTAATTAATTAAATGCAAGAAGTATTTGATCTATCTATAATCTAAGGTCGACCTCCAAAATGTTCTCAAAAGTGCATAAGACAACAAGTCACCTGCAACGATCCAGTCAGGAAAGAAGCAAAGTACAACCCTATTGCAATAATGTAACTCATTACAAAATAAGCTAGACAAGTAGAGACACAGTAGAAAATAAAGAAAACATGCATATGAACTGGAAACAACAAACATATACAAGAAACCACTAACAAGAACATGTATGATGAGACAACTAGCAATTAACATAGTTGTTTGAAATACTTTTTGACATGTGAACGACTGGACTAATATGACACATCATATAGTTGCTATCCATATTATAAGGTACAGCTAACCCATACATGAGGTGTATGACTGAGCTATCCACATTAATATTCATTAGGGTTTGTTCATATACCTACTTAACATTCACCCTCCCGACTCACTAATACAACAATAACGAGCAATGATACAACAAGTCCTATCGTGTCACAATCGTGTCTCAAATGGATACCAACAAAAACACAATGATGAATAGCATTATAATGTACTAAGCACATAAATCGCTTTTTTTGCCTCGATTAGTTTGGAGTTGACGTGTGCAACAAAATCTCAATTTGGTTGAAAGTTGTTGTAATTATGGCTAACCGCTATTAATTCGGTGAATCACCAACCATCTATAGGTTCTACAAATTAAACAAAATAATAAACTATTTATTTAATTTCTAGAAAATTAGTATGCTATAGATCTATGTGTCAGCTTTCCTAAACATCAAACGGTTCACAAAACGGAGTTCGAGATCTCCTGAAATCTCGAAAACAGTGCGACATGTCAATTTATTAGACAACTGGCACTCAAATAATTTTTTAGAAATTCACGTTCATAATTGCAGAAAATAACTTATAGATTTAGAAAGCTAACCTCCCTCAATACAGTTCTAACAAAAAACTGGAGGTGAAACAGAGTCCGGAGTTGGTCGCAACGATTTTGTGAAATTGTTATAGCTTTTAAAAAACGAGACTGAATTTATAAGAAATTTTGGGCTATTTTGGACGAAAAATAGAGAATTTTGAGAAAGGAAAGGATGAAAGATGTTCATAAGGATATATATAATGTGTATAAATCACCTAATTAGGATTAGAGAATTAGGTTGAAAGGATTTTGGTGTTAGAAGAAAATAAGGAAAAGTCTCTCCTTAAATAGATGGAGATTGACACATAATTTTCTAATTTGGAAGGGTCAAAAATCTAATGAATAAATCTTTCCATTAAATTCAAATCATCAATTTAAAAACTATATTGATCAAATCTCAATCCACAATTGGTCATAATAATAATTTAAAATAATATACAATATTATCAAATAAAATTTAAAGTCTATTTGAATAAATCGAAATCTTATAAAAATAATTTAGCAAATCTTTTTATTGGTCAAAGATAATAATCATTAATTTCAAAACTAAATTAATCAAATCTAAATCTAATATTTGTTTACAATAATAAAAATAATATTTAATATTATTAAATAATATTTAAAAAATATTGTATAAACTCAAATCTTAAAATAATTTGGCAAATCTTTTGTCATTAAAAAATATTTATAGTTACCTTTTATAGAAATTCAAACAAAAATTTTCTAACACAAAATATTTAAAATAAAATAAATAAAAATTTTGAAAAAAAATTCAAGAACAGGGGTTACAGACCTTATTCACCCCCTCTAGGGTGCTTTCAAATACGTCGGAGAATTCTACTACGACTTCGATTTGATCAGAGTCTGCACCATTCTTCTGTGTGTCCCGTACAGAGGCAAGGTACACTTCATACCCTGAATTCAATATGCACCTTATCGTCACTGCCAATATCATCATTGCTACCTTGGACTTTGAGCTGCACGAGTAAGAGAACTCTATTTTTCCAGGTAGGTGAAATATAACTCTCTTCTCTACAGAGTCGATCATCACATGACACACACTGAGCCAGTCTATTCACAAGATATGGCATACTCATTGATGTCCAGTACTATAACCTTCAAAGACAGAGTTATACCTCCAACACAAATGTAACCATTCCTGTAAATCAAACTAGCAGCCATATCCACTCCCAAGAAGTACTAACACAAAGGGTTCATATCTAACAAAGTCATACATAATTTATTTTCTTCAACAAAATTAGATGATATAAAACTATGTGTAGCATCCGAACCAAATAATACCTAAGCAGGTATACCTATGTATAGTAGCATACATGTTATGACAGTGCCTGAAGTAAGAGCTTCTACTTGGGTCAAAGAATAAACTCTTCCTTGTGCACTAGGTAGTGGATTCTGCACATTCCTGGGTACCGCAGATAAAGCTCGTGGAGCCGACTACGATTCTGATGTACTGTTGGTTTCGTGGAGGATTTTGATTCCCTCCCTTGCCTCTGCACTCAAATGCCTTATGGCCTACATCACCACATCTAAAGCATCCAATCCGACACTCTGCCTGTCAGTGTCACACTCGATTGTAACTGAAGTAATACGATCCTTGATTATGACCAGTATGTTGATGCTCGCATCAGCACTTCTAGTAGCTATATGTCATTTAGGATGGTTGTTGTGACCGCACTATGTTACCCCTCGAGCAACTAGATGATGAAACTTCTCCATCTTGAGAGTTGTTTCATAAGCCTCTCAAAAAGTTGCACATTTTCAATTCAGAACATATCGCTGCAACCCTCATTCAAGTCTTGTCACGACCCGCACCCTAGAGTTAGGGCACGAGAACGTAACAACGCCCAGCCTACGCCGCAGTGTCGGCGGTAGAACGCTGTCCTAGGTCTCAATGTATCTAATATTATAAGACTAAACAGTTTATACTCCCCAAATGGGGGTGACATAGCAGATACAGACTCAATCACATCTAAGGTAGAGCATGATAAGGATAGATAAAACATGAAATCCAAAAGAGATACAGGAGATAGAAGTCTAAGTGTCTAAGATACATAAACCCAGAAATACATCTCAAACCTCAATACAGTAATCCATAGAATAAATACAACTCAATACAACTGAAATAACTAACTATACAACCTCTACTGTGTCTCCTCTAGGCTAGCAGGCAACCTCCAGGCTATCTGTAAAATTTATCAACAGGTCCAGTCAGGACAGGAACGAGTACAACTCATCAAGAAATTCCACTTAAATGACAGAGAACTATAAAGCAGTTATAGACAGTTTTATTGATGAATATGGCAGTTTATATACAGGTGATGGTATGGAGAACAGATAAGATACAAGAAAAGTAAGTAACTAAAACAAGAGAAGAATGATGGCAATGAAGACTGTAAAATAAATCTAGCTGAACTAAAGTAACATAATAAGTCCGGAATGTAAATGTAAACAAGTAAAAAACCCACGTAAATCCAGACAACATGAATCTGATACCAGGTGGTTCCAGTACAAGATGAGTCCGGTATAAGGTGAGTCCAGTTGGTGATCAAAGGTTCCAGGGTGAGTCCAGCCTATACTCTAACAGTGTGTTTTAAAATATCGGGATCGACATGTGAACGGCTGTAGGTAATACGGCACACCGTACACTCGGCCAAGTGTGGGATGGCTATCGTTCCAGTATAATTCCAAGGGAGTGGTTCCAGTATTTGGGTATGTTCACATGCCTATTCAAATATTTCCCCGCCCACAAGTACAAGTGAATCCAGAAAACGACACGAGAATCGAGATGAGTCCAGCCAAACATAATGATACCAGCAAAAGATTCCAGAGTGATTCCAGTAGGTGGTTCTAGTAGTGATTCCAGTAGGTGATGCCAGTAGTGGTTCCAGAAGGTGATGCCAGTAGTGGTTCCAAAAATAGAGGCCAGACAAATAGTATGTGTGTCGCATACATGAATCCAGAAATATCCATACGTGTTGTAAGAATCACATAAAACTATCTAGAACTGAATTATAGTAATTGACAAGTAAATGAAAGAACTATCAGAGGATGTACTCGCCTGATGTCTGAATCTCCAAAGTAAATATAATGTCCGATGAGAGGTGTCTGGCTCCTAATTAGAACAGCACAAGTCACAACATATCCAGAAGGGTAATAAAAAGCACTACAATGCATTCTACATGAATCTAGGTCAAACTAGGCCAAAGTCAATCCTTGGTCAACTCTGGTCAACTGCACTAGTCAAACTAGGTCAAACTAGGTCATGTCCTAACCCAGCAAGTCTTACTAGGCCTAACCAAGACTATCCTAGCAAGCACACATCAATACAAGGCTATACAAGCCAACATACACCCAACTCTATATAGCATGCAATTATTCAATACTCAAATAGGCAAGAATTCACATTGGATATACACTAGGTAATCTATTACTTTAAGCTATATATGTCTACACATATATACACATGCATATATTAGTATTAACATTAGGTCTATAATCATGGCATTTCAAATGGTTATATAAACTTATATATTACAACACAATATGCTAACATATATATAATATACATACATAGCTAAGTTAACTATATTCATAAATACTTATTTAAGAGGCTATGTGTGTGTATGTGAACATGGCAAAGGGGCAAGTGAGGGTTAAATGGGCATACATAGTGTATACATATAAAAGAGTGTCAAAGTATAAGTGAACAATGTGTCAAGTGTGATAGTGTCAACATAGTGTAAGGGGGTACATGAGGTAATATAGGATTTGTGTTAACATAGAACATTATATCTCATTAACTTGTATATTGCATACATTACATCTATTATTACATTACATTCATGTTTGTATTCATTCATCATTCATTTATTCTCTTGCACTACTATATGCACCATACATTACATACTATGGAACCTACATATTCATTACAAGCCATACTTATACATGCTTACATTAGATAGGATACTTACACCTCATACTTCATTTATTTAAACATTTACTTATGCTTGCATTCTCTATTTAATTACATAATGTATATACATTAACATGGGTTAAAATCAAATAGAATATTATATTACACACAAGGGTGCACAAAATGCATATACCGAATAGTAACTCCTACTAATAATCAATACTGTACCATCTCAGCTTGAATTAAAATCTAGGATTAAAGTATGTTATAGATCTATGTGTTAGCTTTCCGAAACTTCAAACGGATCGCGTTTTCGTTTTCGGAAACTCCCGGAATCGCGAAAACACCGAGAACGCGTTTGTCTTTCGTACAGCTGACACTCAAATAATTCTCCAAAAAGTTACATAAAGAATTAGGCCTATTAATACATGTTTTTGGAAAGCTAACTTCAATACACTTCTTTTAAATAAAACGGAAGATTAAACCGAGCTTTGAGCTAGAAGTTATGACATTTCTAAGTTAGGGCTGAAATTAAAAACGTGGATAAAAATCATGACGGATTTGGATAGTTTGAGACAAAAGAACACAAGTATATAACATAATATATCAAGAACTCACTATCTACACTAATATATATATATATATATATATGAGACACTATAGAACACATCTCCAATACAAAAATATGAGATTAAACATGTAATAATTCATTCATACATAACAACAACACATAGTGTGTCCAAATTTGGGATTTTCCCACATGGACACAAATACAACACAAAGGACACTCCTATGACCTCCAAATGGACACGAAATGGACACAAATGGAGATACAACCATGGGGGTCATTCCTATGGGTTCAAAATAGACCTATATGCATGAGGAAATGAAAAGAAGAAGGAATTTATACCTTCCGGTAGATCGAATCGAAGAAAAACCTTCCCGGAGCGACACCGACACGTAGAGATTCCAAAAGGACACGAACGAGCTTCGAATCCTCCCAAACTTAGGTAGCTTCCTCCTTGGCTAGAATGGAGAAGGAAAGAAGAAGATTTGGTGGCGAAATGGAAGGATTTGGTGGAGAAATTGAAGGATTTGGTGGAGAAATTGCTAGGGATTGCTCTCTAGTAATTTGGGGAAGAACAAGAGAGAGAGTGTGGATGAGAATAATGAAATGAACTTGAGCCTATCCTCTTCCAAAGTGGCTGGCCATATGGGGCTATTTGTCCTATTATGGTAAGGTCCAAAATGCCCCCACTAACCTATTCTATGAGTATTAGGAAAGGGCTAATTGGTTGGGGCTAAATTAGTCATTCTAAAGTCTCTAATCACACTAACCTTATCCATAATAATTAGTCTAACCTCTAACTAAAATATTTCTATCATATGGACTAAAATTAATATCATGTGGGCTATGCCTAACTAGTGTGTGGGTCCCACTAGAGTCAAACTACCCCCGGGTCCCCGTTTCAAGTCGGATTGAGCTGAAATTCGAACCCGACTCAAATAATCCCAAAACAATATCATAAATAATAAAAATAAATTTTAAAAGTATTTCAAAAATACAAAATGACAAAAATATCCCTGTTCCTGAAAACTGGGGATGACAAATTCCTCGAAATTAAAACCAAACAATAGTAAAATATCAAAATCACAAGTCATAATTTTAAATAGTTTAAAAATGATTAAAAATCACCAAAAATCATAATATGAAATAATAATCAATAAATAATAATTATAATTACAAAATTTCAAAATTACCCTCATTTGGAAAACTGGGTGTTACAATCCTACCCACCTTATAAAAATTTCGTCCTCGAAATTAAGATGATCGTACCCCCTTTTATGTCAAACATAGTCAAGGGTCAATCACTAGTCAATTTCTCAACATCCAAGTACTTGGTCATCAACTGGTCAACTTCTTAGGGTTTTACCTATGCTAGCTATCTAGGTGTTGGCAACTAGAATTTAGCAAAAGAGAAACTCTATAATAGACTAGCTCTTAACTTCCCAATCCTATCAAGTCACCTATAACTAAATACCTACAAGCTAAGCACATGAATACCAAATACCATATATATATATATGCTCAAGAACAACAACCCATCACATATATCCTAAGTATGTCATCTATATATATACATGACTGATCAACCAAGGGTTAAGGCAGACTAAACTTATAAGGGTCTGAAACAATGTTTAGAACTAGGCTAAGGATGAATGGTCTGAATCAAGGGGACATGGTATCTAGTGAAGGGTCTGCACACTGCCTATAAGGGTGATCAACACAAAGGAACTCAACACGAAGGAAACTTAACTAAAATGGAAAACTGAACCAAGTATAGGCTAAACAACATGTTTATAACCCTATACAACAATGGCCTATAGATACCAACTAACCTATATCCCATATGCCAATATCATCTGCAATCTATCTATGCAAATAGACCTCTCGGTCTTAGGTGAAACTACAACTATACTCAAAGGCAGGCTCTGGTCATGGGTGCCTCACTGGAAAAGGTAAGGGAAAGTAGTAATAATCGTCAAGGATGTAAGGCATACTAACATCCTATGTGTAACTGGTTGGTATTATAGATAACAGGAGAATTATCTGCAATGGGTTACTGTTCTAACACCAATGCTAACTATCACCTCTAGGGTACAGACACTCTACAAGTCATCATACCATTATACTATGAAGGAACTACCTATGAATAAGCTCTACAAAACTAAATATCCCTACTCCTAAGTCATTTATAACAATCAAAAGGGTATGACGTTTAAACCTTCTCCAGATACAATCTGTTAATCATATGCGTCTGTCCAAAATCATGTTATCCAGGGTCTTCATCATGCTAGTGAGCAAGGCTACGATAATCACAGAGTCCTTGACTAAGGTACGTACCTCTAGGTTCATGGTATTTAAAATTTTTGCACAGCCGCATGCGACGACGAAAACCTTAAATTCCCATACCCGAGAATACATCCAAAATCTGACTACATGTCCTCACTATGCCAACTAACACGACTATCGAGGATTCTAGATTCCATGATTTAGGCGACCTAGCCCATATGATTTTCTCAGAAGAAAAAAAACAAACACAACAAAAGAGTAACATGACAAAATTAATCAATCAACAAGGAACAAATGGAATCGGATTTCAAGGTAATTATAAAAGACAATTGCGGGAATGGAATTGAGAAGAACGGAACTTGCAGCAAGATCTCCAATGGTCTGCGCATCCTTGACTGTCCTGACGATAGCTCGCCCTGCTAGTTTTCCCTGGTCTGCTGCTGATGCTGCATGAATCACCGCTGCTGAGAGAAATCAGAAATAACGGAAGAAAATCTCTGTACAGATAGAGGTGCACCTCCAATGTAGCAGAAATGCCAACCTGAGTCGGCACAACAATAGCTGCGGTTTCGAGGCCCTGATGAACAGGACGAGAGGTGGCCAGCCTCTCGATAGTATCCCCCGAACCAGGGCGATGAAATCGTCTTCATAACCATCATGAAGACGGGTCAAACCAAAAAGCAATTACTGAGAATGAAGCAAAAAATCAAGGAAGGACAATTTATATTCAAGGGAAATCAATAAGCAGCAATTGGATAAAAGAAATCTGATTAAGAGTTTTTCCTAATGTGATTGAGTACCCCAAAAATAATCCTAATCCTACTGCAGGCTGTAGTGATACTCTAGTTCGAATACCACTACATAAACTCGACCTGCATGGGCCACCACTAAAAACGTGTCACGATTCGCACCCTAGAGTTAGGGCACGAGAACATAACAACGCCCAGCCTACGCCGTAGTATCGGCGGTAGAACGCTGTCCTAGGTCTCAATGTATCTAACATTATAAGACTAAACAGTTTATACTCCCCAAATGGGGGTGACATAGCAGATACAGACTCAATCACATCTAAGGTAGAGCATGATAAGGATAAATAAAACATAAAATCCAAAAGAGATACAGGAGATAGAAGTCTAAGTGTCTAAGATACATAAACCCAGAAATACATCTCAAACCTCAATACAGTAATCCATAGAATAAATACAACTCAATACAACTGAAATAACTAACTATACAACCTCTACTGTGTCTCCTCTAGGCTAGCAGGCAACCTCCAGGCTATTTGTAAAATTTATCAACAGGTCCAGTCAGGACAGGAACGAGTACAACTCATCAAGAAATTCCACTTAAATAACAGAGAACTATAAAGCAGTTATAGACAGTTTTATTGATGAATATGGCAGTTTATATACAGGTGATGGTATGGAGAACAGATAAGATACAAGAAAAGTAAGTAACTAAAACAAGAGAAGAATGATGGCAATGAAGACTGTAAAATAAATCTAGCTGAACTAAAGTAACATAATAAGTCCAGAATGTAAATATAAACAAGTAAAAAAACCCACGTAAATCCAGACAACATGAATCTGATACCAGGTGGTTCCAGTACAAGATGAGTCCGGTATAAGGTGAGTCCAGTTGGTGATCAAAGGTTCCAGGGTGAGTCCAGCCTATACTCTAACAGTGTATTTTAAAATATCGGGATCGACATGTGAACGGCTGTAGGTAATACAGCACACCGTACACTCGGCCAAGTGTGGGATGGCTATCGTTCCAGTATAATTCCAAGGGAGTGGTTCCAGTATTTGGGTATGTTCACATGCCTATTCCAATATTTCCCCGCCCACAAGTACAAGTGAATCCAGAAAACGATACGAGAATCGAGATGAGTCCAGCCAAACATAATGATACCAGCAAAAGATTCCAGAGTGATTCCAGTAGGTGGTTCTAGTAGTGATTCCAGTAGGTGATGCCAGTAGTGGTTCCAGAAGGTGATGCCAGTAGTGGTTCCAGAAATAGAGGCCAGACAAATAGTATGTGTGTCGCATGCATGAATCCAGAAATATCCATACGTGTTGTAAGAATCACATAAAACTATCTAGAACTGAATTATAGTAATTGACAAGTAAATGAAAGAACTATCAGAGGATGTACTTGCCTGATGTCTGAATGTCCAAAGTAAATATAATATCCGATGAGAGGTGTCTGGCTCCTAATTAGAACAGCACAAGTCACAACATATCCAGAAGGGTAATAAAAAGCACTACAATACATTCTACATGAATCTAGGTCAAACTAGGCCAAAGTCAATCCTTGGTCAACTCTGGTCAACTGCACTAGTCAAACTAGGTCAAACTAGGTCATGTCCTAACCCAGCAAGTCTTACTAGGCCTAACCAAGACTATCCTAGCAAGCACACATCAATACAAGGCTATACAAGCCAACATACACCCAACTCTATATAGCATGCAATTATTCAATACTCAAATAGGTAAGAATTCACATTGGATATACACTAGGTAATCTATTACTTTAAGCTATATATGTCTACACATATATACACATGCATATATTAGTATTAACATTAGGTCTATAATCATGGCATTTCAAATGGTTATATAAACTTATATATTACAACACAATATGCTAACATATATATAATATACATACATAGCTAAGTTAACTATATTCATAAATTCTTATTTAAGAGGCTATGTGTGTGTATGTGAACATGGCAAAGGGGCAAGTGAGGGTTAAATGGGCATACATAGTGTATACATATGAAAGAGTGTCAAAGTGTAAGTGAACAATGTGTCAAGTGTGATAGTGTCAACATAGTGTAAGGGGGTACATGAGGTAATATAGGATTTGTGTTAACATAGAACATTATATCTCATTAACTTGTATATTGCATACATTACATCTATTATTATATTACATTCATGCTTGCATTCATTCATCATTCATTTATTCTCTTGCACTACTATATGCACCATACATTACATACTATGGAACCTACATATTCATTACAAGCCATACTTATACATGCTTACATTAGATAGGATACTTACACCTCATACATCATTTATTTAAACATTTACTTATGCTTGCATTCTCTATTTAATTACATAATGTATATACATTAACATGGGTTAAAATCAAATAGAATATTATATTACACACAAGGGTGCATAAAATGCATATACCGAATAGTAACTCCTACTAATAATCAATACTGTACCATCTCAGCTTGAATTAAAATCTAGGATTAAAGTATGTTATAGATCTATGTGTTAGCTTTCCGAAACTTCAAACGGATCGCGTTTTCGTTTCCGAAAACTCCCGGAATCGCGAAAACACCGAGAACGCGTTTGTCTTTCGTACAGCTGACACTCAAATAATTCTCCAGAAAGTTACATAAAGAATTAGGCCTATTAATACATGTTTTTGGAAAGCTAACTTCAATACACTTCTTTTAAATAAAACGGAAGATTAAACCGAGCTTTGAGCTAGAAGTTATGACATTTCTAAGTTAGGGCTGAAATTAAAAACGTGGATAAAAATCATGACGGATTTGGGTAGTTTGAGACAAAAGAACACAAGTATATAACATAATATATCAAGAACTCACTATCTACACTAATATTTATATATATATGAGACACTATAGAACACATCTCCAATACAAAAATATGATATTAAACATGTAATAATTCATTCATACATAACAACAACACATAGTGTGTCCAAATTTGGGATTTTTCCACATGGACACAAACACAACACAAAGGACACTCCTATGACCTCCAAATGGACACGAAATGGACACAAATGGAGATACAACCATGGGGGTCATTCCTATGGGTTCAAAATAGACCTATATGCATGAGAAAATGAAAAGGAGAAGGAATTTATACCTCCCGGTAGATCGAATCGAAGAAAAACCTTCCCGGAGCGACACCGACACGTAGAGATTCCAAACGGACACGAACGAGCTCCGGATCCTCCCAAACTTGGGTAGCTTCCTCCTTGGCTAGAATGGAGAAGGAAAGAAGAAGATTTGGTGGCGAAATGGAAGGATTTGGTGGAGAAATGGAAGGATTTGGTGGAGAAATTGCTAGGGATTGCTCTCTAGAAATTTGGGAAAGAACAAGAGAGAGAGTGTGGATGAGAATAATGAAATGAACTTGAGCCTATCCTCTCCCAAAGTGGCTGGCCATATGGGGCTATTTGTCCTATTATGGTAAGGTCCAAAATGCTCCCACTAACCTATTCTATGAGTATTAGGAAAGGGCTAATTGGTTGGGGCTAAATTAGTCATTCTAAAGTCTCTAATCACACTAACCTTATCCATAATAATTAGTCTAACCTCTAACTAAAATATTTCTATCATATGGACTAAAATTAATATCATATGGGCTATGCCTAACTAGTGTGTGGGTCCCACTAGAGTCAAACTACCCCCGGGTCCCCGTTTCAAGTCGGATTGAGCTGAAATTCGAACCCGACTCAAATAATCCCAAAACAATATCATAAATAATAAAAATAAATTTCAAAAATATTTCAAAAATACAAAATGACAAAAATATCCCTGTTCCTGAAAACTGGGGATGACAAATTCCTCGAAATTAAAACCAAACAATAGTAAAATGTCAAAATCACAAGTCATAATTTTAAATAGTTTAAAAATGATTAAAAATCACCAAAAATCATAATATGAAATAATAATCAATAAATAATAATTATAATTACAAAATTTTAAAATTGCCCTCATCTAGAAAACTGGGTGTTACAAGTCTTGCACAAATCACTTCCGCTTTGCATCATCATTGGTACCATATAGCTACCAAATCCGACCCTTTTTAAAATTTCAGTCTCATAGTTCTCCATCGACATATTACCTTGTCGGAGTGCTACAAACTCATTCTCCTTTCTTTGACGAACGTCACGAGGAACGTATTAGGCCATAATGCTTATTTGAATGTCTCCCATGGTATTTTGATATCTAGATTGGTACCACAAAGCACTTGTATCTTAGACTTCCTGAGCCTTACAATGAAGCTGAACGACCGCACAATCTACTCTTTTACTTCACCGAATATCCAGCATGCGGAAATAGCCTTACAATGTAACCAAGAATCCCATAACTTCATTGAGTTCTGCCCTACTGTTGAACTCTGACAGATTATAATTCTTGAATTCAGAAAACTTAAAACTAGATTTCCCTCGTATCGGTGTTTCGGTTTCCTCCACCTTTACTACCACGGTCTCCTGAGATGCGGTCACTGCAGTAATATTGTTATTGGCTGTCATAGTAGTGACAATCTGCTTCAAATTAGCTACTTATTCATCTCATGTCCATCCGATCACAAACTAATGGTTGATCATCCATATTAGCATGAAAATCCTAATCTTTGTCGCCTTTATTTCCTTCACCCACAATCCCAGTAACCAAGTCCCTCCTTTTCTACTCCTCGTATCACTCCTCTTCTTTCCTTCGCGAGTTCTATAGAAAAAGAAGAAAACACCCTAGCTAATGGTAATAACTCTCAATTACTTACTCTCTCGATATCTATAAAACCCCTAATTTTGCATTGTTTTTATCCGTTAACTAGGCGCTGAAGAAGAAGAAGGCATTGCCTATGTTGTCGAAGCCGGCGAAGTCAGGTGAAGGGAAGCAGAAGAAGAAGGTAAATTTAGGGTTGGGGTTTCTTGATGTAAATCCATATGAATGTGTTAATCTTATAGGATATGCAGATGCAGGTTATTTATCTGACCTCCTTAATAGACATCAGAAATAAGATATATTTTCTAAACATTGTTGCATGTATTTCGAAGGTCGATCAAGTAAATCATTATGACAACCTCATCCAAACGTCATTACTCTTAATAAAGCAAACAAAGAATGTGTATAGCTATAATTTTACTATTTCAATATATCAGGGGAGAGTTATTAGCTTTCAGGAATCACAAATAAGCCTACAACTATCCGTAAGGACATGAGGATAATGTATAAATGTATAGGCAAACATACTATCGGGGTAAGATATAATATTCAAATGTATGAGGGAGTTGATTTTTTATATTTGAGTTGATATAAGAACTAAATATTTTTTTAGGGGGGAGCATCCTACAGATGCAAGCATCATGAAAATGCTATTGGAGACATCTTGAAACATGTTTATGCGCAGTGTACTTTTTTTTCTTCTTTTATGATGTTTGTTTCTACTGGATTTTCTCTTCGAGAGTGTAAGTCGCAACCACTTGGATTATTAAAAATCATATGAATACTATTGTACTCTTTTATTTTATATATATTTTCCAAAGTTGAATTTTTCCTTATAAATTTTTCTAACGAGCCAATTATTAAAGTGGACATCCAAAGGGGAGTATTGAGAGTTGGTGGTAAACGCAAATATGGACGCCCTTATTTAAAACTACCCTTAACTGTTGGCCCATTGGTCATATGGTCAACCTGATTTTAATAATTGATCAAAACTCTGTCTGGATATACGAAGCTTGTTGGGACATCTCAGCTCCTTGGACATTAGCAAGATTGGATATTCACTTCGTTCAAGACTGCAGATCTGTTTGCCTACTTGAGTCTGTATTTCCTATGCAATGTAATTTTCTTTTTATTTGAGTCTAGGAATACATTGTACACCGAGTCGTACTGGCAAATAGGCTATTCCCAAAAATGTTTTTAAAATGACCTATCAAATTGTTTACAAAAAGATTTTTAAAAAGGTTTTCAAAAATCACCAAAACCTATTTTAAAAATCCTAACCTAACCCTGACAGAACTCGGCCAGAGTTCGGCCAGAGTTCGGTTGGTGGCCGTTTTGATTTTGAATTCTCTGGAACTTGGTCCTCCTGCAGTTGCGGATTTGACCGAGATTTGCTCATCGAGTTCTGCCCGAATTCTGCCCGAATTCTGACAGAGTTCTCCCTTTGGAAATCCGATAAATAGAGAAGTATTTCGATCATTTCAATTCACTCATTCACTTTCAATCTTCTCTCTATCTAAAAAGCTTTCTGCCTTCCAAAGAGTTTTCTAGAGCTTTCATTTTCAGATCCCAAGCCAGTTACAATCCTCTAGTCGATTTGCCAGTGCGGTACGATCTAGAAGTTTTTGAGAGATTGTAATCAGAAGGCTTGATTGAAGAATACCTCTTCACATTTGAAGTTGGACGAGTTCTTCGTATCAAAGCTCGCGTTGTAGAAGTTGCAAGGACTTCGTAAAAAAACTTGCGGTTTTTCCTATAGTGGATTCAAACTGGTAGCAAGAGTTCTACCGACTGGATTAGTCCTCAACAGAGGGATACCAGTATACATCGCTGTCTTTGCGTTTACTTTCTGAACTCTGCCTTTACTTTATTTTTATTTGTGATTATATACTGTGATTGTGTTGCTAACTTTTTTAATTAGCATTATTCCGCTGTCAACTCTATTCACCCCCCCTCTAGAGTATTACGCTTTACTATATCGTTCCTATAATTGGTATCAGAGCGGGTGTTACAGGTAAAGCAAGGTATAAGTGCTATTATTTATTCATTATTTATTAGATCACAGCACATCACATGGCAACTATGAAATTCACAAGTGAAGGTCAGGCCACAAACAGACCCCCTCTGTTTGATGGTACTAACTACACTTATTAGAAAACACAGATGAGTTTCTTCTTAAAATCTCTTGATTTTGACTTATGGGCTATTGTTCTTGATGGCTATCAGAAGCCACCTCGTATAAATGTCGAGGAAGTTTTGGTTGAAAAACCCCAAAGCAGTTATACAAAAGAAGAAAAGAAAAAGGCCAGTCTTGACGCACGTGCCATTAATGCTCTTTTTTGTGCCTTAGACAGAACAGAATTTAACAGGGTATCCACATGCACAATGGCAAATGGTGTATGGAAGCTTCTCGAAGTTACACATGAAGGCACGACTCAAGTCAAGGAGTCAAAAGTCAGCAGACTTACTCAAGAGTACGAGGCGTTCAAAATGAAACCAAATGAAACAGTCACACAAATGTTCGAGAGGTTCTTGGATATTGTAAACCCTTTGTCCTCCTTAGGCAAAGAATACAATAACCACGAAAAGATTCGCAAACTCCTGCGAGCTCTCACCAAGAACTGGATTCCGAAGGCTACAGCTATCATTGAAGGAAACGACCTCACCACAATGTCACTTGAAGTACTCATGGGTAAGCTACTCACTCATGAACTGGATCTACAAGATTTTGAAGAGCCTGCACCAAAGGAGAAGACTATCGCCCTCAAGGCTCAGCACAGAAAAGCTGCTGAGGATGACTCAGACAGCAGTGGATCTGACGCTGAAGATCAAGCTCTCCTAGCAAGGAAGTTCAAAAGATTCATGAGACATGAAAAGAGAGTCAAAGAGAACAACAGCAACAACTGGTACCAAGAAGATGCTGTCTGCTATGGCTGCAAGAAGAAGGGACATATGAAGAAGGACTGTCCCATCAACTCATCATCGAGCAAGAAGAACAACAGGTATGAAAAAGGCAACCTGAAGAGATCAACATCCCGGAAATATGCCAACACCAGCATATGGCATGAGAGTGAAGCTAGCGACTCAGAAGATGAACATTCAGAGGACGCTGCAAACATCTGCTTCATGGCAATCGATCAGGTACCTACTGAACCTGTAGAAACATATGATGACTTTATCTTTGAGCAATTAGGAGATGCCTTCAGTGACCTGATGCTTGACTACAGGAAACTGCGTAGTAAATATCAGACCGCTAAGAAGGTACTCAAAGAGTACAAAGGAGAAATAGGAAGACTTACCGACCTAATAGCTGAGGTTAGAACTAGTGTTAGTGAGTCTGGTGAGCTTTCCTCTATAAAGCTCTTATTACACGAGACTAAACAGTCATCCGAAGAGAAAGATAAGATTATAGACCAATTGAGAGAAGATCTTTCAAAAGAAAAGAAAAGTCTTCAATCTGCACAAATCAGAATGGAATCACTCACTTCTGATTATACTAAGTTATATGACACTTCCAAAAGGTTGGAAATTAGGTTAGGAAAACAGCCTGAGCCTGCTGCTTCCTATCCTAACACGTGTCACTTACCGAAAATTCGGAACATTCCCAAGCCAAACACTGTCAGACCAAACCATATAAAACCTTTACCCCAAAAGGTTAAGCCCAAACATGATCATAGGTATGCATTCTTCTATACTAGAAAACCTAAACCTACCAACCATGCACATCACTCTGCTTTCAACACTCAACATGCACAATGTCATTATTGTGGCCTCATTGGTCATATTTCATCTGCATGTAGAATGAGAAAGCTAGTTGATTTAAATGTTTATGCTTGGATACCTAAAGCTAACAATTCAGGACCCTACAAGAAATGGGTACCAAGAGTTTCATCTGCAAACTGTTTTGTAGGTGGAACACCCTTCACATGCTAGAAGCAAATGGATCCTCGACAGCGGTTGCTCACGGCATATGACCGGTGACGCTACTCTATTTGCAACACTGTCGAAGAAGAAGAAGGAAGGTTATGTTTCCTTCGGTAATAATTTGAAAGGGTATATTATTGGTATCGGTGATGTTGGTAAATCTCCCTATCCCGTGATTAAAGATGTCTGTCTGGTTACCGAGTTGAAACATAATCTGCTCAGCATAAGTCATCTAGCTGATCATGGTTATGGTATCAACTTTGGCAAAGACAAATGTACTATAGTTGATAGCTCAACTGGTAGTACTATCTTTGAAGGAATCAGGGAAGACAATATATATGTTTTCTATCTATTGGAAGAAGCTAACATTTCAGGTAGATGCTTAATGGCCAAAAGTGATGAGAGTCATTTATGGCATATGAGACTCGGTCATGCAAACATGGATACAATTTCAAGATTATCCACAAAGAAGTTAGTACGCGGTTTACCGGACATAACATTCAAGAAGGATTCGGTATGCAGCCAATGCAAAAAGAACAAGGCTACCAGATCCACATTCAAGTCTGTAAACGCAGTATGTACTACTAGACCTCTACAATTGCTACACATGGATTTATTCGGTCCTAGCAGAGTTGCTAGCCTCGGAGGTAAATTATATGCATTTGTAATTGTAGATGATTTTTTTAGATACACGTGGGTATATTTCTTGACACGCAAGAATGACGCATTATCCGAATTTGTCGCCTTTTGCAAGAAAGTACAGAATGAAAAAGGTTACATGATCACTCGTATTAGAAGCGATCATGGAGGTGAATTCGAGAATGCTGATTTCGAGCAATTTTGTGACACATACGGTTTTATATACGAGTTCTCCTGCCCTAGAACTCCACAACAAAATGGAGTTGTGGAACGTAAGAACAGAACTCTAACCGAAATGGCCAGAGTAATGTTAAATTAATTTAGCCTACCCAAATACTTCTGGGCTGAAGCTGTCAATACAGCTTGCTTTGTGCTCAATAGAGTTCTAATTCGACCCAAATCGAAGAAGACTCCATTTGAGTTATGGTTTGATAGAATTCCTTCAGTTTCATATTTTAAGATATTTGGCTGTAAGTACTTTATTCTTAATACTAAAGACAATTTGGGAAAGTTTGACGAAAAGGCCGATGAAGGTATATTTTTAGGTTATGCGGCCAAGAGCAAATGATACAGAGTCTTCAACAAACGTACCATGATCATCGAAGAGTCAATCAACGTCACTTTTGATGAAATGAACCAAATGACACTCGATGACAGTGATGAAGATCTGCCTACATCAAGCTCAACATCAGCTGAACCTGAACCAAGCTCTGCACAAGCTGAACCCCCTAGAGGAGATCCAGGAACGAGCTACCTACAGAGTCTACCGAAAAGGTTAAAATTCACAGCTGATCATCCACAAGATTTGGTAATTGGTGACATTACCAAAGGAGTAAGCACTCGATCATCCAGTAGAGATATTATTTCTAGTGTTGCATTTATTTCACAGCTAGAACCTAAATCTATTGATGAAGCATGTAGTGATAGTTTCTAGATAGATGCCATGCAAGAGGAATTGAACCAATTCGAACGGAATCAAGTTTGGGAACTTGTTCCCAAGCCTATTGATCATCCGGTCATTGGCACCCGTTGGGTATTCCGAAACAAACTGAATGAGGATGGTTTAGTAACTCGTAACAAGGCTCGACTCGTAGCTCAAGGATACAATCAAGAAGAGGGTATCGACTACGATGAGACTTATGCCCCAGTTGCAAGATTAGAATCCATTCGTATGTTATGTACATTTGCATGTTTTCATGATTTCAAACTTTTTCAAATGGATGTAAAAAGTGCTTTTCTAAATGGATTTATAAAAGAAGAAGTTTTTGTAGCACAACCTCCGGGTTTCACGGATTTCAAAAATCCTGACCATGTTTTCAAGTTGAAGAAAGCCTTATACGGTTTGAAACAAGCCCCTCGTGCTTGGTATGATCGTCTAAGCTCTTTTCTACTTGACAACGGTTTTACAAAAGGAAAGGTTGACACTACACTTTTTATTAAATCTTTTAATGGCAAGCTGCTTTTAATTCAGATCTATGTTGATGATATCATATTTGGATCCACTGATGAATCTCTTTGTCAAGAATTCTCTAAGTGTATGCAGAATGAGTTTGAGATGAGCATGATGGGAGAGCTGAAATTCTTTCTCGGATTGCAAATCAAACAAACCGACAATGGGACGTTCATTAATCAAGCCAAGTACACAAAAGATTTGCTAAAGAAGTTTGATCTGGACAATGTCAAACCTATTGGCACTCCGATGGCAACTTCAACAAAGCTTGATTCTGACGAACAAGGCAAGCCAGTCGACACACGTAAGTATCGAGGTATGATTGGTAGTTTACTTTACTTAACTGCTAGTCGTCCAGATATAATATTTAGTGTTTGCTTGTGTGCACGTTTTCAGGCTAACCCAAAGGAATCACATCTGTCCGCAGTTAAGCGTATCTTCCGATACCTTAAAGGCACTTCTTCTGTCGGCTTGTGGTATCCCAAATCCAAATCCTTTGACCTTATTGGTTATTCGGATGCAGATTTTGCTGGATGCAAGGTTGATAGAAAAAGTACTAGCGGTACATGTCATTTCTTAGGCAAGGCTCTAGTCTCTTGGTTTAGTAAAAAGCAAAATTCTGTAGCCTTATCAACAACAGAGGCTGAGTACATCACCGCAGGACGTTGTTGTGCTCAGATTTTGTGGATGAAACAAACCTTAGAAGACTTTGATTTATTTTACACACATATTCCCATTTTCTGTGATAACACTAGCACCATTAATTTGACTAAGAATCATGTATGTCACTCTCGTACTAAACATATCGAGATTCGGCATCATTTTCTTAGAGATCATAATCAAAATGGAGATATAAACCTTGTATACATAGATACTGATAATCAATTAGCTGACATCTTCACTAAACCTCTAGCGGAAGATCGCTTCAATTATTTACGTCGAGAATTAGGAATTTTGGACGTCAATAATATTAATTGATTTTATTTTATGTTTTTATATCATTATGCAAAAACTGTGTTAGAGACAAGCTAATAAAGAGTCTGTCTGTCACCACAACTACGGTTGAAGCGAAGCGGTATTTAAGAGTTTCCCGGTAAACCTCCGCCAGCTGGGACAGTACTCCTACAGCTAATCTGAGACAGCTGCTGTGTAACGATATTTAACTCATTAAATATCATTAATTATGTTATTTGAAAGCTAAAATAACTAATCTTTGAATTAAATATTTGAAACGAGTCAATGAAAAAGAAGTAGCTAAATCAACTTGAAAGAACCCTAGGCGAATTCGGCCAGAGCTCTGACCGAATTCGGCCCGAGTTCGGTTGAGGGTGTATATGTATATATACAGAACCCGAGAGCTTCTTCTCTTTCATTGCTTCCAAACTTTCAAACAGCAGCTCCAGCCGCCCGAAAACCCTCCAAACCCTAGGTATTCACCAACCCATTGCTTCCTATCTACTTGGTGAAATCCTTCCAAACTTTGGAATCGTGCGGAGATCATCCTTCTCTACAACATATCCAATTTTTGTGAGGTATAAACTCTCTCCTTCTCCACTTTCAAATTTGTGCTTATTTATTTCAATGGCACCTAGATTTAATCCGTCTAAAAGGAAGAAGACTACTCCTAGTGAGGAAGGGTCCTCTTTGAATCCTCACACGGATTCTTTGTTTTTGCCAGTCCAAAAGAGCGACGGTGCTTTCGATGGGTTTTTCTTTCAAACCCTCGATCAAGCTTTATTATGGTACGGTGACTTTTCCACCCGATCCATATGCAGCGGCGCTCCGGTTAAATGGACGATATTTTCTGACCATCGTCACTTATTTGAGGCATTAGGGTTACATTTGCTTGTTAAACTGTGCTTCCCAATTGCTACTAATGCCATTAGATTGTTCTATTGCAATCTCGTAGTTAACACTTTTGACGTGAGCACACGTGTTGGAGGTATAGATATTGAGTTCAATGATGTCCTCCTAGCGGAGATTCTTGGGATTCCCAATGAAGGTGAACCGCTAGTTGATATCACGGAATTCGAGTTCCCCGACGGCACTACACTCACGAGTTTCAAAACGGAACTTTGTGTACCTGACAGAGTACGTTCTGGAAAGTTTAAGGCTAACAACCTTAACTTGTTCAACTACGAATTGCATCGCATCATCTACTCTACTCTACTTCCTAAATCCACTTCCAAGGATGATGTGACTTCGCTTGAACTGTCCGCTATGTATCATCTTATCAAGGGGATTCCTTTTTCCGTCCCCAAGACTATTATTCAGATGATGGGACGTTGTCGTGCAAGAGATCGAAATCTCTCTTACGCGATGATTCTCCCTCGTATCTTTCAGCGCTTCGACATCGATCTATCGACTTGTACTCAGGACTCTGAGCCCAAGTTACTCCAGCTTTCTCGTCGCAGCCGGACTGCTTCAGCTCCACCTCCTGCTCCTCCTACTGCACCATCTCCACCACATCAGCCGTATGCCATGACTTTTGAGGGCATACATCAGCACCTATCTGCTTTGCACGTCTCGATGACGGACATGGCTCACGAGCGTGAGTTCCGCGATGTCACCCGTTACCAGGCGATGGCAAACTCCTTGGCCGATCTGCGTTTTGCACAGACTGGTCACTCTGCCGCTTCCATTCCTCGAGATCCAGCTTTTTCGGGTTACCGCTGTGAGGATGAGGCTGTCCATGCCTACTTCCAGCCCGGTAACGCCTATGATTGGTATCGTGCTCCTCGAGATTATGTTGGCGAGTTCTATGCTGGCGCCCCTACTCATCCTACTGGCGCTGGTACTTCTGGTGCTGGTACTTCCGGTCATGCTGGCCGTGCTGCTGATGATATTGATGAGGATAGTGATGATGAGATCTGTTCTGATTACTAGTGACATTCTACTGTATACTTGAAAATGCTCCGACATTCCAAGTTTTTATCATTTTTTTTTTTTATTAGTACTTTGTAGTTTGCTATCAGTATTTCTTTTATCTTCATGGACATGTTTTTGATGTTTCATTTATGACATCTCAGTTTATTTCAGCATTTTGTTTAGCACTATCTCTTTTTACTGCTTCTTCATTACAAACTGCCTGTGAAATAGCATGCCTGAGATTTCTTTTATGTTGATAATTTGTAGAAACTTTACATGCCTGTGATGATAATAATCTCTAATTCTTATACTATATTTCTTTATTTTCTCGCTATTTGTTACTTATGCATTCATTGCGGGGGAGTCTTCTGCATTTAATGCGGGGGAGCCTTCTCTTGTGCAATTATTTTGCTAAGTGACAAAGGGGGAGAAAATTAAAAATGATCTAACATTTTTTTTGAGTTATATACAGGTTATGAACAATTTGTACTTTTTGATATTTTTTTGAACACGCTTGAACTAGCTTCATGTTATATCATTCATAGTTTGTCAATTATCAAAATGGGGAAGATTGTTGGCCCATTGGTCATATGGTCAACTTGATTTTAATAATTGATCAAAACTCTGTCTGGATATACGAAGCTTGTTGGGACATCTCAGCTCCTTGGACATTAGCAAGATTGGATATTCACTTCGTTCAAGACTGAAGATCTGTTTGCCTACTTGAGTCTGTATTTCCTATGTAATGTAATTTTCTTTTTATTTGAGTCTAGGAATACATTGTACACCGAGTCGTACTGGCAAATAGGCTATTCCCAAAAATGTTTTTAAAATGACCTATCAAATTGTTTACAAAAAGGTTTTCAAAAAGGTTTTCAAAAATCACCAAAACCTATTTTAAAAACCCTAACCTAACCCTGACAGAACTCGGCCAGAGTTCGGCCAGAGTTCGGCCAGAGTTCGGTTGGTGGCCGTTTTGATTTTGAATTCTCTGGAACTTGGTCCTCCTGCAGTTGCGGATTTGACCGAGATTTGCTCATCGAGTTCTGTCCGAATTCTGCCCGAATTCTGACAGAGTTCTCCCTTTGGAAATCCTATAAATATAGAAGTATTTCGATCATTTCAATTCACTCATTCACTTTCAATCTTCTCTCTATCTAAAAAGCTTTCTGCCTTCCAAAGAGTTTTCTAGAGCTTTCATTTTCAGATCTCAAGCCAGTTACAATCCTCTAGTCGATTTGCCAGTGCGGTACGGTCTAGAAGTTTCTGAGAGATTGTAATCAGAAGGCTTGATTGAAGAATACCTCTTCACATTTGAAGTTGGACGAGTTCTTCGTATCAAAGCTCGCGTTGTAGAAGTTGCAAGGACTTCGTAAGAAAACTTGCGGTTTTTCCTATAGTGGATTCAAACTGGTAGCAAGAGTTCTACCGACTGGATTAGTCCTCAACAGAGGGATACCAGTATACATCGCTGTCTTTGCGTTTGCTTTCTGAACTCTGCCTTTACTTTATTTTCATTTGTGATTATATACTGTGATTGTGTTGCTAACTTTTTTAATTAGCATTATTCCGCTGCCAACTCTATTCACCCCCCCTCTAGAGTATTACGCTTTACTATATCGTTCCTACATTAACTACTTTTCATGTTTATATATTATTAACGAAAAAAGTCCTAGATGAATTCCATTCGGCGGTAATCTTTCTTTCTTATTTTATAACAAATTAGAATTGTTTATCGATTTGCAAGCTATAATTAAATACTGTGTTTTTTTTGGCAAATGTTAAAGGCCACCCCCTTTTTACTAAGGGCCACCAACTTAAAATTTTAATTTTTTTTACAAGTTTGCCATTTTGAAAACACTAAGGGCCACCCCGCTTCTGTCAATCGAGGACTGTAGGGCTTGCCTGCAGTCCAAAGTGAAGACAGGACTGCAGTGCTTGCCTGCAGTCCTCGATTGACAAAAGTTTTTTTTCTAATTTTTTAAAACTTCCAACCTACAGTGACTACAGGGCTTGCCTGCTCCAAAGTGAAGACATGACTGCAGGTTGGCCTGTAGTCCTTGCCATGGGGAGGGAGGCGTAGGGAAAAGAAATTTCTCAGCCATGAGGAAGTGGGCTCTCCCTTCCATTCTCCTCCTCGTCATCCTCCTCTCCAACCTTTCCGATCATGGTGAGTTCGTAAAAAATCTAGGGTTTCCTGGTCCGGATCTAGGGTTTATGGAGAGATTTGTCACTTTGACCCACCATTTTCTTCTTCCAGGTCGTAAGCTCCACGCGAACGCGGAGGAGGACAGCAACGAGCTCGTCGATCCTCCAAAGGTGGAGGAGAAGCTCGGCACCGTCCATGGAGGTCTGTCCACCGACTCCGTAAGTTCCAGGCGGAGGGAGGGGTGCTCAGCGAGGAGGTTGTGAATGGGGATGAGGTTGTGGACCCGGGGAAGCGGCGGGAGGGTTGCTCGGCCGGACCGACGCCGTTGAGGAGGTTGCCCTTAGTAATCTTGTTCAATTTTGGTTGCCCTTAGTAAAAAAAAAACAGTCATGGTTGCCCTTAGTAGGATGGTTCCCCTTAGTAAAAAGAGGGTGTCATTTAACATTTGCCTTTTTTTTCTTTTTATTTTGCAACTTGCTACATTGACATTTAACAATATTATTCAGATAGTAATCTTGTTCAATTTTGGTTGCCCTTAGTAAAAAAAAAACAGTCATGGTTGCCCTTAGTAGGATGGTTCCCCTTAGTAAAAAGAGGGTGTCATTTAACATTTGCCTTTTTTTTCTTTTTATTTTGCAACTTGCTACATTGACATTTAACAATATTATTCAGATAAAACAAGTTGAGTTTCGTAAAATTCATTATATTTTAGTCCTCAATTATAATAGTTTAAGGTCGTAAATTGAAATACACCAAAGTTTCCCATATTTAGCTGCAAATTAGCTACTTGATTCATCTCATGTCCGTCCGATCACGATCTAACGGTTGATCGTCCATGTTAGCATGAAAACCCTAATCTTCGTTGCTTCTATTTCCTTCCCCCACAATCCCCAGTCCATGTTAGCAAACCCCTCCTATTCTTCTCCTCGCGCTGCTCTTTTCCTCTCCTTCGCGAGTCCCAGAAAAAAAGAAGAAAACACCTAGAAAAATGGTAATAAATCTTAATGTCTCCTTCTCTCGATATCTATCGAAACCCTAATTTCTCATTGCTTTGATCCGTTATACAGGCGCCGAAGAAGGAGAAGGCACCGCCTCCGTCGTCGAAGCCGGCGAAGTCAGGCGGAGGGAAGCAGAAGAAGAAGGTAAATTTAGGGTTAGGGTTTCGGAAGCTAGGTTAGGGTTATGGAAAGAAACTTACTATGATTTGTTTTTTTTTTTTTTTTTTTTTTTGGGTTGTTGCAGAAGTGGAGCAAGGGAAAGCAAAAGGAGAAGGTGAACAACGCGGTGCTGTTCGACCAGGCCAACTACGACAAGATGCTCATCGAGGTCCCCAAGTACAAGCAGATCACTCCGTCCGTCCTCTCCGAGCGATTGAGGGTGCGAGCTGATCTCAAAACTTTTTGTCGTTTCGTCGCGTTAGCTATAGATATCCATATGCTACAATTTCTCAGTTTCTACGCTACTATATTTTCGTTTTAACGCCTAATTGTTGTGTTGGACACGTATTGGACACATCAGAATAAACTAGGACACCTCAAAATATGTGTTGTGACCATGTTGTCTGTCCAAATAACCTTTATAATCATAATGTTTGCGTGCTTTGGAAGCGCTGTATGTTTTAGCTACCTCACCGCTAATCTTAACCCCTCTTAACCCGCTGCCCCCATCTCTTCTGCCCCCTCCACTGTGCACACGCTCCTCCCTCTGTTTGTCCGTGATCAGCTGCCGTCTCTGTTGTTACTACAGAACAAAATAATGGCAGCAAAACAGCCATTCCGTGCTCCAGCAGCATCTGCTATGAGACGGTGTCGATGCGTGGGGGGAGGAGGGTGCAGCTTGCATGGTAGGGTATGACGAAGATTGTGGGGTGGATAGGTAGGATTAGTTTTTTTTTTTTTTGAATAATACTTTTTTTTTTTCTTTCTAAAAGAATGTTTTCGAAAATATTTCTAATAGGGAAGGATGTTTTGGCACTTTTTTGTTTTTATGTTGGGCTAACTTGGAAAAGAGCGATAGTCTAAGTGAAAAAAATAAACTTCAGACTATTACTTCATAATAAAAGCGAAAATTTTCCTTCAAAACATAAAACTTCAACGAATTCGCATCCAAATACATAGTTTTAAAAATTTACCGGTAAAGCACAAGAACGCCAATAGGAAGGGCGTTCTGTTTTAAAAAGTAAATTAATAAAAACGCCTCTCGGAACGACGTCTCTCCGTACTTAAAAATTATTGCCCTTTGGAAGGGCGTTTTCCATTGCCACATGGCTTTGCAAGAGAAGGCAGCTTGACATATTAAAGACAACTGAAGAGGAAGAATAGGAAGATATTATATCTTCCTATCATCCACACCCACTCCTGCCTCTGTAGGACCGTTGAGCACCTCTAGAGGGGGGTGAATAGAGTGAGTGCGAGTGCAGTGGAAAATAATCACCAATTTAAAAATTATAAGCAGATAACTATGACAGTAAATAAGAGACAATAAATAAATAAAGACTGGACAATCTAGCTATCTCGGTTGTGTGTGTCTTAATCTCTTTTCGAGATTGCTTATACTTGTCAAGCACAGTTCTGTGTTCTTCAAGTAATTCGCTAAATGTATTTTCTAATTCGTCGAAAGTAAAGTCATCATACAAAGAGTTTGAGGATACCTTATCAAAAGCCATAAGACAGACAGTGGCATTTCCGCAGGGTCTGTCTTCTTCTGTGTCACTGGCATCACTTTCATGCCAGATACTTGTGTTAGCATACTTTCGACTGGTTGTTGCTTTTCTGCTTGATCTTGATCTGTCATATGGACTGCTTTTCTTCGAAGTTGGACAGTCCTTCATGTGTCCTGATTTCTTGCATCCAAAGCATATTTTTTCATCTTCATTGCTTTCTTGGATATCTCTCTTCCTTCTATTTTATTTCTCAAACTTTAGGAATTTTCTGAAGTTCTTTACTAGTAGGGCTTGTTCTTCACCACTTGATGATTCTTTCTCAGAATCATTGCATGTAGATTATCTGGCTTGAGCTTTGAAGGCAATAGACTTTTCTTTTGGGGTTGCTTCTTCAAACTCTTGCAGATCAAGCTCATGAGTCATGAGCTTGTCCATCAGTGTTTCCAGAGACATGGTGGTGAGATCGTTTCCTTCAATGATTGCTGTTGCCTTCGGGTTCCAGTTCTTGGTTAGAGCTCGTAGCACTTTTCTGATCTTGTCATGATTACTGTAATCCTTACTAAGAGATTGTAAAGGATTAGTAATATCAAGGAAACGTGTAAACATCTGTGTAATTGACTCACCGGATTTCATCTTAAAAGATTCATACTCCTGTGTTAGTCTACTGATTTTGGATTCCTTCACTTGGGAAGTACTTTCATGAGTTACCTCACGAAGTTTCCAAATCTCGTGAGACGTTTTACAGGTTGAAATTCTGTTGAATTTCGTTTTGTCAATTGCACAGAACAGTGCGTTGATAGCACGAGCATCTAGACTAGTCTTTGCTTTTTCAGCCTCTGTATATTTGTCATGAGGCTTGTCTACAAGCTGGCCGTCAACCACTGTAGGTGCCGGTTTCTTATAACCGTCAACAACTATAGACCAAAGATCAAAGTCAAGAGACTTTAAGAAGAAAGTCATCCGTGTTTTCCAGTAGGTATAATTTGTACCATCAAATAGTGGGGGTCTATTTGTGGATTGCCCTTCACCGTTGAATATTGATTTCACGACTGCCATATATACTCTCTGAGGTTTGTTATATTAGAATATAACCTGCTTTGATACCAATTGTATGACCGTTGAGCACCTCTAGAGGGGGGGTAAGTATAGTGAGTGCGAGTGCAGCGGAAAATAATCACCAATTTAAAAATTATAAGCAGATAACTATAGCAGTAAATAAGAGAGTAAATAAATAAAGCAAGAGATAGAGAGATCAAACTCAGTGACACAACGATGTATACTGGTATCCCTCTGAGAGGACTAATCCAGTCTTGAGTACTCTTGTTCGATGTTAATCCACTAAGACACAAGCTAATTGATAGCTTGCAGTCTCTTATAACACCGTGCTTGGTGACAAGTGCACGACCAACTTCACAATACCGTGCTTGGTGACGAGCGCACGACCGACTCCACAACAGAGATAATTTCTGTACTTTGAACAACCTCTTTACAACTCTTGAGAACCAAAAGACTCTAGATCGAAATAGATATTACTGGATTTTGGCTAAGAGGAGTGTAGGTGTGATATGAAAACTTTTGATCGGGTGAAAACACTTATTGAATAGAGAAGAGAAGAATGAATGAGTGATTTGAAATGAAAAACTCTTTTCTATTTATAAATGTTTTCTGGGACCGAACTCGGGCAGAGTTCTGGCAGAGTTCTGATGCAAAGATTTCACATATGAACGTTGCATGCAGATTTGGAGGCAACGGATATTTGAATTCAAACAGACCGAACTCGGGCAGAGTTCGGACCGAACTCGGGCCGAACTCAGTTTGAGTTCTGTCTAGGAAAATATATAACATTTGTCAAATTCTGTTGCAAAAATAAAATTGAACTTTTTGGTGGATGGAATATGAATAGGTAGGCTTTATGGAAAAAGTGGACTGAGATTAACCTAAGCCAGTATTACCTAGTCGATCTTACAATTTATGTCCTAGACTCAATAAAGATAAAATACATAATAAATTGTAAAATGACTCGGACTGGATTCCAATGAAGGTAAGCTTCGAACAGATGATTTATGTGCTTGAGGATGCAGTAGTACGCTTGTTGATATTGATTTCGCACGTCCTGAAATGATTAGCAGCAGTTCGTATATTTTGTGTATTGACTTAAGTTTATGTCGATTATTAAAATCGGGTGTGACCATGGAATGGGCCAACAGCCTCATCCACACCCACCAAATTTGAATGTATTCCCTCCTTATTCACACCCATTCCTGACGGCCACGTTGCAAGGGAAAACGCCCTTTGGAAGGACGTTTCTCAAGAAGGGCGTTTTCTCATTTATTATTTTGTTTTGGAATAACGAATTGAAGAATAATTTTTAAGTATGGAGAAACGTCCTTCTGAGGTGCGTTTTATTAATTTATT
The DNA here is from genome assembly GCA_029216955.1 of Iris pallida. Taxonomy (NCBI): domain Eukaryota; kingdom Viridiplantae; phylum Streptophyta; class Magnoliopsida; order Asparagales; family Iridaceae; genus Iris; species Iris pallida. Next base: position 13,528,694 of record JANAVB010026199.1, read on the forward strand.
TTTAAAAAAAACAGAACGCCCTTCTTATGGGCGTTATTGTGCTTTATTGGTAAATTTTCAAAACTATGTGCTTTGGATGCGACTTCGTTAGAATTTTATGCTTTGAACGAAAATTTCCGTAACAAAAATGTTATTTTGCATATAAATCCTCCAAATCATGTCTATGTTTTAATAAAATACTCAAAATCATACAAATTGCATATTAGTCTACAAAGTTATGGATAAATGGAGTTAGGAGTCCCTCTCTGTTTACGTTTTGGTTTATTTAACCAAACCCAAGGGTTAACTTAATTAGTAGACATTATTTTTACCTTTGTTAAACCCCAAAAACCGTTTCTCACGAACATTATCCTCATTTTTAAACTCTAACCCTATCCTCGTCTTCTTGATTTCCTCCCTAATCTTCGTCTTCTTGATTTCCTCACAACAGCAACCGCCCCAAGCTCCAAGACCTCTACTCCTCTTTCCTTCCTCTTCCTCGTGCACCACCAGACATCGGTAATGGCCTCGTCGCCGACCTCGAACCGAGGCCCCACTTGGCCTTTGCCTCGCCTCAAGCCCTGCGATCATGACCACCTCCCTTGTCGACCTCGACGTGCCATGAAGCCTCCCCCTGCTCGATCCCCTTCTGTACTCGCGACTCCACCGCTGTCTGGACCACGAGATCCCCTCCACTCCTTTGTCTTCTCCAACTACGGTTGGCAAGCCCTCGATCCAGACAATCCCTTTTTACCCCTCCCTCTCTCTCTCTCTCTCTATGTTCGACCTCGGATAACCACCCCACCTTTAGTCCCGGCCAGGCTGCGAGAACATAGTTGGAACCAGCTATTACCCAATTATTGAAGGCAAAACGGTCTATAAAACAATATTTTGTTAAATTTAATGGAATATTCCGCTTTAACCGAGTTAATTAAATCAGGGGGACTTATAAAAATAGACATGATTTGGAGACTTCTATTTTATTAAAAATAGACATGATTTGGAGACATGCAAAAAAGTGTAAGGTATTAAAGTAAAAAATGTGGTAGTTTACTTACTTTATGCATAAGATCTGAGAGTAGTTGGAGGGGTAGTAGACCATAATAGGTTCCACCTCTTTTTGGTTACTTAGACCGTCTTTTGATTACTGGCTCTGAGAATAGTTCGGACTTGGAGAATTGCAGTCATTGGTAAAGGCTTTTGATATTCAGATTGTAGAAGACATTTTTACCTAAAAATACATCTTACTAAGGTTTCAGTGAAGAATACTGAGTCAAAAATTTATTAACATTTAATTTGGAGTATTAGCATGCCATGTGGCAAATTAGAAGTTTGAATGACATTTACTGTGTTTAGGGCCGTTGGCGGCAGCCACTTATAGACTAATACCGCATGCTTGTGGCTGTTAGAGTAAGTAACACTAAATTTGTTTATTAAACGGGTCAAATGCTGGTGAAACAGAATATATCCTTGAACCAGTACCCTAACCATTTAGTAAATGAATTACTCAGGTTGACCCGTTTGTACCCAAAATAATTTAGATATGACCCAAACCTACCCAAGAAGGCGACTTTTGGCAGGTCAGGACCCAACTTATCACCTGTAACTTCCGTGTATTCCAGTAGTTATGACGCTTAATTTTTTAGAACCGTTGGATACAAATTTAAACTATAGCAATATCACACCCATGCACTCACTTTCAACCATATCTTGGGTCTCTTTGGAGGTGAACCATACCATATCTGACACGTGTTGACTTTTGAGGAAGTGTTATGTCGGGTTGTATTGGATATGTACAAGGATACAGTTTCCGTAGGAGTATCCATGAAACACTGATTTGGATACACACTTTCATGCACATATAGCACACAAAGCAGCTTTTTGTACAACAGTACTATATGTAAGCTATCACATTTGTTTTGTATACTCGAGTTAAAGATACCATTTTTTATATCATGTTATTTTCATGTATTTAGTAGTACGTGGATTCGTTATAATGTTTTTTGTTTTCTAATATATAGTGTCAGTAAGGATTCCATGTATTTAGTAGTATGAGGATTCCTTATTTGTAAGCTATCACAAAGCAGTTTTCTAATATATGAGGATTCCATAGGAGTATCCATGCAACATGTTGAGGAAGTGTTATGTCGGGTATGTGTTGGATATGTACAAGGATACAGTTTCCATAGAAGTACCCATGCAACAATGATTTGGATACACACTTTCATGCACATGTAGCACAGAAAGCAGCTTTTTATACTAACAGCACTATATGTAAGCTATCACATTTGTTTTGTATACTCGAGTTAAAGATACCATTTATTAAATCATGTTATTTTCATGCACATATAGCACACAAAGCAGCTTTTTGTACTAACAGTACTATATTTTAGCTATCGCATTTGTTTTGTATACTCAAGTTAAAGATACCATTTATTATATCATGTTATTTTCATGTATTTAATAGTATGAGGATTCCTTATAATGTTATGTTGTTTTCTAATATATAGTGCGAGTAGGGTGTTTTAAAGATGATATCAACATTTTTATATATGCTAATTTGAAATTCATGGGCTTGGATGCTTTTACCTAGAGGTAGAATATGATTAAAACTAACATAAAAAATTTGTAACCCAAAAGTAATGCAGTACTTGCTATAAATTATTTTTAATTTTCATTGACTTATATAAATCAATGAATTGCTATCAAATTTCTTTATATGATGTATCTATTAAATTGTTTATTAAGTTTAATCAAATCTGTTTATACACTTAACACTATATAAGAAGGAATGATTTGCTTAAGCATACTTTTTGCGTAATAATGCATCACTGAGCTAGTTGTACAATTCTTCAAGACATGGTTGCTAACTTGAATTCTATTCCCTCCTATCTTTTTTAGCTTTTCCAGGTCATTTTTTCCCCTTTAGCAATGTAATATAACTAGGCATTAATAGCACTATATGGAAATTTACTGCAGGCTGAAAGGCAGTGAATTTATGAGACATTAATTATAGGTATAATTAGGACTGAAGTTACAGTTCTCACATGCATCCATCATTTTACTAGAGTTGTTGAGAGCACTTTCAGTTGTCTTGTGCACGGTTGTGCCAGTCAAAAACTCGTCATTGACACGGTTGGATAATTAAAGCAACAAGAGTGCTGATAATCAAATGTAAGCGCTCCAAAATATGCCGCAAAGCATGTTTGATGGGAATTTAATGATGAAGAGGATAGTGGCATCAAGTACGAGGGCAGATTGAATTTAACCATTTATGGGGCTTCAATGATGAAGGCTATAGCAGCATAAGTATGAGGTTGACTTCGATAAACCTTTTTTTGGCTCTATCAATGGTGTAAACTACTCTAGAACAACTTTAAGACAGTCTTTATTGAGTCATTCTCAAGTGGAACATTTCAGTCTATACTTTTATGTTTGTAGTTGGAATGTTACAAATTATCACAAAGTAGACTGAAGCTATTATGGATTTTGCACTGGACTAAGTTACTTAAATTTCCAAGAAAATAATAGAGATTTTGTGTAAATTACTCTAGGACAACTTTATGATAGTCTTTGTTGAGTCATTCTCAAGTGAAACATTTCAGTCTATACTTTTATGTTTGTAGGTAGTTGGAATACTGTAAATTATCTCAAAATAGACTGAAGCTATTGTAGATTTTGCACTGTACTAAGTTAAATTTCCTGAAGGAAATACTAGAGACTTCCAGAAAATAGTAGAAAACCTTTCTATGGTTTAACTTTTCTAAGCTTTTTCTATGGTTTAACTTTTCTAAGCTTCATCATGAATTTCTCATGTTCATACCCCTGAAATCAATGAGTAGTAGCCACACCTGTATTTATTCTTAGATTGGCTTGGTGGGGTCAGTACTTCTCTTTTCTTATGATTGGTGGCCTCCATGTTATCATTTGTATGAATGCTCAGTTTATATCAAAATTCACAAATCGTGGTTATTTGTATTATTGTAGTTATGACATCTCATCTTGATCGTTTGTCATTACCGTTGCATATAAAATCATTCAATGGATAAATTCTTGGTGCAGTTTCTTTAGGTGAACCACGGTATAAGCAAATGCCACATTTGTTTGTTTAGCAACATGCCATGCAATTAGCATAAAGTGATGGGATTAAGAGCATTACTCCATTGAAAAGCAAAAGTTATGTGAAGGCACATATACAGCGGTAGTAATAGACTAATAGTACTTAATTGATTATTTAGAGAAAACAACAGATAGGTAAAATGTGGGGTAACATTCATAATTATGAAAGGCACAAGGTGCACCACGGTACAGAAGGTATAGAAGCACAAGGCACAGGCCTCATGAAGGCAAGGCACACATTTATTCCAATTTTAATAATAGTTATACGTCATATATAACTGTATGTAATAGATATTTTTAAGTGGACGTGAAAACATAAGCGAATGCCACATTTGTTTGTTTGGCAACCTGCCATGCAATTAGCATAAAGTGATGGGATTAAGAGCATTACTCCGTTTAAAAGCCAACTTTATATGAAGGCACATATACACCGGTAGTAATAGTGCTTCATTGACTATTTGGAGAAAACAACAAACGGGGTAAATTGTAGGGTAACATTGATAATTATGAAAGGCGCAAGGCGCACCACGGTGCAGAAGGTATAGAAGCACAAGGCACAAGCCTCATGAAGCGAGGCGCACATTTATTCCAATTTTAATAGTACTTACAAATCATATATAACTATATGTAATAGATATTTTTAAGTGCACGTGCCATAGTGGTTGTCGGGCATGACTATAAGTCATGTGGGCGCGAGAGTTTAGAGGGCTTTTTTTTCCTTTTAATCTTAAGAGACATCTCAGCTTCCGAGAAATATTAATTGACAGATCCAACGGCTATGTTGGACGGACACAGATACATGTAGGACACGACAACACGGACACGGCACCTATTTTTGTGTCCTAGTGTATTTTGGAACACCGGTAGTAATCTTAAGAGACATCTCAGTTTCCGAGAATATTAATTGACAGATCCAACGGTTATGTTGGACGGACACAGATACGACATGTAGGACACGACAACATGGACACGGCACCTATTTTGGTGTGCCCTAGTATATTTTAGAGTGTCCTTGGAGTGCCCAATGTCTGTTGAGTGTCCGACACGACACAGCCACAATTTTTGGAGTCTCCGTGCTTCCTACTTCTAGGGTGGTCCCTACTCACAGGAGAAGGAATATAGGCTAGTAAAAGAACATATAAAAGGGAACATAAAGCTACATATGCAAGAGGCGTGCCTTGATTGGGCATGAGCATCACTACGAGGCTCACTGAGGTGTGCGCCTCGCAAAGAGTGCCTCACCTCACTTGTTCTGAGGCTCAGAGGCTGGAGCCTAAGGCACAAGCAGAGGCTGGAGCCTCATGCGCCTTGCACCTCATGCACGCCTTTGATAATAACTATGGCATAATTAACCTTTCATTTGGATAGTGCAAAGAAAGCTCGCCTTTGATACTATGACATCATTAACCTTTAATTTTGGACTGCAAAAAACCTCTTGAGAAGTTAATTGTTTTGGTGAGCAAACTAATCAAATTTCACATTTACAGATTTTACACCAAATTAAAAGAGGAATAAGTAGAAAAAAGTTGACTCCCGGAATTGCATGGACAAGAATTACATGGAAGTGAGAACAAGATCTTTACTAAAATAAGCTTACGTTAGGAGATTGCTACAAACTTCACAACCCCAATACCCCAATACGAGAGAGTACAGAAATAGAACCCAAGAAATCCCCCTCCCCCACCCCAAAGGTTACGCCCAAGAAAATATGAGGAATCCAATCTCCCTCTTCAACTTCTTATAGAAAAAATAATAGAAAGATTAAGCAAAATAAATCAAACTTTATCGATGAGAAGACAAACCTAAGTTGAATGTTTGTCTTGTTTAGAAATTTGAGTTGAGGGATAATAATAAACAGGTGAATGGCCATCATGGTGCAAGAAATCATTAACTCATAAATTGTAATTTTTGTGCTCAAAATGTTTCTACATAACCAGTGTATGAAAAAACATGACATGATTATCCTAGTTCTTTACCGACTTGAACCTTGATATGCTCACCAAAAGTGTATGTGAACAATCTGGTTAGTGTAGCAAAACTGCCTAAGTGGTGCCTCTTTAATGCACTCTGGGCAATTGGGAATTTCTAGGTAGACTGCGTTGCCATCTTTTGTATGCATGGTCCCCATGCTTTCTTTTTAGTATGCATATCTTCATTTTTAGCACTTATTTTGGGGGTAGAAGTGCGGCATAACTTATGTTTTAACTGTCTTTTTCAGATTAATGGATCCCTTGCACGGCGGGCGATTAAGGATTTGGTTGCCAGGGGTGCCATCAGAGTTGTGTCTGCTCACTCGAGCCAGCAAATCTACACAAGAGCCACCAATACTTGATGGAACTCCTCCGCATTAGCTTAAGGCTAGATTATCTATGTTTTGGTGGTTCTGATGCTCATTTTCAGGAAGTGACTAGTATTTTATCCTGTGCTCATTTTGAAGGTTAATTTTTGTAATTTGGTACTTTTGTCTTCTGAACTATGTTGGTTGCTGGTCTTATTTTAGACATTGATTTTTGTGTCTTAATTATGATACTCTATTGTCGTTGTTCCGTAGTTGATCTCTGAAGTGTGGTTGTGCTTATTTTAGATATTAATATGAGAAATGCTATAAATAGTTGTAGCAATGGGTATTACCTACTGATAATGAATTTTAATCAAATGTAGTGTTTCCTTGAGCAAATTTTCTTTTAGTTGTAGGACCTTCAACAGGAGTGATTCTGTTTGGTTTAGATTTGCATTCCCACAGGACAATGTAAGATCCTAACTGTGTATTATGTAGTGTTGGTTTTCTCGGAACTAACTATTTTCTTAATAGCTTTGCCAATAATAATAAAAGTAATCATACATAATGTAAGGTGTGCAGATACAGATTATTCTGTAAATCTGCAGATCAGATTAAAGACTGATGATTTTAGGAAAACTTGTGTCGGATAAAAATATATAGGAAGAAGCAATATGGTGAAAAATGTTGAGATCAAGACCTAGGCGGATAGTGCTTTCTACTAACTGAAAGAAAGATGTTCAACCTACAGTCACTACTACGATTTTTGTGGTGGAGCTTACGGACTGCGGTCGCAACTACTATGTTTATATTCTCGGTATTGCCTTCATTACTAGTATTTTTTTAGCAGTGGCCACACCTCTTGGCATCTATAATAATTTTTTTTTTCTTGGCATCTATAATAGGTTTGTCTGCATAACGAATGTCATGATGCAAAACAAGTTGAGTTGCTTTCTATCATGCATGAGTGTAAATAGTACTATCATTTTTTTGTAGATGTTCGACGATATGTACGAAACTTTGTGCACGCTGTATTGTATACCTTTTGGTCCATTGTTTCCAACTTCCAACATTATTAAATGGAAGGAATACGTTCCTGTGGTTCGATCCACTAAACTTTCGTCACCCAACTAGGATCTTATCTCTCCTCTGTAACCGCAAGAGCCACTCAAGTTCGGTATACTACTAAATTTGTGGTATCCAAAATGATAAAGAACACCCCGAACCGAATCCTTATATTTGCCATAATCAATGAACGAAATTGAGAGTACAAAGGAAGTGTAATCCACGAAGAGAATACATGAAAATTACTAATATTATTGAAAATTAATTATTACAACCATACAGATTTATATAGGCTTACATTGTTGAAAAAACAAAACAAAACAAATCATAATCCGAAATATAATCCTACAAAATAGAACGAGTATCTTGCCAAACTCCATAGTCAAGTGCACGCCACTGATCCCGACAACTACAACCATCCCATTGTTTTCTATCTTCACACGTCCAAGCTTATCGCTTCGGTATGACGTAAAAATCCTCCGTTGTAGAGTAGCATGATACGACACCCCCGCATCCAAGATCCAATCGCTGTCATAATACGTGCCTGAAGGTTTCTCTATATCCATTGCTATAATGATGAGATCTTCCATAGCTGTGAAATCTACCCAATCATCCTTGCCTTCACTCTTCTCATTTCTTAGCTTCATATAGTCCCGTTAAAATGATCCTTTTCGCCACAGTAATACCAGCCCTCCTTGCAGTCTACCATTGCAAGATACCATGAACTATCTTATGTTATCAATTATGACCTAAGCCTTTTCTTTCTTAGGAAGCAACCAGTGCAGACTCCTACGATGCTTCTAACTGCTAATACCAGATCTGCTTGTTCAACAAACTACTTTTGACTACCTCCATCGTGACAACTCCATCAGACACAGAGTTGCTCACAAATAGTTCTAACCTTCAGACATATAACCCAAAAGTACCGGAGCCTGAAGTTTATCTTTAATCACCATCTTTATTGTTTATAGTTGATTAATGATACCCTAAACCTCGTTCATGTGTTGTTGTCACCAAGGCACACTCTGTCACGTCCCGACCCCGGAGGATCGAAAACTAGCCACTGAACGTGATGCCGTACAAGTCTAGATTGCACTTGTACAAGACAAAACCATTACAGTTTCTAGTAATTCTCAGAAATCAACAACATTGCAGCAAACCAAGCAAATAAATTGAAGTCACAACAAGATATGAAGAAATATTTCTCTTTATTGATAATTGCAATAGATTACAAGACTTGCAGTTGAATACAGAGTTTACAACAGATTACAATGACTTTTGAATAGCCAACTGAATCACTTGCCATTTAGGCTTACAATCGAACATGCCGACTTGGCTTACAATGAACTTGCTGATTTGTCTTACAATCTCACTAGTACAACTGAGTTACACTATTTCATACATTATGTCCCGTATACCAGAAGACATCAACTTGCGAGAAGAGCTTCTGCACACCCATCTGATTCATCGATGCCAAGCATTGATCAAATAATTTCTCCATGCACGAGCACCTGTAATGATGCCCACAAATGTGGGTCAGTATATTGCCGTATACTGGTGAGCGGTGCTGGCCCAACTCACCTAAGAAGACAATACTAAGTAAACATGTGATAGAAATATTATTAAGTGGTCTTTCTCGTTGCCTTAGGGTCAATTAGCAGTTCATATCCGACAGAAGTAAAGCATGCATATTATTTATAGCCAACATAATGTAAAGCAATATGACATCACCCTTTGGTGATTTCTTACCCATGTTTATGTAGCCATCCCTGTACATTTATAATACTTACTCTGCTTGCATAAGACATTGTTAGGAACAATATCATATTTATCACATTCGTCACCATTCAGGTGATTCTTACCAACAACCAACATCATTTCCTGTAAATAATTCATAACTTACTTTGTTTGCACAAGACATCATTAGCATGCGACATGTCTATATGCGGGTCACTGACTACATGTCATCTTGGACTTATGGTTAGACGGCTCCCCTTCAGCGGCGGGTAGCTAACCCAGTCCGGAAGGTTCCCGAATCACCATATTACTACTTCAGTACTGTGTTCCCCCTAGGACGAATCGGTTCCGTAGCCGTGGAGTACCGTTCGACGAATTATACCTTGTCGACAAGTTGTCTATGACTATGCAAGTATATGCAACTTATCTATCAAGAAAATATATAATGCCTGATAAGAAAAACTGGTAAATAAGTCACCATTCTCATTTGTATTGCCACATATGCCTTGAGCCAACGCTCGTATTTCCATCTGCCCAATCCAGGGTCTTAGTGTAATCAACATTCTACAACAGTACTGGTTAATAGAATATGATTACTCAATCTCTTTTCCACATCTTTGATACTATACGTTCTCTCGGGTCATAATTCAAACATACTCACTGCCCAGTTCTTAGGTCTTATCATCTGTGTTACCATCTGTTCATCGAGTTGAGGCACGATATACTCACCGTCCAAGTATTATGGACTTTTGCTTCACCTGTCATGTATTTCATTTCATAGCACGCAAGCACACAATTCATGAAATAATTTGCAATAGTTTTCAGATCATATGATTATTATCTTTTATTATCTTTCTGGTTTCCATGCAAGATAGCATTTAACAACTCAACAAGTAAACATAACATACAGTCCTTTTTATTAAGCGTGAAGCTAAAGGATCTTCGAAGGACTCAAAAATACTCACATTTATAAGATGGTTCCCACCATGATCGCATAGCCTTCCAAGCGATCCTTTCGCATATTCCCAAGTCCAACAATGCTTCATCGAACCAATCAGTCATCATAATGCACTACATAATATACAACTCAGAAAAAGTTTCGTCCTCGAAACTTAAACAAAACTCATCCCCATAATTTCAACTGAATTTATGAAACTTCCATGATCAACTTGCACTATTTATCATTTCTCCGCAATATCTTGATTGATTTCAAATGATGTACCATCTTGCCACAATATTCAAATTTGTTTCAAAATAGTTTACCATCCTTTTTTTTCCTTCAACACGTGCAATTTTCTTAGCACATGATAATCCTTTCTCGTGGCTTCATTTGAATTCAACATACCACTTAGTTTGGATCATACATATATTTTAGGCGTCCAAGAAATATATGTATTTCAACCAAGTTCAATGATAAAGAAAGCGAATGAGCTACGGTATAACTTCATTCTCGAATGTTGGCAAATCCTCTTGAGCATCTCGTATAATCTCAACTCATTTATTCAATTTTTCAACCAACTATTAACACGATGAATGTTACCAATTCGAACTCGAGTAATTTCCCACAACCGACCAAAATTTTCCAAGGTATTCCAACTTAGTTATATCAAAATTTCCAACAAATCCAGAGTTCCCTTTTCAAGTCCATTGTCATTTATACCACCATAATCGATAAAGTCAATAGCCATATTTCATTTCGCCACCACAATTTTTATTGATCAAATCATGTATCTGTTATCGTTCGCATCTATACCCTTTATTTACGACTCGTAAATTTCCTGATTATGATCCATATTTCAAGTTGTACCATCATTCGACTCTAGTAGATTTTCTCGATGTACTCAAAATTTTTCTCGTATTGAACACGCCAACAATCATCATCTCTCATGTAAAATTTTTATTTCCAGCAGTATTAATTTCGAGGGTCATTTCAAATTGCATTCGCTCTCGTCGATATCAACTACATGTACTATCCCATCCCGTCATACACTTATTCTCAATTCCGATATGATTATCTATCAATAAAATTATTTTGACTATTTCAAGGCAACTACCATCAATTTTCACAGCTCAATATGATTCATTTGACCAACCAATTCAAAAAATTCCGACATTCCAAGTAAAGGCAACCAAGTTCCGAAACCAATATGATCCATTATTCCATTCAACGTTGTAACGTCGAATTTCCCAATCTCCATTCTATTTCAAAGTTTACTTCACAACAAATCTCACTCATTCCGACTAATACCCACACAACATCAGTAGGGACATCCTAATGGTCTCCAACAGATAACTTAGTCTTCGATCAAGTCTCTACGGTCAGCTATTCTAAGCTAAACCTGACATTCAACTAACTCATCTTAAATGGATAGCTAGTAGGGACATACTTCTCTCTTATCTTAGAGGCAATAAACTCTTATCATAGGGACATCTTATCTCAGGGATAATCTATGATCCAACTAATCTAAGGGACATGGGACGCTACCCCAATCTTATGAACTTATTTCCAAATTCAAACAATTGAAATATCATCTCCGACTAATCCAAAACTTAGGCAACCAACCGACGTTCTGGGGTCAAGTCTATCTACCCGTACTCATCCTCGGGTTATACGCAATGAAGTCATTCTAGACTTACCCACAATCGACAAAATCTATCCAACAATTCTTATGGGTCAATATCGAAGCCGTCATATAAAACTTTATCAATCGAGCATCCAAATCTTCAGTTTTTATTGTATAGATGCAACATCACCTGCTTGATCCGACTTGTATTCTCATCTCGTACTCAAATTGTGTCTATTCAATTGGTCCAACTATTTTGAGTCATAATCCAACATTGCTACCTTAATAGTCTATTATTTATGATCTTTTTCCTTGGTCTCTTCGCGACATATTCGATTTCCACTTTTTTAGATCATCGATACGGTCTGTACTCTTTAACCAATAGATAAGGCGACTATATAATCATATTTCTTCCGAAATCATCCTTTATGAATCTTTTGCTAGAACCAAACATGGTCATCCCTTAGCAATTCACATTAACCATCAATATCCGTTTTGCATCATCTCTTTGTGATTCCATAAGAATATTTACTATTCATACACCGATCCAATCTCTATGGCACTAATCATCTAACATCCGTATATCGATCATTTTAGTAGACATGACATAACTCATTTAGCTAAGTCATAATCCAATAATTCTGTACTCCACTCCAACTTTATCATTCATGCAATAACACTATCTGCCAACAGGTCTTTTACATATTGCTGCACCTTGATATTTATTTGTATCCAGCCATCAGAGTCTCATAAAGAACATCTACTCTTTCATGCATAAAGGGACAAGTGTTCATTTTTCTATGCCAAAATAGTCAAGGGCCATGACTTGTTAATTCGGGACACGTCTAATTTTCTAAAGCATAACTGTACATGTGCAAATACCATCTATTTTCTCAAGTTCATTCTCTACCCTTGGGTCGCTGATGCAACTTTCTGCATCTTCTGAATCATTCGCTAAGCAAGATCAACATGGACATATACAATGAAGAAATCATGGTGGGCCAGAGATGACGATATCCTACAAGATTTCTCTAAACCACCCGACGATATCTCTGAAGCCATGTACTTGGGGGTTCCGCTGCCCGGTCAGCAGACGGGGTCGAAGGGGCCGCACCCCCCGTGGGGGTTCGGTGGCGAAGCCCTCGAAAGGTATTCATTTTTCACAAATTAGATATCTTTGGACAGCTACCGTCAAAGAAGAAGTCATCATCTATCAAAGGAAAAAGCCAAGCCATACCATCATTATTTCAAGACTCTGAACAAGCCTGCACCTACTAAAGTATATCTGGAGTCTGTAATGAGTCTTAGGAATAATTGTAAACACAAGAAATGGATGGCAAAATCAAAAGCTAGAGTAGAAAGTCTAGGATCATTTTCGGATGGAAATCGTATACCATCGGTATAGATCGGTATTCCGTCGGTATGCTAATTTTGCAGACAAAAACTTTCTGTGAACAAAAATCGATATACCGTCGGTATAGAACGGTATACCGTCGGTATGCCGATTTCTATCCGAAAATGATCCTGGGCTAATTTCTACCATAGCTTTCGATTTTGCCATCCATTTTTTGAGTTTACAATTATTCCTAAGACTTATTACAGACTCCAGATGTACTTTAGCAGGTGCAGGCTTCTTCAGAGTCTTGAAATAATGATGATATGGCTTGGCTTCTTCCTTTGACAGATGATGACTTCTTCCTTGACAGCAGCTGTCCAAAGATATCCAGTTTGTGAAAACTGAATACCTTTCGGGGGTTTCGCCCCCGAACTCCTACGGGAGGCGCTGCCCCCTCGACTCCCGTCTGCTGATCGGGCAGCGGAACCCCCGAGTGCGTGGCTCCGGAGATGTCATCGAGTGGTTCAGAGAAATCTTGTGGGATGCCGTCGTCTTTGGCCCACCATGATTTTTTCATTGCATATATTCATGTTAATCTTGCTTATTGCTTTTCTGCAAATACATGTTAGACGAACAAAGCAATATACATTGTAGAAAGTATGATAAATTAATGCTCATTAGGACTATGCTAAGTTTAAGTATCAATACTATAGTGATAGCATAAATATTAAACTTTAAGATAGAAGCTCATATCACTAATATGTAAAACAATAAACATTTATCACTAAAAGGTATAAGTATAAGTAGAAGTGCTATAATGATGGTATGAAGATAGTGATAATGAAATAGTAAACTTAATCAATTAACCATATTTAAAAAATATGATATAATCATTGGGCCAACAAACTTGTTAATTCGGGACACGTCTAATTCTCTCAAGCACAATTGCACGTGCAAAAGTCATATATTTTCTCAAGTCCATTCTCTACCCTTGGGTCGCTGATGCAACTTTCTGTATCTTATGAATCATTCGCAACATCTGAATAAATGTCTAACATCTCCATCACTTTGTCGATGTCTAATATGCAATATTCCATCTACTCAATTCTAATATCATTCAATATTCGACCTATATTGTTCTCCCAAATCTTTTGATAGCAACACCCTACTATCTTTACTAAGCCTACAATCATTTTATCCAACTGATTCAAGTCATCACCTGAATCTATATTTCGTACCATTCCCAACCAAGGCATTTATTTCATATTCTCAATCTCTCATTACCCAGCATAATGCTAACGATCATTGTCTAGCGAAGGTTCATCCGAACTCATCAAAATCTTGCAACGAGTTATCTGAACTTAATTATCAAGGGACACGCCTAGCCGTCATGTATCACTCGTAATCTCAACTATGACTCGATACTACCCAATACCTTACAGGTAAAGCATCACTATGTTATGAACATGGTCACGAGACATCTTATCATTAAGAGGGTAGCGACATATACCACTCAGAGCTCAAGCCATTCCCGACACAGTATTCTTCTATCGCATTGATCCAACGTCCATAATGGACTATCCATCCCGCGGTGGTTATGCTGACCATAAATACCAACTAGTTCACTCGCATACGCATCTGAACATAACCAAGCCAACACACATAAGCCAACTCGAAATTATGTTGACTTCCATTCACTAAGATCCATGCATATTCCTTTCCAACATGCCATGCCATCACTAACTGTTGATTGCCACATAACAATCGACTTCTATGAATCCCACTCTTAAGACATAAAGCACACATTACCAACTTATTATTATATTGTATCAT
>JANAVB010026199.1:13548604-13646104 GCA_029216955.1 Iris pallida
TTCAGGAATGAGCCACTATTCGCGAGAGGAAAGGCCACTTGGGATCATTTTAAGATCCAGTTCAAGAAGAAATTCTTCTCGACCATCGCTAGGGTAGCCATGGGGCTACTGATTCCAGAACATCCAGCAGGGAAACCGTTCTGTTGACGAGTATGCAGCAGAGTTTAGTCGATTGAGCCGTTTCGCTCATAGTCTGGTTGCAGACACAGAGGAGATGACGCGTAGGTTTTGCCATGGTCTAGTTTCAGACATTGGCATTCTCATAGTAGCGAACGGGACGACTGACTACTACCAGAGCCTAGAGTTGGCCCGCAGTATAGAGAAGCGTCTTCTGTCTTGTAAGAGGTCGGCTCCTGTACACCACGGGGGACCTTCCAAGCGTCAGGCTTTCCAGCCGAGAGTACCGGCGTCGCACCAGCAGACTTACCGTCCTCCCACACCACATCACCCAACCCCGCCAGTTAGAGGCCCGGGACCCCGGCAGCAGAAGGGAGGTGTGTGTTATTTTGTAAAAGGCCAGGCCATGACACTTTCGTCTGTAGGAAGAGGTTGGGGGTAGTGTTTAGCTTATGGGTCTACCACCCATCAGCTTCAGGACTTCCCAGTAGCCAGGGTACCAGGTGCCGGACCACCATCTAGAGGACCGCCACTTCCGACTCAGCAGTAGAGGTTTAGGCAACATCTACAGCAGCAGAAGGGACCCCAGGGGAAGGCTTATAGTCTGGCTCTTGAGACGGAGCCAGAGCAGGTTTCGAAACAAGATTATTTGGCTGACGTCATCACAGGCCATGTTTATTTGCATACTTTTCTAGCTCTATGCTTGTTTGATTCTGGTGCAGTCGTATAGCTTCCTGTCATTAGAGTTTTTGCATAAATACCACTTAATAGCTACACCTACCGAGGAGTTGAGTAGAGTAGTGACGGGAGGCGGACCAGTGCCCATTAGGGCTATCTATAGATGCTCTATTACTATAGATGGAGAGAGTTTAGGAGACGATTCTTTGTGATGCCACTCCCCGGGTATGATATCATATTGGGGATGGACTGGCTTAGCTATGCTCATGCAGCTATAGACTATCATGAGGGTAGTATTCTGTTCAGTCCCCCAGGCACGGTACCATTCAGTGTCAGGAGGACAGGATCGGAGATCAGCCTAGAGCCGAACTGTTGTGCGACAGTTGGGGAGTTAGCACCGCCACACCCTATCATTAGAGAGTTTATGGATGTATTCCCAGAGGATCTTCCAGGACTTCCGCCTGACAGAGATGTGGAGTTCACTATAGATTTAGTACCGGGTTCATCACCAGTATCCCGGGCTTGCTATAGAGTGAACCCCAAGGAGGCCGTAGAGATGAAGGAGCAGATTGATGACCTATTGAAAAAGGGTTCATTCGATCTAGTGCTTCTCCATGGTGAGCGCCAGTACTCTTTGTACCGAAGAAGGATGGTACAGTCCGGTTGTGTATTGACTACCGGGCATTGAATACTATCACCATTAAGAACAAATATCCTTGTACCAGGATAGATGATTTGTTCGACCAGTTGAGTGGGGCGAAGGTATTTTCCAGGATAGATTTGAGATCGGTTACCACCAGGTGAAAGTCAGGGCTGCAGACATCCAGAAGACGACGTTCAACACGAAGTATGGGCAGTACGAGTTTTTGGTGATGCCATTTGGTCTCACAAATGCGCCAGCTTTCTTTATGAACTTAATGAATAAGACATTTCACCAGTATCTGGATAAGTTCAGTCGTAGTATTTATCGACGACATCCTGATATACTCGAAGACGCCGGAGGAGCACGCAGAGCACTTACGGACAGTTTTAGGGATTCTAAGGCAGGAGAGGTTGTATGCCTAAATTGTCGAAGTACGAGTTCTTTTTAGACCGAATGGAGTTTTCTCGGTCATGTAGTCACTAGAGAGGGTATCTCAGTGGATCCCAGGAAGATTGCTACCGTTGAGACATGGAAGGCTCCGACGTCAGTTTCAGAGATCAGGAGTTTTTGGATTTAGCATGACTATTATAGGAAGTTCGTCCAGGACTTTGCTAGAATAGCTGAACCCATGACGAAGCTGACGCGGAAGGACGCAGAGTACATCTGGTCAGAGGACTGCCAGGCAGCATTTAAGGAGCTGAAGAGGAGGCTGACGACCGCTCCAGTTCTGACATTAACTTCAGGATCTGGAGGTTTACCATATACAGCGATGCTTCGGGAAAGGGGCTAGGATGTGTCCTACAGCAGCATAGAAAAGTGATTGCTTATGTATCTAGGCAATTACGGACTCATGAGCGAAACTATCCTACCCACGACGTAGAGTTAGCTGCGGTGATCTTTGTACTCAAGTTGCGGAAACACTACTTATACGGAGAGCGAGTGTAAATTTTTACTGATCACAAGAGCTTGAAGTATGTGTTCACGCAGAAAGAGCTGAACATAAGGCAAAGACGATGGTGGAGTTGATGAAGGACTTCGACATCGATTTATAGTATCACCCCGAAAGGCAAATGTGGTGGCGGATACGCTGAGCAGGCATCCGATGGCATGGTATCTGATGATAGATTGACATTTGCTGAGAAGATCTAGAGAAGCTCGGTATAGAGATAGTTCGGCCAGGATCAATGAATACAGATGATGGCGCTAGACATTCAGTCAGGTTTGATAGGGCAGTTCAAGGAGGCACAGTCTACAGATGAGAGCCTCCGCAGACTCAGGGCCCTAGGCTTTAGTTGGATTGCTTGATAACTTCATCGTAGCAGAGGATGGATCTTTGAGGCATGGCAACCGGTTATGCAGTGCCGAAGGGAGAGCTGATAGAGGCAGTCTTGCAGAAGGCGCACCGATCGTAATATTCTATTCACCCTGGTGCCAACAAGATATACCGTGACTTGCAGGAACACCTTTGGTGGCACGGGATGAAGAGAGATGTGTCACGAGATGAAGAGAGATGTGTCACGTTTTATTTCGAGATGCCCAGTTTGCTAGCAGGTGAAGGCGGAGCGTCAGAGGCCAGCTGGTCTATTGCAGCTATTACCCATTCCCGAATGAAAGTGGAAACACATTACGATGGACTTCATCTAAGGGCTTCCTCGCTCCCGAACGAGGGAAAGGATGCCATTTGGGTCATCGTTGACAGGCTGACGAAGTGTACACACTTCATACCCTTCAAGGTGGGGCTCTCCATCGAGAAGTTGGCGGAGCTATACATGCTGTAGATAGTTCGCTTACACGGAGTACCAGTGAGTATCGTATCGGACCGGGACAGCAGATTCACGTCCCACTACTGGAGGAGCTTGCAGGAAGAGTTGGGCAGTCGGCTCAAGTTCAGTACAGCGTACCACCCATATACAGATGGACAGTCCGAGAGGACGATACAGACGCTAGAGGACATGCTGAGGACTTGTGTGCTGGACTTTGGCGAATCATGGGAGAGCCATCTGCACTTGGTAGAGTTTTTATACAACAACAGCTACCAAGCCAGCATCGGTATGTCTTCTTTCGAGGCACTATATGGACGGCGATACCGTACACCGCTCTTTTGGGATGATGTTGGGGATAGAGTTATACTTGGGCCAGAGATGACTACGGATGCAGCAGAGAAGGTCAGGATGATCAGAGACAGACTCAGAGTCGCTCAGGACAGGCAGAAACACTGGGCCGATGCTAGTCGCAGACCGATGGAGTTCGCCGACGGAGATATTGTACTGGTAAAGATATCACCTACTAGAGGGACGATTCGGTTCGGACGAGGACGGCAAGTTGAGCCCCAGATACAATGGACCATTCGAGATACTTGGCAGGATCGGAGAGGTAGCTTACAGGATTGCACTTCCATCCAACCTAGCAGGAGTTCACGATATCTTTCATGTGTCTCAGCTGAGAAGATACGTTCCAGACCCCAGTCATGTGCTGGATCATTCAGAGTTGGAGATCGGACCGAGCCTTACAGTTACTGAGCAGCAAATGGAAGATATTGGACAGGAGGAAGAAGAGGTTGAGGAACAAAGTCATACCCTTGGTCTGATTAGCTTGGAGCCGTCACTCTCCGAGGGAATCTACTTGGAAGAGGGAGTCGGACATGAGGGAGAGATATCCTTACTTGTTCGACCCAACAGCCGCGAGTGAACCACCCGTTCCCACTTGATACCTTAAAGGTTAGTCATAATAGTAGCCTTAGTCATTTGTTTGCTTTGCTTGCTATGTTAGAATGTTTGTCGAGTCTCCTATCCTTGCGAATTTCGAGGACGAAATTTTTCAATGAGGGAAGATTTGTAAGCCCCTAGATTTTAAAATATTATTTTTATAATTGTAAATAACATTTATATCTTTAAAATGAATTATTATAATTATTAGAAATTTCTAGAATTTTCAAATGATTTTTAAAATGATTTTTAAAGCAAAAAATATCGATTTATAATTTATTAAATTGTTTTAAATACGTTTTACAATTAATTAAATTGTTTTATAGCAGTTTGTAATAATCGATTTGTCTGTGCAAATTTTAATTTGTACAGAACATAGCGGAGGGGGCTTTATGCAAATTGGTTTTTGCATAAACCTATAGCGGTGGGTGTTTTTGTAAATACCTATTATTGGGGGGAGGGGTTCTGCAAAAACTGCCGACGATCAACGCCTTCGTCTTCGGCTAACCCACCGACCTACGGCTAAACCCTAACCCTAAACCCGACCAAAACCCTGATCTAAACCCTAATTTCCACCGCCTTCCCAGCCTATAAAAGCCCCCCGACCTAAACCCTAACCCTAGACACCACCCCGACCACCCTAGCCACCGTCCTACCCTATTTCTTCCCCGACGAACTTGACGGAACCCTAGATCTAGGAGTGCCACCCCTATAGGCCACGTCGACGCCTCCAACCACCACCAATCGACGCGTCTCGACGAGACGACCACAGCGCCATTTTTCCCGACCACCCCGACGTCTTCTCCGTCGTACCTGCCCCGAAAGCCACCGTCTCTCGGACACGTACGTGTCATTTCTTCTGTGTCGAGTCGTGTCTCGTGAACACGTGAGTGGACTCGCCCTGTCGACGAACCCAGTGGTGCACGTGGACACGAGATTCGTGTCGTGCGTGTCGTGCTCGCCACGGACACAGGATTCGTGTACTCATGTCCTTAACTGTCAGGACACAAGTTTTAAAATAAAATATTTAATGGGTTTGGGCCCAATGGGTTTGGGCCGGTTTTTTATTATATATATATATATATATATTATATTATATATATATATATATATATATATATATAGATATATATATATATATATATATATATATATGTATATATATGTATATTTATATGTATATATTTATATTATATATATTTATATATTGTTATATATTATATATATATATATATGTATATATGTATAAATGATATAGATATGTATGTGTTATTTATATATATATATATATATGTTATATATATATATATATTATATATATAAGATATATATATATATATATATATGAATATATAAAAAATATATATTATATATATATATATATCTATATATATATATATATATATATAGATAATGTATATATATATATATGTATATAGATATATATATATATAATATATATATATATATATATTATACACTATTTGTGTATATATTTTATATTAAGTATTATATATATATTATTATTTATATATTTGTTTATTATATATATAAATATCTATGTATATATATATATATATATATATATAGATATATATATATATATATATATATATATATATATATATATATATATGTATTGTTATATATGTATATATATTTCAAAATATTTTATGCAAAATGTTATTATGTGTAAATTCACAAGTTATTTTATTATATAATTTTGTGACTTGTATATTTTACTACTTTAATATATATTATTAAATACTTTAATATATATTTTAATGTGTGAATTATTGTATTTTATTAATCATGGCCATTTGGTGTCTAAATATAGCATGGGTTTTTTTGGGCCCAAATGTGTCTAAATACATTCAAAGTCTGTACAAGTCATATTGGACTTGATTCATGGCCTTGGGTCCCGTATATGGACTTCGGTTCAATTTCGTATACATGGATAAAATAGAAAATAAGTAATTAATTATTTTCCAGAAATTATAACTTACTGTTTTTAAATTTATATTTATATTTAAATAATGTAAAAATATGGTAAAAATTGTATTTAAATACTATATTAATTTAGCTAATTTAATATAATTTTTTCAGTATTTAAACAGTACTTTTGTATTTTATAAAAATAGGAAAATAGAACTCATTTTCAGAGTACTTACGTTTGCAGATTTTTAATAAATATCTATGAGGGTTTATAAATTCCAAAAAAATTAGTATAAATTTCTATAATTAACAAAGATCATTTTGGTACTTTACTTTAGGTGTAATTGGGCTTTTTGTCTATCTTAAAAATTATTGGAACACAGTGTACAGTCTAATTTAATTATTGATTAAATTACGACTTACGATGTATTGTGTGATTTTGGGATATTGTAGTATTGGACCTCACCCTACCATAGTGTAAAGGCCCTAGAAAGTTATTTTAGGTATTGTATCATCCCATATTGGTCTCCTATGCTAAAGTTATCATTTGATTAGGTGTCCAGTCAGAAAGTCGTGTCGCACAACTAGTGTCTTAGTGTTTAACTTAGTATAAAACTAAGTTGTATTATTTTTACAGTAACGAGACACCAGACATCTATAGCATTTCCTTCTCTACCTTGCTTTTCTAGAGGAAAGTACTTCTACAAACTTTATTTACAGCATATAATGAATTATGTATAAACCATGTTAGTATCTAAACTACAAGTCATATATCACCATGTTTTCATATGCTTCATACTGCTCTCAGTATCCACCATGCTTCATACTGTTCTCGTATCACCTACATGTTATAAAACGAGTTAAGGGGAAACTGTTAGTAGAGTACGTGATCATGCCCCCTACTCTGTATGTATTTACCGCGCACGGTAACATTCTATATGTAACTTTGCCGTAGGTCTGATCCCGCGTTTATCCATGGATATACACCGATGCCGTTAGTGCACGTATGTGTATTCCAGAAAAATTGATATGTACCACTGTACATCCTATTTTCCTATTGACCGATCACGTACATGCTACGGTTTTAAATTTTAAACAAACATATGTTGCCATATCTAAAAACCAATTAAACCATAATATGCCATGATTCCAGTTTATTACACTTCTGTTCATTTCATATTTTGTATATTTTACTTTGTTAGAATCAGTACTTGCTTCCGTCCTGACAGGATAACGTTATAGGTATACTTATCGAGGAGGAGTTGCTTTACGATTCCTATTATGGAGTTACTGCCGAGGATCAGGCTTTACTTTACGAGGATGTACCTGCAGGGAAACTCGTCTAGTTTGTTAGTCACTCGGGACTTTGAGAGTAGTCATATTTTAGACTACGTATTTTGTAACTGGACCTGTATCCAGTTTTATATTTTGGCCATGTACTCTGAACATATTTATATACGAGATAATTTTGTGTTTGGATATATTCTAACTCATTATTACATATAGAACTATTAGCACACTTTGGTCTTTTCTTATTTGTCTTTAGAACAGCTTACTATGCTTTATCTCAAGCGTAGGCTGGACATGACTCGGCCCGGCCCAACAATTTGGGTAGCGGATCGTGACAGCAGCTTTGAATCATCATAAAAGCAACTTTGATTGAAACAAATCAAATAAGAATTCAAGGACGTAAAGTCGTGCTCTGAAACCATTCTATCATGTCCCGATCCCGAAGGATCAAAAACTAGCCACTGGATGTGATGCTGTATAAGTTTATATTGTACTTGTATAAGGAAAAACCATTACGGTTCCTAGTAATTCTCAGAAATCAACGACATCGCAGCAAACCGAGCAGATAAATTGAAGTCACAACAAGATATAAAAAATATATTTTCTTTATTGATAATTGTAATAGATTATAAGACTTGCAGTTGAATACAGAGTTTACAATAGATTACAATGACTTTTGAATAGCTAACTAAATCACTTTCCATTTAGGCTTAACCAAACATGCCGAATTGGCTTACAATTTAGTAAATCCAATTACATTCGACATGACATGTAGACCCAACATATTAGACTAGACATATTTGGGCCCTATTAAGCCATTTCATTTCATAATTAGTGAGTAGAATAATTACCATATTAGAGTTAGAGGCTTCCATAATTAGGTTAACCCTTCATGACAACTTAGAGGGGTAAATGAGACATCTTACAATTGGCGTGAAAGGGGGAAGAGGTATCCGACCCTAATATTAAGAAGAGCGCTCTCTCTCTTTTTCTCTTTATTTGTGCCATTAAATTCCTATTTGGTGTCCTTCCTTAAATTGATCCTTCCCACATCAATCCTCTTCAATTCTATTCCTTGGAGGAGCATAGGAGCTTGGTGGCTAAGAGCACTAGTGGAGGAGACTATTGGCTAGAAGTTCGTGTCCGAATCATGTCCATCAGACTTTGCATTGGGAATCCATCTTCCAATAGGTATACATCTCAAATTTTCCTCTATTTGGACTCTAATTGTGCATTTTGACCCTTAGGAATCCATCCATGGACTAGGACTACCTATAGGAGGAAGAATTAGCCTCTAATGACCCTTTATGTGAAAGTTACATTGAATTTTGTGTCCAATTTG
Source organism: Iris pallida (assembly GCA_029216955.1). NCBI lineage: Eukaryota > Viridiplantae > Streptophyta > Magnoliopsida > Asparagales > Iridaceae > Iris > Iris pallida. Next base: position 13,557,315 of record JANAVB010026199.1, read on the forward strand.
GGGGAAATCCGAGATTGGTGCACCAAGTATTTGTCATTTGGTAATCTAGATATATTTCGACTTATTTAAGTTGTGTGTGTCTAGATCCGTGTCCACAATTGGATACGAGTAGTCCGTATCATGATACGCTAGGATACAGAGTCATTTTGAAGATTTTTTCCTCCGACACTTGTGCCACACATATCAAATTCTACATGACACATTGTATTAGCTAGATATTGTTCTAATTAGGCTCTAGTTATTATTTTAGACATGCTCATGTGATTTGAAAGAGTTGGACAATTTTTGGTATAGATATCTTGGACATATCACGAGAGTATCGGAGTATTGGTGCGATACTAGTGTGGTGCACACCAAGTGTTTGGTGTTAGGCATATGAGTGAGTGTCATGTGTATCAACTTGCCCTTATGTATCATATATTTATGTGGGATACGAATTTGGTATTATGTTGACAATTTAGATTGAGGGATATATATGTATGCCTATATATATTAATAGATGTGTGTGTTTATAGGTGGATAGATACATGTGTCTATGTGCAATAGATTGAATTAGAGTGTATGTGGGTATGTCATGGTAAGGGGTGGCTTAGGATACCAATTGGAGATATGCAATATATATACATATGTGTGTGTGTGTGTGTAAGTGAATGTATATGTATCCACATAGGTAGATAGGTAGCAGTGTCAAGAGGGAGGGGGGGGACAAGCAACTGCTTGGCAGCAGCAACAAGCAATGGCTGATTCTATGCTCAGCAGCAGTAGCTACAGCAGTAGCTACAACAGTAGCAATAGCTACATTTGTACCTGTACAAGGCAGCAATGGAAACATCAGCAATTGCTTATCCAAGCAATAACAACAATAGAAGGGGGATCAGCAGCAGTAGTCACATAGAGAACACAAACAACAGTAATATTTAGAGCAGTAGTAGTAATGGCATTAGAGCCTACAATCGTAGTAGCAACTCTATTAGGTAGAGAAAAGAAGTGAAGGGAAGTATCACAACAGCAAAGGGAGAAACAACAGTAGAAGTAGGTCGCAGCAGCAGTAAGGGGCAGTTGCACAGTAGCAAGGCAGCTAGGTGTACTAGCAGCAATGTAGTTGCAGGAAATTAGGTAATAATGTTAGTGAAGTGTCTATGCAGATATCTATATATATGTGAAGAGTGAAGGATTAGGTGAGTTACCTACATGTGTAACAAACTGTCACTATACTATCTTGAGCTGGAAGAAAATTTAGTATGTGAATGTAGTAGCGACCAGCCCTGTATGGAAACTGTAAGCCCACTTCCCAAGTTTTTAAAGTTTTTATTTATTTTAGTTTAATTTTAAATATTTTTCTAGTTAGAAGATAAATTTTATTTGAATTTTTATAAAAGGTAACTATAAATATTTTTGAATGACAAAAGATTTGCCAAATTATTTTAAGATTTGAGTTTATAAAATATGTTTTAGATATTATTTGATAATATTAAATATTACTTTGAATTATTATTGTAATCAAATATTAGATTTAGATTTGATTAATTTAGTTTTGAAATTAATAATTATTATCTTTGGCCAATAAAAAGATTTTCTAAATTATTTTTATAAGATTTGGATTTATGCAAATAGACTTTAAATTTTATTTGATAATATTGGATATTATTTTATTATTATGACCAATTATGGATTGAGATTTGATCAATATATATTTTTAGATTGATTTGATTTGAACTTATGGAAAGATTTATCCATAAGATTTCTAATCCTTCCCTATTTAGGATACCTCTTACCTATATATAGGGAGAGACTTTTCCTTATTTTCTTCAAACACCAAAATCCCTCCAACCTAATTCTCTAATCTTAGTTAGGTGATTGCTACCTATTACATATATACTCTTATGAGCATCTCTCCTCTTTTTCTTTCTCAAAAATCTCTCTTTGTCGTCCAAAATAGTCCAAAATTCGTCATAAATTCAACCTCATTTTTTGAAGCTATAGTAATTTCGTGGGGCGATTGCGATCGACTCCGACGTCCTTTTTGTGCGTCATTTTTTGTTAGAACTGTATCGAGGTTAATTTTTCGAATATGTAATTTGTTTTCTGGAATTCTATGTATGAATTTCTGAAAAATTATTTGAGTGTCGGTTGTCCAAAAATTGACGTGTCGCACTGTTTTCAAGATTTTGGGATATCCCGAACTCCAATTTGTGATCCTCTTGAAGTTTTGAAAAGCTGACACGAAGATCTACAATATACAATTTTCCAATAATTCATAAATTTGTTTATTATTTTATTTATTTCGTTGAACTCAGATTTGACCGATAATACATCGAATTAGTAGCGGTTAGCCATAATTACAACAATTTTCATCCAAATCGAGATTGTGTTGCACATGTCAACTGTAACTTAACTTGAGGCAAGTACACTATTGCTTTATGTATTTATTACATTATAATGCTATTCATCATTGTGTTTTCATTAATATCTAGTTAAGACATGATTGTGACACGATATGCTTATTGTATTATTGCTCGTTTATTGATTGTTTAGTGAGTCGGAAGGAGAAATATTAAGTAGACGTGTGAACTAACCTAAATAATGTTTAATGAATAATAGCTTAAGTTATACACTTCACGTATAGGTTACCCGTACCAAAAATGTGTGATAACCATCGTATGATGTGCCGTATTAGCCCAGCCGTTCACATGCCAAAAGGTATTTCAAAGCACTGTTTGATTACTTTTACTTGTTCATGTTCATTTTTCAGTTGTCTTGTTCCTACATGTTCCTGCTAGTAGTTGCTTGTACATGTTATCGTTTCCAGTTCATATACATGTTCCTTTACTGTTATATTGCATCTCTATTGTCTAGTTTTATTTTGTATTAAGTTACATTATTGCAATAGGGTTGTACTTTGCTCCTTTTTTGACTGGATAATTGCAGGTGACTTGTCATCCATACCGTTGCACTTCGACCATTCGAGGGAGATAGAGACCTTGGAGGCCTACCTTAGATTCTAGATTAGATAGTTCTTTTATTTTTAGCGGGTTTGTTTTCGAATGTCATTTTGATAAATTATTGGATTTGTAATTTAAATAATTATTGTGAATGAGTAATTAGATATGATTTTGTTGTATTTGAGATTGACATTGAGATCTAGATAGCGTACTACCGTCGATGCTGCGGCGTACGCTGGACTTGGCCACGTACTTGTATTCCAAAAAGTTAGAAGCGGGTCGTGACAAATTTTTTTGGTGGCCCATGCAGGTCTGTTTTCGCAAAATTATACGAACTCGCGGTAGTACCTATATTCGTCATACTACTGCGAGCCTGTAACTAGGAAGTGCTCATTCACAATTAGGATTGATTAGATTTTAGGAGAATGGTTAGGACTAGGTATACCACAGGAAAGCCCTTATTTAATTTGATTGTTGGGTAGTTAAGGTTGCTACATAGGCCATGTAATTTAGGTAGAAATTTATTGTATTCTAAACCCTATTAGATAACTTGAGAAATTTTCATAGAAGGATAAACTATTGCATTTTAACATGATGGTAGGATTAAAGGTGGGTAGACTTGTTTGGTAAATTAGGACTTCCTAGAATTCAAGCCATAACCTTGATAGTTTGTTCAAATGGTCTTTTCTGCCCTCTCTAGACATTATCATCATATCGTAAAGTCTGTGTTTATTTCCATTGGTCATAAGTAATTGTTTTCCTAGGAATCAATATTTTATTTCCATCCATTGAGTTTGAGCCTATAACATGATCCAATTATCCATATATTTATTCTGAGTCAGTTTTTGTTGAAATTCAAGATATATATTCCCCCTCGATCTTTGAATATTAGAGAAATAGAAATTAAAATTTATATTTCTCTTGTCTTCAATTTTTTTTCTTAATCAATCTTATGATTTTCAAAACTGACACTTTTATTCAAGGACAGATACTTACATTTTTCTATTATGAATAATTTGTTTGGATTCCTAGAAGCTCCTTTGAAAATTTTATGGATATAGTTGAAAGAATATTCGGTGACTTATAATGGTAAGACATATGTGCACTGTCGCCATTTATCTCAATTATCAAGACCGTGGGTTCACTGCCGCCAGCAGCGCATTGACATGCATGACCCCTAAGTTGAAATAATTTCAGGTGAGCGTAGGTTATCAAATATTATTAAAACTATGCCCTAGTTGTCCTATTTGATCTTTGAGTTATTATGTCAATATTGGATAAAGTTAATAGAATATTTGATATGATATCATTTTTGAGTCATGAAACCAAGGGTTTACTGCAACCAGATGTACACTGGTGAGACATAAATTTTCGGTAAAATGACTTCATATATACATACATTTTCGAACATTATAGAGACCACATCTATTTTGGCATATGACTATTGATTTTCATGGTTCATAATTTCATGCACTCTCATTTAAAAAAATTAATTTAGTTCTTATCCTTTCATTTCTTGAACCTTTCTTTCTTATTTTTTTTATTTTCGTATCGTTATTAGCTTTCCTAGAAATCATTTAAACCTATTTTGATTACATTCCATTGGATTCATAATCATAACTATATTCTGATTCTACGATCGTGCCTAAATAATTGATCGTGCCAATCACATCTTATCTTAGGTTTTAATTTTATCCACGATTATGCTTATCTAATTTTGATCATTAATCATATCATTTCTTGATTATATTCTTAATCTTGCCTAATCGTATCCTTTGAAATTTTGAGGACAAAATTTTTCTAAGGTGGGTATATTTGTAAGCCCACTTCCTGAGTTTTTAAATTTTTTTATTTATTTTATTTAATTTTAAATATTTTTTTAGTTAGAAAATAAATTTTATTTGAATTTTTATAAAAGGTAACTATAAATATTTTTGAATGACAAAAGATTTGCCAAATTATTTTAAAATTTGAGTTTATAAAATATGTTTTAAATATTATTTGATAATATTAAATATTACTTTTAATTATTATTGTAATCAAATATTAGAATTAGATTTGATTAATTTAGTTTTAAAATTAATGATTATTATCTCTGGCCAATAAAAGATTTGCTAAATTATTTTTATAAGATTTGGATTTAAGCAAATAGACTTTAAATTTTATTTGATAATATGGATATTATTTTATTATTATAACCAATTATGGATTGAGATTTAAGCAATATAGTTTTGAGGCTGATTTGGTTTGAACTTATGGAAATATTTATCCATAGGATTTCTAATCCTTCCCTATTTAGGATATCTCCCACCTATATATAGGAGAGACTTTTTCTTATTTTCTTCCAACACCAAAATCCTTCCAACTTAATTCTCTAATCATAATTAGGTGATTGCTACCCATTATATATACTCTTATGAGCATATCACATCTTTTTCTTTCTCAAATTCTCTCTTTTTTGTCCAAAATAGTCCAAAATGCGTCATAAATTCATTATTATTTTTTTGAAGCTATAACAACTTCGTGGGGCGATTGCGATCAACTCCGACGTCCTTTTCGTGCGTCGTTTTTTGTTAGAACCGTATCGAGGTTAGTTTTTCGAATACGTAATTTGTTTTCTAGAATTTTATGTAAGACTTTCTGGAGAATTATTTGAGTGTCGGTTGTCCAAAAATTGATGCATCACAATGTTTTTGAGATTTCGGGAAATCCTGAACTTCGTTTTGCGATCAGTTTGAAGTTTTGGAAAGCTGACACAAAGATCTACAACATATAGATATTCCAGAAATTCATAAATTTATTTTTTTATTTTATTTTTTTTGTTGAACTCAGATTTGATCGGTGATTCTTCGAATTAGTAGCGGTCAGCCATAATTACAACAATTTTCAACCAAATCGAGATTGTGTTGCACACGTCAACTGCAAATTAACTTAAGACAAGTATACTATTGCTTTATATGCTTATTACATTATAATGCTATTCATCATTGTGTTTTCATTGATATCCGGTTGAGACATGATTGTGACACGATATGCTCATTGTGTCATTGCTCGTTTATTGATTGTTTAGTGACTCGGAAGGGAAAATGCTAAGTAGACGTATGAATAAACCCAATAATATTTAATGAATGATAGCTAAGTCATACATTTCACGTATGTGTTAGCCATACCAAAAATGTGTGCCATCGTATGATGTGTCGTATTAGCCCAGTCGTTCACATGCCAGAAGATATTTCAAAGCACTATTTGATTAGTTTTACTTGTTCATTTTCCAGTTGTCTTATTCCTACATGTTCCTGCTAGTAGTTTCTTGTACATGTCATTTTCAGTTCATATACATGCTCCTTTACTGTTACATTGCATCTCTATTGTCTAGCTTTATTTTGTATTAAGTTATATTATTGCAATAGGGTTGTACTTTGCTCCTTTCCTGATTGGATGTTACAGGTGACTTGTCATCTATGCCGTCGCACTTAGACCATTCGGGGGAGATAGAGACCTTGGAGGCCTACCTTAGATTCTAGATTAGATAGTTCTTTTATTTTTAGCGGGTTTGTTCCCAAATATCATTTTGATGAATTTTTAGTTCTGTAATTTGAATAATTATTGTGAATGAGCAATTAGATATAATTTTGTTGTATTTGAGATTGGCATTGAGACCTAGACAGCTTACTACCGTCAATGTTGCGGCGTAGGCTGGACTTGGCTACGTACTCGTATTCCAAAAAGTTGAAAGTTGGTCGTGACAGAAACTAGTGTGCTGTATCAGATTTATGTGCCCAGTATGAAAGTGAGCATTGGGGTGCAGGTAAGCCTACAGTTTTCTGTGTTATGGGTGCACATGAGTGAGTATTAGCTGTAGGAAATCTATAGTTAGTGAGTATATCTTAGGTTGTGTGTATCCTAGTGTTAGGTTACAAATAGGATCAAGGGGCAGCAGTGCTATAACTGCAGTTGTTGACAATATCAGAAGATAGGTTAAAGTGTGAGGTTTTGCACATGTGTATGAGTGGATAGGTAAGTGTCAACTGCAGTGGTTAGGCTAGGTAATGAGATATAAGAGTTGCTTTGTAGTACCATGGTATGGATACCTATGCAACATGTGGTTATAATATGGTATAGGCATATGGCATCTTGGTAAACCAAGGTAATGGGTACATATGCATATATGGTATAGGTTGGGTATATCGATATATATGTATGTATAGGGAAAATGAGTTAGGGTATTAAATTGTATGAAACTATAGGTATGTAGGGTACCCAGTATCCCTATTTCTATGTGGGTATGGACCTAGAAACCTAGGTATGACCCAGAAATGACTAGTTTGACTCTAGAAGTAGGGTATTGACCTAGTTTGACCATAAAAGCAAGGTATTGACCTAGTTTTACTTCCATGACCTAGAATTAACCTAGAAATCATATTTCAATTTAGATATCAATGTTTATCACTCTAAAACACCAATTGCTATTGATATTTCAATTTAGGTCTTTGTGACTCCATTTTGGATATCGATCCTCACTTAATGCTCAAGACCACATGCGAGTACATTCTCTAATAGATATTATGTTGATATTTTCTATAATTCATGTTATAGTACTGTTTTACTTGATGCTTGACACGATGGATACATGGAGTAGTATTACATGGATTCATCTTGGATATGTTGTCTCGTGCTGGACCAGTATATCAGGACTCACTTACAGGCATCACCTTTTTTGCTGGCATCACTTGTCAGGGGGAGAAATACTTTAGTAGACATGTAAACATACCAAAAATCTGGAATCACTCATGCTGGTATTACCCCCTCTGGTATAACCAGGAAAGATAGCACTCGCACGTGGAGCATGTACGAGATGCCATACATTATCCCCTATCCGTTTACATGTCGAAAGTGGTATTTAAAAACATACTAGATATGAGTAGACTTTCTGGTCTCACTTCACAATGTTGGACTCATTATACGTGTTAGATATCTTCATACTTGCTCGATTCATGATTAGTTTATTTTATTTACTGGTTTTCGTTTACATGACTTTATTTACTGTCTTAGTTATCTATTTCACTATATGCTCTGTATTATATTTCTATGTTTCTTTTTTATCATGTATCTCATTACTATTTACAATTTTATAGTCTTTATCATGTATTGAAACTGCTATTAAAAATGTGCTTCGCTCCAATCCTGACTGGATAATATTTTTTAGAGGATCTAGAGGACTTTTGTCCAACGTTCTATGGAGCAGGTGTAGATGAGGGCTATCTGTAGGAGACCCAGGAGGAGCCAGCCCAGTAGAGGAGACACAATAGATGTAGCCTAGTTAGCATTAGTATTTTATTGTACTGGATTTGTACTAGACTTTGAGCCATTGTATTTTTCTATATTGTACTTATGTGGATGTTGAGATAGTTAGACTCTTGGACCATGATGTCATTGAGACACGTATATTTCTGGTTTCTTTTTGGATTTATTTCTTCTTATCATTATCATTCTATTTATCTTCCTTATAGCATATTGTGATTGAGTATAGACTATTATCATTATATTGTCCTCCATTCGGAGTTGATATATCATTGAGAGGTTATGTTGTGAGATAGGGACATATAACAGTTAACTTAGACAACATTCTACCACTGATGCTGCGATATAGGCTGGGCGTGTCCCACACACTCGTACCCCTATATCTGGGTGCAGGTCATGACACATTTTTATGGTGGCCCATGCAGGTCAGTCTTCACAATTAGTGCAAAATCGTAGTAGTACTTAGGCTTAGCCGTACTACTACGAGCCTGCCCTAGGATAGGATTGTGAGTCATCGAATATTTTAGGAAGTTTGATACTCAATCACAAGTAGGTTTTCCTGATAGATTCCTATCAGGTTGATCTTGAGAATTCTACTTCACAATTGTTTCCATCTCTCTCGAATACTTATCCATTGTTGAACTCCATTGGTATATAGTTGTGTTTGTGGACTATATCAAGGGTATATCCAGGTAGTACACACTAGGCGTGGCAGTGAGGACTGTAGTCGTCTGTATTGATTATGGAGTCTAGAGTTTACCGCAACTATATTAGCTGGCGAGGAAAAATTCTTGATCACATGTTTCTGGATATATGTATCTTAGTTATGGACTTTAGGATTTCTCGCAGCCATGCTAGCTAGCAAGGTGTTTATTCCGAATAACATAATTTTAGATCTATATACCATAAATATGGAACCTAGAGTTATTGCAGCTATACTAACTGGCGAGGCAAAGATTCTATTATAGACTCTTAGGGATTGAAATTGTTATCTTCCATTCCATTTTATTTGATTACTATCTTTTTCAATTGTTGTCCTTCCTTAATAATATCTTATTTTGTGCCATATTGACTTCTTCTTGTTTTCATCTGCCTTCAGGATGCCGCAGAAGACTAGGTCCTACCGCTCTGGACCCGTAACAGCTTCTAAGAGGTCTTCTACCTCTCGAACCCATGTTCAGGCTGCGGGAGTTGCTCCTACTACTACTCCTGTTCATGTGGGAGTTTTAGCTACTTTTGGAGGCGCTCCTCCACCTGTTCAGAAGACTGTTCTTGTGGAGCCAGAGGGTATTCCTCCACTACCTCCAGCACCGACTGAGGCAGCGTAGATGTTTGTGTTGTTCCAGCGTATGATGGAGGCTCAAAGAACCTAGGATGAGGCATAGTAGTGACAGGCTGAGGTGATGCACCACAGTATTAAGAATGCCCACCAGTTGGCATTAGCTACAGTTCAGAAGGTGACACGTGTCCAGCCTCAGGTTGCTCCAGTCCAGCAGTAGCCGGGGTCGAGTACCGTAGTGGACTTCAAGAGGATCTCGCCTCGGGATTTCAAAGGTACCGAGGGGATACTCTACGCAGATGACTGGTTGGAGGACATTGAGAGGATTCTGCGCTTAGCTCAGATTCCTGGGAGTTTGCATGTCAAAGCAGTCGACAGTCAATTATTTGACAATGCACTCACTTAGTATCATACGGAGCCCAGGCTTACCGTGCCAGGACTTACTTGGGAGGCTTTCAAGAAGCTTTTCAAGGAGAAGTTCTTTTCTGATGTGGTTCTGGGAGCCTTGGAGAGTCAGTTCCATGACTTGGTCCATGGGAGCATGTTAGTCGACGAGTATGCCATAGAGTTCTGCCGCTAGAGCCATTTTACTAAGAGCATGGTTCGGGACTCAGAAGATTGGGCCCGGTAGTTCAGGAAGGGTCTGATCAGGGAGGTCAGGTCGCATACTTCTGGGCATCGTACAACTACTTTCGAGGACATTTTGATGGATGCTCAGATTGCTGAGATGAACTTAGACCTCAGATCTAAGAGAGGCGGTAATGTTTTGGGTGGTGCTAGTAGTAGTACATGATCGATGAAGCGTCCCCATATTCATAAGGGAGTCTTCGAGCCCCAGCAGAAGTATTGCCCACCAGATAAAGCTCCCGTTCAGCGGCATCCTCAAAGAAAGATGCAACAAGTACCCACTTGTGCCTACTACAGGAAGCTTGGGCATACTTGGGAGGTTTGTAGGAGAAGGCTTAAGGTATGCCTATTTTATGGGTCATCTGCGCACAAGATGCTTGATTGTCCCGCTGTACCTCCTTTCGGTGGAGTACCAGATCAACAGGGTCCAGCTAGGTCACCTGTGGCACAGTATAATGTCCAGCCCCTGCAGAAGGAGACACCCTATAAGGGCAGGGCTTTTGTGATGGCAGTCGAGGAGACCGATATTACAGGTGAGGGGTTAGCATGTTTGTTTTATTTTATTTGTTCTTTCTTTCCTTTACCCTCTATTGTTTTGTGTGCTTCATCGATACCTTGTAGATTGCTTTATGCAATAGTGTAGTTAGTAGTATGGGATCGATGGCACATCTAGAGGGGGTGAATAGAGTTAACGGAAGAAATATCCCCGATAAAAAATTAATGCAGGTGAAGGCAAATATAGACAGATAATTAAATACAGCAAGTAAATATGGAGAAGAAAGCAATATACAAACACCAAAATTTTATACTAGTTTCCCTCTCAGAGGACTAGTCCAGTCTTAAGTACTCCTGCTCGATGTTAAATCTACTATTTGAAATAGAGGCTACACCGCGTGCTTTACTCCGAAGGAGACGCCAACTTCTTACACCATCGTATTTTATCCAAAGCCTACGAACAAACTTCAATACTATTTGAAAAGCTTTTATACACCAAGCTTGTACAACTCGAACACTTCTAATCGGAACACACTGACACTTAGAAGAATAAGAGTTGTCTTGGAAATATGAAGATTGAAAAGCTCTTTGTAATAGGAAGAGTTAGAATGAATAGAGAAGATGAAGAATGAGATGAGTGAGTAAAATAAAAAACTCTTCTCTATTTATAGGTAATTTTGAACCAGAGTTTGGGCAGAAATCGGTTAGGGCAAACATTTAAATTTTTGAACATTGAAGATCCAAAAGACTAGGTAGTCATTCTGACCAAGATTGGTTTCAAGTGATCGAGTTCGGTCCGAGTTCGGGGCAAGCTCGGTCCGAGTTCAGCAAGGTGGTTTTCATGGATTATTTTGGTCCAGAATGGCTTTTTGGATGTAGGCTTGGTTTGAAGAGAAAAGGGTTTTGTTTTTGTGAGAATAAACTTCTAAATGCCAATGATCCGACTCACAAAAATAACCTAGACTCAATAAATGAAAATTACAGAATAAAATATCAAAAGTTTGCTTAACGAGCTCGGCTGCGATCTTCTGTAGTCTTCTTGCTTTACGTATCAAATTTGAAATTTTAAGTCAATTATCGAAATCAGGTTGATCATGACAACGTGTGCCAACAATCTCCCCCATTTTGATAATTTTAAAAAACTATGATTGATACTTAACAAATGTTCACCTTTTTCGGAAGTAGGTTGGTACGGTACGGAAGTAGCTTGCTCATTGGTACATTAGCTTGCGCATAAGCTTGATCTACCTCAATAAATGACCAAGTCTTGTCCTCAGAAAATTTGACATATAGCAAAACATATCTCAAGCCAAAAATTTTCAGAGCAACATGTAGTAATATTCAATGTGGACTAATATTCATAAGTATCATAGAATTTTTCCCCGTTTGTCACATAAGCAAAATGACATAATTATGAAGGTACTCAGCACAGATGAAAACATATAGTGCATAAACTAGTAAGGCATAGAAGAAATCACACAACTAGATATGCATACATAGAGTGATAAACTATCTCAGAAAATAAAAAGCAACTAATACATGCCAAACTGAAATACTAAACTGTCGCACATAACTAGTAATACTTTGAAGAAGCATATCACTATTATACATGAAAATAAAAAAAAGAATTAGAACTAAATAGTGATACTGTATCACTAGACGTCATCCTTAATCATCATCCTCATTATCATCAACATCTGCTGCCCGAGAAGGATTCCCGGACTCAGCAGTGCGGTGTGGATCATAACGAGCAACAGTAGGGTCAAAATAGCGCTGAGCCTCCGGATCATCAATCCGATAACCGAGCATCGAGGGGTTACGAACCATGGAAATGGAACCGCCAGGGTTGTGAGCAAAGCTGTAGCTAAAGTCCCTCATGGTGTTTGTCATGGCCTGGAACTGTAGTATCGTACGAAAGTCCATAGATCAAAATTGATCTATCATCAAGGCCTCTAAGGACTCAAGAGCGACACCTGTGGGAGGATGTGAAAGATGGAAACTAGCTGATGGGTAAACAACATGAGAAGGAGGTGGAGGAGCCTGTACTGCTGGAGTTGGAGCGACTCAACGATGCATATGAAGATAAATAGGTGGTACATCTTAAGGATAATCATCTGAGACGATATGGAAATACTCAAAGATGTACGGAAGATACATTGTGTATAGAAGGTTTCATATTTTCTTGCAACACCGTTCCATAGTGGTGATAAGAGTCTTAGGTAGACTAAACAAAATTTGAAAGTGGAGATGATAAATAGCAGAAAGCTCAAGATAGGTGATCTTATCGGTGGAAGTTTGTTTGGGAAAAATAGTAGAAAATATCATCCGATGCAAGTCATAGAAATAGTCATTCATAAATTTCGGTCGAATGCGACCTTTGGGACGTGGATTGGGTTCACATAACAAGTCACAAAATGGATCAAAAGTCATGTGTACAAAAAATTGAACTTCGGTGGTATCCACTAGTGCTTCCCATTCATTGGGAATATGAAGCATAAAAGCTAAATAATCAACATCAAATTCAGTGTCTATCCCACCGAATTTAGATTTAACCGTGCCGTTTGTGACCGTGAGATTGCAATAAAATATTTGAATAACATTCCAATAGATAGGATAACTAGATTGAAGAAACTCTTTAAAGTTAAAGTGTTCAAATACAGATAAGTGATCAGGAAATAACGTGAAGTTGATTTGGGTCCCCGGATAAATTGTCTGTTTGACAAAGTCGGCGAATCATCTTTGGATGCATCAACGGAGACAAAGATACCTCATCAAAATAGTCACCATCCGGCATGGCGGGACTAAAAAGTAAGAAAGAACCTTCCTCTTGAACATCAGAGGAGGAAGCTTCTCCAACTTTTCTCTTCTTTTTGGAAGCATGAAAAACTTTGGAAGCCATTAAAATTTGAAAGTGGAGAAAAAGGTAGAAATATACCGAAATTGAGTAGATAATGTGGAAGAGAAACCCGAAATAGCTCCAAATCCAAACTTGTAGACCTTGGGATGCTTGGAAGAAGGAGTTGAGGGAGGCTAGGGTTAGAGTTTTTGGGTGGTTTGTTGCTGTTTACAATGGGAAGGATGATGATGATGTAGGGTTTTTAAAGAGGGGGCCCAACTGTCCTGCTTTTGTTATGACTTACTTTGACCGAGTTTGGCCCAAGTTCGTTCCCTTGGTAGTTTGAACAGACTTGGGCAATTTTGATACATGTTTTAACACTAATTCAAAGTATTAATTATAAATACTTGTGTTGATGAAAAATAATTAATATTAAGTAACCGGAATAAAAAAAATGTATAAAATATCTTAGGTTTGCTGTAGGGGTCGGATCCTAGCTAGCGGCAGTCCGAAGACACTTGGCACCGTGTTGCTTAGACTTTTATGTTTTTTTGTCAGAAGGGCCCTTTCGTCTTATAACAAAAATACTTTATACAATTTTATGTATTCAAGTCAAGTAATATATAATTATAAAACTTCAACGTCTAAAATTCCTAATTCTTTTCATATAAAGTTAAAACAATCTTTAGCTAGGGGTTTAGTGAAGATGTCAGCTAATTGACATTCTGTGTCGACATACTATAAACAAATATGTCATTGTAAAACATGATCTTTAAGAAAATGATGTCTTATCTCTATATGTTTAGTGCGAGAGTGACAAATAGGATTTTTTTTGTGAGATTTTTCGAACTAGTATTATCATAGTAAATAGAGATGTGGTTGTAAGACAACTGATAGTCTTCCAAGGTTTGCTTCATCTACAAAATCTGGGCACAACAACGTCCTGCGGCTATATATTCAGCCTCGATTGTTGATAATGCAACCAAATTTTGCTTCTTAGAAAACCAGAAGACTAAAGATTTTTCTAGGAAATGACATGTACCGCTGGTACTTTTACGATCGACCTTGCACCCAGCAAAATCCGCGTCCGAGTAACCTATCAAGTCAAACGAATTAGTTTTTAGATACCATAGACCGGTTGTCAAAGTACCTTTAAGGTATCGTAGGATACGCTTAACGGTGCTCACATGTGATTCCTTAGGACAAGCATGATATCTTGCACATAAGCATACTAAAAATATAATATCTGGACGACTAGCAGTTAAATAAAGTAAACTACCAATCATACCTCTGTACTTACGCACTTCAGTTGGTTTACCACTTTCATTCATATCAAGCTTTGTAGACGTTGCCATAGGAGTTCCTATTGGTTTGACATTGTCCATATCAAACTTCTTAAGCAGGTCTTTTGTATATTTGGCTTTATTGATGAAAATCCCTTATAAATTTTGTTTGATTTGTAGCCCAAGGAAGAAAGTTAGTTCTCCTATCATGCACATTTCAAATTCACTCTGCATATACTTAGCAAACTCGTTACATATCATTTCATTTGTTGATCCAAAGATAATATCATCTACATAGATATGTACTAATAAAATATTCTTATCCAAAGACTCTATAAAATGAGTAGAATCAACCTTTCCTTTTGAAAAACTATGTTCAAGTAAGAAGGAACTAAGGTGCTCATACCATGCACAAGGTGCTTGTTTGAGTCCGTAGAGAGCCTTACGAAGCTTGAATACGTGATCTGGTCTTTTAAATTCTTCAAATACAGGAGGTTGTTTAACAAAAACTTATTCTTTTATAAAACCATTAAGAAAAGCACTTTGACATCCATTTAAAAAAGTTTAAAACTATAAAAACTTGTAAAAGCACATAACGTACAAATGGATTCTAGTCTAGCAACCGGAGCATATGTCTTATCATAGTCAATGACTTCTTCTTGATTATAGCCTTGAGCTACTAGATGTGCTTTGTTGCGTGTGACCATAGCATTCTTAACTAATTTATTTCAGAAAACCCATTTAGTACCAATAACCACGTGATCACTTGGTCTGGGAACAAGTACCCAAACTTGATTTTGTTCAAATTGGTTAAGTTCCTTTTACATTGCAGAAATCTAAAATTTATCATCAAAAGCTTCTTCAACATTCTTTGATTCTATCTTAGAAATAAAAGCTACGTTAGCAATACTATCCCTAGTGCTTGAACGAGTACTTACACCTTTAGATACTTCACCTATTACTAGTTTTTCTGGATGGTTTGGGGTAAATCGTAATCTCTTTGGCAGACTTTCTAGGTATGTGGTTGGTGAATCTTCGGGTGTTTTTCTTGAAGGGATTCTATCATCTTTATTATCACTGTTGTTAGCACATTGACAGTTCAACTCGTCGACGGTAACGCTTATTGATTCTTCAACAACAAGTGATCTTTTATTGAATACTCTATATCCTTTGCTCTTTGTTGTATATTCGAGAAATATTCTTTTATCATCTTTTTTGTCAAATTTTTCTAAATTATCTTTAGTGTTTAAGATAAAACATCTGCAACCAAACACTTTGAAATAGCTGATATTAGGAGTTCTATTAAACCATAATTCATAGGAAGTCTTTTTCGAGATCGGTCAAATAAGAACCCTATTTAACACATGGCATGCTGTATAAAAAACTTCTGCCCAAAAATACTTTGGAAGATTATGCTGGTTAAGCATAACTCTGGCCATATCGCCAAGAGTTTTGTTCTCTCTCCACAACGCCATTCTCTTAGGAGTTCTGGGGAAAGTGAATTCATGTGATAAACCATTTGAATCACAAAAAGTTTTAAAATCATGGTTATCAAATTCTTTTTCATGATCACTTCGAATACGAGTAATCATGAATTCTTTCTCATTTTGAACCTTTTTACAAAAAGAAACAGAAAAGGCCTCATTTTTATTTGCAAAAAAATAAACCCAAGTATATCGTGAATAGTCATCAACTATTACAAAGGCATATAGCTTACCGCCAAGAGTGGCGACTCTACTTGGTCCTAATAAGTCTATATATAACAATTGAAGCTGTCTAGAGGTACTTACATCGTTTATTGATTTGAAAGATGATATAGATTCCTTGTTCTTTTCACATTCAGCACATACTATATCTTTCTTAAAAGTAATATCAGGTAAGATACTTTTTCACTCATCACATGCTTCATTGTACTTGGCCGTGAGGGTATCTACCCTTTGAGCAACAATATTATACTTTTTCTTCTCGAATTCATAAAGATCCTTGGGTTTTACATTATCTTGATTTGCTTTCTCAAGCTCCTCAAGAGTGTCATGTAATCTCAATTTAAAAGAAAAAAATCTCATCCATGTTACTGGAATAAGTTTTATCTCTAATATCTTCTAGTATTTGAGATTGCTTGAAAAACTTAGGTTGTACTGCTTTCAGCTCTTTCTTAACACATTTATACATATCAATAATCTTCTTTTGATCTTCTAGTATATCACTGAAGGCATCAAATAACTCATTAAAAGTAAATTCTTCAAATAAAAGATTTGTAGTTACCTTTGCATCTGCAGCTATAAAGCATAGATTGGCTGTGTTGCGATGTTTTTCTTCTACTTCAGAGTCACTCGCCTCACTTTCACACCAGATGCTAGTATTGGCGTAATTCCTTGTTGAAGTCCTTCTCTTGCTTGATTAATCGTATCTGCTTTCCTTTCTTACACAGGACAATCTTTCTTGATATGACTTGTCTTCTTACAGCTGTAGCATATTGGTTCTTCATCATCTCTGAAATCTTTCTTCTTCTTGTTAGATTTCTTATACTTCAGAAATCTCCTGAAGTTCTTTGTCATAAGGGCCATTTGATCATTGTTGGAACTGTCATTCTCACTTTCGTCATCAAAATCCACCTTATGTTGTACCTTGAATGCGATAGTCTTCTCTTCTTGTGCTGGCTCTTCGAATTCCATAAGGTCTAGCTCATGTATTATAAGTTTTTCCTTAAGTGTTGTCACGACCCGCACCCACTGTAAGGGTACGAGTACGTAACAGCGCCCAACCTACGCCGCAGTATCGGTAGTAGAACGCTGTTCTAGGTCACTATCTATCCATCAACTCATGTAGTATATAATGTACTCATGATGATCAACTCCGAACGGAGGACAAGTATAAGATATTGTAACTCAATCACAGTCTAAGCACGATAAGATACACAGAAGAGATAACTAAGAAATAGAAAGACATCTACTACTACTGAAATAATAACTTCTCAACAATCTGAAATACAACACAAGTCTCAAATCAATACAACAAGTCCAAATAAGAACTAATGCAAGTCTAAAACTGTATTCCGATCACTGCTAAGTATCGGGACCAAAGGTGGCTAATCCCTCATCAGGTCCATAATGAGTAGGACAAGTGTCCTCAGGGCAATCATCTGTAAAATTTCAACAGGTCCAGTCAGGATAGGAACGAGCACATCTCATCTAGAAAACCCAAGTAAATGACAGAGAACTATAAAGCAGTTATAGACAGTTGTATTGATGAACATGGCAGTTTATATTCAGTGATGGTATAGAGAGACAGATAAAGTACAAGAAAAGTAAGGTAACTAAACAAGAGAATAATCATGGAAATAAAGACTGTAAAATAGAAACTAGCTGAACTAGAGTAACATGGTATAAGTCCAGACAGTAAATATAGACAAGTGTATCTCTAATGTAAGTCCAGTACAAGACGAATCTAATACAAGATGAATCCAGTACGAGACGATTCCACTCATAGTGATCAATGATTCCAGGGTGAGTCTAGCCTATACTCTAATAGTGTGTTTTAAAATACCGAGATCGACATATAAACGGCTATAGGTAATCCGGCACATCACACACCTGGCCGGGTGTGAGATGGCTATCATTCCAGTTTGATTCTAGCATGAGGGTGATTCCAGAATTGGGGTATATCTACATGTCTTACTCAAGTATTTTCCCTCCCAGCAAGTACAAGTGAATCCAGAACACGACACGAGAATCGAGACAAGTCCAGCCAAATATGATGATACCAACAATAATTCCAGAATAATTCTAGTAATAGAGGCCAAACAATATGGTATGTGTGTCGTATACATGAATCCAGAAATATCCATACGTGTTGTAACAGAGAATCATATACAACTAACTAGAACTGAAGTACAATAATTGATAAATAAATGAGAGAACTATCAGAGAATGTACTCGCCTGATACTCTGAAAAGAGTAGTATAATATCAGATGTCTGCACCGGAGTCACAATATCCTAAATAGAGCAGTACAAGTTATAATATGTTTAAAATAAGGTAAATAATGTTTACAATACAATCTACATGATTTCTAGGTCAATCTAGGTCAAGGTCAACTCTAAGTCAAACCTGGTCAACTGTCTAGGTTAAACTAGGTCCAAGTCAAACTTGGTCAACTCTGGGTCAACCCAAGTCAACATCTAGTCAAACTAGGTCAATTGGTCACATTTAGACTCAATGTTGACTTTTGGTCAACTCTAGTCAATCCTGAACTATTGGGTCAAACATTGGTCAATTCTAGGGTTTTTGGACTAACTTTATGTTCTAGGTCATGATAGTTAGTTAGGGTATCATGGTAGCTATACCATGCCTCAATACTTAATATCTAGTTAGTAGGATATCGCACACTAGTACACATATACAAGTATACACTATTGCTATATATTAACTATAGCTATAACACTCAAACTAACACTCGGTTATCAACTAGACTTCCATTCACTTGTGAACCTTTTATGAAATAATAGGTAGTTAATAGGATTAACATAAATGAACTAACATTATTGGAGTGGACTGTTCCTACATATAAGGACTGACTCAAAGAAGTGGAGGTCTAAACTTACTGTGGGTTTGAACTTCATCCTTATACATCATACATATGTGTATATATATAAATTTTAATACACACACAAACCCTCAAACAACCCTTGATATAATCACCTGAACCAAATCAGTAAGCAAATACAAGCCTCTACTATTGACTACAACTGAGGGACTGAGCAAAACAAGAATAGAACATTACCTATAGGTAATAGGGACTGAAACATAGTGAATTAGGACTAATCATCAAAGATCAAAGGGACTGAATAAATTATGAACTAGACATGAAGAGATGGACTGAACCCAAGGGACTGAAATATATACAATGAAGGACTGACCAAAGACTGAACAAAATGAGTACAAGGACTGAATGATTGAGAAGTAGAAGGGACTGATCAAGATATGTAAAGCAGGGGACTGACCAATGGCAATGGACTGATCATTACCATTGCTCTCATTATACCACTGATATGTAAAGTCCTATGAGGACTAATATACAATCAACAAAGGAATGAACTAACATGCAGTGATGAGCTCTAAAAGGTATGGACTGATCACTAATTCATATGTGGACTGACTGAGCCAATAATAGGATAATTAATGGTTTAAAAGCTTGAACAAAATGGAGTGAACCTTAATAATGTAGGGGACTGGACATTACCAAGTGGGTTAAAGTTTATAAGGACTGATCCACATTAGAGGACTGAAAATCATAATGTAGGAAGATTGAACTAAATGGATGTGGACTGATACTCTGTGAGTATCAGTCGACTGGTATAGGAATGGGACTGACCAAAGGTTCAAGGGGACTGAATCCAAAGTCCTAACAGGGACTAAAACTTATCTTACATGAAGGTAGTAAGGGGAAGGGTTGATCCCTAAACAAGGACATATATCTTATATACAGGACAGATCAATGGGTGACTGAACAAACATACAAATATATATAGACTGATCATCAAATGTGAATTGAACAAAGATGCCAGTAAAATGGACAGTGCAGTAAAAATATGCAGGACAACTAACAGTGTGGAGTGAATTAAGAACTTGGGGACTGCACTTAAGGTAAATGAAGACTGAACAATCAAAGTCAAGGACTGAATAATGAGCCATAGAGGACTGCTATATTGGTAGGTAATGGACTGAACCTTAATGTAGTAAATCTGGACAGTGAGTTCAAAGTCCGAACTTATAGTTGCATGGGTGATATGGACTGAACAGTGGAGGACTTACTAACAATGGAAAAAAATGAGCAAAAACAGGGAAATGACCAAATATTTGGGACTGATACAAAGTTAAATGGGACTGAATAAATTACAGTAAACACTCAATTACCAAGCCCCCAAAACCATTTTTACTATTCAAACCATTCCCAACTAAAAATCACATTGAAAACCTATCATGCAAACATGTAATCCCCAGTAAAAAACAACACATAAAACTATGTAAATGAACATTTAAACTGGATTAAAACATTCAAAATAAACTCTGAATTATGAAGTTACTGTTCAGTATCAAAATAGGGGAAATGCAAAATTGGATATCGAAATTAACTAAATTATCAATTAAATGGTTGGTAAATATTGTGTCACATGTGTACGTGTCATAGGGATGCATTCGTGTCCAGAAAATAGGACACGAGGTGTCCAAGTCGTGCCAACACGCGTGTCACTGTTCTGTTTACAGGACTGCCTCGTGTAGAGGTGCAGAGCGTCCCAGGGCACGACACACGACACTAGAGAGCTCGTGCTCGTGTCCTAGGGTTCGCCAAGGATAGGTCTAAGTGCTCGAGTGTCTGCAACGTGTCCACGACATGCGTACACTTGATACGGACACCGTATCAGTGCACGTTTTCTGCCTGAAATAATGTAGGCAAAAACGCGTGCGCGTGTGATTTCTCAAAACCTATTCGACGAACTCGTCTCAAATTTTATGTGTGTCGTGTCAGTGTATGCCCGCACGTGTCCCCCCAAAATCATGACCTTAGTCGTCGTGTCGTGTCCCACAGCAAGCCAGAGGAGCAGGGCGGCGCACCGGGGCCTCGTGCACGTGTTCGTATCCAAATTTGGACACAAAAAGGGACATGATGTGTGCTCAGTTAAACACGAAATCAAAGCCCACATATAGGGCTACAAAATTGCTCAATTAGTTTTCAAAAAAAGAATAAAAATTCCTTTGAGACATTTTGTCAAACACATAAACATACATATAGACACGTGTCCAATACGGACACCAAACGGACACGGTTTCCTACCAAATTTGAGGGACAGCTAGGGGACACCTAGATCTAGCCCTAAATGTAAAGAAAACAGAATATTAAAACAATTGGAGGTGTTTTACCTATAGGTACAAATAGCAAGAAAAAGCTCCAAAATGAAGTATTCCTTCTTGCTAGCTCGGATCCCCAAATTGCTCAAAATCTGGAATTACTCTCCATAAACAGGAAATAGAAGGGTATTAGGCTCTAATGCAAGAAACTAGAGTTAAAAAGGATTTAAAATGAGAAATATATGGATTGGGGAAGAATGGACAAACCTTTCTTTTCCTATGTGTTGAAATGATATAAAAGAGGCAAGAACTAATGACGAGATTATTTATAGGGAAGGGGGAGCCCTAGTGGCTAGTCATAAAGTGAAAATTAGGGTTAGGGTTTAGTCTAATGGGCTATGGCCTAATTGCACTAGTCATGGAACCAATTTCTAAGTCTCAAGCCTATGGACCAAATCACCAATCCTCCTATTTCAAACTAGATCCTAAGTGACCTAACTTGAGTTGACTTAAGTTAGACTAGGGTCCATACCATGTTAACTAGGTCACCAAGTCAAGATCAAAGTCTAGGACAGTCTCTTAAGTCACAGCTAGCAAAAGTCAAAATTAACAATCACCAATACAATAAATCATAAATAATTCAAAGAGGCCAAATGACCAAAATACCTTCATGATCAAAAGTAAAAATAAATCATCCTAATGACATGGTTAGGCTCTAGGTCAGACAGTCTCTAGGGTTTTACTAGCAGCACATCAAAATCACAAGTCATGACTTAAAACGAATTTTAAATTGATTAAAAATCACCAAAATTCATAATGTGATTTAAATGCAATAAATAATAATTATAAATAGAAAATTTCAAAAATACCCTTATTTCAGAAATTGGGTGTTACAAGTGTCTCGAGAGTCATTGTAGTGAGATTGTTCCCTTCAATTATAACCGTTGCTTTGGGATTCCAGTTCTTGGTCAGCCCGTGAAGTACCTTTCATATCTTTTCATGATTGTTGTATTCTTTTCCATAAGAAGATAGGAGATTAACAATATCTAAGAATCGAGTAAACATGTTTGTAATAGTCTCATTAGGCTTCATTTTGACGGCCTCATATTCTTGTGTATGTCGTGAGATTTTGGATTCTTTCACTTATGAAGTTCCTTCATGAGTTACCTCAAGAAGTTTCAAAACCTCGTGAGACATGGCACTTATTGATACTCTATTGAACTTAGTTCTGTCTACAGCACAAAATAAAGTATTGATAGCTTTTGCATCAAGACTTGCTTTTTTTCTTTTCATGATCAATATACTTGTCATGTAGTTTTTCAACCAGGTTCCCATCTACGACGATTGGGTTTAGTTTCTTATAACCATAAATAATAATTGACCATAAATTGAAATCAAGTGACTTGAGATAAAAGCTCATGTGTGTTTTCCAATACGGGTAATTTGTGCCATGAAATAAGGGTGGCCTATTTTTAGACTGGTCTTCACCATTGCTAGTGTATAACGATGCCATTTCTTAAGGAGTTTTAGTCTAACTTTGAGAAACTTAGCTCTGATACCAATTGTGGGATCGATGGCACCTCTAGAGGGAGGGGTGACTAGAGTGTAGCGGAAGAAATATCCCCGATAAAAAATTAATACAGGTAAAGGAAAATATAGACAGATAATTAAATTCAATAAGTAAATAGGGAGACAAAAGCAATACGGAAACACCAAGATTTTATACTGGTTTTCCTCTGAGAGGAATAGTCCAGTCTCGAGTACTCTTGCTCGATGTTAAATCTATTATTTAAAATAGAGATTACACCGTGTGCTTTATTCCGAAGGATACACTAACTTCTTACACTGTCGTGTTTCTATCCGAAGTCTACGAATAAACTTCAACACTGTCTGAAAAGTTTTTGTACACCAAGCTTTTACAACTCAAACACTTCTAATCGGAACACACCGACACTTAGAAGAATGAGAGTTGTCTTGGAAATGTGAAGATTGAAAAGCTCTTTGTAATAGGAAGACTTAGAGTGAATAGTGAAGACGAAGAATGAGTTTCATGGACCATGTTTGTTGGGTTTGACCATAGTGAAAATTTTGATGGATAGGTTAGGACTGGCAACGAGTGAAATCATTCACACCATAACTATTTTCCTAATATTGAACAGTGAGTGACACATAAACCTTTATATCTGGATGAGTCAGTATGAGCTCCCCAGAGATGGATCTGGAGGGAAACCATTCACACCATTCCCAGTACTTAATACAAGCTACAAGATGGAAATTTAACGTGCCCTTAACATTTCTACATATTTGAATAAAAAGGGCATATAGGCTACAACTCATAAGGGAAATATATTGCATGGGCGATCAACCCTATGCCAAACTAGTATATAATTGCTGGCTTCACATATGTGTCAGGATCATGGTCACTGATAAGGATGATTTTCTTTATTTTACCTCACAAAAGCTCCCATACTTACAGTAGCCTGCTGCTACCATATTCTTCTCTGGTTGTAATACATCCTCCAGAGTTGTGCAAGACTAGCATATTGAACGAAAGGGGAATAAAAATACATCAGCTAGAAATAATAAATATAGTTAACTCAGAACATGGAATTCAATAAATCTATCATAAAAGAAATCATCCACGAAAGAGTAGAAGGCTACTCACAGTTCAGTAATAATTTAGTAAATTAAAAATCTCATATGGTTGAAGTTGGAAAAATTGAGAAACATATTCAAATTAGTAAAATTGTCCATTACTACTTTGAAGCCCAACTTCATTAGTAATCTCCTTAATTAGATTGACAATGAAATACTTATTTTTAACAATCAATTGTCTTGATAAACACTGGATACCCATCTCTTATCAGTATAAAGTTAGTTAGTGCCCTTCTCTAAGAGTTACTCCTCCCATCACTTACAATACTTACCTTTCCATTCCACATGGCATGAATATGTCTAATTAGCCTACTTATATTTTCCACTGATCGGGAGGTCCTCAACATATTGTAACTTGGAGACATTTTCCTATGAAGGAATGGCTATACGTATAAGCAAAGACGACCCTATAATAATGATTTATAGCTGCTTAAATGAAATGACAAACCAGCCAAATAAAATATTTTAGCAATCAAACAATTAAATTTATTCATTGCTTAACAACTAAATACATCAAAAGTATCTTTCGTCAGAATGTGAAAAGAAATACAGACTATTAACAAATAGCTGCATCACTAGATGCCATCATCATTATTGCTTAAATTTGCTGCTATATATAGAAGTACACAAAAAAAGTCAGAAGCCCGAGAACAGTCAAGTTGGGAATTGTCCACTTGTATTCTTCAAAATATCATACCCCTTTTCTCCATTTATTTTTTAATTAAATTAATCTGCCGTGATAGTCATGGATTCATGATATCTTATATTCATGTGGGTTGTGCATCAACTTACTATATGACCATCATTTGGTCATCTTTATTAATTTTCTTGATCCAAGGACTTCATGATTAATCCTGCTATCCTAAGCAACAAGTAAAAGTGGCACCAAGACAAATACGAAACATAGAATTTGTTTTTGACATTTTACCTTAGAAATTGCATCTTTGTTCCTTGTTTCTTCAAACTTTTAATATCTTGTGATTAGAGTGATGACTATCTGCTTCATCCCTTATCTCCATATACTGTAGGCGAAACTGGAAAAAAATAATAATTGAAGTTGAAGTCAGGGAACGTCGAAAACAATTATAACAACATAATTCACATATAAAAACTTTCTAAATGGTAGTAATTTTAACTTACCCAATGTTGATGATAGTCTCTATTTTATCACTAGTAAGTACCCATATCTTGATTCCCGTTTGTGCTAGTTTATCAATGCATTCAGGCACCTATATATGACACACCAAATAAAATCAGTTCAAATTGAATCAAATGATAAAAATCTAAACTAAACGATGATACTGTTAGAACCATGAAACATTTCTATCAAAAAAATTGGCTGAAGCATTTTGTCAAACATTTGAGCTACAATACTATATATCACAAAGAAGATGAGAAACATACCATCTTGGCCTAGTTATGTAAATCCATAAAAAAATGAGTTATCAACAAAAGAGTGCACCTATACATGTAGATGTCCTTTTCGGTCTAGAGACAACGGTTGTAGAGTCCTTACTTCAGGAACAACCAGACGTCTGCCACGGCGACCGAATCCTTGTGTCCCCTCAACCCGAGCATATATAAGAACACTACTAGGTCGAGGACGTCAGCCTCCTTCTCAGAGATCTGGCGGTCCGACATCGGCGGGAGGAGGAGGCGTGGACCTAGAGGACGAGCACAACATGGTCAAGGGGGATCTGGGAGGGATTCAGCTATGACTTTGACGGAGAGAAGGCCGGAGTCGGGGCTCCGACGAAGGAGGAGCCTATCCTAGAAGGGGACTAGGGTTAGGGTCCCATCGAAGAAGATGAGCTTGGGGATCGGAAGGATTCTCTGCTCGAAAGGCTCCAGACGGGGGAGGAGGAAAAATTAGGGTTAAGGTTAAGGTTTTTGTTTGAACTAGAAGATGGAGGGGTAGAAGGAGGGAATGGTGGCGATGGTGGCGATGGTGGCGACGGGAGTCTATTCAGAAGAGTTTGGGAGAGAGAAGAGGAAAGTTTTGTTTGAAATGAATCGAAAAGATCTCGATCCCTAAAAGTAGTTTTTCTGACATAAAACCGCCTATATAGATCTACGTTAAAAAAACTTTCAAAAAATTACTAAATTGGCAACTGAAATGTGCGCGACAATTTTTTTACATATACAATAGTTGACGTTATTATCGAACCGTCAATAAATAAAATGATGTTTCTTGACGGATCCTCTAAAACCGTCAAACGTTATGCTACAAAATTGCTAAATTGACATAAAACGTGTCATTTCTTGACGTAAGTCTAAAACCGTTAAGATAACATCTTTTCTTGACGATTTTCTATGACCGTCAAGAAATAAACTGTTAATAAACGTCATTTTTCTTGTATAGTGTACCATTTTATAAATGAAAAAAAATAATATACCCCCGTGGCTCGATCCACTGATCTTTTGTCATCCAGTCAGAGTCTTATACCTCTCTTTGGTAAGCACAAGAGTTACTCGAGTTCGATGGTAGGGTCAAATTGTTGTGTTTTGTAACAACCATATGGAAACGATGGATGATATACTAGTTCATTGCAATACAATGCGACCTATATGAGGCACTTTAAGCACATCTACAAATCAATAGGCACTTGGATACGTTGAGTCTTTATGGGGTCTTTGGAGAAAAAAATGTCAAAAGTGGGAATGGTGGTTTTGAGGTATACGACGGTGGGGAAGGGGTGTCTCACTATCAAAATAAGTCAAATTAGTGACAATATCAGCGACTCCTACAACAGACATCTATAAGTTGTAAAATTTTAGCAAGTCCATCGTAATGCGTCGGTGGGTGCGACGAACTACGACAATTTATGACTAATGTGAGATAATATGGAAAGTGTTATCACTTAGAGTATGCTTGAAAGAAACCCTAGATATTTTAATTGAAAAAAAACATGTTTCTCTTTCACAACAAGATATTATCAAACATTAATTTTGGGACAAGAGCGTCCGGTAGAGGACCAAAGAAGCATAAGCAAGGATTTATGAGAATTAAACGATATATAGATGCTTATTCTTTGGACTTTTGGATTTTTTGTTGTATATGTTGGTTTGCGGTTGTATCTTTTGACTTTCTCCTGTAGTTTGGAAATTTTGTATGTTGCAAGAGTTTATTTATAATATTGTATCCTTGAGTTTGATTGATCTATGAACAAATTTTTAAAAATAAGATAATAAAATATAATTAAATAACAAATAAGATAATTAGTTTGATAAATTCAAAACAAATAATGAATCACCAATGCTATTGGCTTCCAGGATAGTGGCACAAAAATTCCAGAAAATAAAAATAAAATTTTGCATTCAGTGTCGCCTATGGTATTGGTGACATGAGTTTTATATTTATTTTCTAGAATTTTTTTGCCGCTACCCTGGAATGTTTATGCCGCCATTCTCAGCAGCGACTTGGACTTTTCCTTATGATTTTTTAATCTACATTGAAAGCGCCATTGAGATTTGGCAGCAATCTAGTGTGTTTGGCGATGTGAGTATAATAAAAAAAAGTATGTGAACAAAAATAACAAAATATGGAGAGAATAACAGCCAAATACCCACAACATTTGCTAACATGGATTTACTAACATGGTTAATAGTAGAAAATCCAATAGACTTGGGGCACTAGCTAGCAGCCATATCTTCAAAAAAAGAAATATAAATTGCATTCATGTCATCACTACTATTGGTGACATGTACCCCGAGTTGTCATTATTTTGTAGTTTTTATTGTATTTAAAAATCTATAAATCACAAAAAAACTGTAGACCAAAGAAAACAAAAAAATAAGTGCTCATGTCGCCATTGCTAATGGCGACTCATTACTTTTTTGTATTTTTTTAAACTTGTTATCTTATTTACAATTTACTTATAATATTTCACTACTAAAATCTGTCAATTCAGCGACGCGTAAAGACGTCGCTAAAAAGGAAAATTACGTCGCTAATTACTATTAGTGACGTCATTAGCGACGTTTTCAAGTAGTCGGGATTAACCTAGTCGCTAAACAAGGAAACGTCGCCATACGTTGCTATTGCGACGAGCTTTAGCGACGTGTCAACGTCGCTAATATAGCGACTGCCAGCGACATAAAACGTCATAATATACCGACGTAAACTAGCGACGTTGAGCGACTCTCTCTCGTATCGATGCTGACCTGGCATGAAAGCGATATGGCGACGTTCTGCGACTTTCCTACGTCGCTACGTTACCGACGTTTACCGACGATCAGCGACGATTTTACTTACAGTTAGCGACGTAATTAGCGACGTTTCTTTCGTCGCTGACCGTCGGTAATCGTCGCTGAACGTCGCTAATATTAAAAAAAAATAAAAAAAATACAGCATTTGCAGTATTCCCTGCAGCATTTCCTGCAGCATCCCCCACACCATTTGTTATAGCAACAACGGTGTGTATCACGAACACAGTATCAAACAACACAGATACACACAATCACGAACACGTTTGAAACACAATCTCATCAATCAACACAGATATATGAAAATTTGTAACAACAATGTCCAACATAATGGTCCACAACTTAACTGCCAAGTATGGGAAGGAATGGCTCAGAACACAACCTAAAATTCATTCTAGCATACATTAGTGTGAATCATCTATGTTCTGTACATATGGTGTAGTATATGTTCTTATCGTATGTAGTATCTGAAGAATGTAACAGAATCAAGATGAACTCACATAATGTAATACTAAGACGTCATCTACTACTATATAAGATATAGTGATAGGTTGTCGTATGATCATTGCCGAAGTCGGAGAACAGTCAACTTTATCTACGGCTACATAGTTTCTGCCTCGTCAGTCGAATGGCTGTAGGGACTATGTCCTGATCACCATGTCGTACCGTAGATTAATGCAAATGGAGCTGGAGCCAAAATACAGAAACCAAAATATGATATCCACCTCAAGTGTAGAGTCGGAGGAGAAGATCTTTTCCACCCTCTCCCTCCCTCACGCTATCAACGTCACAACTTTTCTACCTCAAGTTCTGATCAAGTATTTTCCTTCTCCTCTCATCCACCATGGCTCTGAACCTATCTGCTCCTCCCTACTTCCCTTCTTCTTATGATATCCAACTTCTCGGAGTCATCGGAGAAGGAGTCGAATGAGTCGGCGGTGATAGCAGATGATTGCAAGACAGGGAGCGAAAAGACAGGCGAAGAAGAGGACGATACGAGTCGAATGGGGGATTCGAGTGACAATGTAGGCACCGAGAAGTCGGATAGCGTCACAGATGAGGAGGCTCGAGTATGACCCGCGTCAGAGGAGGAGAGAAAACCAGTAGCGCGACGACGAGTGCGAGTCAGAGCTCCGGGCCGGCAAAGAGGACCCGTTCCCATTTCGACTCTACAGCCAGCGAGAAGTTGAAGAAGTCGGGCACGCTGAGCAACCCGTTATACCTTGATGAGGACGATCCGGAAGACAATGCTGATTCAGTTTTGCCTTCTCCTCTCCTCCACCATGGCTATGGACCCATCTGCTCCTTCCTACTTCCCTTCTTCTTATTTGACTCTCTCAGCTACATATGATATCCAGCTCAAGTGTAGAGTCGGAGGAGAAGAAGTGGACATGAAGAAGAGGGGGAAGCAGCACAGCCGGCGGCATGACCCGGAGGAAGTACAGAGGTTTTCTTCAACATACGTAGGAGAACTATAAGGATATATCTTTTCACAACATATCACCTTGTCAAAGACCCTTAATGTGACAACCATGTTACCACGGTGTCGGAAAACTAACATATCATAATTTTATAAGCCGTGTGTTTTGACATAATCCTCCAACCGGATTTCAGTTCTATGTAATTATGCAAGATTACGACATAGGAGGAAAGAGTTGGAAGGATTATGTAAAAATACACGGCTTAGAAAATTATGACATGTTAGTCTTCCGACATCGCGGTAACATGGTTGTCACATTAAGGGTCTTTGACAAGATGACATATTGTGAAAAGATATATCCTTATAGTTCTCATACGTATGTTGAAGAAAACCTCTGTACTTCCTCCGGGTCATGCCGCCGGCTGTGCTGCTTCCCCTCCTCTTCATGTCCACTTCTTCTCCCCCGACTCTACACTTGAGCTGGATATCATATGTGGCTGAGAGAGTCAAATAAGAAGAAGGGAAGTAGGGAGGAGCAGATGGGTCCATAGCCATGATGGAGGAGAGGAGAAGGCAAAACTGAATCAACATTGTCTTCCGGATCGTCCTCATCAAGGTATAACGGGCTGCTCAGCGTGCCCAGCTTCTTCAACTTCTCGCTGGCTGCAGAGTCGAAATGGGAACGGGTCCTCTTTGCCGGCCCGGAGCTCCGACTCGCACTCGTCGCCGCGCTACTGGTTTTCTCTCCTCCTCTGACGCGGGTCATAAGAAAAGAAATTTTGTACCTCTTCTTCACATAAACATCATTGTCGCCTTGTACTCAAGCCTCCACATCTGTGACGCTATCCGACTTCTCGGTGCCTTGGATAGCGTTACAGATGAGGAGGCTCGAGTACAAGGCGGCAATGATGTTTATGTGAAGAAGAGGTACGAAATTTCTTTTCTTATGACCCGCGTCAGAGGAGGAGAGGAAACCAGTAGCGCGGCGACGAGTGCGAGTCAGAGCTCCGGGCCGGCAAAAAAGACCCGTTCCTATTTTGACTCTGCAGCCAGCGAGAAGTTGAAGAAGCTGGGCATGCTGAGCAGCCCGTTATGCCTTGACGAGGACGATCCGGAAGACAATGCTGATTCAGTTTTGCCTTCCTTGGATGGTATTGATTCTGTAGATCCGTGTATAAAAGAGGAAGATATTGGGAGTAGAGTGGACCCGGAGGGAAATAAGAGATTGGAAGCTGGGTCAATATCCAAGAAGCGAAAGAGAGTCGAGGATTCTGATAGGTTGTCGTTTCATCATTGCCGAGGGATGAGGGTCAAAGGACAGTCAACTTTATCTACGACTACATAGTTTCTGCCTCGCCAGTCGAATGGCTGTAGGGACTATGTCCTGATCACCATGTCGTACCGTAGATTAATGCAAATAGAGCTGGAGCCAAAATACAGAAACCAAAATACAAAATACAGAAACCAAAATACAAAATACAGAAACCAAAATACAAAATATAGAATCCAAAATAGGACCCTCTGTGAGAACGGATGGCTCAGAACACAACCCAACCGGAGAGGATATTCTGAGAGATCTATCTGAGAGGGACGTATACTCTGAGAGATCACCTTTACAAGAATTATATCAGTAGTAGGATCGAGTGTTGGAGGAGATATTATCAAAGTATACGTCCTACTCAGATGGGTCTCTCACCGTTACTATTTTTTCCTGACAGCATGGATGTGCTCCGTCCACAGATTCTTGCTCCGAGCCAAAACTTTGTCCCGGAGCTCAAGTGGACATCCTTTGTGTAGAGCTCGAGTGAGATGTTCCTGACAGCATGGTGGTCTTCTTTGTTAAAGTTTCTGTGCTCGTCCCACAACCAATGTGGGATGAGCACGGATACTTTAACAAAGGCGGCCACCATGCTGTCAGGAACCTCTCACTCGAGCTCTACACCAAAGATGTCCACTTGATCTCCGGGACAAAGTTTTGGCTCGGATCAAGAATCTGTGGACGGAGCACATCCACCATGCTGTCAGGAAAAATAGTAACGGTGAGAGACCAATCTGAGTAGGATGTATACTTTGATAATATCTCCTCCAACACTCGATCCCACTACTGATATAATTCTTGTAAAGGTGATCTCTCAGAGTATACGTCCCTCTCAGATGGATCTCTCAGAGTATCCTCTCCGGTTGGGTTGTCGTATCATCATTGCCGAGAGATGAGGGTCGGAGGACAGTCGACTTTATCTACGGATACATAGTTTCTGCCTCGCCAGTCGAATGGCTGCAGGGACTATATCCTGATCACCATGTCGTAGTCCAATATAATCTAGAGATTGACACAGTTCTAATTCATATATGTAGTCCAATACAAATAGTCTAATACAAAAATAACCCAATACCAATAGTCCAATACAAATAAGTACTAATAGCTAATGAGAACCATCTGGTAAGCAAGCTAATATAATTGTAACATAAGCAAGCTAACTAAAGGAACCATCATATAATTTGAGTACATTTTCGAAAGCAGATAAAGTACAATAAATTCATTTTTTTGCCAAGTAGCAGAACGGATGGCTCAAAACACAACCCTAAAATTCGTTCTAGCATACATTAGTGTGAATCATCTATGTTCTGTACATATGGTGTAGTATATGTTCTTATCGTATGTAGTATCTGAAGAATGTAACAGAATCAAGATGAACTCACATAATGTAATACTAAGACGTCATCTACTACTATATATATAAGATATAGTGATAGGTTATCGTATCATCATTGCCGAGGGATGAGGGTCGGAGGACAGTCAACTTTATCTACGGCTACATAGTTTTCTGCCTCGCCAGTCAAATGGCTGCAGGGACTATGTCCTGATCACGATGTCATACCGTAGATTTAGGATTTAAAATATGGTATTGAACAGAAAGTCTAATTATCCCATATTTTAGTAATGTCTGTGAGCTAAATCATACTCAACTGTCGAGAATACTTAGGAGAAAACTCATTCACAGGATTAGTATATCCATCCTTCGTGACATAGCTGAAATTTTATAGGGCTCGATAATAATTATTAGTCAATTTATTCATCATTTCAAAACCCTGAAAATGCCCAAAAAAACTCCCAGTATCAGTAAATAGGGCTCGAACCCTAAATTAGAATTCGAATCCACCCAAAACATCAAATTGACAGTTGATATGCCCAAAAAAATGAGTTTTTTCAGTATATAGGTGTCACACTGTGAATCTCGTGTCCACACAGTGGGACACGACGTGTCCAAACCAACAAAATAGGTGTCATACGAACTAGAAGCGAGTCCACGCTCTCGTGTCCCCCGCAACGAGTCCACTGTCAGTCTCGTGTCCCCCGCAGCGAGTCCACGCTCTCGTGGACATCAAATTGACAGTTGATATGCCCAAAAAAACGAGATTTTTCAGTATATAGGTGTCACACTGTGAATCTCGTATCCACACAGTGGGACACGACGTGTCCAAACCAATAAAATAGGTGTCCACGTTCTCGTGTCCCCCGCAACGAGCCCACTGTCAGTCTCGTGTCCCCCGCAGCGAGTCCACGCTCTCGTGGACACGAACTAGAAGCGAGAGAGAGAGCTTGAAGACGAGGAGAAAGTGGGGAGGAGCTACCAGAGGAAGGAGGAGGAGGAGAAGGAGGAGAAGGAGGAGCTACCTGAGGAAGGAGGAGGGAGATCGCCGGAGGAGCGCCGCGGAGGAGGAGGGAAATCGCCGGAGGAGCGTCGCGGAGGAGGAGCGCGCCCAAATTTGGGGGGAAAAATTTGTGAAATGATCGAAATGGAAACCCTCGTTGGCTATATGAAACGTTTAGCGACGTCCGCCTAGGACGTCGCTAAACGTCGCTGATATATAATAAATAGCGACGCAACTTAAAATGCGTCGCGAAACGTCGCTATATCAGCGACGCGTACCGACGAACTTGCGATGCACTACCCCATTGAACAAAATGAAGACGCTAGATGTCGCTATTAGTCGTTGTTGGCGACAAACAGCGACGTCTTTTGTTGACGTCGCTAAAACCCCAAACATTAGCGACGAAATTTCACGGAGTCGCTAAATACGTCGCTGATTTGACTTATTTTGGTAGTGTTTTATCTTATACGAAAATTTATGTTTTATGAACCAAGAAAATGTATACCCTCTCACGTTTTTCTAAGCTAAGAAAATAGGGTCAATTACATTATCTCCTCTATGCTTTAGTTTATTACACGGGATATGCTTGTTTTGAAATACATAAATTTTCATATAGGGTAAAGAATTTTACCTAAATTGCAAAAAAGTGAGAAGTTTAGGGAAATTGTAGATAGAGTAGTGGAACGACAATAGAGTTGGCATATGCGGGCATAAGATTGGGGATACGCCAGGGGAGATGGCGTGCGTGCGGACGCGCCATGAGCGCTGGCGCGTGACGTGGTAGCGTGGCAGAACAAATGGGAACGCGTTATGGGGGATGGCACACACGAGGGTGAACACGCCATGGAGGATGGCGTGCGCCATGCCTCCTACCTACGCACCAATGAGTGCAGTGAGTGCACTGCTGACAAATGAGAAGGGGGCTGTGAGTGTACTGGTGACGAAGTGGTGTGTTGGAGACCCCCCTTCTTGGAGACCACCCTCCCGTATTGAAGACCCCCCTTCCACATTGGAGACCACTCCCTTCTTGAAGACCCCCTCCCTTTTCTTCATAAACCCCTTACTCCTTCCTTCCTTTTCACATAACCTCTTCCCTGTTCTTGTTCTTCATCTTCATCTTCATCTTCATAGAGTAGCAATCTCTTCAAAATTTTCATCTTCTTTCCGAAGACTAATTGTTCACTTAAAGTAAGTATTTGTTTTTTTTAAATTGAATATAGATTTTCTATGAATATCTATATTACGAATCATATTTTTGAAAAAATGTAACAGATGGCTCAATCGAATGACGGACGTATTCCCGGGGGACCGATTACACAAGTTATCAGACAGGAACGAGACAATCATATATCTAAGATAGTTTTTGACGGACAGGTAAATTTAAAAATGATAACTATTGTTATTATTTATTTATTTTACATAAATATAACAAATATAATTTGCTTGTAGCTATATGATTATCTTCCCGAGGCACAAATACGGGAGCATGGAAATTGGAGGATATAGAGAGGATACGACAAATAGGAGTTAAATGCTGCCCAAAAGGAGCTGTTGCGTCCCTTTGGGTTTCAATATCTGGATGAAATTCAAATTTTAGTCCACGATGTGCACCTCATTTCTAGTCTCGCTCAGCGTTGGTGGCCTCAACGCAACACTTTTCAATTGCTAGTTGGTGAAATGACAATCACACTTTGGGATGTTGTAAATATTCTAGGATTACCTATTACAGGTGAACCTATATATTTTGATACACAGTTAAATCCATCTGAAATAATCAGGAGATATCAAAGCATTATGCAACAATCAGACATAGGAGGAAAAAGTTTTGTCACGGTAACTTGGCTTCAGGGTAATTTTATGGATTTAGATATCACTATCGACGGTCCAGTCGAGGTTGATGATTTAAGGGTACGTATTTATTGTTACTTATTAGTTAATTTTAATAGCGTGTTAATTTTAATATGTTAGTTTCAATATTTGCAGATACTTTATTGTACTAGAGCATATTTGCTGTGTTTGTGTTGGGCAATGCTATTTCCCGACGGGCAGGGAAATAGACTAAACGTGCGACTATTACTTTTCTTAAATAATCTAAAAGAACCTAATCGTCATGCATGTGGAGCTGCTACCTTAGCATATCTATATGCCAGCTTGACGGAATTTGATAGATCGAATGGTTCAAAAAATTTGAGTGGGTGAATGACTCTGGTTCAGGTAATGGAAAATTAATACCTAAATTGGTTTCAATTATATACGTTTTTTTGAATACCATATTATTTCTGTCGTAGGTATGGTGCTACGAGCATTTCTTTATTGGTCGACCTGTAACAAGCATTACAAGTGATGTTGGAATTTTTTCGCTTGCTACGCGATGATTCAGCTTTAATTATTTCAAACAAGTACTGTGCATTTGTTTGATTATACGATTTAGCAAGCAAGTCTAACAATGGAAGAATTATTTTTCCTTCACAATAGTCTTCTACTCCAATCATTAAAATAACTTTCAAATGATATTCTAACAGCATTTAAAAACCAAGACCAAGAATCAAAATTTTCACCTTCAACAACAGCATAAGCAATATGATACAATTGATAATTAGGATCATAAGCACAAGCAATAAATAAAATACCTTGATATTTGGATGAAAGAACAGTTACATCAGTGCTAATAATAGGTAAACAACCCCTTAAAATCCATCAATGCATGTCTTGAAGCAAATAAACATTCTCTCAAATTTGTTGTTTTCAGAAGTCTTAAGGAAACATCTACTACCTGGATTCGAATCCATAATTCTAAAACCATATTCCTCAAGGCCAGCATATGCCTCAACATAACTACCATTTATTTCATGTAATGCCATCTCCTGGGCTCTCCATGCTTTATAGTATGTAATATGTATACGATGTTCCCTGAATATATCCTTCACAATTTGTGACGCACTATATGACTGATTATCTCTAATTAAATTAACTATTCTTGTCTTAATCCATGCAACGGTAGCTAGTCGATTACGTCCTTTCGTAAGTCCACTTAAATAAGAATGACGACTTTCTAGTCTACTAACTTTAACTATTTGTTCTTTTCCTATGGATTTGGCATATACTCTCCAATGACAATTCTATTGATCACAAGTATATATAATTCAATGTGAATTATTCATAGCACTAGCTGAACAACTAAAATTATGCTGAATTGCTAAACTACTTACAAAACGTCTAAATTTTGAACGACTGTCGAATGTTTGTCCTACAAATAATTCAGGAGGGTTAGAATTATCAATATCATCATCATCTATCTCATAACCAGTATTTTCAATTAAATCTTTACTATTTTCATTGTCCTCATCATTATCATCATCATCATCATCATGTTCATCTAGTAAGGGAGCAATTGTTTGAGAAGAAGAACTAGCACCCGTATTAACATGCTGGTAATTAGAAATAAATTCATCATTAGTTCTATTAGCAAATGATCATACTAGAGGAACATATAAACTAATATACGGTGATTGTGAATTAATCTCAAGAATAAAATTTTATGCTTCTTCACCATCTATTAATAAACATGTGGAACCAGAAAAACGTTCAGAAATTAAATTGCGTAAATTTTGTAAAGTAATATGGCGATAAGTTATAAAAAATTGAGTGTCACCTCCTTCGTAAGATAATTCATTTACTCTACCTCCATGTGAGCATACTATTTTAATACTATGATCCATGAGAAAGAAGAAATAGTTTGCGAATGTTTAGCTACTAGAGAATCACGTTGCAAGGAGCGGGAGCTTGTAAGATGGAGAGATTAGCTTTCGTGCTAGGAGATGGAGCTTCCAAGCTTCAGAGAATAGCTTCTGTGAGAGATGGAGAAAGTAATGTGTTTGTGTGGAGAGAGAGAGAGAGAGAGAGAGAGAGAGGTAAAACTTAGCAATAAATAGGAAAAAAAGAGACGTTGAAATGTAGCCGTTGGGATATATACGTTAAAAATAAGTAGCCGTTGGAAGGGGGTCTTCGTGACATCTTCTCTTTTCTTTCCCACACTCCCCCGCCCACTGCAGCGCGCCATCAGAATTGGCGCTCGCGCGCCATCGCACATGGCGCCTCATGCGCCGCGCGCCATCTGGGTTGGCGCGCCCTCCCCCCGCGTTCATCCACTGCCATCACGCCAAGTGAATTGTCGCTTCACTACCCAACTTACAATTTTTCTAAACTTCTAACTTTTTTTACAATTTAGGTAAAATTCTTTACCCTATATGAAAATTTCTGTTTGAAATATTGACACGTGTATCCTTATTGTGGGCAAAATAAGCATGGTTAGTGTAATTATCCATTTTTATATTTTTAAAATAATGGTATCCCGTGTAATAAACTTAAAACATAGAAGATGTTAGTGTAAGTAATAAAAAAAGAAAAATAAAACCACATTAGATATAGTTATAAAATTTTAACTGTATTAGAATTTGATATTTTAGTGCAAATTTTCAGATAGTTATCAATTTGGTAAAGAATAATGGCTTAATTGCACTTTGATACCCTCAACTATTCCGGTTTTTCAACTTCATACCCTAAACTTTTTTACTCAACAACTTAATACCTCAACTATTATTTTTCTTCAACTTCATACCTAAAATTTTAAAAATCCCAAAAATGCCCTTATCCCTTCCCTCTCCCGTTCTCCCCTCCCCCCTTCCCCCACTCCGGCCACCCCCTCCTCCCGCACAGCCCCAGCCCCCCTCCCTCCCGCCCCCCTCCGGCCACCCCCTCTCCCACTTCCGGCCACCCACTCCCGCTTCCGGCCGCCTCCTCCCCTCCCGCTTCCGGCCGCCTCCCCCCCCTCCTGCTTCCGCCCCCCCTCCCCTAGCGCCCCCTCCTCCCACGCTGCCGTGCCCTAGGGGGAGAGGCGGGGGCGGTGGCCGGAGCGGGGCGGGGTGGGGGGTGGGGGAGGGTGGACGGGGGGGGGGGGGGGGGGGGGTGGCCGGAAGCGAGGGGTGGAGGGTTGGGGTGGGGGGGGGGGGGGGGGGGGTAATTGTCAAGTTTGACTATGGGTATTTTCGTCCAAATTTTTTTCGGGTATCATCTTGTTACAAAAAAAAAGTTTGGGGTATCAAGTTGAAAAACAGGAATAGTTGAGGGTATCAAAGTGCAATTAACCCAAGAATAATGCTATTCATATTTCCAAAATGTTCCTCCAAACTATTCCTTCTTATGTGGCAACTGACGTGACAGTTAATGTGGCAGATGACATGACAAATTTTAAAATTAGCATTAACATTAAAATTAAAATTAAAATTAATACTAATATTAACATTAACATTCATAGTAATATAAATACTAACATTAAAATTAATGTTAATAACGTTAATTTCTTTTGGATAATTATTTTTTTTGGAATAAAATTTACAATGTCAGCTGCTATATTAGATATTATATAATACTATTTAATATGCCACATCAGCTCCCATATCGAAGGATGATGTGAAAAGGTATTTTGGAGGTACCAATAGGATTACTCATTTGTAAAATATGCTTCGGAATTGAAAATTAAATTATAAGATGTTATCCATCTGCACAATGAAAGTTTCCAGCAGCAAACTCTTGTAGTGTCCCACCTACTTCAATCCAGCTCATTCCAACCTCCTTCACCAAACTCTCCTCTCTCATCTTCCTCCTCACCACTTTCCTTTCATCCCATTGCCCAGCCTCTGCATACATATTAGACATGAGTACATGGGCTCCACGATGCGTCGGCTCCAATTCAATCATCTTCCTTGCTGCCAACTCACCCAGTTCCACATCCCCATGGATCTTGCATGCACCCAACAGAGCTCCCCACACAGTGACGTCAACCACTTCATATCCACACCTCACTATGAACTCCAAGGCTTCATCGAGACGCCCAGCTCTTCCCAGCAAATCCACCATACACCCCAAATGAGCCATTTCCGGCTCAAGTTTATGTTCTCCTATCATGCTACTGTAGATGCTGTTCCCTTCCTCGACCAATCCGGCATGCGCACAAGCCGTCAGAACGGCAAGGAATGTAACAGGATTAGGTTTCGCCGTCATCGCTCTGAAGAGTCGCAGAGCTCCTTCAGCATCACCATTCGTTGAGAAACCGGAGATCATCGCGGTCCAAGTGAGGACATCTTTCTCCGAAGCGGTACCTTGGAAAACTTCCAGAGCCCTTGCAGGGCATCCACATTTCGAGTACATGTCGATGAGCGTGGTGGCTAGAGGATTATCCAGTTCTATATCATTGCTCTGGATGTAGTCGTGAATAGCTTTTCCCTCTTCTAACGCGCCTAGACTAGAGCATGCAGTCAGGACGCTGACCATAGTGATGTTGTCGGGTTCTATGAAGCCCTCGGTGCGAAGCTCCCTGTAGACACTGATGGCTTCCTTGGGCTGGCCATTCCTGACATAACCGAGTATCATGGTACTCCAAGACACATTATCCTTTACCGGCATCCGACAGAAGAGCGAACGAGCAGCTTCCATGGATCCACATCTAGCGTAGCCACCTATCATGGAATTCCAGGTGATGACATCTCTTTCTTGCATCCCTTCAAAAACATGTTTGGCAAGCTCGGCATGCCCGATTTGGGAATATGTATCGATGAGCGCATTGCATATCGGAATGTTGGAATCGAAGCCCATATCTACGATCTGCCCATGAATTCTCTTCGCAAAGCAAAGACGGTCACAGGACGAGACCAAGGAGAGGAAGGTTGCTTGGTCGGCACTTACGTTCCTCTTCAACCTCATCTCCGACAACAATTCCAAGCCCTCCTCCAAGTAGCCGTTCTCGGCCAGTCCAGAAATCATCACATTCCAAGATACAGAGTCCTTGATCGGCATCCTCTCGAAGAGGGTTCGACTAGTGCCTAGCTCTCCGCACTTGGCGTACATGTTTATAAGAGAATTGCACACAACCAGCCCCATTTCGGGACCTTGTTCTTCAATGTAACAGTGGATTTCCTTCCCAAGTTTCAAATTTTGGACACGGGCACATGCAGAGAGAACAGTTGCTAGAGTTATCTGATCGAGGCTCGACTGCCTCCAATCATTCGAGCAGAAGAGAGCGATCGCTTCCTCTGGGCAGCCATTGCCGATCAACCCACCAAGCATGGTTGCCAGAGAAACTTGACCCCTCCCATCGACGGTCCCCGACATTCTTAAGAACACGGTCTTCGCCATCTCGAGGCATCCGGATTCCGAGTACATGTAGAGCAACGAGTTGGAGACGAAGGGATCAGCCTCGAGTCCAGTCTTTACCAGATGCGCGTGGACTTGCCGTCCTTCCTCCTCCGCTGCCGCCATGTGAGAGCACGACTTGAGCAGGAAAGGGAAGGTGTAACTGTCCGGAGCGCAGCCCCCCGACTCGAGCATCTGTACGTAGAAGCGTAGGGAGAGCTCCGGGTGGTTGCTTCTAGAAAAGGCTCGGATCATCAGGTTCCAGAGGAAGAGGTTGCGCCCGCGAACTTGAGGGAAGAGCTTGAGAGCATAGCGGAGGTCCCCATGGAGGGAGAGGCCGCAGAAGGCAATGAGGCGGCTGGCGGCGAAGGTTTCGTGCACCAGACCGGTGGTGATCATCTGGGCATGGAGCTGGCGGAGGTGCCGCATGGATGTGCATTGCTCGAGACGGGCGAGGATCGGATTCTTGAGGTTGCCGAGGTTGAAGTTTGTTTTACTGTTGTGGCAGTTTCTTTCAGAAGCGGAGAGGTGCTCTGGGAGGAGGATGAGATGGTGAGGGATTGATGCTGCTTCCATTAGGTGAACTGTGGGGATTTTGGGAAGGTAGAGGATGCTTATGATTTGGATTTGGCTGTGTGAAACGTATGGACAGGAAGAGCTATCTATCATGGCATAATGATAACTAGGAACGGATAAATATCTCTAAATACATATTAAGAATACAAATCAGATTTCAGGCCAAGCAAATGGTTCTCTCTCTCTCTCTCTCTCTCTACATAGGAGACACTCAATTTTTTTTTTTTTTTTTTTTTTTGGAACGTGTCGTGTATTATTGTGTCGAATGTCTATTGAACACATTTCATATACATAACAGATATTTCAAGATACACAAGGTAACACCATAGTAGATTAAAATATATTATGTCCATTTTGTGTCATATCAGGGTCAGTGCAACATAACCTTACTTTACTCTACTAGGAAGATCTTATATATTTCTACTATTATAAGGGCACTTCAACCAAAATGGTTCCAAATTAAGTCGTGTACACCGCATATATATTATCAACCACTTCCTTTAAAAAATATTACGAAATAATATAATTTTAAACTTTCTCTTATTTTCTTAGGGATAACCGAATACCCTCTCTTTTTATCCACATACATCCATAACAAATTATAACTAAATTTAATTATTTTTTTTTACAAATCTTAATTAAAAAAAATTACGTACAATGCACGTATATATATATATATATATATATATATATATATATATATATATATATATATATATATATATATATATATATATATATATATGCGGATCGGGAGCGACCGAGCGGCAGCGGCTAGGGTTCCTCCCCCGCGGCCTCTAGATCCCCTCGTCGGCGGGGGGAGGAAGTCCGGGAAGAGGGGGGGGGGCAGCCACCCCAGGTCGGCGGCGGCGCCCCCCCAGGCGGAGAGGGGGGGGGGGGGGAGATCTTTGGCGGGGGTGTCGGGCGGACCCCCGGATCTGATGTGCGCGGCGTCGCCCCCCCAAGTGGTGGGGGGCGGGGGACGGGAGTGAAGGTGGGGGGGGGGGGGGGTCGGGCGGACCCCCCGGATCTGACGCGAGCGGCGGCGCACCCCAGGCGGTGGGGGAGGGGGGGCGGCAGTGAAGGTGGGGGGGTCGGGCGGACCCCCCGGATTTGCTGCGAGCGGCGGAGCCCCCCCAGGCAGAGGGGGGAGGGGGACGGGAGCGAAGGTGGGGGGGGCCGGGGGTCAGGCGGACCCCCTACGACGGTGGGGGGGTCGATTCCGGATGGGGATCGGATCCTGCGGGGTGTGTCCAACGCTCTATATTTTGAATTCGGAGCATGATCTGGTTCTCAGGGGGGGCAGATGGAAGGAGGAAGATGGACGACGGTTACGCGTCGTCGCTTGGCAAAGACCGGAGGAAAGGAAGGAGGAGGACAGGGTCATGTTAGGGATCGCCATCCTGCTGACAGACGGCAGGACGGGTCAGGGGCGCGACCATCGGCCCGTGGTCCTGTGACGTCTGCTGGAAGATCAGTGGGCTGGCGGCCCAAGACGACCGCGACGGATAAGGGGAAGAGCAAGGTGGTGGATCTCGGCGATCAGGGGTCTGGGTCTCCCCTCCCGGAGGTTGTCCACAGGCCACATGGGGCGACTACTCGACCGGCTGGACGATCCTGGGCAGATATTTGCAAACATGTGGGACCGAAAAGTCCTACATCGATGGAGTACGTGCCGCCGATTAAGGCAGGAAGGGGTTTTCGGGCCTCGTTCCCTGCGGAGGAGATAGAGAAGGTGACTGCATACTGGGAGAATACCCTGGTTTTGTACGTCCTAGGCAACAAGTCTTTCTACGGACAGATCCAAGGGTATGCAGCACATGTCTGGCAGCCTAAGGGCAGCATGGAGTTCTTTGCTCGCGAGAACGACTTCTACTATATGAAGTTTGGGCTTGTGGAGGATGTCGTAAGGATCCTGCAAGGCGGCCCCTGGACGTTCGACGGCAGGCTCATCATTCTGAAGGAATGGACTCCAGAACTTAGATGTGAGAGGGAAGTTTTGAATGCCATCCCTGTATGGATTCGCTTCCCTGAGTTTCCTGTCCGGTTCTGGAGTATCCCATTACTGATGCGTCTGGCGAGCTTGATGGGCATCCCGATCAAGGCGGATGAAGCTATGACTTTCCGTTCGAGGTTGATGTATGCCAGGATTTTTGTGGAGATTTGGGCTGGGCGGGGGGGGGG
Source organism: Iris pallida (assembly GCA_029216955.1). NCBI lineage: Eukaryota > Viridiplantae > Streptophyta > Magnoliopsida > Asparagales > Iridaceae > Iris > Iris pallida. The sequence continues at coordinate 13,600,808 of JANAVB010026199.1, forward strand.
GGGGGGGAGTTGCCAAAAGTGGTGGAATATGAAATTCCTTCTGGAGAGGTGCTAACCCAGAAGGTGGAATACGAATGGATCCTACCTACTTGTTCGAGATGTACTTATTTTGGACATCTTCCCAGTGCTTGTTCGTCAGTAGGCTCCCCGGTGGAGCCTCATATTCCTTTTAGTGAGGTTCCAGATTCACCCTATGACATGGATTCCAGAGATGACAGTGGAGAGGAGGTTTTGGCGGGAGGGACTACTCCTTCAGTGAGTGATGGCGGAATGAGCCTTATTGTTTCTACCCAGCTAGCTCCCACGAGAGGGGTTTTGATCTCAGGTCTGGGGTAGAGGGGTATGATTACCAGAGGCATGGTGGCATCGGAAAGAGAGGAACGAGAGGGTGGCGGATCGATTGGAGGGCATGTTTACTGTAGGAAGCGACGTGCTGCTGGTACGCTAAGTGACGGTCCCTCCAGGGAGGGGGGCATCCTTCTACAAGGGAGGAGCCGGTGTGTGTTGACAACCCTGTCTGGGTGATGGTGCTCTCTCAGGTCGTTCCCCAGCAGGCACTACCAAAATACAGTAAATTAGCAACGAACAATTAGCGACGAAAATTTTCAGTCGGCGTTAGCGACGGCTTCGTGGCAGCTCGCCGACGGATTACCGACCACACGCCTTTATATTTTTTATTTTAATTTTAGGGGGAGGAAAGGTCGCATATCCGTCGCTAGGTAGTCGGAGATATAGCGACGGAACCGGAGTCGTCGCGACTCAGTCGATTATTTGGCGGGAATTATGTAGAGAATTGGCGGGACATTTCTTCGACTACGTAGCGACGGATACTCAGTCGACAAGTATCAAACAGGGCGACTACTGGGCGACGGGTTTCTATACGTCGCTAGTCCATCGCTAATTATACGTACCCGACTTTAAATGAAACGGCAGGGGGAACTTTTCGCATTCCCCCCAAATTCACTCTCTCTCCTCTCTCTCTCTTTTCTCTCTCTCTCTCTCTCTCTCGCCGGTGTCGGCTTCGGTGATCGGCGTCGGTGTCGGTGTCGGCGTCGGCGTCCTCTTATCTCTCTCTTCCGAAGGTAACCCTCTCTCTCTCTTGCGGTGTCGTATAGGGGCAGCGGGGGGCGGCGGGCTTGGGGCGGGGGCGTCGGGGGCTGGGCGGCGCGCTTGGGGCTGGGGCGTCCGGGGCTGGGCGGCTGGCTTGGGTCGGGGGCTGGGTGGTGGGCTTGGGGCGGGGGCGTCGGGGGCTGGGCGGGCGGGCTTGGGGCTGGGGCGTCGGGGGCTGGGCGGCTGGCTTGGGTCGGGGGCTGGGCGGTGGGCTTGGGGCAGGGGCATTGGGGTCTGGGAGGCGGGCTTGGGGCTGGGGCGTCGGGGGCTGGGCAGGTGGCTTGGGTCGGGGACTGGGCGGGGGGCTTGGGGCGGGGGCATCGGGGGCTGGGCGGCGGGCTTGGGGCTGGGGCGTCGGGGGCTGGACGGCTGGCTTGGGTCGGGGGCGTCGGGGGCTGGGCGCCGGGCTTGGGGCGGCGGCGTCGGGGGCTGGGCGGCTGGCTTGGGGCGGGGGCGTCGGGGGCTGGGCGACGGGCTTGGGGCTGGGGCGTCGGGGGCTGCGCGGCTGGCTTGAGTCGGGTGCTGGGCGGTGGGCTTGGGGCGGGGGCGTCGGGGGCTGGGCGGCGGGCTTGTGGTGGCGGCGTCGGGGGCTGGGCGGCTGGCTTGGGACGGAGGCATCGGGGGTATTTACAACCGACGCACAGCCATAAGCACTCTTCATATATATATGCAACCGAACTACTGGGCGACGGGCTTGGGACGGCGGGCTTTGGTCGGGGGCGGCGGGTGGCTTTGCTTCTCAAATTCATCTGAGTTTATATATTGGCTAAATAATGTGTTATCCATATTGGATGTTATCCATTAGTTTGGTGGTGTTTGGATTAGTAAATGTGAATATGGGGTTTGGATTCATGGTGTATATGTTCACTGTCTCAAGGACAGTGCGAGTTCTATCAGTTGTGTGCTTCTGTATAGATGTATATATCTATACATCTAGCTGTGATATACATATGTGTATGTGACAATCTCAGTTAGCGACGGACTAGTTACCGGTTAGCGACGAATATTTCCAGCTCCATTTGCATTAATCTACGGTACGACATGGTGATCAGGACATAGTTCCTGCAGCCATTCGACTGGCAAGGCAGAAACTATGTAACCGTAGATAAAGTTGACTGTCCTCTGACCCTCATCCCTCGGCAATGATGATACGACAACCTATCACTATATCTTATATAGTAGTAGATGATGTCTTAGTATTACATTATGTGAGTTTATCATGATTCTGTTATATCCTTCAGATACTCGATACGATAAGAACATATACTACACGATATGTATACAGAATATAGATGATTCACACTAATGTATGCTAGAATGAATTTTGGGTTGTGTTCTGAGCCATCCGTTCTCACACTTAAAACACATAGGAATTAGTAGTGTGAGAGGGTCGGAGAGAGTGAGAGCGCCGGAGGGAGGGGAGGAGAGAGAGAGAGTAAAATGGTACGACATGGTGAAGTAGTACTGTATTTTGGCTCCAGTTCCAGCTCCGTTTGCATTAATCTACGGTACGACATGGTGATCAGGACATAGTCCCTGCAGCCATTCGACTGGCGAGGCAAAAACTATGTAGCCGTAGATAAAGTTGACTGTCTCCCGACCCTCATCCCTCAGCAATGATGATACAACAACCTATCACTATATCTTATATAGTAGTAGATGATGTCTTAGTATTACATTATGTGAGTTCATCTTGATTCTGTTACATTCTTCAGATACTAGATACGATAAGAACATATACTACACCATATGTACAGAACATAGATGATTCACACTAATGTATGCTTGAATGAATCTTGGGTTGTGTTCTGAGCCATCCATTCTCACACTTGGCAAAAAATCAAATTTTTTATACTTTATCGGCTTTCAAAAATATACTCAAATTACATGATGGTTCCTTTAGTTAGCTTGATTATGTTACAATTATATTATTTGTGACTATCGATCTTACCAGATGGCACCCATGACCCGAGGAGCGGCACGTCATTTGAGGAAAACAGTGAATGTTGAGGTGGCTCCTCCTACAGTTAAGGAGGAAGTGGCACCGGTTGCTAGTGAGACCGGGAGTTCTATTCATCCAGCACCGGTAGCTAGTGAGACCGGGAGTTCTCTTCATGCAGTCCTTGCAAGGGACGACATCTCTCCTTACGCCAAAGATCTTGCTTTTTCGAGGTGGTTGCGTGATCGTATCACTGAGCGTTTCCGTGAGCAGTGTGGTTCTCATTAGCTATTAGTACTTATTTGTATTGGACTATTTGTATTGGATTATTTTTGTATTAGACTATTTGTATTGGACTACATATATGAACTAGAACTGTGTCAATCTCTAGATTGTATTGGACTACGACATGGTGATCAGGACATAGTCCCTGCAGCCATTCGACTGGCGAGGCAGAAACTATGTATCCGTATATAAAGTTGACTGTCCTCCGACCCTCATACCTCGGCAATGATGATACGAAAACCAACAAGAGAGAATACTCTGAGAGATCCATCAGAGTATGACGTATACTATGAGAGATCACCTTTACAAGAATGATATCAGTAGTAGGATTGAGTGCTGGAGGAGATATTATCAGAGTATACGTCCTACTCAGATGGGTCTCTCACCGTTATTATTTTTTTCTGACGGCATGGTGGATGTGCTCCCTCAACAGATTCTTGCTCCGAGCCAAAACTTTGCCCCGGAGCTCAAGTGGACATCCTTCGAGTAGAGCTCGAGTGAGAGGTTCCTGACAGCATGGTGGTCTCCTTTGTCAAAGTATCCATGCTCATCCCACATTGGTTGTGGGACGAGCACGGATACTTTGACAAAGGAGACCACCATGCTGTCAGGAACCTCTCACTCGAGCTCTACACCAAGGATGTCCACTTGAGCTCCGGGACAAAGTTTTAGCTCGAAGCAAGAATCTGTTGACGGAGCACATCCACCATGCTGTCAGAAAAAAATAGTAACGGTGAGAGACCCATCTGAGTAGGACGTATACTCTGATAATATCTCCTCCAGCACTCAATCCCACTACTGATATCATTCTTGTAAATGTGATCTCTCAGAGTATATGTCCTACTCAGATGGATCTCTCAGAGTATCCTCTCCGGTTGGGTTGTGTTCTGAGCCATCCATTCTCACACTTAAAATACATATGAATTAGAACTGTGTTTTGTATTTTCGGCGAACCCAGGGATTTGATTCTGTATTTTGGTTTCTATATTTTGGCTCCAGCTCCATTTGCATTAATCTACGGTACGACATGGTGATCAGGACATAGTCCCTGCAGCCATTCAACTGGCGAGGCAGAAACTATGTATCCGTAGATAAAGTTGACTGTCCTCCGACCCTCATCCCTCGGCAATGATGATACGACAACCTATCACTATATCTTATATAGTAGTAGATGATGTCTTAGTATTACAATATGTGAGTTCATCTTGATTCTGTTACATTCTTCAGATACTAGATACGATAAGAACATATACTACACCATATGTACAGAACATAGATGATTCACACTAATGTATGCTAGAATGAATCTTGGGTTGTGTTCTGAGCCATCCGTTCTCACACTTGAAGATAAATCGAATTATAACGATGGATATTAGGTTACTCTTCAGGATAATTGATGTCTATTTTATATTAATTTGGTTTGGTCTATATGATTCTTGGATAATTGGTGTGCATTAAATTCGTATGTGCATATTTGGTCTATGTGATTGTTGGATAATTGGTGTGCATTATATATTGGTTTGGTTTATGCATATTTTTGTGAACAGGGAAAGTGCTGTAATTTTTTTCAAAAAAATTCTCAGTTACCGACGGACTAGTGACCGGTTAGCGACGGATATTTCCGGCTCCATTTGTATTAGTCTACGGTACGACATGGTGATTAGGACATAGTCCCTGCAGCCATTCGACTGGCGAGGCAGAAACTATGTAGCCGTAGATAAAGTTGACTGTCCTCCGACCCTCATCCCTCGGCAATGATGATACGACAACCTATCACTATATCTTATATAGTAGTAAATGATGTCTTAGTTTTACATTAGTGAGTTCATCTTGATTCTGTTACGTTCTTCAGATACTAGATACGATAAGAACATATACTACACCATATGTATAGAACATAGATGATTCATACTAATGTATGCTAGAATGAATCTTGGCTTGTGTTCTGAGCCATCCGTTCTGATCAAGCATCTTCCTTCTCCTCTCCTCCACCATGGCTCTGAACCCATCTGCTCCTCCCTACTTCCCTTCTTTATATTTGACTCTCTCAGCCACATATGATATCCAGCTCAAGTGTAGAGTCGGAGGAGAAGAAGTGGGCAGGAAGAGGAGGGGGAAGCAACACAGCCGACGACATGACCCGGAGGAAGTACAGAGTTTTTCTTCAACAGCCGTAGGAGAACTATAAGGATATATCTTTTCACAACATGTCATCTTGTAAAAGACCCTTCATGTGAATATCATGTTACCGCGGTATCGGAAGACTAAATGTCATAAGTTTTTAAGCCGTGTATTTTGACATAATCTTCCCAACTCTTTCCTCCTATATAGTAATCTTGCATTATTACATAGCAGGAAAGAGTTTGGAGGATTATGTCAAAACACACGGCTTAGAAAATTATGACATGTTAGTCTTCCGACACCGCGGTAACATGGTTGTCACATTAAGGGTCTTTGACAAGGTGATATGTTGTAAAAAGATATATCCTTATAGTTCTCCTACGTATGTTGAAAAAAACCTCTGTACTTCCTCCGGGTCATGTCGCCGGCTGTGCTGCTTCCCCCTCCTCTTCCTACCCACTTCTTCTCCCCCGACTCTACACTTGAGCTGGATATCATATGTGGCTGAGAGAGTCAAATAAAAAAAGGAAGTAGGGAGGAGCAGATGGGTTCAGAGCCATGGTGGAGGAGAGGAGAAGGAAGATGCTTGATCAGAACGGATGGCTCAGAACACAGGCCAAGATTCATTCTAGCATATATTAGTGTGAATCATCTATGTTCTCTACATATGGTGTAGTATATGTTCTTATCGTATCTAGTATCTGAAAAACGTAACAGAATCAAGATAAACTCACTAATATATGCTAGAATGAATCTTGGGTTGTGTTCTGAGCCATTCGTTCCCATACTTGGCAATTAAGCCATTCGACTGGCGAGGCAGAAACTATGTAGCCGTAGATAAAGTTGACTGTCCTTCGACCCTCATCCCTCGGCAATGATGATACGACAACCTATCACTATATCTTATATAGTAGTAGATGATGTCTTAGTATTACATTAGTGAGTTCATCTTGATTTTGTTACGTCCTTCAGATACTAGATACGATAAGAACATATACTACACCATATGTACAGAACATAGATGATTCACACTAATATATGCTAGAATGAATTTTGGGTTGTGTTCCGAGCCATTCGTTCTCATACTTGGCAATTAAGCATGTGAAATAGAACTGATTATGTTTAGTTTGTCTTACGATACAGATTTTCACATCCAAATTGAAATGGATCGTTACTTCGTTGATCGTACATGGATGTACTAGCGGATCAACCTCCTGGACCGTAGGTACTTATAAGTATTGACCGTATCGGATTAGTATCGATCTATCATTTTGGTATGGGCCGTATCGGTTGGTATTGGTCTTAGCGAATTAGTATCGTCCTATCCGATATGTATCGGCCGTATAGCTAGGATTCATATTGGCCTTATCGATTTAGTATCGGTCATATCCGATAGGTATCGGCCGTGTTGGATTAGTATAGACCATTTCGGATTAGTATCGTAGAAGGTTTAGTAACAACTGTACTTGGATTTCTCTCTTCTAAAGCTAGATTACCATTACAAGAGAGTCACGAGAGCGTAACTGGCCAGTTACAGAACATACATACTTCCTTTTCAATCTCTCTTTTCCTGATGGAAAAGGAAGCATGTATGTTACTGTAACTGGCCAATCACGATCTAGTGATTCTCTTGCAATAGTATTCTAGCTCGAGAAGAGAGAAATCCAAGTACAGTTGTTACTAAACCTTCTACGATACTAATCCGAAATGGTCTATACTAATCCAACACGGCCGATACCTATCGGATATGACCGATACCAAATCGATAAGGCCAATATGAATCCTAGCTATTCGGCCGATACATGTACATATCGGATATAGGACGATACCAATTTGTTAAGGCCAATACCAATATGATACGTCCTATACCAAACTGATAGACCGATACTAATCTGATACACTAGATATTAAGTACATCCGGCCTATACCAGCGGATCCACCAATTACTGTACGATAGGCCCAACGACTCCAGTTACATCCGGTTATTGGTGAGTACATGATTACATAGTAATTCTGTTAGTCTTGTGATACAGATTTTTACTCTCTCATGCTACCAACGTCACAACGTTTCCAGTGCTGCTCCCTCTAATGATGATGAACACAAAAAACCAATGTTACAACTTTTATAATTTGAGTAAATTTCTTTACCCTATATAAAAATTTCTGTTGTCAGAAAGATGGCTCCTAGGACTCGTCGAGGTGGTGCTGCTAGTCGAGAAAGGGTCGAGGCAAGAAACCCTTGGAGGTCGACACGGAGAAAGTCTCCATCGTCAAACAAGAGCCGGTGACTGTTAAGGAGAAGGTGTTACCAAAGGTCGAGGTCAAGGAAGAACCGATGACCATCAGGGAAGAGATTGCTCCCAAGCTTGAAGTTAAGGAGGAGCCACCGTCAGAGAGTAGTAGCATCGGGACCGACCCTCCTGTCCCTACAGAAGACCTCAACCAGATTGAGCCTTCATATGCAAAGTGGCTGATAGAATGATACCTGCCTCAACGCAACTATGATCCCTGGCTGTGAGGATTCATCGTCTAACTTGTGGTCTTTGTTGAGGCCAAAGTCGATTTTCCTATGTGTTTTAAAATATTTGTGGAAATTTTAGAATATTTGTGCTATGATCGGATTATAACGACGGATATTAGGTTACTCTTCCGGATAATTGATGTCTATTTTATATTAATTTGGTTTGGTCTATATGATTCTTGGATAATTGGTGTGCATTAAATTCGTATGTACATATTTGGTCTATGTGATTCTTGGATAATTGGTGTGCATTATATATTTGGTCTATGTGATTGTTGGATAATTGGTGTGCATTATATATTGGTTTGGTTTATGCATATTTTTGCGAACAGGGAAAGCGCTGTAATTTTTTTTTCAAAATATTCTCAGTTAGCGACGGACTTGTGACCGTTGCACGACGGATATTACCAGTTTTCGACTACTTTTCGACGGCACATCCGTCGCTAACTGGAGATTTGAAAATGTTTCCAGGTAGCGATGGGTGGTCGACGAAATATCCGTCGGCATGTTACATCGTTCGACGGAATAGCGACGACCTTTCCGTCGCCCTTGTTCGAGAAATACCAAGAATTTCCAGAACATGGTCGACGGATAATCCGTCCGTATTCCGTCGCCAGATATCGACGGAACAGCGATGACTATTCCGTCGCCATGGTGCTGGAAATGACAAGAATTTCCAGAACCTGATCGACGGATTTTTCGTCAGCAAACCGTCGCTAATCCGTCCTTTGTTATCGAAGGCGTCTACGGATTATCGACGGAATGATACACTCTGATACGCTATTACGACGGGTTACCGACGGAACTTTACATCGCTATTGTCTACACAGTTCAGTACTTAATACTTGAAATGGACGATAGTCCGTCGGAAAGTCGTCGCTAATGCTTCGTATTGTTAAGTCGATAAAACGTCGCTATTCCGTCGCATGACGACTACGTAGCGACGGACAGTTATTAGCGACGAGCTGATTGCCGATGGATTTTTTGGCCAAAACCCGTCAGTGATCGGTCGCTAATGGAAAGTCCCGTCGGATTGGCGACGGATAGGGCCGTCGCTAAATCGATAAATTTTGGTAGTGAGGCCATCCCGACTGGGATGGAGGAGGATCTATTAGCGTCGGATGCGGTACTTTCCCCAGTTTCCAATCCGGGTGTTTCCCAGGGGACCCATCCTCTTATTAATTAATGGCTATCATCGCATGGAATGTGAGGGGGGCGTGTTTGCTAGAAAGACGGAGAGAGATTTGTGGGGTTCTTCACAGAGAGAAGTACATCTCTGTACTGTTAGAATCGAAGATCAAAGGTGAGAAGACCCTTGCTCGACGGATCCCACCTCATTGGGTCCAACTACACAACCTGGCTCTCTATGACATGGCCAGGATCTGGGTCAGATGGAACACGAAGAATTGGGAAGGGGACTTGATCTTGATGACGGAGCAGTTGATCACCATCTCTTTCTCGAACAAGGGTGGTTTTCGGTTCTTGTTGGGGGCGGTCTACGGCCACAACGACAAGATGAGACGGGAGTCCCTGTGGAGTGACATCTCCAGGGTTGCCACCGCTGCTGATTCATTGTCGTTTCTGCTTCTGCTAATCGGGGACTTCAATGCCCTTCTGCATCGTGGGGAGAAGGTGGGTGGCCGCCCAGTTCCAGACTCTATTTTATATAATTTTCAGAGATGTCTCCTCCAGGCGGGCCTCCAGGGATTGTCACGCTCAGGCTTCATTTGGACTTGGCATAACAAAGCGATCCGTAACAGGGTTGCATGCCAGCTTGATAGAGCCCTGGGCAACGGGGAATGGTTCCGGCATTTCCCTAATTCTTCGGCTGAGGGCCTGGCCGCTGGGATGAGAGATCATTCCTCCATCAGGGTAGGCTTCACTACTCAGTCTCTTGGAAAGTCCCGTACATTCAGGTACAATAACTGTTGGTATCTCTCGGAGGGCTATCTGGAGGCTGTCTCAGAGGAGCTTACTAGCTGTCAGGAGGCGACGGCCCAGTTTCGCTTGGTGCGTCGTCTCAAGGCTACGAAGAAAGCTCTACTGAGTTGGGTGAAGGGGTTCCCCAAGTCTACCTTAGAAGATAAGGAGGTAGAGCTGTGGGCTATCCAACAGGACAAGCAATCTGACATGCTTAACGGAGACCTGGCGGCGAGTGAGAAGGAGCTGATCGGAGAAGTCAACATCTTGCGGCTCCAGAAGGAGATTAGCTCGGCTCAGCGTGCCAAATGTTCCTGGCTCAAGGACGGCGACCGATGCTCCAAGTTCTTCTATGATGTCATCCGGACCAGACAGCATAGGAATCACATCTCCCAGCTTCTCGATGTGGATGGTAACCTTGTGGGGGAGCCGACTGAGATCCAGGGCGAGGCTGTCAGGTACTACTCTGCGTTATATTTCCAGACTGACTACCTGTCTGTGTTCCCAGAGGTTGTTACGAAGAGATTGGTGACTCTGTATGGGAATATCATTCTTCTTGCCCCTATTAGTTTGGAGAAGGTAGAATCAATTGTCAAGTCGACGGATCCCAACAAGGCTTCCGGACCGGATGGCTTTAGCAGTGGGTTCTACAAATGCTACTGGGATATTCTGAAGTATCAGGTCTTGGAGGTGGTACAGGAATTCTTTACCAAAGGGAAGCTACTGAAAGAACTGAACCACACTTTCTTGACCTTAGTGCCAAAGAAGGAGGGAGCGACAACATTGGCGGATTTTAGACCCATTGCGTGCTATAATTTTCTTTACAAGATAATTATGCACCTTATGTGCTGATGGATGGAGGGGATCATGAAGGACTTGGTATCTCCGAACCAGGCTGCGTTCATCAAGGGGAGGTCGATCGCTGAGCACAGCCTCCTGGCACATGAGATGGTGAGGGGCTTTAGCAAACCCGGAGGAAAGAAGGCATGTGTGAAGCTGGACCTGAGGAAGGCGTATGACATGGTCAATAGGGACTTCCTCTGTCATCTGATGACCGCCATGGGTTTCGCGGACTACTGGGTTGCATTGATCCGGGAGTGCATCACGTCCTCCACTTTCTCTGTCCTCATCCAGGGCATCCCTTATGGGTACTTCCAGAGCAACTGTGGGCTTAGGTAAGGTGACCCCCTATCCCCTTACCTGTTCACGCTTGTCATGGAATACTTCACATGTTTGATGGATCTGGCAGTGCATCGTGGGAGGCTGGTCCCATTGTTCAGGAGGGTAGATCCTCCAGTTACCAACCTTATCTATGTAGATGATCTGTTGGTGTTCATCCAGCCTTCTACGAAGGGTTTGCAGACGATTGCCGAGATTATGGGAGAGTTGGAGTCCCTCTCGGGCCTTCAGATGAACAGAGAAAAGAGCAGGGTGTACTTCAGCTCCCTTTGTCCCCAGAATGAGGAGCAGGCCGAGGTACTGGGAATTGAGAGGAGTGATCTTCCGGTGAGATATTTAGGAGTACCTCTCACAGTCAACTATGCTCGGGATCAGGACTACCATAGTCTGGTGGAGTACGTCCAGAGGAGAGTGGAAGGTTGGCAAGCAGTCAGATTGTCCTTGGAGGACGCATCAAGCTGGTCAGATCAGTAATTTTGGTTGTGGCTCATTTCTGGCTGCAATCCATCCTCATCCCTGTTGCCACTGTTAGGAAAGTGGAGCGGATTTGTGCAGACTTCATTTGGAGGGGGGATATGTACGTGATCTCCTGGGAGCAGCCTTGTAGACCCAGGAAGGAGGGAGGAGTGGGGCTTAGGCCGTTGATGAAGATCAGAGAGGCCTCTGTGCTTAAGCTGGCATGGAGATTCATCAACGGGGGGATCACTCTGGGCTGACTGGATGTACAACAGATATGTGAAGCAGGGCAACTTTTGGACCTGTACTTCTGACAACAATTACTTAGTCACTTTTAAGACTGTCTTGAGACAAATGGAGGTTCTCAAATCTACTATCCGGAAGGTAATGAAGGATGGGTCTGGAACGGACCTCTGGTGGGATCCTTGGATAGATCAGCTTTCGCTATTGGACATCAGGGGAGCCCCGACTCTTCAGGAGGACAGGCGTGGGCTGACGTGTAGTCGTATCATACGCGATGGAGAGTGGAGGCCGAAGTCTTATCGGTTTACAGAGGAGCTGAGTGGGATTATCTGTACTATTACCATTGATCCGAACTTGCCTGCTGATAGGTGGATTTGGAAGCCAACAGATGCAGCTTCGGGAACTGGAGAGTTCCAATTCCGGAGCTGCTACAATCTTATCCGGTGCACCTTTCCTCAGAGCTCTGACTACGAGTTCATATGGTGCAAGGGTCTCGCCAGGAAGATGCAGCTCTGTGTCTACAAGCTTCTACTGGGCTGTCTTTTGACTAGGGATCATCTGAGATCGTTTGGTGTGTCAGTCCCAGATCCGAAATGTGTGCTATGTAGTGTGGAGAATGAGTCTATAGGGCACATTTTCTTCGAGTGTGCTCTGGCATGACAGATCTGGTCTGAGCAGAGTCGAGTGTTGAGTGGATGTGACTCCGGGAAGGGCATTGGGGACATCATCACTGTGCTCCGTGATAGCAAAGGTAGATGGCAGGACTGGTTCCGGGCAGCCAGACTTCGACTGACGGCCTCAGTTTGGCATATATGGCGGGAACGAAACCGTCGTATTTTTGAGGGGCTGGTCACCCCTCCGGTAGGTATCCTCCATAATATAGAGTTTGATGTTAATGTAATGGGGAGCTGAAGAGTGGGAGTCCCACTATGATTGTATATTGTATGATTATTGTATTACTTTGGAATAAAATTTACCCTTTTTCCAATATATATATATATATATATATATATATATATATATATATATATATATATATATATATATATATATATATATATATATATATATATATATATATATTAACCGGTTGTCTCCTACAAAAGACATAAAGAAAGACTAGAAAAGTTTTTTTCCCTAAATAAACGAAGGAATAATCCTCTTGTGTTTTACTGATAATAATTAAGGAAACAAAGATCTAAATACAGAGAGAGAAACTCCTAAAGAAACATAGAAGAAATACAACAAATACAAGATAAAATTTCCATACAAAGTTGGACCAATATTTGCTTATAACTGATGAGTGGTCCGGTCCCTCCATAAGTGGAGAGAAGTTTATTGTTGTTCCCAAGATTCATTCACCTTGGAGAAAGACTTGTGTCTTTTGAAGTTCCAAAAGTTAATGAACCTTGGATAAAACAATCGTGGATGAGAAACTTCTACCTCCCATGAGGCTATATAAGGAGGAGGTTTAGGAGATGTTTGTGTGATCCTTCATTGACCTCTTGGTGCTTCCATTGCTCCTTGGTGTGGATGTTAGAAATTATTGTATGTTGATTTATGTGATGCTCATGAAGAACAAAATAAATACGGAAGCGTACTTAAATTCGTTGATTGGCTTGATGGATCTTGAAGTAGACGTCTCTTTATGGGGTTCGATATTCCAACTTGCTACGACCCTTAATGACAAAGAGTAATCTGAATCCTTTGTCCTTTTCTTTCTGTTGATGGGAATGCAAAAGAGAAAAAGAGAAAACCTTTGTTTTGGTGGCCGTATAAGTTGGAGACCATAACCCTAATGAATAATATATATATATATATATATATATATATATATATATATATATATATATATATATATATATATATATATATATATATATATATATATAAATATAATATGTGTTTTGATATTTCTAGTTTGGCCCCTCATCAAATTAGATTTATCTCTGATATCTACACATTATTTTCATGACAATTATACCCTTAAGCTAATTTTCTAAATAAACCACTTTAATTTGGCTTAATTATTTAGATAACCCAACATAATTAATTTTACATGTGTGGCCCCTATTATTGAATAATTCCAACAATCTTCCATGGACCACATATGTAACCTTATAATTCTGTTAACCTTAGTGAGCTCATAATTTGCTATCTTAATCCTTAGGGTATATCTGGACAATCTCGTCCATTAGCCATATCAACATAAGATTAAAGCGGCCTTCATCACATTCTGTGTAAAATTATCAATGGTCACATATACCAATATAGCTAAATGACATAGATCAATCTTGTATGTATAGCATGAAAATTACACGCAATGTGATCAACACGTGTCTATTTCCAACTGGTCATTCTTAACTTTAGTGAGATCAATACTTTAACATAATGAAAACAGAATGAACCGAATATTCCATATATCTAATCTATATGAATATCCAAAATACTTTAATACATAAATGTGTCCAAAAGCCAAATAGCACCAAAATATAAACTCCAACTATATTGCCATATTTTTAATTAAGATAATATCCATATGAGCAGTATGCTCATAAAAGATATCGGATGATAATACTTTTGTGAGCAGATTCGCTAACATGGAGTTTGTCCTAATGTGTTATATGGACACTTTAACCATTCTGAATTCTTTCATTCACAACTAGAAACTTTGTGTCAATTTCCTTTGACTTATACAAGTTCATATTGTTATTGGAATACAGTAATGTTGATTTATTGTCACACCATAATTTGAGTGGTCTTTCAACACCCTCCTGTAGGCGCAGACTTGTGACAAAATTTCACGACTATATTTCCTAAATTGATGCCTCACATTATGCTATAAACCTTGCTGCTATGGTGGAAAAAGTTATGAGTGTCTATTTGCCACTCACAATATATATCCACCAGTCAACAGGGAAACATAACTTGATGTGGATCTCCAACTATGTTGGCATCGAGCAAAATCGGAGTCAGAATACCTTATGATCTCCAAAATTATTCGATCTCATGTAAAGAGCATATAATTCCTTGTTCTTTATTAATTACTTAAGTAGCTTGGCTTCTATCCATTGATCCATCCCATATTTGCTTAAATATCTGCCTAATATCCCAACTATGTACGCATTATCCGGACGCGTATATATTTGAGCATACATTAGACTCCCTTGAACAGATCCCGAATGGGAAATCTATTGGATTTTCTTAATTTTAAAGCTAATCTTAGGAAACTTGATTGAGACTGAACTTGTCTCCTTTAGCGACATGTGTCACCTAGTTTGCATTAAGTACTTTAATCGATATACAAAACCAGAAAAATATATCTACTCCCACTGAACTTATGATACACATAATTTCTAACAGTGTTTATCTCAAGACCAGACGTGGTAACCACTTGGTAAATTTATAGTACCATTGACGAGAAGTTTGCTTGAGTCCATAAAGATTTTGTCAATTAGCAAACCATATTCTTTTGGTCTTCCGACACAAAGTTTTCTGTTTGCACCATATAAATTATTTGTCAATGTTACATTGAGAAACCCTATTTTGACATTCATGTAACTCAAGATCAAAATGTGCAACAAGTGATATGATTGGTTTAAAATAGTCTTTCAAAGAAACCAAAGAGAAAACCTCTTTAAAATCAATCCCTAACTTTTGAGTAAAGCCTTTAGCTATAAGACATGCTTTATATCTCTCCACATTACCCTTGGAATCCTTCTTGGATTTAAATATCCATTTACGACCAATGGACTTCGCATCTTTTAGTAATGGGACAAGTTCTCCAACTTTATTGTCTTGCATAGGCTTGTACTCCTCATTCATTGCATCAATACATTTTTAAGAATTAGAACTTTCCATGGCCTGACGAAAGTTGATTAGATCATCTTACAGTATTCCACATTTTTTCTCATGTTCCTAGAGAAATATGACAAGATTATCCGAAATTATATTCTTCTTTTCTTTTGGTGGACTGTCTCAACGACACCGGTTCTTGAGGTTGTTGAGTTTGTTCCTCAGAAACAATTACCTTATTTTGAATGGGGGTGCCAACGTAGACTTGTTGAGGTAGCTCAACATCGACTTGTAGAGGTAATTTGACATTGTCCTGTTAAGGTGCCAAATTCACTTCTTGAATAATGATAGGAACAGAAACATGCACACGTCAAAAGTGATAGTAGGAATCAAAATTGATTCCTCCTCAAAGGCAATGTCCCTGACTTTATTTCTCCTCCAAACTAAACATACTCAAAAATATTATAGTATCGTCTCAAAATTTTAGTTTGGGTGGGATCGTAAAATTTATTAACCCCTTGATCTGTCAACATAACCAATAAATTAGCTATTTACAGTTTTTGTCTGTTTTTCTTTATACATTCAATACAGACATTAAAGTATGTGGAGTCAGGAAATCCAAAATTCCATCAGACACAGGTCATTCAACTCTATTTCTATATATGTGATCTAATCCCTTATGTCATAATAAGGCTATTTTTATTGTTAATTTTGCATTTTTTTTTACCACATGACTCCACTTGTATGTTTCATTGTAAGATGCAATAGTTTCAAGTAAATATAGGTTATCATAAACCTTAAGAAAACCGTTACCAATAATATTTGAATTTAAAGATAGACTAAACTTATTCTTTCCAAATGAACAATGATAACCATATATGTCCAATAAGGAAATTGAAATTGAATTTTATTTAAAAGATGGTACAATAAAAGTGTCTATCAAATCCAAATAATAATTGATTCCAAATAATAACCTAAAATGTCCTATTGCTTCAATTTCTACGGAATTGTCGTCACCGACATAGATGTATCTTTTACCATTAATTGACTTTCAGTAGCTCAGACAACCTTGTCTAGAAATAATAATGTGGGTAGTAGCTGCAGAATCTAACCACCTCGTATTTCTAGGTACTAAAACTAAATTAACCTCAGAACAAACCAAATTTAGAAATGTACTTTTTTTTATACGTCATACGTGGTATTTTTTACATTTCTTCTCTATGTGTCCTGACTTGTCACAAAAGAAACAACCCTTAATTTTATATTGTTATTTTTTTTAGCTGGACCCTTAGTAGCTTTTGTATTCGGCCCATTTTGCTTTTAAAGTTTGCCCCCTTAAGCATGGAAATTGAAGCATATTGGCAGATTTTATTGCATTATTAACTGTAAAGAGAACAAAATAGCAAAACAAACATGCTATATTAATAACCACAAATAAAATATAGTCAAACAAATTCAATAATGGTGAATTTCATCTCAAGATACCTAGAACACTGTTAATATCAAGTCTCTTGGTGTAATAATCAAATGTTGACAATAACTCATGTAAAATAGTAAGCCTATCTTTGGATTAGATTATTATTCACATGTAAACCTTATAATTGTCACACATTTATCACCACAGGTATGTGTGCAATTCGGCCAAATATTAACCTTTCTTTGGGCCGACTAATACTTGCATGAATATACACACAAACATCCAATATTCCTCATAGACTATCTACGCAAGTATAATGCCCCAGTCCCAAAATATGCAGGACTAGGTACGTAGATATGCCAGTCATATAATAAATATACGTAAGCTGTAAATGCAGTATAATTATGGCTAACTAATCTTATTCACAAAATAAAAGAATAAAGATTTTTATTAATTATTTATGATAGTCATTTGAACAAGCTGCTGGATGGAGACAAATCTACTACCAACATGAATCTAGAAAGAAGAGAACAAAATAAAGAATACAAGCAATAAGCATGATCCAAGAGCATGTCCTCTTCGATAGGAAGGAGAAGATCACAATCTTGGTTGGAACACCTGCGAAAAGTCAAGAAAACACAGACTACCTGGACAGATCACCAAGTCCTCAGAGGTGATGGAACTGGGGATTCCCAGGACCACGGATTAGTATGCGTATTGATCAATAGAAAGCTAACAGATTTAAAACGTGTTCTAACCCTTCATAGACTGAAACTAGGGTTCACAAATTATATACGTACTACAAAAAAGTGTCTTTCTGGGACGCCAAAAGTTCATCTTAAAAAGACCCAAATCAGTCCTAAATTGTAATTTGGGACGAATTTTAGGACGGTAAGTGACAGTGCTATTAGGGTAGCATGGCAAAAGGTTTTAGGACGGATAATACCTTCCTAATTTGGTTTTATGGTCGAAAAATCTAACCGTACCAAAAGAGTTTGAATTATTACATGTTTACGACGGTTTACAAAATGGTCCCAAAATAAAAGAGTTTGTAACGAATAACATCCGTCCTAAGCAAATTTGCCAGCATTACAAAAGGATGTCGTTTATATCTAGACAATTACATAACCGTCCCAAAAGTAATACTTATGAAATTATTGTTTGTATTTTTTAGCTATAAAACATACAATTTAAATACACATAATTTATATGATCATGGCCTTTGTCAAGCTTGTCCTCGGATGTATCTCCAGGTATCAGAGCTCCAATACAAAAAAAGCTTAACAACATCAAGCATTCTTTACCATTAAGTAGAAGACAAAAAAATCCATATATAACTCTATATGTTCAATTGATAAACAACAAAAGCTTAACATTAAGCATCCTTAACCACCATTTCCAAAATAAATCCAAAATATTATACATCACCCACAGCATCAGTTACAAAATGAACCCATTGTCTCCACCATTATATACAAAATGCTGAACCCATTAGGCATCCTTAACCACCTTTTTCAAAAGAAATCTAAAACACTATACATCACCCACAACATTAGTTACAAAATGAACCCATTGTCTCCACCATTATACCATGTTTTTAGTATATCCAACATGAACCCAAAAATTAACCCAAACTTTTTATCATCACAAGATCGTCGCCCATCATTTTAGAATATCTAGATGCTTTTGAAGGACCTGCAAATAAAGATATGCCAATATATTAGCAACCTGCTAACTGTACACGAACAACTAGAAAAGAAAGACAAGTTCTTCCAAATTGTACAGACTAGACAACATTAGTTTGTGAATATTTAAACAAATTGTACAAACCTAGCTACTAACAGTTCTTCCAAACTGTACAGACCTGCGTACAAAAAAATTGGAAAAAAACAATGTACAGAAAAAGCTTCAAGTGACAAAGGAAGCTTTAAGTGAAAAAGGAAGCTTTAAGTGAAGACGAGAAAAATTGGGAAACATTTTAAATGGTAACTACAATTATTCTAGCAAGAATTACAGTAACAAGCTGGAAAAAACTAATGTAAAAGTTAAAATCTGTACAGACAATATAAAAAGTTAAGTCCAAAAATCGGTCCAGGAAAAAGAGAAAACAGAGAATTCTATTAACCCCATGACACCCAGGACATGCATGGGAAGGAACCAAAGCATGGGAAGGAACCAAATGTCTGATGGTTGTCATTAACCCCATTCTATTAACCCCATGACATCCCTTGAGGTTTTGTCCCAATGTCTGATGGTTGTCATTAACCCCATGACACCCAGGACACGCATAGGAAGGAACCAAAGCAAAGACAAGCTCAAGACCTCATTTTACTTATTCCTTCACCAAATTTCCAATCCACACACTAATTGGTCAAGTTAATAAAATTTAAGTAATACATATGTGACCTGTACTATTGACACTTGCACATTTTAACTAACTACCACTAGTTGTCAATGCCTGTATGAATATCTTAAGGAAAACCACATTTTCGGACTGGACATTAAAGCATATGGCAGTGATTGATGATAGATAACATAAGAAGTGACATGACATTTATCACACAAAGCTCTCAATAATTTGCTATCTAGCTAGGAAAACTGCAAGGTTAAAAACTATTTATGCAAAAGTATATGCAAATATATAATAAATAGAAGGAGCACCATTTCTGGCAGCATCCAACTTAATCAAAAATAGCAATAGCACCAACTAGTGGAACTAGAATAGTTTGGTAGATGCACTCCTTATAGATTTCTTTGCAATACGAGATGACCTACGCATAGGACTGTTGTATGCAACCTGAAAATGCATAATAAATGTAGCAGTATATAGGTAGGTGCTGTCAAGATAGTCCAACACAGTGCCGTAAGGAAGTTCAAACCATAGTAGTAAGCCATGCAAAAAACACAATAATAAGACATAGAAGTTAGTTCAAACCATAGTAAAAAATCTATGCAAGGAAGCTCAAATCATAGTAAAATACTCTTCCTCTATAATTTGATCCCAGTTGAAGCTAGACAATCAAATCGAAGCTCACTGTGGGTCTGCAAGAGCTCAATAACATCCATGATGCGGCTCAACTAGCTCTACCAATGAAGAACCAAACCTCTATAGCAAGATACCTGGGTATCACAAGAAGTATCAACTGTACAGTAGCGTATCAGAAGAAATTTAAGTGCATACTGGTGTATTAGAGCGTATCAGAGCTCACTAGATATTGGCAACGCAAGCATTGGCAGAGGGTCAAGACCAGCATCAATGGAGGATCAAGACTCGAGGACCCCCGATGTTGCTTTCCTCATCATTTGCTACATGTGTTGTATTAGATCTAAGAAAATTAGATTCAATATGTGTATAAAAAAAAGGAAAAATGCACATCCTCAACAAAATATGAGGATCAAATATCCAAAATTGTCAAGATAGTCCAACACACTAATAAGACATAGAAGGAAGTTCAAACCATAATAAAATTCTATGCACAATATAATAAAAATGACGATTCTTGACGGTTTATAAGTTGACGGTCGTCGAAAATCCGTCAACAATAGGGTTTATCTTGACGGTTTTAGGCTTACGTCAAGAGATGGCCTTTTTTTGGTTACTTTAGCTCATTTATAGCGTTTATGTTGACGGTTTTGAGGGATCCGTCAAGAAATAACATCTTTTATATTGACGTTTTGATAATAACCGTTAACTATTGTGTATGCGGGAAAGTTGCCGCAGTTTTTTCATTTGCTATTATGGTAATTATTTCAAAGTCTTTAAAATTAATAACGGTCTTCCACAAAATTTTTTAAGGCTCATAAGAACCAGACTCTCGACTTCTCTCCCCGCTCTCTTCGAAACTCTCGACTTCTCTCTCCCGCCGCTCTCTCAGAAACCCTCATCTCTCCCTCCCCTCCGAAACCCTCGTCTCTTCCCCTCTCAGAAACCCTCGTCTTCTTCTTCCTCCCACCAATCCAAGCCATGGGTACAGAAATCCCCCAAACCAGAACACTAATCCGATTTTTTTGATCACAAACCCTAACCCTAATTTATTTATTCTTTCCTTTTTGTAGGTCCTCCGAGCTACTCGGGATTCACATACGACGCCGCCGCCTTCCCCCGGAGGCCAACTACGACTACATCGTGGTCGGTGGCAGCGCCGCCGGCTGCCCCCTCGCCGTCACCCTCTTCCTCTCCCACCGCGTCCTCCTCCTCGAGCGCGGCGGCACCCCCGTGGACTTTCCCTCCCTCCGCTCCTTTGACGACTTCCTCCAGACCCTCTCCTCCGACCAGGCCGACCCCGAGTCCCCCACTCAGACCTTCGTCTCCGAGGACGGCGTTGTAGGATATGATGCAATTCTATCCGCCACCCAGTGCCCCCTGTGCCCTAGCCGAGGCACCCCTCTACGTCGACCCCCTGGCCACGAGCTCCCCGCTCGACCCTCCTCCCTTTTTCCCCTTAAAGAAAACTCTAACCCCTCTCGGAGCAGTCGACCCTTTTTCCCCTTGAAGAAAACCCTAACCCTGGCCCTTCCATTTCCTGTGGCCGTTGTTCCCTGACCAATGGACCCGAGATGCTGCGGCGACTCGAGGCGTGCTCCTACGCTAGTGACGACGTATCGAGGATGCATTCTGACACAATTTGGGTATATTTTCTGAAACTCTTGGTTGGAATCTCTGTTTTGGTTTTATATCTATTGATGATGATATTTGGGTCTCGATCTGATGATGATATTTGGGTCTTGATCTTCCCTCCCTAAATAGGGTTGTCGAATTTCTGATGCCTATCGGATTCAACATTGTGTGACGATCCTTTGATCGTCTTGGTTTAAGAATCTTAGTGATTCCTAGATCACGGATTCTATTTGTTGGATGGGTTTCTTCCTATATTGCTGTCGAGTTTTGTATTGCTGTAGGGTTTATTCCTTGTTGGCTTGGAATTATTTTTAAGTACTCTGATACTCTTGGTAATAGTCGTTGACCAAATGAACCAAGACGTTGCAAACCATATCGGGTATACTAGCCCCGTGTCAGTACATGTTCAATATGTGTGGAGGCACATGCAAGTACGACAAATGATGTATGATCCAAATCTGAGACTTAGTTTATCTCATTTCTAGTATCATGTTGCCTAGTCATATTCGTGTTTTTGGTACTGTTGGGTAGTTCATTTTGGGTGCAGATACGCTCGTATTTTATACAAGTCGATATTTGTCAAACTTCTTGGATCCCCTAGTGATGATGTCCGGGAGCAGGTATGTGACCTAATAATTACTTTATGATTACTATCCAACCAATTGTTATGTATATGCCAATATTGCCACTTGATACTTTAAGATAACTGCATTTTTAGGATTATATGTTCCCATATGTACCACATCTGATGTCTATCCACTTGAATTTTTTTTGTTAATTGCTTATATTGGATACTTGTGTCTCCGTATAATATAAAGGACTGTGAGTACATGTGTGCATGTTTGTGTACGCAATGTTATCAACCGTCTTTAGGTAGATGTTGTAATGGGCACTTATCTTCGTATTGATTCAATTATTGTTATATTTCTAGCTTTCATGACTTGGCCTTTCCTGGTGATGACAGTTATAGGGTTACATCAATCAGTTTCAAAACACATGTTTTCCAATTGTGTCTGTGTATATAACGATAAATAAATAAATGCCTTCCATATTTTATGTGATCTAATTTAATTGTGGTTTTACTAAGGATTATAGGATTTTCTTTTTGGTTTCTCTTATGAACGTTTGAATCTCTAGACTTAGATTTACCATACCAAAACAAAACATATATACAATTTGGAATCAAACTCCCACCCATAAAGGAAAATGTTACAAAACATATATACATTCTGGTAACTGTGCTTTATATCCAATATTCATGTATAATACTTGTTCTTTGCAATCTTTACCATTTTCTATATACTAACATATTATATGATGATGTGTTCTCGTATTTTCGAAACACTTATTTTATGTAATGCTGGTATCAGTTTTTCTTGTAGTTGGCTTATTTCTAGCTGGTACAGCTCTA
Source organism: Iris pallida (assembly GCA_029216955.1). NCBI lineage: Eukaryota > Viridiplantae > Streptophyta > Magnoliopsida > Asparagales > Iridaceae > Iris > Iris pallida. Next base: position 13,623,823 of record JANAVB010026199.1, read on the forward strand.
GGGTACTGGACTGTGAGAAAGTATATTCTGTCATAAGATGGCAGCATAGATGCTGGCACAGCTCAATTTGTAAAGTGGGCAATACGCATAATTTCTGGGGTGTCCATCCTATTGGTACAGTCTAAACTCGTTAGTCTTAGCATCATTAGTCCATGACTTGTGTCTGAAAATCTAGATAACTTTAATTGTTATGCTTTAGTCTGAAACCAGTTGTCAAACCCTTTCTGAGTTATATAATATGCCACGCTCCTTGGTTGCATGAGTTAAAACCGTGTAAGGTCAGTCTACCTGCTTCCAGTTGATTTCATGCTTTTATATCAATTTAGTCACTTCTTTCTTGTAGCTGCCTAGTACAATCACAGATTCAATATCATGTGCTAAATAAATGGTACCGTATAAATATTCCAGTTTGTAATAAAATGGATCTCTGTGTTTAATGCAGGTTAAATTTCGGATGACCAAATTACGAAACATAAAGATACATCCCAGCCGATGGAGGCAGGTTTCCTCCATCACCAAATTGTTTAGGTAGATCCATCTTTTGTTTGTACATAAGCTTTTGACATGTTGCATCATGCCAGATTCTGTCATTTGTTAAAGCTTGGATTTTATTAGATGTTTGCCATAATATTATTTTGAGAAAATTTTGTGATGCTTTGGAAGAATCACTAAAGCCTGGCTACAACTCGTCTTGCTCAACAAAACCTGCTACTCCACCCAGATCGAGAAGGGATGGCTAAAGGGACAAAGTGGTGGATCCTAGGGAAGAAACTAAATTGTTTAGACACTTGGTATGGAACATGGTACATTCTTATTCCTAAATCTTTAGCAGTATGAGAAACATAGTTTCAGAACACTTGTTTTTCCAATTGTGCAGGTTGGCCTTAGACCTTGGGGTGTTTGGAACACCATGTGACAGGGTAATTAAGAGAATGTTAGTGTCTAAATTATCTTGGTAAAGTTAATGTTCAGTTGGTTGGTTAGGGTAATAGAGTGTCAGAGATTGTTGGAGGCACCTGGCTTTTGCCTTGCAGCAGCAACTGCTAGAAGGAGGCATTTCCTTACCTTGCCTTAGCAAATGCAGCAGTGTACTTGCATCTGCTGTATTTGCAGCAGCAGTGGGCCAGTGGGTGAGTGGCCAGAGGATTGTGTGTGGGTGTCTATATACATTTATATACATATATACATGTAAGGATATTTTAAATACAAGTGAGAGTGTGTGATTAGTGCAGCAGATGAAGAGGGGAGGGGGGTTTTATGATACTCACTCGAGTATCAGGTTTTAGTTAAGTATCATGTAGAGTGTGAGTGAGATTGAGTGAGTGTCTAGTGTGAAGTGGCAGTGGTAATAGGCCATTTGGCCAATTGGCTCAGGAAGGGTTCTTCAGTTGGGTGTCTCTTTACACTCATATATGGGTTGTGCAATAGGTATCAGGGAATATGGAGGCATATGTAGGAGAAGGGGATTTTGGCCAAGTGTAGTTAGGGAGTGGGCCTCCTGTGCACATGAAGATGTGTTAAGGATTTAAAGGGGGTTTTAGATGGAGGAGGGGTGGACTGATACCAGTGTATCAGTCAGGTATTGGTGGTATCTTGAGGGTGAAGTGAAGTGGCAGTAGTGTTAGTATCCTAAGTTCAGTTGGTGTTAGTGTAGTGTATTAGTTAGTATCAGTTAGAGATTATATAGGTTGTTAGATGGATATAAGAGTGAATAGGCAGGAAGTTAGAGAGAGGGGTCGGGCAATTAGGTAGTAGGAGATGAGTGTATGAGTGTATGGGTGTTAGGGGGGATCAGGAAATTAGTTAGTAACATAGGTTAGAATGTTGATACAGTGGTTAGTATCAGAGGTTGTATTAATGGTTAGTAACAGTTTAGGTACATATGAAAGGGAAGATGCTAGGGGTCCAGTTTGGGGCTGCTACATCCTACAGCAAGTAGGACAGTAAGGGTGGGCCATCATAACAGCAACTAAGGATGTTACCTGCTACACTAGGTAGCAGGTGGTGTTGTCATGAAGGGTTCCACCAATGCAGCAGGGCATTTTACCATGGTGTGTGTGAGTCCTAGTGAGTATGTGTTTAGATATTGAATGGCCCAATGAGTTTTAAATGGATTGAGAGGGTTAGAGGAAAGGTAATGTGAAGAAATGGAAATAATAGGCAAGGACACTTGGCCACTGCAAATATGAACATGAAGTTAGGGAGGGGTGAGCAATGATTTTTCTAGATTATTGAAATATTATATGATATGTTCTTCTAAATATGAACCAGGTCATGTGGTATTTATTCAAGGAGCGTGGTATTTATTCCACAATGCTAAATCTGACCAGGTTCTTCTTGGTAAACAATCTTATGGTCAACTTTTGAATGTAGCTTTTGGTTTACCGTTTATCTTAGCTTGTTATGGTGTCCTGTTTATCAGGGTAAGGAAATATAAACAAGAAAAATGGACTTACATGATTTTTATTTCTTTATTTATCAGTTATAACATATGCTCAATGGACACATTCAGTGGACTTGTATGATTTTTATTTCTTAGTATTCAAATAAAGGATTTGGTTGGTAATTGCCTGAAAAATGGCTTTGAAGATGGTTGTAATACACTGAGATCCAAACCCCATACCTTTACATGATTGATAATTTAGCTAGCCTTCAGATTCTTTACATGATTGATACATGTTTGTGTTATAGTTTCAGTATGGCTAGCCTTCAGATTCTTGTCAAGTGATTCAAATTGTCTCGAGTTCTTGTGTATGCAGCAATAAAGTCAAACTGTATTAACAATTCTTTAATAGTGAGTTGAATATATATATATATATATATATATATATATATATATATATATATATATATAAGAACATGTAGGAAAGTATATTGATAATTTATGTTCTTGTTCTCTCAGGAACTTGCTGAAAAATGAAGGTGCATGCATGCTGTGAATAGGGGAATGCTGTGGATATGAGAGGGATGTGCTCCGATCTGGTTTGCTACTTTTTTGGTTTCATTTTGTATGGTTGGATTATGTTTTGTGGTGACAAGTGATAGATGTTTGTGGTTTGGACGTTTAAGGGATATGGAAACAACAGATGTGGGATGTGTGTACTTTGTAGTTAGATTATGTTGTGGTTGGACAAGTGAAGAATACATGTGATAGGATGTGTATTGGAAGTTTTTGTAATATAACAATACAATTTGTTAATATGAAATTTGGATTTTATAGTAATTTAATGTGTGTAGCTTCTGGATTGATATATTATATATAATCCTTGATGGGATTTTGGGAAGCTTCTCTTGACGGTACTTTGGATAGCTTCTCTTGACGGTTGTCAAACATCAATTTTAATTCAAATCATGTTGCATAATAGCTTGTGAAAAAATGCTTTTATTGACGGCTAAAGACCGTCAACTAGGCCGGAGTCAAGAAAAGTTTTTGCCTATGTTGACGGTTCCTAAAAAGAGCTATCTTGACGGCTAAAAACAGTCAAGAAAACTACATAAAATGACGACAAAAAATCGTCAAGAAAAGCCCTGTCAGGGACCGTCAAGAAAATGGGGGACTTTTCTTGACTCCGGCCTAGTTGACGGATCTGCAACCGTCAAGATACCCATTTCTTGACGGGGAATCATCGTCAAGAAAAGCCCTTATTCTTGTAGTGGCAAGGAAGCTCAAACCATAGTAAAATACTCTTTCTCTACGATCAAGTTGAAGCTAGGCATCAGATCGAAGCTCACCGTGGGTCGACAAGAGCTCAATCGCATCCATGATGCGACTCAACCAGCTCTACCAATGAAGAACAAAACCACCATAGCAGGATACCCAAGTATCAGAAGAAGTATCAATTGCACAGTGGCGTATCAGAAGAAATTTAAGTGCACACTGGTGTATTAGAGCATATCAGAGCTCACTAGACATTGACAACGCAAGCATTGGTAGAGGGTCAAGACCAGCACCAATAGAGGATCAAGACTTGAGGACCCCAGATGTTGCTTTCCTCATCATTTACAACCATAGTAGTAAGCTATACACTGGAACAGTAAAAAAAATCACTTATGATCTAATTTTTAACCTTTTTCATTTTAGGGACAAAAGAGTCATCATTGTTTGCAACCTGCAACGTAAAAAAAACAGTGGGATATTCCAATGAATGAAGACAAAAGACACAAGAGTTGATATCAAATTTATTACCCTCTTATTTTAGGGTCGGAAGATTCTTCATTATGGTTACTATCTTCCTCGCTAAGCAAGTCATCACCGACGGGGATATACTCATCATCTCTTTCACTTCTGCTTCTTTTTCCCATCTTACTCGAACTTGTTTGAATAACCATCTTGAAATTCATTACAAGCTTTGAAGCTTGTTGCAATTTCAAAGTCACAAAACATTTTTATTCCAGACTTCCAGTATATTGAGTAGTTTATATGTCAAAATACCTGATAAGCAAACGACTTGCGTATATTTCTGTACTATCATCATGCAGACATTACAACATTAATGATATTTATTATTAACAGCACAATGACCACAATAGGATGGCTGGCACACCCAAAAGCCACTAAATAGTAAAGCCAATAATAATATATGTTTATCACAGAACATGTTTATCATAGAACATGTAGAAGCAAGTATATGGCAAGATGAATGAAGTATAGTATAGCTTCTACAACCACTTTCCTGTAAATATTTTTTCTAATAGAAATTGAGAATGAATGAAGTAAAAAAATAAGAAAAATTAATCAACATTCACTGAAATAAGCAAAATTCATCAATGTTCAATCACAGTAGATAAAACGACCAACATCTTGAAAGGATATAAAATAGCTAAGAGATACAAGTTTGTAATTTGATATCCATCACAAATAGTTGCAAAACAAGCTACAAACTTGCTACTCACGACCACTCTCATCATGGTCATCATCACCATCACAAATATTTGTGTCAACCACCAAGCCCTCTACTCCTTGCCTAACTCAAGATCCATTATGAGCTTCATCCATTCTAGTAAATATCGAATTGGTTGATTGTCCCCCTCAATCTTGACAGGTTTGTATATGCTAGTGGCAATTTTTACATGGTTACGGAAACGTAGTTTGGCTAAGTTGTTCCAGATGGTTGTTTTGTATAAAAATCTCGTATTATTTATCAAACTTTGCTCAAGTTGAACAATTTTATTTTGTAATGAGTTGGTTTTATTTTGCATCAATGATGACTTCTTTGCAATGGAACTTATCAGTAAGGCCAGCTAAATGTATTATACATGTAATATTTTGGCCCCCATGTTGCCTAAAGTCCTGAAATTGCTACTGCAGCCATGGAGTTCAGGAAGAAGCTTAGAATAAAGGACGTAAGGTAGGCCAAATAAAGGATTTTGTTGTTGTTGCAGTAGCAAGTAGCAACAATACTTGTATCCGCTATTGTTGGAAGGGTAAGGCACTTCTAGCTATTAAAAGAAAGTATCAACTGATCTGGCATTGTGGGAATACATCAGAGTTGGGACCGCGGAGTTCTAAATTGTCAGAGTTGCGGGCGCCGGAGTTTGAAACCTTTAGTTGTCATAGATCGAGGTGTCGGAGCTACTACTTCCTATCTGAGGAGAAGATTATAGATTTTTCATAGACAATATCTCAAATCTCCATTTTAAAGTAGAAGTGAACCAATATGAATTTACTTCTTAAGGAGTTTATACAGACTATTTTAGTATCCTTCTCTCATACTAAAAAGCTCATAAATTCATTTACATCAAATGGTCTACAATATATATATATATATATATATATATATATATATATATATATATATATATATATATATATATATATATATATATATATATATATATATATATATATAAAATATATATATATATATTGTTGGTCAGTATTGGTACCTCTATTCACCTTCACTCTCTAAACGATGGGCATTAACCATTTGATTTGCACTATTTTTTTCCACAAAAGTAGATTTAATAAATTAATATTATTCGCAATTCAAATATCCGTAAAATGTTAGTAATAGCAGTAACGTGTTACATAAAGGCTTAGCTTGTCGCATATATTCATAAGGTGTTAATGTTTATATGTAATGTGTTGTACCTAAACCAAATTTCCTAAACTATATATAGTGTATTTGTCATAATATATCATGTTACACATAAATGTAACACAAAACGGATTCATGTCGTATCTCCTATCGTGCAAGATAGTATGTAATTACACATGTCTGCATTAACCTTATTTACTTACACGTGTCTATGTTAACAAAATTTACTTACACATGCCTGTGTTGCCATTTCCATACTATGTCATATCTCGTATCATGCAAGATAGTATGTAATTACTCCCACCAGATAGCCTAAATTTTCTTAGGTTACTTTCCCAGTGCAAGTGTAATAAATCTCTTCTAATCTTCCTTGAACTTTTGTAAGTTACTCTTTCCTTTCTGTTTATATTTTGTGACATGGCTTGATAAATATGCTACCATATGCCTAAAGTACTTTCTGTTGGGAAAGAAACGCGAAAACCTTTCCCCAAACCGGAGAGTACCTGCGAGAGGACCGAGCAATACAACGCACGAACCCAAAAACAACCACACAAAACAATCCACGCAAACACAGAAAATTTTTGACGTGGAAAACCCTTACGGGAAAAACCACGGGACGATCAGAGTCCAACCCTGAGAAGCCTCCACTAATGGAATAGAAGAATTACACCCTCTACAAACTCCTCCCGATCCAAATCGGATCCCCACAACACTCAGAAATAAGAACAATGATTACAAGGCTACGAAGAGTGAGAACGACGAGTAGAGATTACCCGAACACGATCTCCTTCGAATAGCGACCTTCAATCCTCCGTCTTCTTCTCCGAAGTTGTAATGGCACTATTGCCTCCTTCTCTCTCCAAGTTGTGTTACATTGCGTTATGAATTAGGGTTGGAAAATCCCAACTTAACTCCCTAATCCCGCAGCCAACCTGGACCGTTGGATTAGATCCAGTGGTGAAAAATCACCCAAATTCCCGCAGCCCCGACGACACAGAGTTCGGCCAGAACTCTGTGTCGGGCATCCAGCACTTAACACCAACATCCTGGAATGGCCAGACCGAGTTCGGCCCGAACTCGCCATGGGACCGAGTTCGGCCGGAACTCGGCAATCCCATTCCAGAACCTCCCTCTGGTCAGTAACAGCAGCAGCGACTCCGCGTCGCCTACTTCCCGAGCTTCTTCGACACACGAATGGCGCTCGTCGTACTCCGGGGTCTTCTCCACATAGGTTGGGAACCCCACCCACTCTAACAAATCTCCCCCTTCACAACTATGGGGAGGATGTCGTCATTCCGATGATCTGTCTGCAGTACTCAAACTTCTCCCTTGGTAGAATCTTCGTGAACATATCAGCTCCATTGTCATCTGTATGAACCTTCTCAAGCTCCGCGTCCTTCTTCTCAATCACATCCCGTATCCAATGATATCGAGTCTCGATGTGTTTGGACCGGCTATAAAACGTCTGATTCTTCACAAGGTGGATAGCACTCTGACTGTCGCAAAGCAAAGTATACTGCTCTTGCTTCAGTCCCATTTCCTGCAACAGCTTCTTCATCCACAACAGCTCCTTGGAAGACTTCGTCGCCGCAATGTACTCTGCCTCTGTCGTCGACAAGGCAACACACTTCTGCAACCGCGACTGCCACGACACTGCTCCTCCCGCAAACATCATCATGTAGCCTGAAGTCGATCATCTCGTGTCTATATCTCCAGCCATATCAGCGTCGGTATACCCAACCATCTTCGGCTCGTCACCACCAAAGGAAAGTCTCCAACCAGCAGTGCCCTGAAGATATCGTAGAATCCACTTGACCGTACTCCAATGTACCCTTCCAGGATTTGAAAGATACCTGCTAACCGTACCAACTGCATGAGCAATATCTGGCCTCGTACACACCATGGCATACATCAGGCTTCCCACAGCTGAGGCATATGGAACCCGCTCCATATCTTCCTTTTTGTCCTCGGTAGATGGACACTGCTCCTCAGTAAGCTTAAAGTGAGCCGCAAGAGGGGAACTCACTTTCTTTGACCCGTCCATCCTGAAACGCTGAAGTACCCGTGAATGTACTTCGTTTGGGACAAGTGTAGCAGCTTGGACTCTCTCTCTCTCGGCTGATCTCCATCCCAAGAATAGTCTTCGCTGTGCCCAAATCCTTCATAGAGAAGGCCGCGCCCAGTTGGCGCTTCAGCTCTGCTATCCTAGGGGCATTCCGACCCACTAATAGCATATCATCAACATAGAGCAACAAAACGATGAAATCATCATCGGCAAAATATCTCACAAATACACAGTGGTCCGACGTCGTCCGTGCATAACCATGCTCTCCCATAAATAACTCGAACTTCCTGTACCACTGCCTCGGAGCCTGCTTCAGACCATACAAGCTCTTCCTCAACCGGCAGACGAAATGTGACTTGCCCTTCTCACAGAATCCCTCTGGCTGCTCCATGTACAACTCCTCCTCAAGATCACCATGGAGGAATGCCGTCTTCACATCCATCTGCTCGACCTCCAAGTCGAGACTGGCTGCTAATACTAGCACCACCCGAATAGACGAATGCTTGACGACAGACAAAAAGATCTCATCATAATCCACGCCTTTCCGCTGACCGTAGCCTTTGACTACCAGCCTCGCTTTGTATCGAGGGCGAGTAGCATCTTTCATCTGCTTCACTCTGAACACCCATCGATTCTTCAAAGCCTTCTTGCCCTTTGGCAACCGTACCAGATCATAAGTGGAATTGGTATGCAAGGAACTCATCTCCTCCTACATAGCCTCCATCTACTCCTGCCTGTGTTCGTCTTCTATAGCCTCTGCAAAACTTTCGGGCTCTCCCCTGTCAGTCAGTAGCACATACTCATTCGGTGAGTATCTCGTAGATGGTCGACGCTCTCTGTCGCTCCTCCTCAAAGGAACCACTGGTGCTGGCTGTATACCGACAGCCTCCTCCTCCTCAGGAACTACCTCTCCGGCATGCTCATCCTCCTGAAGAACGCCCCGACCACCATCAGCAGGCTGATGATCAAGGTTGGGAGCAACTCCATGTATCGGCTCCCCCGTAACTGGATCCTCTGCGATGTCCTCTGGAAACTGCTCGAAGCAAAATGACTCTAACTCAGGCAATTCCTCAGCCTCAGAAGTCTCGGAATCCTGAGTGTTGGTCATGGTCTGATCCTCGACGAACACCACGTCCCTGCTTCTATAGAGCTTTCTTTCCACCGGGTCGTATAGTCTATAGCCAAACTCATCCCGACCGTAGCCGACAAAGACGCATCGTCTCGTCTTCGGCTCAAGTTTGGTCCTCTCGTCCTTCGATACATGCATGAAGGCCTTACAACCAAACGCCCAGGTGATTGTATGACGGCTCTTTGCCATACCATACTTTGTCAGGCACATCACCCTGCAAAGGAGCACTAGGAGACAAATTAATAACATAAGCAGCTGTGAGAAGAGCCTCACCCCAATAATTGTCCGACAAGTTTGCTTCTGACAGCAAACACCGCACCCTCTCCATCAGTGTCCTGTTCATGCGCTCCGCTACACCATTGAGCTGAGGTGTCTTTGGCGGAGTCTTCTGGTGTCGTATCCCTTGCTCTCTGCAATTAGCTTCAAAGGGACCGATGTATTCGCCGCCATTGTCGGACCGAACACACAACAACTTCTTGCCCGTCTCCCTTTCAACAGAGGCCTGAAACTTCTTGAAAGTAGGCAGCACCTGATCCTTGGTCTTTAAGGCATAGACCCAAACCTTCCTGGAACAGTCATCAATAAAGGTTACAAAGTAAGAAGCACCACCAAGAGATTTTACCTTCATAGGACCGCAGACATCCGAGTGAATCAACTCGAGCAACGCCGGCTTCCTCGAACTTGGGTGACTTTGGAAAGATACCCTATTTTGCTTCCCAGCTAAACAGTGCGTGCACTTCTCCAACTTTATAGACTTGAGCCCTGGAATCACCTTCCTGTTCACCAAGTAGCTCATTCCCTTCTCGCTGATATGGCCGAGCCGCCTGTGCCACAACTCGGTAGACGCATCACTGACTGCGTTCACCTCCTGTGCCCCCTGTGCGCTCCCCTCCATATAGTAGAGACCGGACTTCTTGCTTCCTCTGGCAATCACCATCGAACCCCTGGAAAGCTTCCACTGACTGTTCCCGAAGAGATCGAAGAATCCCTCGTCATCCAACCTTCCAACCGACACCAGGTTGAAATGGATATCAGGGACATGACGAACATCCTTGAGAACAAGAACCGCACCCATCTTCGTTCTCAAATGCACATCTCCAACGGCAACCACCTTCGACACATCTCCGTTGCCCATCTTCAACACTCCACAGTCGCCTGTAGTGTAAGTGGCAAACAGTGCCCTGTTGTGAGATACATGTGCTGAAGCCCCTGAGTCCACCAACCAAGAATTGTTATCGCAGGCGAGGTTAGTAATGACCTCATCACCCACGACGATCACATCGCCTCCATGCATCGAGGCCGCTGCTGTAGTGTTCTCTTCTTGCTTCCCCTTGTCGCCCTTCTTCTCTCTCTTCCAAGCGAAACAGTTTCGCTTGATGTGGCCCTTCTTACCACAATGGTAACACTCCGAGTCCTCGTAACGACCATTGGACTTCCTCCTGCTCTTGTCTCTGCCACCACCTGGACCCCTGCTTTTGCCCCTTCCGCGGCTCTCTGAAACAAGTGCCTCTGAGTGGTGCAATGTGGATGAAGTGCCCTGAGAACGTCTCCGCATCTCTTCATTCAATACCCCTCTTGGCAAACTCCAGACTGACCACGCCCTCTGGAGCAGAAGCGATCATAGATACTCATACGGTCTCCCGAGTCTGGCAAAGTACACAGCAGCCACAGTCCCTGAACTTCGTCGTCGAACTTGACTCCCATAGAATATAGCTGGTCAACCACGCCCAGGAACTCACTCAAGTGATCCGAAATAGACGCCCCATCCTTGTACCGCAGACCCATCATCGTTCGGATCAGGAACAATTTGTTTACACCGGTCTTCTTCGCATACATAGATTCCAGCTTATCCCACAACGTCTTCGCGTGCTCAATATTGGCAACGTGGTTGTACACGTTCTCGTCCACAAACTGCCGTATGTACCCACACACTTGTATATGCTCGAATGTCCAGTCCTCCTCTATTTATCACTGGGCTTCTCGGATGCAAACACGGGTAGATGTAGCTTCTTGACAAATAGCAAATCCTTCATCTTGCTCCGCCAATAGTGATAGTTGGTGCCGTTCAGGTTCACCATGCGCACCGGCTTCGCGTTCATCTCTCCTTTCTGGTTTCTCTGTCAACTACTGACACTCCTTCTGAATTCCAGAACCTGGCTCTGACACCACTCTGTTGGAAAAGAAATGCGGAAACCTTTCCCCAAACCGAAGAGTACCTGCGAGAGGACCGAGCAATACAACGCACGAACCCAAAAACAACCACACAAAATAATCCACGCAAACACAGAGAATTTTTGACGTGGAAAACCCTTGCGGGAAAAACCACGGGACGATCGGAGTCCAACCCTGAGAAGCCTCCACTAATGGAATAGAAGAATTACACCCCTACAAACTCCTCCCGATCCAAATCGGATCCCCACAACACTCAGAAATAAGAACAATGATTACAAGGCTACGAAGAGCGAGAACGACGAGTAGAGATTACCCGAACACGATCTCCTTCGAATAGCGACCTTCAATCCTCCGTCTTCTTCTCCGAAGTTGTAATGGCACTCTTGCCTCCTTCTCTCTCCAAGTTGTGTTACGTTGCGTTATGAATTAGGGTTGGAAAATCCCAACTTAACTCCCTAATCCCGCAGCCAACCTGGACCGTTGGATTAGATCCAGTGGTAAAAAATCACCCAAATTCCCGCATCAGCCCCGACGACACAGAGTTCGGCCAGAACTCTGTGTCGGGCATCCAGCACTTAATGCCAACATCCTGGAATGGCCAGACCGAGTTCGGCCCGAACTCGCCATGGGACCGAGTTCGGCCCGAACTCGGCAATCCCATTCCAGAACCTCCCTCTGGTCAGTACAGCAGCAGCGACTCCGCGTCGCCTACTTCCCGAGCTTCTTCGACACACGAATGGCGCTCGTCGCACTCCGGGTCTTCTCCACATGGGTTGGGAACCCTACCCACTCCAACACTTTCTAGATGCATTGGCCAAATTGAACAAAATCGAAACCAAAGGAAATAACCTATATTTTGGGATAATAGACAGAATTATAGGTAGCTACCTCTAGTTAAGAGTGGTAATACTATTTCTATTATAATGTAACACAACAAGGAGAAGACATGGCCAATTGAAGCATTAAAACTGTAACTGGCTCAGACATAAAATGAATTCTGTGCTAAAACTTAAGAAATGAGAACAAGAAAAAAGGAAATTTAGTCAAATTTCTTTCATAATGAATTAATTGAAATCATGAATAAACCTAAATATTATAAACATGTAGATAATATCAAATTGTTCAAAATAATTACTTAGCAAAAAGTGCAGTGACCCCCAAAATGCATGGCAATGAAGGGGCAATAACTGCCAAAAGTGCCATTCCTGTACCATAGGACAACATGACAATGTCATAACCAGATGTCCTGTGTTGATGACCTGCACGACAAATCACCTTGAATTTAGAACGTGCCAAGGGCCTCCCCAAGTTGAATTAAAAAAAAGATAAAGGAACAAACCTTTTCCAGATTCATACTCAGATGAATCATTACGAGAATCAGGGCCTCCTGCTTGACTTCTTGTCCTTCCCCACTGATAGACCAACTGGAGCTAACACCCAAATACTATGAAAAATGTTGTAAATGTCCACTCGTACATTAGCATCAAACCTATCCTTGGCATCACTTGGCGGGGGACAATCATAAATGCAAGAGCGAGGGACAATATGGCAGCAATAAAGCAGAAGAAGATGGAGACCGCACCCAAATAAATAGGTAGCCTAGTAGTTGTGCCAATCATGAACTGTCAAAACAAAGAGCAAAGAGTTTGATCATGCCGAATAATAACAGCTTGAATAACAAAGAGGTACGAAAACAAGTGCCAGAACAATCACCCAAGTTCTATGTGTGTATGATTTAAAAAACTAGCATATAATTTAGAAATATAGAAGTTAAACTCAGTTTAACAACCATGAAAGCAAGGTTTGCAGTATCGACCGTTGTTGATGCTGATCGGCCATATTGTATCAATTTTGGCATGTTTGATCTGATAGATAGATGTTAGGGATATCTTTACCGGCCATTTCAGCAAAGAAAAAGTTTTAAAAGAAATATTTTTTTAAAGGTAATGTTGACACAATGATTTGATGGATCGTACCACAAAGCAAGATTGCTATAGCGCGTCGCTAAGATTCCTTACAAATACACTGTAACCATCACCATTCGTCGAAGTTGTATATCTCTAAATATACATCATTCATCCATCTTAACATTAGTCCAACTATAACTATCTATCATGGTTGTACTTTGTCAAAAAGACAAGTAAATAAACAACTACATTTATTGTGGGTGAAGAGGTCCAACTAGAACTATTTCCTTAGCGGTGAAGATTCAGCTATTATTTAGATCCATAAGAGTCTGAAACTGGTTTCGTAATCATAGTTACTTCTTTGGCCTTATAATTCAGGGATCATAACATTGGAAGGCTTTTAAAAGGGAAAATGCATCATAATCCACATAAGGGAAAATTCGTCAACTTTTGAACATCTCAAGAAGAGAAGCATATATTATGCTGTTAAAATGATGTACCCTCATTTGGTATTGTTGTAAACTTGTATCTCATAGAATCAAGGAGTCCAATCCCTTTCTCCACACATTAATTAGTAGTAAAAAGTATCCAGAGTCCAAAGGTAACAACAGCCAACTGCTGTAGATTGAATTTCTATTATCATAAGAAGCAAAAAAGGAAACATGTATTCCTTTTCTCATGATCTCCAAGTAACTTAAATGAAAATAATTAGAACCATACTACCTGCTATGTGGGTATTCCTTGTCTAGAACTTTAAAATAATAGATTTTATTAAGGGAAATGTCCACAGATTTTGCTAACCAATTTCGAGCAAATGTTGACCAAAAAATTGGTAAATAATCTAGGACAAAATAACATGCATCCATGTAAACTGTGTAGAACACTCATATTTCAAGCAAAATTTTGAGTAAAGTGTAAAACACTCAAATCCCAAGCAAATAATCTAGGAAAAAATTATATGCAAGCCGTATAAACAGTGTAAAACACTCAAATTTTAAGCAAAATTTGAGTAAACAGTGTAAAACCCTCAAATTTCAAGCAAATAATCTTGGACAAAATTACATGCAGCCATGTAAACAATGTGAAACACTCAAATTTTAAGCAAAACTTGAGTAAACAGTATAAAACCCTTAAATTTTAAACAAATAATCTAGGACAAAATTACATGCAGCCATGTAAACAGTGTAAAACACTCAAATTTAAGGAAAAATTGAGTAAACAGTGTAAATAGTATAAACCACATCAAATTCTATGCAAATAATCTAGGACAAAATAACATGCATCCAAAAATTAGGGTAAAGACAAACATTTTGTAAAAAATTCTAAAGATTGGAGAAAATATACTAAGCAGCAGCAATGAAGCACCTAGGGTTGAAAGGTCGGACGGAGAGAGAGAGAGAGCAATGGTCGGAGAGAGAGAGAGCAGCAACACTGGAGCACCAGGTCGGAACAATGGTCGGAGAGAAAAAGCGCAGCAACACTGAGCACCTAGGTCGGAGAGAGAGAGAGAGAGAGAGAGAGAGAGCAGGATCGCCCATTTTTTGATCGAAAAAAGAGATGGAGAGAAATTTTTTAGGTTGCTTGATATTGAGAAGTGTGTTCTCATCGAATAAGTTCTGTATATTTTGGGATGGACGGTCTGGATTAATCCATCCGATCGAACGGTTGAGATGGAAACATGTGGAAAGTTAAGTTTCCTCCATAAAATTTGGTAGTTAGCCGCCAAATGTGTGACATTTCCGTCGATCTATTTGGGACGGAAATGTCTATTATTTGGATCAAATTTTTTATTAGTCCCAAATAGTGATCCATTTTCATAATTTGTCCCAAAAAATACAACTTTTTTGTTACTAAAAATATAGCCGTCCCTAGAACTATACTTTTAGGACTTTTTAGACTAGTGTTCCTTATAGTGTCGTCCCAAAAAGACACTTTTTTTGTAGTTATACCTGCGATGAGAATAAGACGATAGTTTCCAGCAACCTCGAGCAGTCCGTGATCCTTTGGTCTTCTGTACGTATTCCTTTCCTCGAATTGGACGTCGTATGGGCGACGATGTCCCAAACTTTTCTTCCCTTGGTTGTCCTCCTTTTCTCTCCTCTTGTGATGAACGAATTAGAGAAAGAGCATCTTGTCCTTGTGCAACAGTTGCACAAGAATATAGCTACCCGTTAGAATAAGTCAATTGGATCACAACATGGTCCAATACTCCACCCTTGAATTAACATACCATCCCCCCAACCAAACAAGGATAGGAGATGACACCCTAATGCATGATGAAGTATCTTTCCATATTATAAATTCGATGTAGTTTTCCGGACCACAACAAGGTTCCGTATTTTATCATTGAAGTAGTGAACCACACCTACAACCAAACAAAGACAAGGTGCGACACACTAGTTCGCAACAAATACTGTTCCAAACAATCTGGTATAAGTACACAATCAAAAGTACATATAACTAAACGGATAGAGTTGCCTACTAGGTGTAAATGCATCTTAGAACAATACTCATGCAAGGGCAGATCGACTGACCATGACTGACCACTAGTATATGGGTAGCACTCAAGCGAGTTGCTAGCACAATACACGGGCAACACTCCGAAGAGTCACTAGCAGATACACAGGTAGTGCCCAAATGAGTCACTAGCAAGACCGACACGACTCAACACAATATTGCCCAAACGTATAGTATATGTCCTCCCTGCCAATGCTCTTACCATGTTGTATCCATAACATGTTACACTAATGACTACTAAGTCCTCTAGTCATGCATATTCAAACAGCAGTTACACCCTATCGTATGGCCTGTACGTACCGATGGCCAATCAATATGCAAGTCCGAATCTATATGCGCCTCACGATTTCGTGGCATACATGTGTCAAGGCCTATGAATGCAACATAATAATAGGGTGGTCTCTTAATCTGGGTTTTTAATGCATAAAATAAACAAAGAAGTAATAAAGACATAATTTAACAGTAATTGCATCTAAACATGATTTAAAAGAACAATTTTTTATTACAAAAAAATAAATAATAAATAAAAGTATGCAATAAGGTGAGCTAAATTAAATAAACAGCAATAGCAAGGTATCTTGCCTAGTGGTGACGCCTGGTGTGGTGCGATGATCATGATGGCATAAAATTGACTTTGGTGTTAAAACTTCACAAGATAGCCTCTGATGATGGCACATGCTGTTCTATCGAATCCATAACTGTCTAGTTTGTTAGGGTCGACATAAGGAAGTCCAGTTTCGCAAGAGAATAGAAAATACGATCAGCCGTGGTCAATTGATAATCGATAGAATTTGTGTAAATGGATATATATACTATTTTTAGAATAATATTTATAATACTTAAAAACTATTTTATTACTCAAAAATATTTAGATAAATACATACTTGAAAATTTAATAAATTTTAAAACTACATTTTATTAAGCAAAATATTTTAAATAACTTGGTAGAATGTAGAAAATATTAAAAAAACTCTAATGTTGTTAATTAAAATTCTTAGGTCAGAAATATATATATATATATATATATATATATATATATATATATATATATATATATAAATTATTTAATATACATATATATTTATTATATATATATTAAATAATTAAGAAAAAAATATATATATTAAATAAATATATATATATATATATTAAATAATTAAATATATATATATATTAAATAATTAAGAAAACTACCATAATAATTTATTTATGGCTTCTAGAGCCTAGTAGATGTAGTTCCCAAGCCCATTGCGATGTTTTTGTTACAAAAATAGTTTTATAAAATATACAAAATATTATTATATATGTATTTACTACAAGTAACAATACTTTATAATACAAAATATATACATAGTATAATACTAAGATAAATATCAATTAATTAATACTTTATGGATAAAACACAAACACACAAAAAGAAAGAAAAGAAACGACAAAAAATAGTAAAATAAAAGTAACAAAAACCAAAAGTTGTTATAGTTGTTCTCTTATTTTGAGGGAAGGAGAGATAGAGAGAGAGAGAGAGAGCGTGGAGGTGGGGAAGAAGAGGGAGGAGGAGAACCGGAGGTAGGTGTCACGACCCGCACCCGGTTTTCGAATGCGAGCTCGTGAGCAAGCCAGGTACGTATCGAGCGAACTCCAGTCCCGACTCGAGTACGTATAAGCTGTCAAGGTCATGGTATCATAGCTAATATGGTAATCTGTAGTGTATCTCAATCCATGAGAATATATAAGACAAGAATGAACAAGTATGGGTCGTGGTCTGCAGCCCACTAGCATATATGTCCGATAAGACTCTAAAGAAAATAACAAGAGTCTAAAACTGAACCAAGAAACAGGATATCTCATGATAAGGTATAAAGCATGAACGGATAATAAACAGAATAACGATACCTGAATCCCGCAAGCGTATCATCGCATCCGAACCCACAAGATTTGCAAATCATCCGTAATCCAGAACTACTAGCTAACTCCATGCAATCACTAAACCTGAAGAGATCATCAGGTCCTCAGGGGACATAACAAGATACATAAAAAAATGCCTATCTAGCAATTTATCATACAATAAAAAAATACTAGAAATAAAAGGAAAAAGACCAATCAATTACGAAAATACGACTATATGCGACTGGAAGAACTACTACGCATAAACGAACTGCTGGAAGAGAACAAGAGAACACGACGATACGATGTCAACGAATAATCAATCAAATACTCAAACCCTTGCCCCTAGTGTGGACTCACAGGTTTGAACAACTACTAACCCTCGCCCCTAGTGTGGACTCGCAGGTTAGCTTTAAGAAAACACCCTCGCCCCTAGTGTGGACTCGCAAGTGCGGAATAGATAACTACTAACCCTCATCCCTAGTGTGGACTCGCAGGCTAGCATCACCCTCGTCCCTAGTGTAGACTCGCAGGTGTGGAACAGATAGCTACTAACCCTCGTTCCTAGTGTAGACTCGTAGGCTATCATCACCCTCGTCCCTAGTATGGACTCACAGGTGTGGAACAGATAACTACTAATCCTTGTCCCTAGTGTGGACTCGCAGGCTAGCTTAACTACTAACCCTCGTCCCTGGTGTGGACTCGCAGGTTAGCTTCAAGAATTTTAAGGTACAAAGTTCCGTTATGACTCATTCATCCTATGACACGATGTGACTCAGTCCAAGTACAAGTGATGACACGACACGACCCAAATCACGATACACGAGAGAACCAATCCAATATGAACTACAAAATTAACTATGAACAGGAACTGTAAATATATATATCCAATATGAACTACAAAATTAACTATGAATAGGAACTGTAAATACATATATCCAATATGAACTACAAAATTAACTATGAACATGAACTATAAATACATATATCCAATATGAACTTCGAGCCAACTATAAACAAGGACTATATATATACTAACATACACGATGTACAAATCTCATGTCAATAATCAACTTGTAAAACTGTATAATAATATAAATATGCATGTAAATAAACTATAGAGGGAGGCAAGGTATCTCGCCTGGAGGTTACATGGAGAACCAATAATATATCGCCAATCCACAAGTCAGAAGGTCCAAGTCTTACAACTGTCTCTGAAAGCTGAAACAGGCATTGCCAACATTCTCAGAATAGTCAAATTAGCTAAGATTGCCTGTCCTTAAGTCCAATTCTGGACACAGGGGTAAAACGGTAATTTTGGGCCAAAATGGTGTCCGCCGTTGGAACGCCTGCACCAAAAAGCGTGCCAGAGTCAATGGTCTTTAAAGTCATCAAACTACATGTCTACAAATTCATTATAATGGTACGAACCCAACGGTATGTTCAGTTTTGGATTCCGGTGGGCCGTGTACAAAATCACCCGTTGATTCGGATCGTGGGGCCCGCAAAACGGCGATCCAATCAACTGTCTCAGAATCGGACCAAACTTGGCATACAGGACCAAAAAATGATACAGTCCTGCTGGCATAAGTTTCGTCTCGATCTGACGAACGTGCACAAAGTAATTGAGAAATTTGCACAGAGGCCGATACGGTGAATTTTGACGGATACGCATCAAATTCGTCGCACACAACGCAACCAATTTGAATTCTGTCAAATCCCACACATCCACGAAGCCGATACGCACCTTTCTATGTCTTCTATTCGTAACCACGTGGCCCGAATTGGCGGGACGCACGTCGTATCGGACAAATTTTCTAGTTTTCGAAACATGTTTTTCATGATTTTTAATCCGATTTCTACTACTGTCTAATCCACGATAAATAAAACTAATAATGAGGTTTTCTTCGCGGTTAGGTTGTCTCAATATCTTTCAATTAGTTTTTTAAATCGCTCACTGGTTCGACCGAATCGGCCTTCCAATATAGGGTCGGGGCTGCGTGTGTGTAGTTTTTAAAATAGGGTTTTGTCGATGTTTGTATCGATTTATCACAGAGTTTTGATCTGTTTTAAAAAATAAAAGATGGCATGAATAGTCGTATAGTTGGTCTTCGTACCTGAGAAGACGGAACGCAAAACGGTAGGAGCGTGTGACGCGGGAGTCAGGCGCGAAGTCGGGGTCGGGCAACGTGGCTGCTGGTGTGGTGCCCGTGCGCTCTGGCGTGTTCGGTCGGCCAGTGGTGGCCCAGGGCGGCTCTGCGGTGGCACGGTCGTCGGGGGGGGGGGGGTCGCCGGGACATGGTGGTGAGGTGGCCAGGGTGGCGCAGCGTTAGGGTTTTCCGAGTTTGCTCCAGATCTCTCTCGCTCTGTTACGTTTTAATACGCGCGGAATGGGGCTCGGCTGGATACTGTGACCGGGCCAGGAAGGTATTGGGCTGGGCTGGACCATTGGGTTATGCACTGTGCGCCGGGCTGGGTTTGCCGAGCTTGGCCTGGGCTGCTTGTTTCTTTCTTTTATTCCTTTTCCTTTTTCTTTTTCTATTTAGCAACTACTAATATATAAATACATTCATATATATATACACATATATGTATGCATACTACTATATACGTTTATATATATACACATATATTATGCATACTACTATATACGTTTATATATATACACATACTTACCTATATAATATATTTACACATATACGCATATATAATATATTTTTATATATATACATACACATACATAAATACCATAAATACAAATACGAGAAATAAATATTAAGTAATATCAATATTGAAATCCAATTCTTAATTTATATACCAAAATTCACATGAATAAAATACAGTGACATTATATTTATATATAAAGCCTAATTTTCATATTTTATAAATATACTTATATATATATATATATATATATATATATATAATATATATATATATATTATATAATATATATATATATATATATATATATATATATATTATATATATATATATATAAAATATATATATACATATATATATATATATATATATATATATATATATATATATATATAAAAAAAAAAAAAAAAAAAAAAAAAAAAAAAAAAATATATATATATATATATATAATATATATATAACTTAGATAAAAAATATATACTATATATATATATATATATATATATATATATAATATATAACTTAGATAAATCCCACAAAGTCCAAAATATTTGTTAAAGCAATTTATTTTACTATATTATCAAACAAATACTATTTATAGCAAGCACATAATATGTATATATATATATATATATATATATAATATATATATATATATATATATCTATATATATATATCTATATATTTATATATATATATATATATATATATATATATATATTATAGATATATATTATATATAATATATATATATATATATATATATATATATATATATATATATATATATATATATATATATATATATATATATATATATATATATATATATAACAATCATTTTCAAATTGCTTTCTAAATCACTAAAGTAAAATGCTAATATAACATACCTCTATATGGTCGTCCCTGAACATAATACCCGACTACGTGGGCTTGGGCTCAGTTCGGGTCCAGTTTGACTAGTTTGGTACGACTGGGTCACGTAGACGTCAAATAATATTAATAATGAATAATTAAACTATTTATAATGGTCATGTCACAACTTGGCCTGGTTTTCTAGTTAGGACATCACTATGGCTCGGTCTTTCCTATCAGGGCTAATACACTAGTCAAGGCACGCCACTGCACTATCCGTGCCATGATTTCTAGTCACCTTATACTCGAATTCTTAACCATGACTAAAATCATCTACCGTAATAATTAACTACTTAATTATTTATAAATTCTAAAAATCACCCTTTAACTCAAATAAATAATATAAAAAATATTTCAAAAATTCTGGAAGGGAGGCTACAAATCTACCCACCTTAAAATAATTTTGTCCTCTAAATTATAATTCATAGCTATTCCTTAAAAATCAAAGTCTAGTATTACCTTAATCTCCTCAAATTTAATTTCAAAAATATTTTATATCCTCCTCCTAGCCATTTTGTAACTCCGAATACTTGACGACTTCTATCCACCTTTGGTCACGCTACTCCTCAAAACACGGTCACTAAAATCTTATAATCTTCTAACTAGTTGCTAACAATTCTACTGACAGATATCTAGGCATATGACAACTATAATCCCTCATATCTATAAATAACCAAAACTCAATAATCATGCAATATTATACTATAATTTAAGAATTTCTAATGAATTCTAGACATCACGATCATTCATCACCCCGAAATAGGAAGGGACGAGTATCAATGATACAAGAAGGCAAGGGAAAATAATCGAGAACGAATACGAAGTTTCAAATGACGGTAGAGAAATTTCTAAGAGAATTTTCAAGGCAGAGTGGATTGATATTTCTAAGGTTTAGTCATAGTCGCAGGCTCATACCAGTACAGTTACGTAACCGGTACAATATGCTCTGACCTGCATAGGCCACCACAAAAACTTGTCATGATCCACACC
>JANAVB010026199.1:13651104-13677066 GCA_029216955.1 Iris pallida
CAGATTGTGTTTATGGGTCGGACACAAAAAAGTTGTGTATTGGGATCGTGTCCGGCATATCGGACACGAAGGAGATGGATTTGGATGTATATGTAAAAATGTGATATACTAGACACCCGGGGTCGGACCAGAGACCGTCACGGCTGACAGTGGAAAAGTTGGACAGAAACATGATGCACGACACGATGGTGGAGATTTTTGGATTGTGGAATTTTTTTAGGAAAAAAGAACAGGGGACTTCTACTTATATAGGAGGTGAAAGTCCCAGTTAGATAAGGACTAGTAATGGTTTAAACCCCCTACTGGATAAATTCATCTTTTAATTTAAAACTATTTAAAATTTTAGTTCAGTAAAATCCAAGCCAAAATTAAGTCACAATAAATATTTAAACATTAAAAATACCTTTTCATAAATCAAATAATTTTACTTTTTCATAATTTAAAAATAAATCAAATAACTTTTTCAAAATCAAACTTTTTACAAGATATACATGATTTCATTTTCATGTGCCTCGCATGCAAATAAATTATTCACATAATTACTATTTTCAAAATTGGTACCTATATGTATAGTAAATAAAAAGCTTTTATATAAGAATAAAATAAAATTTTTTTGGGCAAATCTAGTGTGACGGATTTTATATATTCAAATAAATAAAAATATTTACCTTATATTATATGGAACCATAATTTTTATCTTCTACATTTATAAAAATAAATAAATAAACTGTTTTATAAAAATAGTTAAGGTACTTCGTATATACGTATTGATACTCGATGTATAATACCAAAATAAAATAAATACCAAAATAAAAAAAACTATAGTGAAACTTTAGAGGGTTTACATCCTACCCAACTTACAAGAATTTCGTCCTCGAAATCAAGAAATAACTAAGGTAGGTAGGTTTGAGAAGGTAGAAAGATTTTTCGATAAGAAAACACGACGTTGGGGAAGGAAATGACGTACAACGAAATATGTAATTTAGAAAATCGTGATTTAGATAACTAGGAAAACAAAATCACGGATATGGTTTAGAAGATATCCCATGACAACCTATTCTACCATCGAACTATAAATGCTTAAACTCAAAAAGGTAAGAATTTTCCTATATCAAAAGTTTAATCAATAATCCAAATTAAATTTCTCCTTTGATACCGTTATAACTCTCAAGTTTGTGTTTTTAACAAAATCGTCGGTGTATTCCATATTCCACTCTTCTTCTAATTTATTATTTCTCCTCAAAATTAGATTCCATAAAATTCTAAATTCTTCAAAATGTTAAAAATCCTTAAAAAATTAAAACTCAATAAATCTTCAATCGATTTAGTCGTAAGCAAAAATCGAGCTCACCGTAGTAGGAAATTCGTACTCGTCAACCAACATGAGAGTTTAAAATTTTCATCTTCAACTTTCGTGTATCCTCGAAAGCTAATAACATCAAAACATATTATTTTATCATCACAAGAATTTTCCTAAATATTTTATTTACTAGTTTCTTTCTCAAAATCCAATATGCAACTCAATCTTATATGCCTTCTTTCACAAAATCATCCTATCCAACTATATCATAATATTCTCTTTGGGGTGTTCTAATCTAGCTCCGTATAACTGAAGGTTGTCATGATTTGTTCTGATCTTCGCACAAGGGAAACATTTAAGAATCAAGGTTGCTCAAATCACGAAAGCGTTTTATGGGCGAATCATTTTGAGAAAAATAATTTAAATAATGCTGGATTCAAAGATCACGGTAAGGATTTGGGTAGTGAATAAGGGTTGCTACTTAGCATAAGAAATACAAAGATTAAGGGTTAAGAAATTAAGAAAAATAATTAGAGATCAAGGGTAAATGGTTCCTTAAAGAGAAGATTGTATGATAGTCGTTTAGGTTGGAGGTATGATTAAGGGTATGATTCTAATCATTCTTATGTTTCAAATGATTAGAAGGTTATGATAATAGATATAGGGTCAAAGAAAAGGACGAGTAACTCAAGACAAGGTTGTTGATTGCTAGCTGCACTCGTGTATATACAACTTTCTTAGCCATAGGTGATAGGGCAACTAAGGGAATACTCTGCGTCTATCTATCAAGTATGAGCGTTTGTCTTTCTGAAATAGATGAAGAAGAAAACAATAAAGAGTTCAAGGATGATGTGATCGAATACGAATACGGGGTTCAAAGTCGATGGAATAGTTTAAAGAGAGTTGTCAATACAGTTGCGGATGAGATTCTAGAGGGCAAGTATATTTGTCTAATAAGCTAAGTCAACCATATCTCAATCTACGTAGAATAGTCATATGAAGTGAGAACCAAGTGCACTATGGTTGATTAGACCATAACACAACAAATCTAATTAGACAATATGTTAGTGGGTGCCCCCAATAAATATACGTCCTGAACAAGCTCGGTAAAAGAATAAGCTTGCAAAACTAGGCTATAGTAGCAATTGGTCAAGACTGTAAAATATAAGTACGTGAGATTACGATTGAAAGAAAGTATAAATAGTTCAAGTTCCTTAAATATCTAAGACTCGTCCGGTGTTTGTGTCTCTGTAGTTGTCCTACTGTCTTCTTGTCTAAGGCTTTGGCCGACCAAATAGGTTAGGGACCTCTAAACTTTGTAGTCTAGGTAAACCTATTGGTATCCACTTTAATAGATCATAAGGACAAAGAGAATGCTAGGTTGTGAGACATTCTATCCAACTTATATGTCTTGCTCCAATCCCAAAATCCATAAGGACTAGAACACGTGGCATGACAGCAGACACATTCCATAGGTATATCCAATTTAATGGACCTAATGGAAAGAATCTTAAGCTGTAAAATAATCACATGGCAAGCACATAAACTATACTCATCCACAGAAACAAGAATCATAGAATAGTAACAAGGCATATCGTGCTGAATAAAGGAACTAGAATAATGTCAAATAGGAATATAAAAGTCACATGGAAAACCCATGGATACAAGTCTCAGCAAAATAAATGATCAATACAAGTCTCAGATGAAAAATGTCAAAGTAGTCACTACAAGTCCTCAGCTCTGACATAAACTAAAGTAAAGTAAAAATAGCAATCCGCGAAGAACTACTTCGGATCCTAGATTCTAATCCTATATGCAGGCTTGCTTGGTATAGTCATATAACCAAGCATGGATAAAGTTACGACAATAAGTCACGAAACACGGAAACCAAGCATGATGATCATGAGCAATATGACAAAACATGAAAACATGATATTATGACGGAAAATCCATATGCCACTAATCTGTATAACGAGCGTGTCAAAAATCAAGTATAATCATCACTAATCATGCAATTATAGTAATTAAAAATATTAGAAACAAACAAGAAATATACTCATTTGGGGTCCTTAGTTGGTGGAATAGATAATATTCTAGAATAGTCCAATTGGCTAGGGTCGATGCGAAGAAATCCGAATTTGGCAATGAAGGTAGGAATACGATTAGTCATAATCAAAATTAGTCTAGGAGGAAATTTGTTTCAAAATAAAATTCTCATTTAGGAAAAAATGTATATTTGTATTTAGAAATACTTATAAATTATTTTAGAAATTAGATAGAAGCATAATAGGTATATAAAACTCTTTTAGGAAAATATTTATTTTGTAGTACTTATATAAAACTTTATTTAATATATAATTTTAGAAATATTATTAAAACAAAACCCCAAAATAATAAATGTTTGGTTTACAACAATTTATTACGTGAAAACTATTGGGCTTGGACCCAATATACTTATTTTAGGAGCCCAAAAAACATATAAAGCCCATATGATTGAATTTACAAAATAAGACTCAAATAATAATGATATTTAGTAACCATAATATTAATAAATAATAATACTAGTAGTACATAACAATATTTATAGCAATGTAATACGTACCTATACACAATTTTACTAAGGCCCAAAACAACCCTTTTTAGCTAGATGAAATACTTTTGAACTTTAGTAATAATAAAGCCCCAAAAGTAATACAATTTCTAAGTTAAAACCCTCAGGTCGAAGCCTAATTGGCCAAGCCCAAAATCAACTTTTTAAATCCAAATCCTTTAATCCAGCTCCTATTCCTAAATCAGAAAAGAGAAAACATTTGGTGAAGGATGTCAGGCCCCGACTCGCCGAATCGGTCGCCATCGCCTTGACTCGATATAAATCGATCCTACGGGTCGGGACGTGATGCCGTGTAAGTCTTTAATGGACTTGCACAAGGCAAGGATATGCAAGTGGAAATTCCTTTTAACTCGACGCGTTGAAATTAAATAGTGCAGAGAGTTGAAGACATAGCATAGGAAGAAATTTAGCTTTTTATTCATAAGCTTGCAAAGTATGTACAAGGTCATTTTTACATTACATATGCCGTTGCGGCTACATCTTTGAAACACAAAAGAAAAACTCTCGACAAGCTTGTCCTGAAATAATTCTTGTCGTTCCATACATTTACGCCCCTTTATACATTTTGAACAAAGCCTTCGATCTGAGTTGGGCTTCAAAATACTTCAAAATAGGAGAGCTTCGTGCTGTCTCCCGTTCTTCACCTTCAGGTCTAGTCTCGAGCTCCCGCAGCACGCTCGTTACCTGGGAGTTGGGGGTTAGCACACTTGCTAGTGGATGGGACGAACCCACTCGTCTAAACCGACACTGCTTATTAAGGATTCTAGCATACGAAGTGATCTTTCTATTTAGAACTATATGAATTACAGTTCATATCGAAGGCACATTTTAAACGATAACACATAACCAATTTAAAGGCATTCTTACCACGCCCGTGCTCCTTTCCTGCACAAAATATATATAATACTTACCACCTGCACAAGACAATAGGTGAGCATGCAATCTATCCTATATGCGGACATTGGTGATATCGACACCATGAAGGACGATTACATAGCCTTGCGACGCGCCCTCCAGTCCAGGTAGCGAGCCTAACTGGTGGTCTCGCAATGCCTCGTGCCGAAGCACGATTTCCATAATTTTCTCCTAGGCCGATTCGGTCCCAGGGCCCCGGGTACCGTCTCGAGGAAAGCTCACCTTGTGCACAAGTCGTCCTTGACCATGCGAATGTATGAACAGTTTAATATGTATGAAGTAAATTGCATAACGTAACCATTATCAAATCACATAATCATTCCTACTCGTGCAAGGGTCCTTTTCTCCGAAACCGTACGTTCTGATTTAGCCTCCCGTAGGTACCAAATTTTCTGAGGCATGATGTACCGCCACCAAGGTTTTCATAGTTGTGTTTGCATGGCATGAAATATATTCTATCTCTTTCTTAGAACTTTATCTTTTCTCTACTTAGTGTGAACCTATCGATTCAGAATTAACTTCTCTAGGTTGATATATTATCCCGAGCTCTTGATCTTAGTGGCAAGCATACATCCCGTTAGCATCATCGATTTGAATGTTGAACTTTAAGAATTTAGTTGGCGGGAAGGAGTAGAAAAGAAGGGGCCGAAGAACCACCCACCTAAGAAGATTGCGCTGAGAGTAGGAGAACGCTTCACGACGGTCAAGCGTCAGTTACACGAACTCCTGCAATGGCACGAGCACCGAATTAGAACCCTTTCTTCAATTATTCTTTCGAAATTCCCAAAGTTGCATTCAGAAATCGACGCGAAAGCACACTATCAAATTCACGCAACAATTCATTCAGAAAGCAAAAAAACCAATAAAACCAACGGCAGACGGGTTGCGTCTCTCTCTTTAGAATTCCTTCGCCAAGACTCCGCCTACCGCATCTAAGACTTATTCCAACAGTAGTCGATCCATTAGTTAGAACGGTACTCATATCACTCGTCGAAATCAATTTTATTGATGCTATAGTTTTTGTATACCAAACTCGTCGCCGAGTCAGACTAGCCATCTATGTTCCCGACCATGTCTAACTTGGCACGAGCCTATTACATAGTGCTTCGCCCCAACGGGAGCGGGACACTACATAATATACCACTAAGAAAAAGTTGTCCTGAAACTTAAGAAGAAGGGTCTGACCTTTGACGGCGAAAAGTGAAGGGTACTTCTCCTTCATCTCCGCCTCTAGTTCCTACGTCGACACCTCGACGGAATGGTTGCGCCAGATTACGCGAACCAAGGACATCGATCGTCTCCGCAGAATCTTTTCTTTACGGTCCAAAATTTGTATGGGCTCCTTCGAGTATGATAGATCGGCGCGTAGCTCCAACTGATCGAAACTAACCAAATGACTTGGGTCATGCACGTACTTCCGAAGTTGGGAGACATGGAAGACGTCATGCACTTCGGCCAGGGCAGGAGGTAGCGCGATCTGGTAAGCAACGGTCGCCACTCTTTCGAGGATCTCAAAGGGCCCTACGAATCTCGGACTCAGCTTGCCTTTTACCCCGAATCGTATGACGCCCCGTATCGGCGTCACCTTCAGAAACACATGGTCCCCAACCAAGAACTCTAACGGTCGTCGATGAGTATCTGCATAACTTTTGTCGACTCTGAGCAATACAGAGCCTATCTCGAATCATGCAGACCTTCTCGACGGCTTGTTCGACTAGTTCTGGCCGAGCACCTGTCGTTCCCCGACTTCATCCCAGCAAATCGAAGATCGGCACTTCCTCCCGTAAAGTGCCTCGTAGGGAGCCATTTGGATGCTCGATTGATAACTGTTGTTGTATGCGAATTCGCGAGCGGTAAGTGCGTGTCCCAACTAGTCTTCAAATCTATCGCGCACAGACGTAGCATATCCTCCAGGATCTGATTTACTCTTTTGTCTGGCCATCGGTTTACGGGTGGTACGCGGAGCTAAGGTTCAACTTAGTCCAGCGCCGTCCGTAGACTCGTCCAGAAACGTGATAAGAATCGCCCGTCTCTGTCCGAAATAATTATGGCAGGTACCCCGTACAGTCTGACGATCTCGTCGAGATAAATCTGAGCTAACCGATCGACGCTCCATGATGATTTAATAGCGATGAAATGAGCGGATTTGGTCAAACGATCGACAATGACCCAAATGCATCATTCCCCCGCGACATCTTCGGAAGGCCCATGATAAAATCCATAGAGATGTCGTTCACTTCCATACTGGAATATCGAGGTTCTGTAGCTCCCGCCTGGTCTTTGATGCTCGGCCTTCACCCGTTGACAAGCCATGCACTGTAAACAAACGTTGCCACATCTTTTTCATTCGTGCCACTAAAAGGTCGTGCGCAGGTCTTATACATTTTGGTACTCCCGGGGTGCAACGAGTACTTCGCATAATGGGCCTCCGTCAGAATCTCCTTTCTAAGTTCAGCATGGTCCGGCACGCATATCCTCCCCTTCATCCGCGTCATTCTGCCCTCGTCCACCACAAAGTCGGTCGCCTTTCCGTCGAAATCAGCTCGCGCATCTTCTTCAGGAATGGGTCGTCCTCCTGTTCGGTCTTTATTTTGTTGTGCAAGCTCGATCAAGGTACAATTGGGCCAATCGTGCTCCACGGTAACGATTCGGAGTTCGATACCCATCTCTGCCAAGTCTCGCTGTATGTTACGGTTGATAGACAAGCATCCTGCAAACATTCTACTCAGAGCGTCCGCTACGACGTTACCCTTACCCGGCGTGTACTCGATAGTCAAATCATAGTCTTTAATGAGTTTGAGCCAACGCCGCTGCCGTAAGTTCAGGTTCCGTTGAGTGAAGATGTAGAGGCTTATGGTCCGTATAGATTCTGCAAGCTACACCATAAAGATAGTGCCGCCATAGCTTCAACGCGAACACAATGGCCGCTAACTCCAGATTATGCGTAGGATAATTCTTCTCGTGTTGCTTCAATTGTCTGAAGCAAACGAAATCACCTTATCCCTTTGCATAAGCACGCATCCCAAACCCGTCCGCGATGCATCGCTAAATATTTGAAATCCTTCCGGTCCGTCTGGAAGTACAAGGATCGCGCTGAGATGAGCCGTTTCTTCAACTCTTGGAAGCTCGATTCGCGGCGTCGTTCCACTCGAATGCGACTCCCTTCTGGTGAGGCGAGTCAGAGGCGACGCAATTTTGGCAAAATCTTTCACGAATCTACGGTAGTAGCCCGCCAAGCCGAGAAAATTGGATGTTGCCTGCTTAGGTAGGCCGCTTCCATTCAACTATTGCTTCAATCTTCTTTGGGTCCACCGTGACGCCTTCAGCTGAGATAACGTGCCCAAGGAACGTTATGCTGTTCATCCAGAACTCGTACTTGCTTATCTTGGCATAGAGTTGATGTTCGCACAGAGTCTGTAGCACCGTCTTCAAGTGTTCCACGTGCTCATCCTTGCTCTTCAAATATAAGGATGTCATCGATGAATACGACGACAAATTTGTCTATGAACGGTCGGAACACCCGGTTCATTAGATCCATGAACGCAAGGGCAGGAGCGTTGGTTAAGCCGAAGGGCATGACTAGAAATTCGTAGTGACCATATCGAGTTCGGAAGGCAGACTTCGGCACGTCCTCGGACTTGATCTTCAATTGATGGTTGCCTGAGCGAAGATCAATCTTGGAAAACACCGTCGCCCCTTGTAGCTGGTCAAACAAATCGTCTATCCTCGGTAACGGGTACTTGTTTCGTATCGTGGCTTTGTTGAGTTCCCGATAATCGATGCACAGTCGCATCGATCCATCCTTCTTCCTCACAAACAATACTGGGGCACCCCACGGGGAGACACTAGGGCGAATATATCTGCGATCTAGTAACTCTTGTAGTTGTGCTTTCAGTTCCTTCAGCTCTGCCGGCGCCATTCGATAAGGTGCTTTGGATATCGGTCGGGTGTCTGGGAAGGTGTCATGCTGAATTCTATCTCTCGGTCCGGCGGCATCCCTGGAAACTCGTCTGGGAACACATCAGGAAATTCTGCCACAATTTTAGTCTGGACCGTGCTTACAATCTCTGTTCTCGTTTCTCAAACTGATGCTAGGTACCCACTGCACTCAGAATGCAACATATGCCTTGCCAAAATTGTCGATATCATTATTGTCGACTTTGATGCCGCTTCGTACGAATAGGAGAACTCGGTTTCGTCGGAAAGGCAGAACACAACTTTCTTCTCCGCGCACTCGATCATTGCGTGCCATGCACCCAACCAATCCATTCCGAGGATTATATCGTACTCCTTGACGTCGATGACGATAACTACCAAGATAGATTCTTCCCTCCGATGCATATGTAACCATCCCTACAAATTTGAGTGGCAGACATATCTACTCCCGATGGAGTGCTAACGCTAAGATTCATATCTAAAAGTTGCATAGGTAGTTGATTCTCTTTTACGTAGTCGACAGATATGAAACTATACGTAGCACCCGAATTGAACAATACTCTAGTAGGCATATTTTTATAGAGTAGTATACCTGTCACGACAGTGTCGGACACATAGGCTTTGTCCCGAGTCAGTGTGTAGACTCGGCCTTGTGCCACTTGGCAATTTTGTGGGTTCACGGGCACCGCGTTTGCGCCATGGGCGGGAGATGCCCTGTTCTGGTTCTGGACGTCCCTTGGTGGATGTTGGTTCGCCCTCCCCATGCGATAAACTACTGCCTTGTGACCTAGCTGGCCACACTTGAAGCATCCCCCTCGGCAATCGACCGCCAGATGTTCCATCTTGTCGCAGCGATGGCACCGTACGCCTGGGTGAGGCCCCCGATACTCGGTCGTATTCTGGCACTTTGGCGCACCAGACCCTCCCGCGTCGTGAGGACGCTTGTTGAAGTTGTTGGATGCTTGATCCGCCCTTCTGCGACGCTCGACCGAAGATTCGCTCACTATCAAGGGCGGCGTTATATGATTCCCTGTACGTCTGGCATCTCTGGTTCATGACGTCCCGACGCAAATCATCATTCAGGCCTTGCTGGAAGCGCTCGTACCACGCCTCCTTGTTGGCAGAAAGGCCCCGACAAACTTCGCAAGCTTCGCGAACTTCGTATCGTAGTCTTCAACGGACAAGTTTCCTTGCTTCAAGGACATGAATTCTTTCTTCTGTCGACGAAGGGCACGAGGGACGTATTGCTCGAGGAAGGCCAGTTTGAACGTCTCCTACGAGATCTTGGCATTGGGGTTGGCCTCCTTGAGTTCTTGTTTCTTCGCCTCCCACCAGTCGTAGGCCCTCAAGTTGAGCTGCAATGCTGCGCACCCGACTTTCTTGGACCCCTTGATGTTGAAGAGTAAACAGGCCCTCAATCTTCACTAGCCACCCCATGACTTCGTCAGGCTCTGCTCGACCGTTGAATTCAGGCGGGTTCATTTTCTTGAACTTGGTCATCTTGAGCAGGGAGGAGGAAGACACATGTTTTATCTTTACGGGTTGTACTTCTTCTCGGATATGACGTTCGTCAAGTTTTGTTACATCGCTATGGTGCTCACGATGGGTCAGGACCCATTTGCTTTTGTTGGGCACTGACTTGGGCCTGGATCTGTTCCTGCAGCTGTCGTTGCTGCGTCTTGACTGGCGTTGTTGGAGTTCCATGAGGCGTAGTAGTCGCTCCATGGAAGATTCGCTAGGCGTCGTGCCTTCGATACTATCCGTGCTAATCAATGTGGCGTTGATAGCAGGGATACCCAGTCTTTCCGTCATTCCTACAAAATTGAGCAAACCGTTAGTATTCTCAAAATATCTACGGGCTTATATGTATGGAACGATTATTTCAGGCCGTATATGTCGAAAAGCATAGTTTTTTTGAAAAATCAACGGCATCATCTAAAAGAAAGTATTTTGAAAGGTCCGAGGTGTGAACCGTGCTCTGATACCAACTTGTCACGCCCCGACTAGCCGAATCGGTCGCCATCGCCTTGACTCGATATAAATCGATCCCCACGGGTCGGGACGTGATGCCGTGCAAGTCTTTAATGGACTTGCACAAGGCAAGGATATGCAAGTGGAAATTCTTTTTAACTCGACGCATTGAAATTAAACAGTGCAGAGAGTTGAAGACATAGCATAGGAAGAAATTTAGCTTTTCATTCATAAGCTTGCAAAGTATGTACAAGGTCATTTTACATTACATATGCCGTTGCGGATACATCTTTGAAACAAAAGAAAAACCCTCGACAAGCTTGTTGAAATAATCCTTGTCGTTCCATACATTCACGCCCCTTTATACATTTGAACAAAGCCTTCGATCTGAGTTGGCTTCAAAATACTTCAAAATAGGAGAGCTTCGTGCCGCCTCCCGTTCTTCAGCTTCAGGTCTAGTCTCGAGCTCCGCAGCACGCTCGTTACCTGGGGAGTTGGGGGTTAGCACACTTGCTAGTGGATGGGACGAACCCACTCGTCTAAACCGACACTTATTAAGGATTCTAGCATACGAAGTGATCTTTCTCTTTAGAACTATATGAATTGCAGTTCATATCGAAGGCACATTTTAAACGATAACACATAACCAATTTAAAGGCATTCTTACCACGGCCGTGCTCCTTTCCTGCACAAAATATATATGATACTTACCACCTGCACAAGACAATAGGTGAGCATGCAATCTATCCTATATGCGGTCATTGGTGATATCGACAACATGAAGGACGATTACGTAGCCTTGCGACGCGCCCTAGTCCAGTAGTGAGCCTAACTGGAGGTCTCGCAATGCCTCGTGCCGAAGCACGATTTCCATAATTTCCTCCTAGGCCGATTCGTCCCAGGGCCCCGGGTACCGTCTCGAGGAAAGCTCTTGTGCACAAGTCGTCCTTGACCATGCGAATGTATGAACAGTTTAATATGTATGAAGTAAATTGCATAGCGTAACCATTATCAAATCACATAATCATTCCTACTCGTGCAAGGGTCATTTTCCCTGAAACCGTACGTTCTGATTTAGCCTCCCGTAGGCACCAAATTTTCTGAGGCATGATGTACCGCCACCAAGGTTTTCATAGTTGTGTTTTGCATGGCAAAATATATTCTATCTCTTTCTTAGAACTTTATCTTTTCTCTACTTAGTGTGAACCTATCGATTCAGAGTTAACTTCTCTAGGTTGATATATTATCCCGAGCTCTTGATCTTAGTGGCAAGCATACATCCCGTTAGTATCATCGATTTGAACGTTGAACTTTAAGAATTTAGTTGGCGGGAAGGAGTAGAAAAGAAGGGGCCGAAGAACCACCCACCTAAGAGATTGCACCGAGAGTAGGAGAACGCTTCACGACGGTCAAGCGTCAGTTACACGAACTCCTGCAATGGCACGAGCATCGAATTAGAACCCTTCCTTCAATCCTTCCTTCGAAATTCCCAAAGACGCATTCAGAAATCGATACGAAAGCACACTATCAAATCCACACAATAATTCAGAAAGCCAAGAAAACCAAAAAACCAACGGCAGACGGGTTGCGTCGCTCTCTTTAGAGTTCCTTCGCCAAGACGCCGCCTACCGCATCTAGGACTTATTCCAACAGTAGTCGATCATTAGTTGGAACTGTACTCATATCACTGTCCAAATGATTTTATTGATGCCATGGTTTTTGTATACCAAACTCGTCGCCGAGTCAGACTAGCCATCTATGTTCCCGACCATGTCTAACTTAGAATGAGCCTATTACATAGTGCTTCGCCCCAACGGGAGCGGGACTACAAAGGAGACTCACCTAACTCGGGACAACTCTGGCCAGCGAGGAGTTCCTGGCAGTGAAGAGGAAGTGGCGGGCGGGTCGGGTCACCGACGTGCAATGGATATGGATGGGGTGCACGGCTCGATCATGGTGGCTCCAGGCTTGGCCCGATGGACTCTGCTCACTAGAGCATCGATGACTGCCGGCGTCGACACAGCGGCGGAGGAGATTGGATGCGAGCTCGTGGCGACACGCGGAGGAAAGCCGCGCACAGGCACGATAGTAGCGCACGGGCATCGTGGCGGTACGGCAGGCGAGGTTAGGTTAGGGTTTCCTTTTTTTGGCTGCGGTGGCCGTAGTTATGGTGGTGGTGATCGACGATAGTGCGCTATTCATGATGCCCGTGCAGGAAAATACCCACACCCGGATGTTTGGGCACGAGTACATGGTCACGTCCACCCTACGCCGCAGTATCGACGATAGTGCGCTGTCTAGACCTCAGAATCAAATCAAGTCAAACAATACTACTATGGACTCAAATCACAGAATTGCTAAGGCAAGATACGAATAAGGAAAGATGTAACTTAATATAACCAAAATCATCCAAAGTTACAAGTCTTGAATCCACAACGGATATGTATACCAGTAAAGTTCCGGAGACAAATGTCAAGCCACTAAGGAATTTAACTACAAAGTATTAAATAAAATAATAAGGAAATCCTAATAAATCCTTATAGGGATTGCCTTCTTTTTCTCATCATAAATATGGATTATAAGTCACATCATACCTAAAATTGTCAACGTATTCAGTCAGGATTGGAGCAAGTACTGTTATAGCTATAAAAGTACATAATGCATGTATAAATCTATCATGAGAATGTACAATAACAAATGTCGACTAGCAGGTAATGACAACATGTAATGAGAACAAGTAATAAGTGAAACTAGAAATATAAAAGTAGCGATATGGCAGTAGCAACATGAAAGCAAGTAAACTAAATGATCACGAAAATCAAGATCTAGCAAGAACAGTAATATCGTGTGACCTAGAATACAATATTCGACATGTGGGGGCTAGGCTAATCCAGCACGTCGCACGTGAAGTGTACAACTGCTATCTGTCGAATCGAATAGGAAAATGGGGTTAACCACATGCCTACTAGTGTATTTCTACCCGACTATCTCTCATATCAAGCACAAAAAATAAGTAATCTCTAATCATGAAA
Organism: Iris pallida; assembly: GCA_029216955.1. Lineage (NCBI taxonomy): Eukaryota > Viridiplantae > Streptophyta > Magnoliopsida > Asparagales > Iridaceae > Iris > Iris pallida. The sequence continues at coordinate 13,664,870 of JANAVB010026199.1, forward strand.
AATGGATAATCACGACTCTCAAGAACGGATAATCACGATACGAATATACACATGTCACGAATATGGATAACCACAAAGTATGACGCAGATGCTCACGAAGCTATGACACGAATAACATGTATCATAGCTAGGACTCACGCAACAAACCTGGATAATCACTAGTCACGACACGTATATAACTTAATCATGAATCAAGATAAGCCGTCTATGTGCACGAATCATGGTGTCAAAACAACTAACAAAAATGATATGAAACATTCATACACGACAACATTTATAATGTAAAGGTAAATTCATAGTTGTAATGTACTTGCCTCAATTTAGTTGTAGTCGACGTGTGCGACATGAACATGCCAACACAAAATAGGTTAAGATGCTGGAGATCAGCATGATTTTTGGGATAGAGATATTGGGATCCGCAACGACCCCACAAAGAGACAAAAACATGCACAAATTAGCCATGCACAATGATAAAAGGGTTTCAGCTAAGAGGATAGTTGATTTGATTTCAACACTCCTATACTACGAGTATATACTTCAAAACCCCCTTTTCAAATATACTTATAGATATATTATTTGAAAGTACTTATTTATAAACTCAATTTATATATAACTCTTATTTTAAAAGTATAAAAAGCCTATTATTGCTATAAGCCCACATGATTCATTAATAAGGACCAATAACATATTAAAGTCCAAAATAATTTCTAATTTAAATAATAAAAGATTTAAAGGCTCAAACTATTAAAATCTAAACTTTATTTTGAAAACCCAATATTTGGCCCAAAAGATTCATTAACCAATAACTATAAAAGCCTAACTTCATAATCTAAAAGCCCACCTATTATTCATGAAAATCAACTTATTAGATTTATATAGCTAAATGGGTTGGAGCCCATATTTTTTTATATGAGGCCCTAATTAAATATTATTCATCTATATCCAATGGCTTAAGGCCCTAAAGCCCATCATTCATTATAAAAAAAACCCAAAAAGGATTTTATAAACCCAAAACCCATTAAGAGCCCAATAAACTACAGCCCAAAACGTCACAAGTCAAATGTTATTCTTCAACTAATAAAATCAATAAATAGACTGAAACAACAGCTCATAGAGAGAGAGAGAGAGATTAAGAAAGTGTGAGAGAGAAGAACTAAGGGAGAGATCGAGAGGGGAACTGAGGGAAAATGCTCATCGGCTTAGCGACCACCGACTTGGGGGGGCGACAGAGGAATGACGCTCGCACAGAGGCGCACGGGGTCGACGTTGTTATCGGTGCAGCTGGCAGCGCAGCTCACGCTGGCGCGAAGCTCGAACGGTTGTCGATGGATGACTTGGCAGCCTGGCGGTATGGGGTTGGGGTCATGCTGGGCATGACCACGGTGGCAAAGAATTCCTGCCGGTGTTGATCTGGTGGGCGCACGACTGGAGGTGCTGATCGGGGTAGATCGTGGTAGTGGAGGTGCTGGCGGCCGGTGTTACGGTCGCCGAAATCTGAGGGGTAGAGGTCGTGGGCTGTGGGCCGTGGCGAGGCCGGATCTATGACAAACGGTAGGGGCTCTACGGTGGCGACCTGAGGCTTGGGTTAGGGTTTTTTTTTCTTTTGTTTTTTTCTAATTTTTGTCGTGTCGGGGATTTCTGTGTCAGATTGAGATGTGTCCGATGTTTGCCAAGGAAATAGCATTTGTGGTTGTATTGCTGAATGCAAAATAGGATGGATATGGATACGGACACACCGGTCCGAACACGACTGACACGATGATGGTGGTGGTGGGCACGAACACCAGGACACAGAATTATTATATTGGCAATGATGTTGTGATATCGGTGGCGTCGGTGGTGATGGACTGTCGGTGGTGATGGACTGTAGTTGTGGTGGAGATGGACGGAGGCTAGGGTCGGGTGGACGACGCTGGTGGAGTTGCACGGAGGCTAAGAATTTTGGGAATGATGGAATTGGTGTATCGTTTGCGATGGATTTTGTTTGGAGCGGTGATGGATATGAGAGACTAGAGAGCGGGTGAGAGACACACACACACACACCACACACACACACATATATATATAATATATATATATATATATAGGTGACAAAAAACTCTGGTATGGGCTCCACCCCCCCGAACCCTTCCCCCCCTCTTCCCATCCTGGTTCCCACCGCCTCCTGAGGCCCCCACCCGTCAGCCCGTTCCGTCGTTCTTCGACGTCGTAGAGGTCGGAGTTGCCTCGCGTACCCCTACCTCGTCGCTGACCCCGCTCGTCCGGCAGGTGGGTCCCGGCCCGGCCGCGCCCGTTTCAGGCAGCGGCGCCGACCACCCCGTTCCTCCTTGCCATCGATCCTGGGTCCTCATCCCTCTCGGATTTCCCCCCGCCACTTGCCTCCGTGCCCGCCGGCGACGGAGTGACTCTTTGCTCCCGGCTCCTCCTTGCCGGGAGGCCCAGGCCGCCTCGGAGGTGATTCGCGTGGTCAATGGGGTGTTCCTCAGACCACCGCCGTGGTTGGAGCCGCCGGCCGCCGGCCCCACCCCCCTACCCCCCCAAGGACGGTGTCTATTCCCTTCTCCCTCCTCGCGCGCGTTGGCCAGCAGAGCTCATTGCCCTGGTCGACCGCTCCTCTTCGCTTCTCTGGCAGACTCACCCTACGGTGGCGCCACCGCTGTGCTGGCCGCCCCCCTCCGCCTCTGGTTCGGATCTTGCATCCTCGTCGACGACAGTGGCCCCGGGTGCTTTCGCGCAGCCCTTACGGTGGCCGACGTTCCCCTTTTCCGGCGTTCAGCGCCCCGGCGTCGACCTATCGGCGAGAACGTCCTCGAGTTCCCCCCCTCTGGCGTGCTCTGGACTGCAGGCGCCAACTTCTCCACGTCTTCCCACGTGGGTCTGCTCCCTAGGGGAGCGAGCTCCTCGGGCTTCGGGCGTTGACGCGGTCGTCAGCGTTCCCTCGAACTCCCGCCTGCGCAATCTACTGCACTTGGATCTATCCTTTCGATTTGCGCAGGGACTATCAGCCCCTCTGATGTGGGTCCCAGTCCCATGGAGACCCACGTGACTTCTTATTCTGCGCGGTCCACGGGTGGGGACACTGTCCATTTTCTTGGCGCAGGAGTGTCTGCTGCTCACTCGGGGCAGCTAGCGGGCCCCTCCCACGTGGCGGATCCTCTCCCCCGCTTGCGCAGTCTGGTGTGCGCGGTTTGGCCCCCCCTTTGCGCTGTTGGCGCAACTTAGCTGCACCCGAGCTTGGCGGCACCCCCCCTCGCGCAGTTTGATCCGTGCTGCGCGCCAGTCGGCTGGGTCCCTCTTCTGCGTGGGCTCTCTTCTTGCCGATCCTCCACATCCTCGCATCTTGGACCCAGGCGGTAGTTCTCCCTCTCCCTCCCCGGCCCCCGGCCTAGGTCCAGTGGGGTCGACCCTGTTCGCTCCCTCGTGGCCCAACTCCGCTCATTCCCGGTTGGGACAGTCCGCCGCGACACCGCCTCCGGTCCTCTCTGGCCGCGGGGCTACCTCCTCCCCCCTCTCTACCCCTCAGGCCTTTTCCTGCTCGGGAACCCCCTTAGCGCAAGACTCCTTCCCTCCGGCAGTTGCAGGAGTGGCCTCCGGTGGAATTCTCCCGAGCTCCTCGGCAGACCCCCTCTCCACTCGGGCCCGTGCCATCCCACCCTCGGCCTCCTGTTCCCTCCTACTTCCTTCGCGGACGCTCTGAGACCTGATCGGAGAAAGGTTGTTCCGTGCCCGGTAGCTGACGTGGTCTTGCCTGAAGTCCACCTGTCACCTTCGCCGGACGGTTACCCTATCCGGGTCCCCTTCTCCTGCGAAGAGATCCGCTCCCTCTCCTCCCCTTTCATCAGGACAGTGGTTCTCAAGTTCGGCTCCGGATGCCCTAAAATTTCTGTGGTGCGGGAAGCCATCGCTCGATGGGGTCTCTCGGCGTCATACCGGATTGCTCCTCTCGATCCCAAACACATGCTTCTCCATCTGCCTCCGATCAGGACTTCAACACAGTGTGGATGAAAGGAATGACCAAAATTGACAATCAGCTGGCCAAAATTGCCAAATGGTGCCTAACTTCAACCCGAAGATCGATTCGACCATCGTCACCTCCTGGATCACCCTCCCCAATCTCCCCCTAGTTTGTTTTCCTGCTGCAGCCCTCAAGAGGATCGCCAGTGTTCGGTGTTCTTGTTGCCATCGCCGAAGAAACAAAGAACCTATCTAAATGTAACTACGCAAAGATTTGCGTAGAGCTGGACCTCACAACCGAACCACCCAAAGTGATAGAGATAGAACTCGGCGATCAATCATTCAGTCAAACGCTGGTCTACGACAACATCATTATTTTCTGTCAACACTGCCAGATGTGCGGCCACTCTTTACAACACTGCTTCCGCGCTCATCCGGAACTCAAGAAACCTGTCCCCAGGAAAGCGCGCGAATCCGGAGCAACAACCCCTTCCCGCCCAGCAACGCGGATCCCACACATCCCCCAACCTCCAGCTCGGAGTTCCACCAACCTTCCCGCTTCTGGCTCAGCCCCCACCCTTCTCGCGCCATCACTCTTCTCAAGTCCAGCAGAGAGATTGCTGATTCCGCTGTCGACGTCAGCGCGCCGCCGGTTCCTGACTGCCTTCCAATACCCTCATCCACCTCCCTCGCCATTACTCTCCATAATTCCTTCGGAGCCCTTGATCCGGATGACTGCTATCTAGAGTCGCCAACCTCCGGAGGCCTCACCATCCCCCCCGCCACTCCCCCACCCTCCGGCCTCGATATAGTCCCCCTACACAACCCCCTACCCCTCCCTCCCTCGACGCCCAACCTCAATACGCCTCCACCGCCGCTCTCAGATCTCCCCCCAACGGTGGGGTGGTCGGAGGGGTGGTCGGGGCTCCTTGCTCACACTACATCCACCGCTTCGTTCGACCAGCATTCCTCCCATACCGTCCTCCCCGCTTACCGAAGATTTTGGCAGGCGCAGCAAGCGGGTTTCCTCGATCGAGACAATCCTCTCTGCGCTCTGTCGGAGTGCGAAGACAATGACATTTCCCCCTCAGCAGTCGCTGTCGCTGAATCGGGTTCAAATCGGACTATACCTCCGGTCAGCAAAAGCCCCAAGAAAAAGAAGAAATCCAAGAAACAAAGGCAGCGTCCGGCGATGACCACGAGATCCGCCGCAAAGCTGCTAAACCACCTACCTCCTCCTTAATGCCTAACATTCTTTCTTGGAATGTTCGTGGCATTGGTAATAAACAGACTATGAATCGGATCATCAGTCTGACCAAATCTCATCGGATTGATTTACTTGTAATCATCGAACCCAAAATACCTCACAGAAAAATGAAAGAAATCCAACTCAAGCTGGGATTCCCTTCCGCTATTAACGGTTGTCACGACATTTGGATCTTCTTCGCAGCCGACTTCGCTTTGGCATTATCAACGACTCCCCACAAGCCTCTCCTGTTGGGTTGAACATCCCGCTTTCAAGACACGCTTCATCCTGTCGGCCATCCATGGGAGCTGCAGCATACCGGAGCGTAAAGTGCTTTGGGAGCTTCTGTTGGGCCCCTCCATCCTGCACGATGACGTGCCTGGCTTTGCATCGGAGATTTCAACACGGTCTCTTGCAGAGAGGAGAAATCTGGTGGTCGTGATCCCCCTCACTCGGCCATGGAGGACTTCAACAACTTCGTGCTAGCCGCTCATCTGTCCGACATCCCCTTCCACGGCAACCAGTTCACTTGGTGCAACATGCAAGATGGTTCGCGTAGGCAGTACTCCCGTCTGGATCGTGCCATGGTCAATGACTGTTGGACGGATTTGGGTCTGATCAGCAATCTGTCACACCTAAATTCCACAGAATCTGACCATTCCCCACTACTTCTTGAGATCAACATCACTCATAACCGCATCAAAAAATCCTTCCGCTTCCTCGACTTCTGGCGCCACCACCCCAGTTCATGCGCATCGTGGAGGAGGCATGGGCCTCTGTCACTCATCACGACCCTATGATCAGATTTGCTTCCAAACTCAAAGCTACTAGAAAAGCCCTTACCACATGGAGCAAAATTGCGTTCGGTGACATTTTCCAGGCTAAAAGATGCGGAAGACGATGTCACCCGTACGGAGATTGATTTCGCCCTATTCAATTCCCAGGAGAATCGCGCCTCTCTCAACCTGGCGAAGGCCATCCTCAAATCCAGAATCAGGGTTGAATCTGAATTTTGGAAACAAAAGGCAAGATTATCCTGGGACTTGGAGGGGGACAAGAACTCTGGCTTCTTTCACAAATGCGTCAAAGGACGCAGAAGCTCTCTCAAGATTCACCGCATCCGCGATGATAACGGTCATATTCTTGACGATCAGGAGGATATTCAGATGGCAGCTACGAACTACTTCTCCAACATGTTCGCCAAAGAGGCCGTGATTAAAGATGATGGATTCCTGTCCGAGATCCCCTCCCTGATTAATGAAAGGGATAACGCTAGACTAGAGCCCCCCCCCATGTCGATGAGATTAAATGGCAGTGTGGTCCATTAATGCCAAGCGCCCCGGGTCCGGACGGATTCAACGGGTCTTCTTCCGTTCTTGCTGGGACATCATTCGGTCCGACCTCGGGGATGCCGCTATCGCTTTCTTTCAAGGTGCCACTTATCCGAAATCTATATCCTCCGCTCACATCATCCTCATTCCCAAGAAAGTCAATCCGGACTCATTCAAGGACTTCAGACCGATCAGCCTCTGCACTTTCACTAACAAAATTATCTCTAAAATCTTGGCCTCCAGAATGTCGACATTCTCCCCAGAATCATATCCGAAGAGCAAAGCGGCTTCGTCAAAGGTCGTAATATCTCCGATAATATCCTTCTGGCACAAGAGATGATCACGTGTATGAAATTCCGTCCAGAGGGGGAACGTTGCCATCAAACTGGACAGGAAAAAGCTTATGACCGCCCTCGATTGGCAGTTCATGATCTGGGTACTCAGAGCCTTTGGTTTTTCGGAACCTGTCATCGACATCATCTTCAGATCCATCAACAACTCCTGGTTTTCCACAGTCATAAACGGCCAATCTCAGGGTTTCTTCAAAGCTAGCCGTGGTGTTAGACAGGGCGACCCCCTCTCCTCCACCATTTTATCATCACAGCCGAAGCCCTGAGCAGAAACCTCAAAATCATGCCGCAATCTCCCGGGTTCCAACACTTTCACACCACGACCGGTTGCCCCCTCATTACTCATCTGGCGTACGCGGACGACATCCTCATTTTCTCCGCAGGCACGATTGGAGCCGTCGAGGTGGTCATCAGAACTCTTGATAAATACACTCGATGCTCTGGTCAGAGAATCAACAACAGCAAGAGTGTGATATACACCCATCAAAAGCCGACAGAACTCACTCGGCTGTGCTGTCTTCCATGACTTCCTTCTCCATAGCTTACCCCCCTTTCATGTATTTAGGTTGCCCGCTGGTTTACGGTAGAGCGAACTCCAAATTTTTGAACACATGATCTGCAAGATTCGCCAAAAAATTGCGGGCTGGCACAACGCCACACTTTCCCCTGGGGGAAGTTAATCCTCATTAAGCACGTTCTATCCTCCATCCCATATACACATTAGCGGTGTGCCGCCAACCAAAGTGCTTCATTCTATTGAATCCATCCTTGCCAATTTCTTTTGGGGTCATCTCGAGGGAAAGAACAAACATCACTGGGCCAGTTGGGCTACCATGGCCAAATCTACTAAAGGGTGGTCTAGTTTCTGCAGGCTTGCCCACTTGGTCGACGCCCTCTCAGCCAAATTGTGGTGGAAAATACGCTCTGAAAACTCGATCTGGACCAGGTTCATGCGTGCGAGATACTCCAGATTCTGTCACTTGACCGAGGCGTCGGCTAACAACAGATCTTCCGCGTCGTGGCGGCGCATCATACGTGGCCGGATCCTCGCGGAACCTCACTTGCGTCTGACCCTGGGCAATGGCCATTCGCAGGCTTGCAAGGAACGCTGGCTGGGGGCTGACATCCTCAGGCCCAACGTAATCTCTCCGCCGCTGTGCGAGATCCGAGAGTTATAGGATTTTGACGCGTCTGGATGGAATTGGGGTAGGGTGCGTGATTGGCTTGGCCCGCAGCCGAGGCGAGCTTGGGTGCTTCTAATCTGTCAATCAATGACACTCCGGACGTGCTCAGATGGTCCCCCAACCAGAGTGGCGTCTTCACCCTTGCATCGGCCAGAGCCATCCTCAGAGAGATTCTTGTCTCAACCCCCTTCCGCCAAGTTTTGGCACACGTGTATTCGGCGAAATGGTCCATTCTCATCTGGCGCGCCGCGTCGGAAACTCCCCACGGATGATGCTGTTATATCCTTCGGTTATAGTCTGGCGTCCAAATGCCACTGCTGTGTAGATCCCCATCCGAATCCGTCGAGCACGTTCTGCTTTCTGGGGAGTCTGCTTATCACATTTGGACTCTTATTCACTGCAAGCGCAATATGCTCCCCACAACCGGGGGCATCAACGATCTGTTGGCCAGCTGGAACACGTCGCACGGGCATCAGATCGTCGCTGCCGGCATTTTGGGTTTTATGGAAAAAAACAGAAACAAATACAGATTCGAGACCGTCAATTCCAACCTCCGAAATTGTACAGAGAGGTGATTCGACAAATCCACAAAAGAATGAGGTGTTGCCCACACCTCGAACCAGATTAGGGCTGCTCGGACTGCTGAATTGGGTTCGGCCGCGAGTCCCTCGGGATCTCGTCGCCACGGTTTATTTTGTGTTTTATACCTTGGTTTATGTTTCCCTTCTTAGTTTACCAAGGCCTTTTGTGTTTCGCCTTTGGTACCGGCTGTGATGCTCTCTTAGAGCCCATCTTCCATTTCAATAAAATTGCTTCTTCCTCAAAAAAAAAAAAAAAAAAAAAAAAAATATAATATATATATTATATATATATATATATATATATATATATATATATATATATATAATATAATATGAAGGGTTAAGGATTGGCTGATAAAAATTCTATCCGGATTGGAATAAAGATTAATTAAATATAAAATTAGTTTAGTCTAATCTTAATCCAAACATTTGATAATACTAATAATTTAAAATAATATTTATATTATAACAATAATTTTAAAATATATTTTCATAATCTAAAATATAAATTAGCAAATATTTTATAGATCAAATATTCATGGTTTTTAAAACCGTTTCGAAACCAACTTTAAACTTTTGAAAGTATAAAATATACCCAACATCTTTTATAATTTCAAATAATAAATTTAAAGAAAATTATTTTATTAAAACTAATTACTATTATGCAAACTACTAGTTTTTGAAAGGCAAAAAAATAATAAAATAATTTATACAAAGTTTTCAAGATAAATTACTTTTAAACATAAATTTAAAAATAAAATAAATAAGATTTTGAAAATTCGGAAATAGAGGTTACAAATCTACCCCCCTAGAAAAATTTGTCCTCCAAATTTAGGAATAACGAGAATATACAGACTTGGTTGGTCATGTGAAAAGATTGTATAGTAAATCGTTGAAAGTTTTTGATAAGGAACATTCGTCACGGAATTGTTACGAGGAAGAAAATACAATTTTGAGATAGGAATTACTTGTTAGAATCATTGTCTTGCTCTTGAATCCCGAGAAAATCATAAATTTAGTGGTTGGCACCAATATTAGAAAAATGACATATACACATGTTTTGCATGTTACCTTTCCCAGGTAACAAAATCAAAAAAATCCATCACCATGAAGAGCATAACGAAGATAAGAAAATTATAGATAATCAGAAAATATGATTAACTAATATAGTTTAAAAAAGTTTCATATACATCCTTCGCGATGTAAACACGAAGTCTACCACATTATATATTTTAGGTTCTAAGAGAAAGGGTAGGAAATACTGCAATAAGTAAACCTTCTAAGTACATAACTTATTTACTAGAAAGAAATGACAAGTGATGTGCCAAGGACATGGCTTCGACAAGTTGTCCTAACACGGAAGGACAAGTTATAGATCAATTAAACTTCATCGTTCGATCTTTAAATGGTCATAAACTAAGAAGTGAAAATTAAAATAGGTCTTCAAGAAGGATATGATTTAAATAAGTTAACTAATAAGGTACTAGAATTTGATAAGATTTGAAAGGAAGAATAGATACGTAACCTAAAAAAATTGATGAAGATAATGGCAACCTAAAACTCTTAGATACTCGTTTATCTCAAACTCTGGTCATTCTACCGATGAAATGATACTTTTACCAACTATTAATGATATGTACCATCACTGCAACTTTTCTTATATTCTTTAGAGAACCACTAGTCACCCTAACTATAATATTAGCATCTATAAGGATCTACTATATTGAACGAGAATAATACCTGCATCTACTTGAAGGTCGAGGGTAACTACGGCTGGCAATCTCCTATTGGTTGAGTCATCCTCGGAACAGTTGGTGGAGGAGCGATGGGACAATCTCGCACTCAATGCTCTATTCATCCACAAAAAAGACATTGGCCCCCACCTCCTTCTATAATTATCCCAAACATGTCCAGGTCGACAATAGCGCATACATCTACTATCCCATTCTATCTCTTCTGTGCTGGTGATAATGCTGAACTGGTGCTGTAACGGAGGGTGTGATTGCGGTTGAAACCGTTGTTGCTGGTACTAAAAAGTTCCTTGTTGGATATTGGAACATTTTGTCGGTCCCAAACTAATGTCACTACCCCCAAGTGAATCTTGGTCCCTTTTAGGTTACATTCCAAGTCCACCTCAACTATCTGTGCTGCTGATACTATATCTGCATATATCGGGGCTCTATCTCCTGGGATATGGACTCTAATCTCCTTAGCCAATCCTTGTCAAAATTTACGAGCTCTAACCTTAGGGTCTTTAACCATATATCTACAAATCTGCTAAACCTTCTAAATTCTGCAGTATACTCATCCACTGTGCTGCTGCCCTGTTCTAAGTTCTGGAACTGCCTCTCCAATATTTTTTTGCCACGACGGAAAATAATTTCTTCTTGAAGAGGTCCTTAAACATCTCCTATGTGAGGTCTAGTAATACAAGCTTGGGTTCATTACTGAACCAAGTCCTTGCAATATCATGAAGCTGAAGTCATTCTGCCTCAATCTTATATCATCAGGTAATCGGGAGACGGATAGTTGTCAATGTCTTCTAACCATTATCTACATATAATATACCTTTGGTGCCACAAAAATTGCGGGGTCTCATCTTTTTGAAATCTGAAATATTTTCTATCTTCAGCTAAGTCTGCTGAGTTGTAACCATGTCTAAAGCCGCTAGAGCCATAAATTGAGCATTATCCAATCCTTCCTTCAAAACTGCAGTCTGCTCCTCTGAGCCTCATTCTGGGCCCTCTGAATACTCGGCTTGAACTTTTTGCGCCTCTAAGAATCCTCTAAACATCTCTAGGAGCTGCGCACTATCCAGGGAACTACCTCAAAAGAATTGAAGGGAAAATTCTATCAGGAACTGAACTACAATAATTAGGGGTAACCCTATCCTGAGTTGGATAGGGTGATGAAGAAGGCAGGGTCTCTATCGTATTCAGATCTGTTGATCCTTTCTCTAACACTTTGAGGATAAAGCACGATGACGACGATTCCTATGCTGGGACCTCGTGATTCTAACAAATGAAGAATGAAGGAGTTTTAGAGATACATAAGATTTTTTAAAAAACAAGTGATTGAACAAAATTTAATAATAATAGAATTCAATGGAAAGGTATTCAACTGAATTAAAAGTTAGGGTGCACAAAAAATATAACACAAACTTAATCAAGGTTTAAGGTTAAGACCAAGGGTCATCCATGAAATCCATCAAGAAATCCTAATATGTGATTGAGTACTGTACTTCTTTCTGGAATCTCCTATATCCATCAATCTTATTTTATGGCCGGTTCGTAGCAGTACGACTAAGCCTAAGTACTACCACTAGTTCGCACTACTTGCAAAAATTGACCTGCATGGGTCACCATAGAAATATGTCACGACCGTATTTGGATGTTTGGGCACAAGTAAGTGGTCACGTAGATACGCCATGGTATCGGCGGTAGTGCATGTCTAGACCTCAGAATCAATCAAGTCCAACAATACTAATGACTCGAATCACAGAATTGAAGGCAGAGATGAATAAGGAAGATATAACGTAACTATAACCAAAA
>JANAVB010026199.1:13677079-13682079 GCA_029216955.1 Iris pallida
ATATATATATATATATATCTATATATATATATATATATATATAGATTATATATATATATATATATATAATATTATATAATATATGTAAAAAAAAAAGAAAAAAAAAAATATATATATATATATAATTTGTTATATATGTATAATTTCAAATATAATTTTATGCAAAATCTTATTATGTGTAAATTCACAAGTTATTTTATTATATAATTTTGTGTCTTGTATATTTCACTACTTTAGTATATATTATTAAAATACTTTAATATATATTTAATGTATGAATTATTATATTTTAATAATGGCCATTTGGTGTCCAAACCTAGCATGGGTTTTTTGGACCCAAATGTGTCCAAATACATTCAAAGTCTGTACAAGTCAATTGGACTTGATTCATGGCCTTGGGTCCCGTATCTAAATTTTGGTTCAATTTCGTATACGTGGATAAAATAGAAAATAAGTAATTAATATTTTCCAGAAATTGTAACTTGATATTTTTGAATTTTATAATATTTTAATGCTGTAAAAATATGGAAAAAATTGTATTTAAATACTATGTTAATTTAGCTAATTTAACATATAATTTTGTCGACATTTAGTCAGTAATTTTGATTTTATAAAAATAGGAAAACAGAACTCATTTTTCAGAGTACTTATGTTTGCTGATTTTAATAAATATCTATGAGGGTTTATAAATTCTAAAAAAATTATTATAATTTCTATAATTAACAAGGATCATTTTTGTACTTTATTTTAGGTGTAATTGAGCTTTTTATCTATCTTAAAAATTGTTGGAACACAGTGTACAGTCTAATTTAATTATTGATTGAATTATGACTTACGATGTATTGTGTGATTTTGGGATATTGTAGTATTGGACCTCACCCTACCAAAAAGTGTAAAGGCCGTAGAAAGTTATTTTAGGTATTGTGTCACCCACATTGGTCTCCTATGCTAAAGTCATCATTTGACTAGGTGTCCGGTCAGAAAGTCGTCGCACAACTAGTGTCTTAGTATTTAACTTAGTAAAACTAATTTTATGTATTATTTTTACACTGACGAGACACCTGACATCTATAGCATTTCCTTCACTACCTTGCTTTGCTAGAGGCAAGTACCTCTACAAATTTATTTACAGCATATAATGAATTGTGTATAAACCATGTTAGTATCTAAACTACAAGTCATATATCATATTTCATATGCTTCATACTGCTCTCAGTATCCACCATGCTTATATGTTCTCGTATCACCCACATGTTATAAAACAGGTTAAGAGAAAACTGTTAGTAGAGTATGTGATCATGCCCCCTTCTCCGTATGTATTTACGTGCACGATAACATTCTATATGTAACTTTGCCGTAGGTCTGATCCCGCGTTTGTGTATGGATATATACCGATGTCGTTAGTGTACGTATGTGCATTCCAGAAAAATTGATATGTACCACTGTACATCCTATTTACCTATGATCGATCACGTACATGCTACGGTTTTAAATTTTAAACAAACATATGTTGCCATATCTAAAAACCAATTAAACCACGATATGCCATGATTCAAGTTTATTACACTTCTGTTCATTTCATGTTTCGTATATTTAGAGTGTTAGAATCAGTACTTGCTCCCGTCCTGACAGGATAATGTTGTAGGTATACTTACCGAGGAGGAGTTGCTATGCGATTCCTATTATGGAGTTGCTGCCGAGGATCAGGCTTTACTTTACGAGGATGTACCTGCGAGAAAACTCGTCTAGTTTGTGTAGTCGCTCGGGACTTTGAGAGTAGTCATGTTTTAGACTATGTATTTTGTAACTGGACCTGTACCCAGTTTTATATTTTGGCCATGTACTCGGAACATATTTATATACGAGATGATTTTGTGTTTGGATATATTCTGACTCATTATTACATATAGAACTATTAGCACACTTAGTCTTATCTTATTTGTCTTTAGAACAGCTTACTACGCTTTATCTCAAGCGTAGGCTGGACATGACTCGGTCCGGCCCAACAATTTGGGTAGCGGTGACATATTTTTAGTGGTAGCCCACGCAGGTCCTGACTAAATTGTTTGGTTACGTCATTTACCAAGCATGTCTGTAATTAGGAACTTAAGGTAACTAGACAACACTAGGAATGACGCTTAGAACACCTAGAGGATTACTAGGATTGCAATATAGGAAACGCATCACATCATATGCTCGTTATTACAAATTAGATTTTCTTGTTGTTTATGATTGTTTACTTAAAAGAGTCCTTGTAAGTTCTTTTATTTATTAGATGGTGCTCACCCGTTCATCCCAGTGTGCCACACCTGAAAATGGCACACTTCCTACCCAGTCGGTTGACCAGTTGACCGATGCACCTCCACCTCCACCTACCATACTCCCCCACTCCACAAATCCACCAACCCAGATGCCTCCACCACCTTCCACGTCATAGTCCCAACAGGACCCGATACTCCCACCGCCACCTATTACTATTCCTGCCAGGCTTCCGTCACTCTCGACGGGAACCAACTGCTCACTCTGGTCCAGGGGTTCCTAACGACCCATCAAGAGCAGACCACCCTACTCCGCCAGAGCATAGAGCATTCTGAGGAGTGTACCGTGGTCCCACCACCGGTAGAGCTACGACAGAGAGCGGGGAACATCAAGGACTTCATGGGTTTGAACCCCAGGGAGTTCATGGAAACCGAGGGCATCGTAGTAGCAAATGACTGGCTAGACTCGGTAGAGAGGAAGCTTCTTGGAGCCAGGTTACCGGGTGACCTCCAGGTCGAGGCAGCAGGATTTTCTGCTGACAGACTTGGCAGGAGTTTGGTTCAGGAATGAGCCACTATTCGCGAGAGGAAAGGCCACTTGGGATCATTTTAAGATCCAGTTCAAGAAGAAATTCTTTTCGACCATCGCTAGGGTAGCCATGGGGCTACGATTCCAGAACATCCAGCAGGGGAAACCGTTCTGTTGACGAGTATGCAGCAGAGTTAGTAGTCGATTGAGCCGTTTCGCTCATAGTCTGGTTGCAGACCCAGAGGAGATGACGCGTAGGTTTTGCCATGGTCTAGTTTCAGACATTGGCATTCTCATAGTAGCGAACGGGACGACTGACTACTACCAGAGCCTAGAGTTGGCCCGCAGTATAGAGAAGCGTCTTCTGTCTTGTAAGAGGTCGGCTCCTGTACACCACGGGGGACCTTCCAAGCGTCAGGCTTTCCAGCCGAGAGTACCGGCGTCGCACCAGCAGACTTACCGTCCTCCCACACCACATCACCCAACCCCGCCAGTTAGAGGCCCGGGACCCCGGCAGCAGAAGGGAGGTGTGTGTTTATTTTGTAAAAGGCCAGGCCATGACACTTTCGTCTGTAGGAAGAGGTTGGGGGTAGTGTTTAGCTTATGGGTCTACCACCCATCAGCTTCAGGACTTCCCAGTAGCCAGGGTACCAGGTGCCGGACCACCATCTAGAGGACCGCCACTTCCGACTCAGCAGTAGAGGTTTAGGCAACATCTACAGCAGCAGAAGGGACCCCAGGGGAAGGCTTATAGTCTGGCTCTTGAGACGGAGCCAGAGCAGGTTTCGAAACAAGATTATTTGGCTGACGTCATCACAGGCCATGTTTATTTGCATACTTTTCTAGCTCTATGCTTGTTTGATTCCGGTGCGTCGTATAGCTTCCTGTCATTAGAGTTTTTGCATAAATACCACTTAATAGCTACACCTACCGAGGAGTTGAGTAGAGTAGTGACGGGAGGCGAACCAGTGCCCATTAGGGCTATCTATAGATGCTCTATTACTATAGATGAGAGAGAGTTTAGGGGACGATTCTTTGTGATGCCACTCCCCGGGTATGATATCATATTGGGGATGGACTGGCTTAGCTATGCTCATGCAGCTATAGACTATCATGAGGGTAGTATTCTGTTCAGTCCCCCAGGCACGGCACCATTCAGTGTCAGGAGGACAGGACCGGAGATCAGCCTAGAGCCGAACTGTTGTGCGACAGTTGGGGAGTTAGCACCGCCACACCCTATCATTAGAGAGTTTATGGATGTATTCCCAGAGGATCTTCCAGGACTTCCGCCTGACAGAGATGTGGAGTTCACTATAGATTTAGTACCGGGTTCATCATCAGTATCCCGGGCTTGCTATAGAGTGAACCCCAAGGAGGCCGTAGAGATGAAGGAGCAGATTGATGACCTATTGAAAAAGGGTTCATTCGATCTAGTGCTTCTCCATGGTGAGCGCCAGTACTCTTTGTACCGAAGAAGGATGGTACAGTCCGGTTGTGTATTGACTACCGGGCATTGAATACTATCACCATTAAGAACAAATATCCTTTACCCATGATAGATGATTTGTTCGACCAGTTGAGTGGGGCGAAGGTATTTTCCAGGATAGATTTGAGATTCGGTTACCACCAGGTGAAAGTCAGGGCTGCAGACATCCAGAAGACGGCGTTCAACACGAAGTATGGGCAGTACGAGTTTTTGGTGATGCCATTTGGTCTCACAAATGCGCCAGCTGTCTTTATGAACTTAATGAATAAGACATTTCACCAGTATCTGGATAAGTTCATCGTAGTATTTATCGACGATATCCTGATATACTCGAAGACGCCGGAGGAGCACGCAGAGCACTTACGGACAGTTTTAGGATTCTAAGGCAAGAGAGGTTGTATGCCAAATTGTCGAAATACGAGTTCTTTTTAGACCGAATGGAGTTTTTCGGTCATGTAGTCACTAGAGAGGGGATCTCAGTGGATCCCAGGAAGATTGCTGCCGTTGAGACATGGAAGGCTCCGACGTCAGTTTCAGAGATCAGGAGTTTTCTGGATTTAGCAGGCTATTATAGGAAGTTCGTCCAGGACTTTGCTAGAATAGCTGAACCCATGACGAAGCTGACGCAGAAGGACGCAGAGTACATCTGGTCAGAGGACTGCCAGGCAGCATTTAAGAAGCTGAAGAGGAGGCTGACGACCGCTCCAGTTCTGACATTAACTTCAGG